>JAVJGG010000001.1:10910906-10973373 GCA_035590195.1 Aviceda cuculoides
TCTCACCCCCCCCGCCCCCCACCATACATCACTCCCTGCCAATTTCTGAGCAGATCTTTCTTACAAAGATCTGTTTGGCCTCTTGCTTTGCAAAGTCAAGTTGATAATCCCAACAGTGAACGCTGAGGCTCCCAAACTGCCTTTGCCAGAGACCTGCCCTTTAATCCATCTCTCTCTCACCTCGGTGTTGCAGCCCACATGCTCTCAAGCTAACCAACACTGTTGTTAATCCAGCAGGGAAAGGGTGTGAGAATAAAAAGTCATTTAGGATAATTTAGCCCCATGTTGCCAGATCCACTGCAACTGTTCTTTAAAGGAATTTTGTAAAAATTTTTTTCAGAATAAATTCTTTTTAAACGTGTTGTTTATGACCTGGAAATTGAAACCTCACTTCAGCATGTGTATGACTGAGGGTCTGATGGGGCTCTGCAAGGCAGTGTAGGAAGGTTAGTGAGCACCAGCAAAGCCCACCAGTCTTTGCTCGCAGGGCGGAAGTTAAGTAGGAAGGGGAAGCAGATCAGGGACGCTGGGCAACCATTTCGGTAGTGCGACTGGCTTTTGTGGGTTGTGCATCTCTTCTGGGCACAATATGCAAAGACCTCTCTGGGTCACAGGCACAGCTTTTCCATGGCCGTGTGTTTGTGCAGCACCTTGCAAGGCAGCGTGCAGCCCCTCTTCTCTTTGAGAAACGTTTGCCCTTAGCACTTCCACCATCAAGCATGGTGGAGACCAACTCATTACTCTAGCTGAAGGCAAGCATGCAGACCAGTGGATCTGATGCATACCGAGATATGTTGCATTTCGCTTAATAAAGGGCTCTGCTAAGACCAGAAGCCACTTGAGCAGTGCGTTGGAGCCCACGGTGCTGAAGAGGTGCGTGCCTCTTCTGCAGCACCTGCAGCCTGAGCAAACCTCCTTAGCCAGGGAGCAAGTAAATAACCAGCTCCTCCTGGTATGTGCAGGCAGACATCAGGCCAGACAAGTGATGTTCATACCTTCTGCGCCCCATCACACACTACCTGGGAAACAGCTTTTAGCAGTGAGTGTTGAAAAATTGCAGGGTGCAAGGAAGTGGCTCAGCTTCTGCTTGGAGCTGTGCAGTCAAGAATGTAAATCTCATACCCTCCAGTAGCTGCATGACATCTTTATTTTTATTGGCAAGAGAAGCAGTATACACAGCAACATTGCAGTCTCTTAGCTCGTTAAAAATATCTCAATAAATAAAACAAATAAGCAACATATACAGTGGAACAGAAAATGAAAAAAAAAAGGGGGGGGGGCGGTAGCAAATCATGGAGCAATAAGGAAAAGGTGGTAGAGTGTGGAGGGCAGTCTGTAATCCAGGCTGTACTTGAAACAAATCATGCAGGGAGCTGGGGACATGGTGGGCTTTTTCCTTCTTTTTTTTTTTTTTTTCTGAGAGCCTTGGTCCAGTTTTGACATTAATGTACAAGAAATCAGGTTTTGAATTTTATAAAACAGACAAAAAAATTCAAAAAAGAATACAGCTAAGGGGAAGTAAAATCCAAACCCAAAGATTTCTCATAAATGTATTCCTGAATTAAGTTTTGTCAGAAAAAAAAAAATTAGAAATAAAACCAAACACACAGACAGACAGACACAAAACCCAACAACCATGAACAATCAGGAATGTTGCTTCTCTTTTCTCTTTGGTCAGTCGCTTGGTGAGAGATGTTGCAGTTTCAGACTGTTAGCTTTGGTGCTGTTTTTTGCTCAGTATAAGTGTTCCGCAAGAGTTCAGAGTGAGGGAGGTCAAGAGGGGTCTTTTGGACCAGTTTACTTGAGGTTCTTAAGGTTTCAGAAGCTACAAACTTGGATATATCCCAATTCCACTTCAGTCTCAGACACTGGACAGTCTGGAGAGAAGAAAAAAAAAATAAGAAAAGAAAAATAAATACACTGAATACAGGACATCCTTCTGAGATATGTTGTCTGGTAAGTTCTTTTCCCCTGCAAAGCAAGGCTGTGGTTCATGAACACCCGTAACCACGTGTTGAAACCTGCTCCTGGTCCCAGCAGCGTGGAGGCACACAGTTAATCCAGCAGCTGGGCGAGATCCAACGCACCCGGAGCAGCCCTCATCGCCCCTTATGCAAGTGAAACGGGGACATTGGATGCGCAGACACCAGAGATGGGCTTTAGAAACCTCAGCCACAGCAACTCTCACCTCCTCCTGCAAAATCAGGCAAACCCTGCTGGAAATAAATATGTTTTCTTTTCCAACTTGGGGTAACACATTTATGCAATATCTGAGCACATCCCAAAACAACAAAAAAATCAACTTAAACTTAATTCCTTTGACTTTTGGATGTATAGCCTAAATCCAGAGTCTGGTAATGCCACAGCTTTTTTTTTTTTTGCATTTGACCACAAAATGGTAAATCCATAGGCAGGAGCAATGCATGCATCAAAAAGTCCATATGCTGACAGCAGCACCTCCAACCCTGAGGGACGTTGTCCTAAACACCTGTTCTCCACATGGTGCCTGATGACCCAACCCTGTGTATCGTCTCTCCTCTGCCCCATTTATCGGGATGTGACAAGATGCAGCAACACATTGGGGAGCCCTGTTACCTGCGGAGTTTGCTCTGATCTGCAGCAACCTGCTGCTGCTCATTTGTGGGCTGGTGGGACAAACTCTGTGACCCAGCAGTGCCCATGGGAGATCCCATCCAACTTGGGGGAGGGATGGCTTTGCAGGCAAGATGCTGTTTCTGCCTTCAAGAAAGCCACTTCAGCTCATATATCAAAAAGCAGATATAATTATTTCCTCCCACTAAGGAAAGCTTCCATTTAGCTTATTTCCTTTCCTTTCCTTCTCAAAGTTATTAATTATCTAATTACAACCACATTCTGCAGACGAGCTGGGGACTTGACAGGCTGCCCAGGACCACTTAGAAAAGCTTAACTGCTTGGTGTGTGCAAGCAGCAGTGGTTTGTGTAGGCACACGTCTGACAGATGACAGGCTGGCCCTTTCCTAATGCTGGCGTTGCCACAGCCCTAGCCAGGGAGGGACTCAGGAAAGGAAAATAAGATACAGGGAGGAGGAAGATACCATGGAGTGATTTTCTGATGGTCTTTTTTTTAAAAATTATTTTCTCCAGCAAACAGAAGGAGAGGGTGGAGGATGCTCATTGCCAGCTGCATGAGGTATCGCTGTGCCCTGCTCTTCTCTGAACCTGACTGCTGGGCAAAACAAGGTGAAACCAGGTAGAAAGCAATACTGAGCTGATCTATTTCCACTGATTTTTTTTTAAAATTCTACCCAAGACTAAAGAGGTCAGCACAAAGCCACTTTTAGTGCAGAGTTGGTAATTTGCAAGCTGACTTCTTTAACACTGGGTGAGATGCCCAGCTCTGGCTTCTGCTGCAGTGCAGGATCTCATTTCCACTGGTCCTTTCTGGTTTCCAGCAGCTTTTTTGGCCTCAGCCAACTGGAAAAATGGGTATTTCACAGCAGCTCAGTGCTAACAGGGTGTTTTGGCTTCCCTGTTACAGCAAGGTGAACGAACTCGGTCTACCCTGTGGACAGCAGCACTGCTGTGCCCCCAGGCTCTGCCATGGCTCTGCCAGGTCCCGTCCCGTGCTCCCGCGGCTTAACTCAGCCTTCCCCATCCCACACAGGGCACCAGGACCAGGGTCATGGTGGGCAGATGTGACTGCTGCTTGGCCATCGCTTGGCTAATGCCTGGTTGTCAGCCCTGGCAGGACCAGATGATCTCATAGGCTGTTTCCACTGCTATTTTCTGTGATCGTCCACTGCACATTAAAGCAGCCTATCTCAGCTGATGGAGCAATATTTTGACCAGATACAGAGGTCACCCAAAGGAAGCTGCTATACCTGGCCATGAAGGGGTTATTCTCCCCATCCTGACATGTACTTGTGTTTCAGTTCACATCATGTAACATTTTGCTTGCTGTTCTTACCACATATTCTATATAAGCTCCACATCAAAGAGTAAACCCCACTCATTCACAGGCCCAATCTGTCAGCATGAGAGAAGGAAAGAAGTACACAAGATGAGAACCCCCCCTCACCCTGTGTGACCTGCTTGCTCCATTTCGTCTTCTCTGGACCTTTGGGATGTTGGATGCCGACCACTTTTGAAAATCGGGCTCTAAGTAGCGATTTTGAAAACACATAAACGGTAACAGAAGGAGGTGGGCAGCTGTTTGTTGCATGAGGGATACACTTTGGTGGTGGGATGTATAGAAACATGTCCACTGCAGGCAGAGAAGTGATACCTGCACCCAGCCTGTTCCTCCTCACTTACCCCCTCCAGGTCATTCAAATAGGAGTACTGCACTAAAAACCTGATAGCATCCCACTTGAGCTTAATAAGGTGAGGGGACTTCAGTGGCTCCTCAATTTGCTTAAAAGAGTGTTACATATATGGGAGAAATTATGCTCTGAATCTGGCTCATGATCCTCATGTCAGAAACCTGGTCCCTACTTGCTGCAGTTTGAATCTTGCAGGGGAAAGGAGCATCAGCTCCTGGCTGAGGAAGAGGGATAATACCCTGTAACGATTTCGTGCTTTAATGGACTCTCTCGAGGTCCTGCTTCATGTTTATGATCCTTTAATCCCAGAGGGGCTCAGCAAGGCGTTTGTCAAAGCCTGCCAAGGCACTCAGCTGGTGGCTACTTCTGTGGCACTTCTCAGCTCCGCTCCCACAAGCCGGACCCACGGAGGTTTCCTAATGCACTCCCGCAGGAATGGCTGCAGGTTTCTGATGGCAGCTGAATGATGAGGTATGGATCTATGGGACTTATTCTTAAAAGAAGCAGCAAAGCCCATAGCAGATTTCACAGGGAGGGGACAGAGTTTCTTCCTGCCACTAAGCTGATGCAGTAGCACAGCAGGACCTTGCAGAGCTTAGTTTTTAACACCAGCTCATGCACAGGTTTGCTGTGTAATTGCTCTCTCTGCATGTGCCTCAGTTTCCCTGGCTGGGAAATTGCAGTGCATCCCTTCCTCTCTTACAGCACGTGTGGGACTTAATCAACTAGTGCCCATAAGGCACCTTGTGATTCTCCAAGGTATAGCTGAAGGGCATAATGCCACGTTGTAACAATGCACCATTATCTGGACTGAGAGATGAAGCTCTCTGCTGAACATAGATTCCAAGCATTTCTTTTACCCTGTAGCTTGTAACAGAATGTAGTCATTATGCACTGCTGTATCGCAGATCCAATGCAGTTTCCTCTGTACAGTGAGTTGAGGGTTTGCTGCTCTATTTTTTCCTTGCTTTAGGAGCATTTCCCAGCCCCATAAAGAGCATTCCCCAGCCCAAGAGCACAGCATGGAAACCAGGAGAGCTGGGAGCTTCTGGCTTGATGTAAGGTGGCAGCAAGAGCACAACCCTGGTTGCAGGAAATTTTGCAACAGGCCCCCAAGGTCTTTGCTTATATGGAATTAGGGTGGGTTTGGTTACAAAGGGATTGAAATAATTTCTATAACATGACCAAGAGTACAAATGAAATAAGAAATGCAGAAAAACTGTTTGTCTGTTTTGGTTTGGTTGTTTGGGGTTTTTTTGGTTTTTTGTTTTTTTTTTTTAAAGATGCTTTTTCAACTTCTTTTAAAATTGGGAATGTAATAAAATGTTTCTGCCCCCAGGGCCTAGCCTCTCTCCCTCCATGTGGGCTTCAGCCAGCACCAAAATCCCTACCAGAAAGTGCTGGCCCACCTTCTTGCCTTGTGTTTGGGGCTGGGGCTGGGGCTGGGCAGTGAGTAGGGGGATGAGGGGTGTGAGCAGCGGTGTAGTGCGGCACACACCAGCTGCTCGCCCTGTGCCAGCTGGTACTGATTCCGGCAGTCACCGAGAAGTTTATAGACTGTTTCCTCCCCCTTTCCCCTTCAATTTGTGGAAGTAAAAACCAGCATGGGTCAAAGCCGAGACCCCAGCCCCACTCAGTGGGTCAGTGCACGGCATGCTGCCCGTGGGCTGCCGATGCTGCCTTCGGGCACCTCCAGAGTGGATGCAGTTTCTGACCAAGCATCTTTGCAGAAAGGAGTTTGAATTGCAATAATAAATTTCTTATAAGGGACATCAGTGGGCACACTCCTCACTGACACTGCGTGTGGCTGCCCCAGGGGTCCCAACCAGCTTCCCCACTGACCCGTGTTGTCCCTGCAGCTCTGCCACCTTCAGCACCACCCCTGCCCCGTGTTTTGCCTCCTTTGAAGTCTCCCTCCCCAGACTGCACCTCCTCTTTAAGCATCCCCCACAACATTCATTTGAATGGGATGTTAACTTCAAGGGCTGCTTTTTTGCAAGCTGTGGAGGTTTGGAGCAGGGAGCATCACTGCTGTGAGGCAGGCTGGTGAGTAGCGGGACTGCCTGGGATAAGGAGGTAGGACACGAGCAGAGCAGGCAGCACTGCTGGGCATGGGTGACAAAAGAGCTCTGCGATCTTCCTCCCTGGGAAACAAACACGTGCTGAGGAAGCAGATATTAAACCAGTCCACAAGAAAGCACCAAACAAACTCAGCTGCAGAACCCCATCACCACCGTCTTGAAACTCATCCTTCCAAAATGAGTATAACCAGAAAGGATTAATATAGGGAAACATACAACAAAAGCCTACTTGGGCTATCACTGGTCCTTGTCCACACTGCGCAATAGCTGGTAAGATATTATGGGCACATTACAGGGTGAATGGGGAAGGAGAAGTCCCCCGTTGAGTTGGATCTGCTTGGAAATATTGCCTGAGGAAGACAGGGCAGAGCGAGCATGTCAGGCAGTGGCCTCTCTGGTTGTTACCCAGGTGTGTACTTTCAGGGTTGGAAAGCCTCTACATATTTACCAAAGGGAGGAAAACGTGATGTAGATAAGTTATTCTAGAATAGTCCAACTACTGGGTTCAAGCAATGCTGGGTTACAACACAAAAGGGGACGCTCCCGCTTTAGAAAATCAATAAAATGTTTCAGTCAGCGCTAAGTAGCAGCTGCCCTTAATATTTTTTCAAAATAAATAAATGCGGCTAGTTCAGTTATTGCATTGTGTCATACCCCCGGTACGCCTGCCCGCCGCACCAGCGCTGCATGTGTCCTTCCCCGTAGGCACAGGGACGGAGAAAAACAACAGCGAACAATGCAAAACGTGACTTGGGGGTGCACGTGTTGGCCCCCGTGCCTTTGGAGAGAAAAGGTCAGCATGGGCTGGCGTGAATTTTTGAAATGTCAAAGCAAGCAGCTCCAGAAATTGGGTTGTTCTTTTTTAGGTTAGGAAATGCCAAGCTGGAGGGGAGGACAAATCTCAGCATCTTGACTCTCAGACCAGAAAGTCAGAATTTGGATTACTTCTGGACATCAGAGCTCTGTCTCGCCTAGCTACTGGGACAGTGGGCTGGATGCAACCCGTGGCAGGCGACCTGGGCTCCTGCGAGCATCCCATGCCCTTCTCTCCCCACCTCTGTGACCCAACTCAACCCCAGATTTGCCAGCCAACGTGACTGCCATGAAGACCCATGCGGCAGCTTGAAGTGCGGAAGTCTGAGATACCCAGGAGGATCTTGCTGGGGACACAGAAGTCACCTAATCTGGCAGAGGTTGTCATCATCATGGGCATGGTCCCTACACAGGGTGCTCACTGCCAAACACCCCTAATTCAACCCTAAACCTTGCACATTCCTGAACTTGGTGAACCCAGAACCATTGCTCCTAGCTGTCCTGGGAACAACTGATTTAGAAAAAGCATATGGCAAGTATCAGTTGTAATATCCACGGTCAGGTTTGTATGCTTTGCCTTCCAGCATCCCTTGGTTTTTTTATCTGCTCAAAACCTTCTGAGACTTACGCTGCCTGAGCTGAAAATTTTCCATGCCCAACGGTGATTCCTCTTTCTTGTCATTGTTTTTGTTTTCTGGAGCCAGGGCAAAAATGGTCCAGCTGTTTCAGAGCACGGGGAGAGTGGAAAACAGACGTGCTCCAAAAATGCTGAAGGCTTCCCCGTGACTGTGCTGGAAGCTGGGACGGCAGTGGGTCGAATGCTGAAAGGCAGCATGCAAATCAACCAGCTTGCAAAGCAGCACCCCACCTGGACCTGGAGGAAATTAAGTTTGTTTTGACCTAGTTCTGAGCCTCACAAAATCGCCTTCCAACTATGCACGGGCTGAGTGTATCTGCGAACCATATGAAGCAGACCTAAGGCAGGAAGCACGGGGAGTTATTTTGGCTTGGCTTTTATCACAGCGCCGTTAAACTCACAGCCACCACGAAGCAACAGAGGTGTGCAAGGTTGGAGGCGAGGTGGTGGCTGCCAGGAGCTGGCTTGGAGCTGGCCTCATGGCCAGCAAGTTGGGACATACACGGGCAAACCAGGTGTTTGCTACCTAGATTAGGCGAAATGTGTTCCCAGCAGAGTGCTCGGCCAAATTTTTGCAAATTAGCATGGTTCCTTAACCCTGGGAGGTGGGTCTTGCCTCCCTCCTGCCTGAAGAAGCACCTGTGTCATGCGGCAAGCTGAAGTTAAGGTATGCCTAAGCACACACTGTGCATGCAGCCTTGCCTCTCTCCTGCCATGCCCACAAACACCGAGCCCTCCTACGAAGGATCCTCTTCCCCTGATGCTGTCCTCCCTCTGCTTGCTTCACCCGAAACAAGAGCAACTGCTCCATAGCTGAAGGCAGCCCCACCTGTTTCTAGGGTTTGTAGAGAAGCTTTTGCTCTATCAGTCAAAACCGGACATCAGAAAACGATGTCAGAATGACACCAGAGGAATTTTTCAAAGGCTTTTCAATTCTGCAATTCCCATGCTGAAATTTCTACATAGAACTGGTATCAATGATGATAAAACCCAAAACACATGGAGAATTTCAGCTGAATTCGTCAAATCTTGAGGTGTGATTATGGAAACACGGGTCTCTGTTCTGTTTAAGGATGGGAAAACTCTACCCTGCACATATTTTGTTCCTGTTTATGCATGGTTTAATAAATGCTTAAATATTTTTATAGCAAAGTCAAAGGAAGAAGGGATATGCTGTTCTGTGTATAGTGTACATAAAGCTACACTCGCTGCAGGCGTTGGCTGGTTCTCTACCAAAGGGTTAATCTCCAATTATCTTAACGTGTTGTCAGCTGTCCTCAGGGCCAAAATAGATAGTAGTGTATATTTGAAATTTAAAACATTTTTGTGATTTGGATGGCACAAAATGCAACTTTTTAGGAAAAATACTATAGTGCTTAGCAACAGTGGGACCTTTGCAAGCAGGTAAGGACATGCCCTCCCTTGTGGGAAAAGCCAGTGTGTGGCAACCCCTGAGAAGGATAGAGAGCCGTATTTTAGAAAGCCATTTCCACAATCCAGCATTTCAGAAAGGGTCCCCCTTCCACTTGACCACACTGCAACAGGGTGCCTGGGTGGGGAAAAACAAGACAGTGGCAGTATGAGGTGGGACAGAAATGCTTCAGTTGTGTCCTCAAGCACATCTACCTTGCTGCCCACACATCTGCCTGGGAAACCAGCCCGTACTTGCTTGTGCAATACTCCCTGGGGATACTCAACTGCAATGCAAGGGGCTGGGGGAACTGGCTGTCTGAACATGGCCAGAGGCAAGCAGCAGAGGTGAGGCACAAAGGGGAAACTGAGGCACAAAGGAAAGGCACCTTAAAATAGCAGAAATCCCTTGATTTTTAGGGCATTTCCCACCACGAAAGGCTAAAAAGAAGGGGATGGGGAATAAATTCCCATCCTCGTGGTTGCTTTCTGCCCTCCAGGGAGTGCTGGTCCTTGTGGCCATGGCACAGACCCCTCCATGGGCCAGGAAAGGAGACAGGCTGAATGCGTGGCCATCTGTCAAGCAATGGAAAAGGCAGAAGGGCCAGTCTGCAAGGCTTCAGAAGGGAGGAAGCAGCGGAGAAAGGAATTCAGATAATTGTGTACATGCAGGGAGGGGAGAGAGGGCCAAAATCAGATCTAATGCTGCGGGTACAGACAGACTGAAACCAGATACCCTGGCTGTGTTTTTCTGCCTTTGCTGGTATGAACCCTTATCAACCATCCGCTCTTGAAGTCTCCCAGATGAAGGAAAGCCACAATTATGTGCATCTTACAGCTGGAAAACCATTTAAAAACATATCCCTCACAGTTTCATTCCTGAGCCGCAGCCCCCCCCTGCTCGGCTATCACCAAATGTACCCCTCACCGTCTAGAGGAAAGCCTCTAATCTAATTTACCCCAGGCTTTTCAGACCTTGGAGGATTTATCTGTCCATGGCTCGTCCAAGGGAAAACATCCTCCTTGTGTCCGACAGCTCCCTGGTTTGTTATTGGGAGTGTAACTAACCTTTTGATGGGGATGTGGCATAAGAAAATGGAGATTGAAGCCTTTTCTCCTCCCTCTGAGACTCTTTCTGTCTTCCCAGCCCATCCTGCGCACCATCGAGAAAGGTTGATGACTTGCTTACACCTCACTGTCTGGGAAAAATTTCAGGGATAAAAGATCCTAAAGAGACAACGCCAAAAAAAGAAACCAATGGTAAAGCCCATGGCCATGTCTCATCCTGGCCAGCAGAGCAGGACGGAGCATACCGATGATTCTGGGGACCCAACCAGCTGCCAAAGCCAGTTCCTCACCCACAGCTGGATTAAATCCAGGGCACTTGTGAGTGCTCCTCTCATAAATAACTACCCACAGCAGAGAGAAGTGGATTGATTCAATTTTTTTCAAGATGTCTAATGTCAGCAAGCATCTGATATTGATTGAAATGACTGAATAATCTTGCTTTAAATCCTTTTTGTTCCCCTCACTCTGCTGCAGAAAGGCTCATTTGTGCCCACGGCCACCCATCTAAATAGACATTATCTGTGGAGTAGATGTCAGGGTGTGCTGTCCTGGAAGAGACTGCCAGACCTGTAAGGTGCTCGAGTCCAGTTTAACAATGCTACAATGCATTTGTCACTTTTTTCTTTCCTTTTCACCAGATATTTTTTTGTTTTAATTTAAAAACCCCAACCTAACAAAATGTAGAAAAATGACATTTTAGAAGTGCCTGAGATACCATTTGCTTGTATGGATCCACTGCAGTTGACATTACTGTTCTTACCAGAACGGCCTGTATTAAAAACTGCTTTATTAACCTATAATCTATGGGCTGATCTATTAATGTATTAATCAGCAGTTATTTGACTGCTTTTGACTGCCCCGTACTTAACTATTTTGGTATCTATCATGTAGCTGACCTTCTTGCACCCAGCTTGTATTTAAAGGCAGAAAATGAGCTTTCCCATTCTTCCAGCTCATCTCGGTTTTAACTTAGCTCCTGATAACCGAGCTGTTGAGCTTTCCTTGGGGTTTCAGTTTCTTTCCACTTAAGAAGAAGGGAAAGATTCTCACCAAAGAGAGAAGCTGAAGGTGTGGTGCAGCCCCATCCTGGACCTGAGAGACACCTGCAAGCTCAGAGCTCCTCTAGGAAACGAGTTCTGCCCCGACGTAAATCGGCATAGATCACCCGTGCCCATCAATGCGAGAAAGCCAAGATGGCCTCCATCACACCCAGAAACTTGTGGGCTCAACAACTTCTCATGGAAAAACTTGCCCTTTGGGGCCCCAAAACACCTAGAGAAAGCCACTTCTTTGGCATTTCAGCTTGTGGCTGATTACCCTAGGCCAGACAAAATCAGTCACCTGGGGCTGGCCTCATGGTAGGGAGGAGAAGCGAGAGATCTGCGAGGAAGCATTTTGCGGCTGGGACGCTCAGAGTTTCTGTGTTATGTCCTGCCTCACTGCAGCAACCTCCAGGCAGTTAGTAAAGTTGGCTCCAAGGTGCTGTGTCCCTCCCTCGCCAGAAAATTAAACAACAACAACAAAAAAATAAAGCTTTAAACAGGAAGGAGCTGCCCCCAAAGGAACGTTTCCCCCAGCCCTGCACTCCTCCACAGCCCGAGCATCAGCGTCTGCAGGGCAGTGGGGTTCGTCGCAGCTGGAGGAAGAGGTAGGTTTGTGGGAGCCCCTTGTTAAAATCTTGGCAGCACATCACTGAAAACGCGGCTAGAAATTGCCGAAAGGCGGAAGCTGCTAATGAGCAGTTGGAGCAGGAAAAAGCAGAGCTGCTTCGACGGTTTGAAAGGACCATCTAAGCTCTGTCCTCAGCTCTGCCCAGCTGCCTCGTGGGTGGCTCAGAAGAACAGGCGCTGGGGGACACCACCGGCATCTCCTGACCCATGAAAGGGCAAGTGGCCAGGGAAAGCCAGCTGCGGGCAAAGAAGGACAAGGAGGGAGCAGGCCACCACCAGCCCTCCTGGCTAACGGAGCCACAGAGAAAACCCGTCACTGTTTCCTTGGGCTCCCCTCCCCTCCCCAGACGCACCCACGCACAAGCCTGGCTTTGCACAAGAAAGGTGTGGAATAAAGGAGCAGGGAGAGGGGGAAAAAAGGCAGGGAATGAGATGTTCTTCTTGGGCAGCTCAAGTGAAATATATGGGCTTGGGGAGGAGAGGTAGCACAGACACAGATGTGTCCTTAAAGAGTGGCTCTGAAGCTGATGAGGCTCGTGCCAAGGATGAGGGCAGTCATTTCACGTCTTCCTCTGCCTCGTGAGCCCCCCATCCTCCAGCCGTTTGGCTTCTCAGATCAACATGGGCTCACGTTGCCAGACCATAAGCAATTCTGGGAAGACACTCGGTTCTCCCTGCTCTTCTCCAAAGCAGTGCCGAAGTGGTGGAAATAAGTTACATAGAAATCAGGTAAGGAGGGCAAAGTTGTTATGGATGGGCCATGCACTTCTACTGAGATGCTCACACCAAAAGCCATGTGCAAATCTTACCCTGCACAAATACAGCTTGCAAGCTAAGGCTTAATTTATTTTTGAGACAGTTAGTTGCACAAACTGTTACAGCTTAATGACTTATGCCATCAGCAGAACTACGATGACTGACCATGTATCTGTGCTAAGCTGTTTGGAAAGTACAATATATTGGTGTTTAAGACAAACATGTTCTTGTAGGCTGGTTGAGACTATCTGGGAGGAAAATATTGATAGGAACATGTTTCTTCTTCCTCTTGGGAATGTGTGAAGATGGTGGCTTAGGGCATGGTGTGCAGCAGGTTCTGACAAAGCTGGCAGTCAGCGTGAAATGTGTCTCTGGTCCCTGTCTGTCTCTACAGGGATAAAGACAACTGAGAGATGAAATGGGCTATAAAAATACCCTTCTGCCTCTACCCCATTTTAGAAAAGCAGAGTAATGGACAAAGGGAAACCTTTTCTCCTCCCCAATGTGTTCCTGCCAAAATAATACAAATTCTAGGAAAAAACCACCTTCTCTAAAAATAAATATATACATCTGCAGCTTTATTCTTTTTCCAAGGGAACTCTTTTGGTCTGGCCTGCTCAGCCAGCAGTTTCCTTACTCTCCTTATTTTTCCTGTGTGCGGCAAGTATTCAGCTGCAGTTTACAAATCTCATGAGTGGCACCATACCTGTGGGAAGTGGCAAGCATCATTCTCTGGGACTGGTACAGGATACTGGCAGATCCTGCCCCATGGATGAGACCTTTCCTACCCATTTCCCCACTTTACCTGTCCCTACCCTGTTTAGATTAGGTACTTTGGGAGCCATTCTTGCTGTATCTGTACATAGTGGAACACAAGGAGGAACAGCCTCAGCTTTTTTTCATCAGTGCAGCATAAAGACTTTGTAATAACATTGGCTCCTAAAAGTAAATCAGCAAGTGGATGATAGCAGCCATCCGTTATGACTGACTCAACTGCATGGATTAATGCCAGTGGAATTAATAACAACAACAAAAACCTTGCTTTAAAAGTATCTATGGTTTAAACTCCTTACTTCAAAAAGAACCAACCAAAAAAAGCCTGGGGGAACCCACTAAAAAGCAGAGATGGTTTGCATAAAATCGATGGCATTTCCCCGGCTTCTGTGAACAATCCGTGGGACAGGTATGATTGCCTTACAAACTCAGGGTGCTTTATAGTGTTCGATACAGTCACTGACAAATAGCAGCCGAAACACCTGTAGGCCAGATGTGTACAGCTGTATGTGTACCGCTGCTGATCAATCTTCAGATTACATCACGCTCCAGATGCCTGACTTCAGAAACGCTTGGAAGGCAGAGCTGGAGCAAGCAGACTGCAAGCTTAGGTATTTCTTTCTTCCTGACAGCGATGCTGTGCCTCCTTTGCACGCAATGCCGAGCCCTTTTGCTGTCACCTTGACGGGCGCAATGCAACCTCAAAGGAAAATAGAGGGGAAACTCCAGCCAGCCATTTGGGGAGAGTCATTGGCATCCTATAGCCAGGAATAATGTCTCTGCATGATTAATGTGCTGGGGAGATGGGCTATGTACCATCCACTCTGCGTTTCTACCACCTGAGACCCCCAAAACCCATCAATGCCCACCTTTGAACTGGTTTATTCTGGTGTTTCTCCACACTGCAACACATGGCACAGCTTCACCATCTCTCTATGGGCACGTGTGTGTGTGTGTGTGTGTGTATAAAGGAACTGCTGTGAAAGTCAAGCAATTTTAATATTCAGTGGATTCATTCCCCGCAAGAAGTATGGCACTTGTGCCTATAACACTGGGAAGCAATACTTCACCTACTCTGAGAGAGACTTGGAGGTGATTGCTGAAAAAAGACCCTGGGTTTTTTTTTGCATTTAGAGTAGGGAAGAAAGTTTTCCCTTTGCTGCATGTTTGCTCTTCAAAATTGGCAATCAGATAGTGGGGCAGATTCCCTGAAGCTCGGGGGATTTAATGCTCAATTTTTTATGCTTATGGATCTTTACAGAGCATCACAAAAGCCCTTAAGGGAAGAAGCAGGATTCCTCTGTCTCCTTGCCCAGTGTGCTCAATGTCACCATGCCCCAGTTTTGGCAGAGCTGGGACTTGCATCCTGGGTGACATTCCCAGATGTTTGCAAAGTAAAGGGTGCTACTTTGGCATCTTCCCCCTAGAATGAGGCAGTGTTTGAAGAATGTGCCCTCGCTCACCACACCCTGGTCCCTGAAGTCGGCGATCACAATTGCTTGGCCCCAGCCCGGCAGCGTTTCATGCGGTGGCAGGTGCAGGTTTTCGATAACCACCCAGGCTCTGAGTAACAGCGGTGATTCAGTCTGTATGTTACTAATCTCCCAGGACTTTTGGAGGCGATTGTACCAGGCCAGGTCCCCATCTGGGATTAATCAACACAGCTTCATTGAAGTCAAGGGGACAAATTCTCACTTGGAATAAACCAGCTTAACTCCACTGCAGTCAATAAAGCTACTCTGATCTTTTTTTATGGCAAGAATAGTCCAACTCTTTAAAATACTTGGGGTTACAGGGTGTTGCCCTCATGCAAAGGGAGTTACATTTTTATACGCCAAACAATCCCGTCGGGGTAAGAAGTACTTGGCATCGAGTAAGGCGCTCCGGCACGTGCCGGTGATGTTAACCACACCGTGCTTCAGAGAAAGCCACTGGCCGGCGTGCGGGGCTGGGGTGAGCACAGCTCGGGATGGGAGCCCCGCTGCACACCAGGTCAGCTGCATTTGTCTTTTGGGCACCCTGTGTGTGACTGATGCTAACGCCGTGCCTCTGGGAGTGACAACAGAACAGTGACTTTGAATAAGCGTCCTGGTAGACCACAGCTTGCTTTGCATTTGTTATCTGCTAGTGCCCAGAGGCTCTTTCTGTCTTTGATGGCCTGACAGCTACATTAACATGGATACAAGCCTGGCAAGAGCCGTCCTGGGTCCGGCATCTCTCCTGGGCCATTTCTTCCAGCCTTTACTGCAAGTACTGCACTGTACAATCCTTCTCATAAACTTTACAACTTTCACCTTCCAAGCAGATGGCATTGCCCATGCTTAAAACCAGCCCTCTAGATTTCAGCCTGTCCTTTCATCCAGCTGTCGCTCTTTAGTTTAATGAGCCCCTTCCTCCACCACCTTGGTATTTATAGGCAGCCGTGCCACCTCTTCTCCTCTTCCCATCTCCTTGCTAGCCTCTTCTCAAGGCTGACTCTTTGTTGCCTGGGGGTGCCCAACACAGCTTTGTACAAGTGACAAGGTTACTTGCATAGCTTAAAGGGGGTTTGGAGTCGGCGGGGCAAAGGGGAGGGTGGTGTGTGTTGTTGTCTGAATATGCTATGGTTCAGCATGGTCTTGTTTGCTTTGCTTTAAGCCTCTTGGCTGGCTCTGATCAAACAAATGCTTGGGTGTCTGTGCTGTTTTTCAGCTCTGTTTGTGCACCTCAGGCCGTGGTGGCTACTGGGGGGGTGGTCCTAGTTAAGGTAATGGCAGGGCTTTCTGGAGAGGATGGCAGTAACACTGGGGCTGTGAATCTCCCTTGGGGCTGGTCATGGGAGAAATATTTTATCTTTATTTCTGCAGCTTCCAATGTTGCCGTCCTACTGCAGGATAGTGGTCTTCTGAGGAGATAGTATCCCACCAGTCCCTGTCTGGGCTCTGAGCAACTGTGAATCACTCATTTTTCCAAGACTCATCATTGCTTATAACTCCACTTGAGGTTGGCTGGCTGCTTTACAGGCTTTCCTGAAACTGTTATGTGGGTAATGCTGGGCGAGCAAGTAACGGGAAGCAGGAGAGGGAAGGATCTTACTCACAACCTCTTTAGCAACACGTTTTCAGCCTGGATGGTGCCATGAGCTCCCCAGGATGAGAGCCGCCCAACCTGCTGCTCTGCGCCAAGAGTCTGCACTCCCATAAACTAATGTCCTGGGGGTTTTAATTTCCTCTGCAATGACTAACTAATAATTTTTAAAACCTTGTGTGTGTCAGTGACCTGGGATTGGACACTGAAGGTGGCGTATTCTGCTTGCTGTCTACCAGCTTTCTACATTGCTGCTTCATGTTTCCTTCCTATAAGTAAACTATCCACTTCAGAGCTCTCATGTCAGTTTTTCATCACACTTCTGGAGTTTATGGCTTCAGGAGAGGTAAAACAAAGTTGACTGCTCCCTTGCTGTTATTTTTCAGAGTGGAACAAACAGTCTCACTCCAGCAAGTTCAAACTCCTGGAGGAAGAAACACACGAAGAGGAAATATCTCTGCTAAAGGAGCATAAAAGTCAGCGTGGCCTTAGCTTGTCTCCATTTAGTGAAGCGTTTAATCACATGCTAATGTGTGCCGTTAGCCCTGCTGGCTTCAGTGGGATTTAGCACACGCACTAAGGATGTGCAGTGTGCTCTGCTGAATCAGAACAGGCTAGCAAATGACTACCAAGAACTTGATTTGTATGTGGCATGCACACAGAAGCCTAGAAAAAGCTCTGGAAAATTGGTTTACATGGTCTTTTCCCATCTGTTGTTCTGAAAAAGGCAGATGTATGTTTTCTTGTCTACAGTTGTCAGGGTTTTTTTGGATTTCGGTCATTAAATGAATGGGTTAAGTCAACATTTTCAACCAAATTAGTGTGGATGACTCAGCTCAAAGCCAGCTGGCTGGTCTTGTTTAGGTTTGCCAGCTGCAAGCTGGACTTGTTTGAACCCTTGAGTCTGAACTCTGCTAGGTTCCCACTGAGCTAATAACCTGTATTACTGTGGTACTGATGCAATCCCCTTTCAGGGGGGGAGGGGGGGGAGAGGAGCTCTCTGCATCTGTTCAAAACAAAGACTTTGTGCTTTGACTTTGGCAATGTTCTTCCTCTCTGAATTTCACAAGCTGTCCTAGGATGTGCAGACCTGAGCTAAGCTTGTGCTCCTGTGAATCAGGGGTTTGCTCTGAAGATGCAGCTGGTGGGCTTCTCCTCTGACTGCTTGGGTTTGCAACTGATGACGAGCAGCTTTTCTGTTCTATACAATTGAGTTTTACATGTGGCTTATGTTTGCAGTACAGCAAAATATTTCCTTAAGTTTCTTATTCCCCAGGTTAAATCTGCGCATGTATGTTTGTGAAGTGTCAGGGAGACTGGATGTTACAGTTAGTGATGGAAATGGAATCACATTGAATGCAGGTAGAGTATAGGGAAGTATTGGTCTCTCTCTGTCTGGAGAAGTGTGTGCATGGTTCTACACACAATACACAGATCGTCTGTGATACCATATTTAGGCTTTAAATATACCGTAGGTATGGAGGAGCACAGGATGTCTGTAGTGACTTAAATTAAGTGCTTTTCACTCCTCTGTGCTTTTTACCAGTTAAAGATGCTTTTGTTTTCTTTTGAAATTTCTGGTTGTTGCTTTTATTCAGGCACAGATGTGTCTCATCATATCTATATGTACACTGCACACTTCCCCTACACTTGTATACACCTATAATACAGCACTTGCCTGTATCAGTAAATACTGGTGTGCATATATATATACATACATGTAATACTGTAAAGTTAGTGTTCATCTGTTAGGGAGCACAACCATAAGGATACAACCGACAATCAAAGAGATTCTGATTTTAGACATCACACCTTGTGGAGAGAGCCTCCTTTTCCACCTGATCCTCAGTTCTTAGCAAATGTGATTAGCTGTACTTCTTACTACATCCTCACCTAAAAGCTGAATAGGTTTCTAAGGATCAGCAGTTCCTCAACTTAAAAGGCTCCCTAAAACCAGCAGTTACTTAAATCAACATCAGTAAATGAGTGAACGCAATGAAGTTTTAGGAGATGGGGTCAGGGAGACTAGCTGGTTCTTGTAGCACACGGTTTTTCCTTGAAAGTGGAAGAAGTAAGAAAGGGAAAGGAACTCACAATTTTCCCCTACCTGAATATGAGTGCTGCAGCTAGGAAGAGCCTTTCCCAGAGCAGCGTGCCTGGCTGGGAGCTAGTCTCTGCAACATGTCTGAAGCTGCAGTCCACTTGAACTGCAGCTGGAAACCTTGCAGCAATGCAGCATGCTTCTGTCCCTCTGGGACCAGCGGGAAGTTTTTGGAAATCGGCACTCCCCAAATGAAAATAACTCATGTCCTGTGCCATGCCTGCTGGCTGGAGAGGTGTCCTCGGACTGGGGGAGCTGTTGGGCCACACTCATCTCCTGGAAGTGCACAGATGCACCCTACAGGAAACTTAACCTGACATCCCACATGATTTGGCTGAACAAAGTGATCTCTGCCCTTTCCGTACTTATTTATATTTTTAGTTGACTGCATAATCTGGCCTTCTACAAAGTCCCTTCAGGAGGTCACACAGCTGAAATAATAGCTAATGAATTTTTAAAAATTATTTGGGAGTTATTAAATACTTTCTTCTTCCTTTCCTTCCCTCCCCTCAGTCCCTCTTTGGCAAATGCTCCTGGGCTATTCCACCAGAGCGCTTTCCCTTCTAGTGCAGGGCATGCTGCAAAAGCATCCTAATGTGTATGAAGGAAGGACCTACGCTCATCTCCAAGTATTTGCATGCTGCCCCCACACCAAGTAGGGCTGGAATAAGAAAGCTAGCTGAAGTGTGCCATATCATAGGAGCACCAGATACTAAGGGGAACTGTTGGCATTGCTTGTCCTTCCAGAGATGTCTTTGTTCTGCTCCCATTGCCTCACTTGGCTGCTTCATCTCTGCTTATGGGATGGTCATAAATCCAGGTGATGTGGCTTTTGGACTTTTCTGGTATTAAAACTTCCAAACTATTTCATTCTATGCTCTGTTAATGAAAGGAGCTGAGTTTATTCCTTTCAGCAGAGCTGTGCCTGGTTATACAAGCTAGGCTCTGACTGCAGAAATTGGTGGTTTGTATCTGTTCTGGGGGAATCTGCTCCACTCTTCCATATCTGCAAAGATCCTCCCATGTGCGTGGGCTGTGGATGAGATGCTTAGCTTTTGGGGGCTCACTGCCTGGCCAGGGGGTCACCTCTGATGGGACCCAGCCAAGTCATCATGTTGGCTGAGGATTGCTCCTAGGCACAAGAGAACCAAGGGAATGCCAGTGCACTGCCTTTCCAGCAAAGGGAGCTGTGGTCTAGTCCAGGGACCAGAAATGTCTGTGGAGAGAGCCTGGGCCAATGCAGCAGCAGGACATGTAGGGGCTGTTCTGAACCAGGTGGTGTCTTCTGGACTTCAGCTGTATATTTCAAATCTGCAAATGTTGCTTTATCTCTACTTATGTTGGTCTTATATGTTATGGATTTAAGTTTTTCCAAGAGATTCAAAGAGCAACTAAATGATAAAGAATCTCAGACAGGAATGTAGGCTGGCATTCTCAAAAGGATCAAGGAAACTTAGTACCTTTAATAAAAATCTCAGCTCTGGAGTGGCCTTAAATCTCTTTGGCCTCACCTCTCAGCTCCAGTCTGTTCATTGGACCTTGTCACTTCCCTAATAACAGACCACAGGAAGGTAGTCTTGGCTGTTTGAAGGCCAAGTTCAGTGTGATGCTCTGGTGGGGAGTGGGCACTTGCACAAGGTGAGGGTGAAATAGTTTTATCGTGTTGCAGCTCAATGGTGTTTGACCATGTTAGTCATGATCAAACAAAACAGCCTGGCTCCCTGCTGGGTGGGGAGCTGTGAAACCATCAGGGTGAGTTTTGACCTAGCCCAGGTTTGGTAGCAGATAAGAGCTGGGGACCTACTGCTCCCGTTGGAGAGCTGGTGGGGGCTTCAGCTCAGCTTTGGGTTAAGGTTGGGACCAGGGTGGGAGAGAAAGTGGGGATACTTTCCTAGTACCCTGCAACCAGTCTCTAGGAACCCTGTTTACATCTTTCTTCCTTCCCTGTTTTTTGTACCCCTGGAGGACATGTAGGTGTGAAAAGGGTGTTGCTGGCTCCTGGGAGTCTTTCTGCCTCCAGCCTGTCTCTTTCTTGACCTTGATGCTCATGGCAAGTCCGGCTGCTCCCTCTTCATCCCAGTCACCGTGTCCACAACATCCATGTGATGCAGTGCCGTAGCCTGTACAGCAAAGCGGAGATCCCCACTGTGAACAGGCTCCTCATGTTAGCATGATGCCTTGTCAGTCTTAGCCTCCCTTTCTGATAAATCCCAGCTTAAGCTGCTCATTCTGCCTGTTGCCCCTTCCCTGGTCTCTAAGACCCTTAGCTTTCTCTGCTTCTGGTCTGCTCCTGTTTCCTCCCCCTCAACTCCCTTTGCTCCATCTATGCTTTGCACCATCACTTGTCTCTGCTGAAATGAGAGCACAGGAGATGATCCCAGCTCTTGGTTCCGATTTCCTCAGCTTTGTGTTGTGCTTTCTCCCAGTTCTGTCCTCCTTGCTGTTTGTCAGGCTCAACTCAATACCAGCAAAGGATAGGCAGATGTATGTGAGCACATGTGCTCCTGGCAGCTCTCTATAATATCACTGATCACACTTCTTGAGGCTCCTCCTCGCAAAAGGCTTCAAAAGCAGCACAAAATTCTCCCCCATGTAATCAGTGCGAGTTTGTCCTGCCTTGGAGGAAGCTGATACTTAAATCCCCTCTACTTCCCTCCCAACACCAGGTGTCATCTCTTACAATTACACTGCAAAAATGTGCATCTTCCCAAGGTCTCGTTCTACTTCTCAGGAGGGGCTGCAGCATGGAGGAGAATTCTGCAGTTTTGTGGCTATCTGTAGCAAGCAAATGCCAGTGTTAGGATCTACAGCAAAGGGGAAAAAAGAAATAGATGAAGGCACAGAAACACATCTGGAAACGTCCACAATTTGGGAACACTGCTGGCTGAACACCTGTAATGCAAAAATCTTGGTGTTTTCTGCTTTCCTTTCTGCACCAGAAACCTCTCTTGCTGTTGTGATGTCTAGCTTTAGCCCTGCTCTATTGGTATTTTCTTAATGTCCCACGTAATTTTTTTAATGATGCTATTAACAGAGCAGGTAATGTCTTATTTAATCAATTAATGTAATATTTTTAATAGGCTGTGTTTCTAGTCTTCGGACTTTAGGTGGAAAAGCTTGAACACATGATCTTTGAAGAGTTTGAAACTAGCAAAAAGAGCTTGAAGTATGGTTTCTGACATCCTGTCTCAGTTCATGTCTGATGTGAAGCCTGGCAACTGTCTGGGAATGGGGAGGAACCAGGGGCACAGGCCGTTCAAAGCTGCAGAAACGCAAGCGGGCTTTCACAGCAAAGTGGAGAGAAATGCTCCAGGTATCAGTGTGATTTTTAACAGAGGAATTCAGTCTTGGATTCAACAGCGGTTGTCACTCTTGTACACATGGAAGTGAGGAGGGTTTCATCCCTGATCTAGGAAGTCAGAGGAGAAAATTAGTCCAAGAGGTGTTTATTATCCATCAGCACTATGCAGGCAGTTCTGTGTCTGCCCCAAGTTTTACATCTGTGGGCTGACCATAATGGTAACTTTTTTTTTTTTTTTTTAAAAAAGCATCCCCATCTCTGCAAAATCTCTGGTGGTTTGTGAACCACAGCACTGATGATTTAAAGCATGCCTAAATATTTAAGGAAAGTCTGATTTATGCTGTAAATGCTTGCTCATCAGTTTTCATTTTAATCATTGCAACTGTTGGGACTCTAAAGCCCCCTTGGCTCCCCTGGTCACTTTGCATGCCTTTTTAGCAATTCTACTTTAACTGGAGACCTTGGGATGGCTCTGGCCCAAGTGAACTCCTTGAGATCCTTGTGCAGTATTCTCCTGGTGGTACCCTGAGATCAGCAGATGCTGGCCTTTCTCTCAACTCCCACTCAGTGCCTCAAATCCCAGGGAAAGCTCTCCTTCCGCTGCTACACCCTGAGCTTTGAAGACAAAAATGATTCAACAAGTTATTGGGGGCTTGTATGGTTCAGCTGCCTTCAAAAATTCACAGGGGTTTCCAAAGCTGAGATAAGGACACCTCCGTGCACAGCCTGCTCAGTGTCTTCAGTCCCAGCCCTCTGCAGAGCTTCCTCAACACTGCATGCATACTCTGCCTGCTTAGTAAGACTTGTCTGCCTGTGGCAGAGCTATTTCTCCCATCTATGCTCTGGTCTACCTGTATGCTATGCCTGTTTGCAATTATGCACTGAGCTCTTTCTGCGTTACACAGCTGAGATGTCCTGTGCCTTCAGCCTGGTGCTTCTAGCCCAAAAGCAGCAACCAAACTACCTGTGGATAAATAATTTGGGATTATAATGGCCATGTTGAGCCTGTGCAACTCCAAGGAGTGTCTGGGTGCAAACCACTCTCCTGCACGAAGTGGGTTCTGGTGCCTGTTGGACCAGAGTCTTACTATTGGCTTCAGCAGGAGCAGGCTTTGGGCTGTATTTTCTTTTTTCACTGTGTTGTGGCTGTGCAGCCTCCTGCTGCTTGTTTGGAAAGTTGTTGCTTGCCTTTGCTGCGTTGTGCTGCCTGGAGCAGTTCCCGGAGAGCAGCACAGCCTGCTCTCTTCATTATCTGCTCCACTAATGTGTGTGCCTGCCTCTTTGCCTTTCATGTCTGCTGCTCTTTCTTCCCCCCCTTCCCCATCTTTAGGTCACTTGTTTTGGGTCACTTTTTTTCTTGGTATTAACTCCACTGCAGGGTTTTCCAGACTTGTTGCTTTTCTGACTCGGGAGGGTCGTTTTGTTCTCATTTGTTTTGTTGGCCAGAATACAAAAGGTTAAACAGTTTGGAGAACTTTATTCTGTATTTACTGCCGAGGTAGGTTTCTAAATCAACAGTAGGTCGTGTATTGGAGTGACTCACAGAGCTGCTTAACCTTTTTCCTTCCGTTTTGTCTCTCTCCAAATCTGAAGCACACATCTGCAATTTAGATCACTGAAATAAGAAGCTGTGAAATGCATATAAATTGCTGTAGATAGGCTGCTCAGCCTGGCCCCAGTGCAGAGCAAGTTTCCATTTGGTAGCACTCAGATCCCTCTGGGATGCAAAAAACACCTAAACATACACAGTACCAGGAGGATGTTCTGTGCCATGAGGGGACAACCAGCAAGGAGGATGTGCCGGCTGGGAGGCCAGGGCTAGGCAGAGAAAAACCAGTCTGGTTGCATGTCTCTGCAGGCACTCTTTGTAGGAAGGTCCTGTCTCGTGCGGAGGTTACAAGGTGGGCAGGCAGCAGGCACTCAGCAGTAAAGTATTAGCATTTGCTTTTCAGAGGGGAAACTGAGGCACCATCCATCAACCAAAAGTGCATGGGCAAGTTGGGTCTGAATGAGGAGTAGGTTCAGCCTGGCCCCTTCATTTAGGGCACAGTGGAGATGAGTGTCCCCAGGGTGGGCTGTGAGTGCAAGGAGAGCAAAGCCTGCTGGCCCCATTGCATCAAATGGCATGGGATAAGGAAAGAGCTGCTCTCCTTACAGTTAGCCCTGAGGCTCTGGTATAAACTGTCCTAATAAGAGACCTCAGCTAGCTGGCCAGAGCAGAGCCAGCCCTAACACCCCATGGCACTCAGGGTACAGGTGTGCACATTCCCCACCAAAAGCAGCGGTGTGACACGGGCTGGAGATGAACAGAGCAGATGGGAGCAAGTGTGGGGGCTCCTTCATCAACCATCATCTCTGCAGAGGCTCCCAATTTGCTGTCCTGCAAAACACCCTGTTTCCTAGCAGCCAAGTGTATGGTTACACACACCCCCCCCCCCCCTTTTTTCCCTAGCAGCAAAGCAAGGGTGAGACATCTCCACTGCCAAACTGCAACCAAAACCCCACATTTCTTCTGTTCAGCAGCTCTTGGTGATTCTCTTCTAAGAAACTTATGGAATGGCCATATTTTGGGGTTTGTCCCACTCATGTTCCTAACCCAGTATCTTGATTATGGTCCTGAAAGCTCTCCTGTGCTGTTTTCAGGTATCTCAGCTTAAAATGCAGATTTTGAGCAGGGGCTGCTAGGCAAACTGGCTCTGCTGGGGGACAGCTAGGTCTAGCCCTGTGGGTACAGCATCTCAGTGGGGCTCAGCTTGTTAGCGTGCACCCCAACCTTTACATTTTAAAGGAGTTCAGTTCCTCAGGGAAGGGTAGATGCTTTCTGGTAGACCTGTGGGTACCAGCAGCTGACAGGGATGCTCATCCCATCCCATGCCTGCACCATGTTTGCTGAGGTGCTGGTAGAAATGGGCTGAATCCTGGCAGGGGTTTGTCACACTGGTACAACCTGATCCATTTAGTTGCTATTGCGTGTTACAAGTTGTGATGTAAAAAAATTTGCTTATTCAGGGTGCAACCTGCTGCTCCTGGCTGTCAGCCCACAAGATTTTCTGCAGTCACGTACAGGGTATTTGCATCCACCATGCTGCAGGGTGGCATGCCGTGGTTGCAGGATTAGGGCCTCCCTGCAAGGAGGCCTGGGAGGCTTGAGAGAAGTTTTTTCTTGTGTTTAGACCACAAATTACTTTGCTCTTGAAGCCTACCAATTCTATGAGGTTTTCACTAATGAAAGGACTGCACTGCATGACTGGCTTGGAGTAATCTTTTAAAATTTTGGTTGTTTAATAAAGTGGCTATTGATAAAAGAATGGAATCAACCTGTACTTGTTTTGTTTGGAGCTAATCTAAAATCTCTTATTAAGATGAGGACAGTACAGCTTTAATCATATACACAGAAAAACACACCAGAGAAAGTGATGAGATTTTTTAAAAAAAACCCACAGTTATTCTATAAAGAAAGAGTATGTTGACAACTGTCTGAGCATCAGCTGGTTGATGTGCATGAAAAAGGTTGTTTCCAAGACTCTGAGCTACAGTACTTGCAGCTTAGCTTGTCTGTGCCTGCTGCATGGATCTGCCAAGTGCTTTTGATCAGAAACTGCTGCACAGGGTCAGTGAATACCGCTCATCATCAATGTCAGTGAATACTGAATCCCCCTTGCAAGGCAAAATGTTTCACCTTGAATTAGGTGGCTGGCAAAGCAGCAGGCAGCTGCATCTGCGATGTGGTGGAAGTGCCTCTGATGCCATTTGGTGTTCTGACCCTAAATTAAAGAACCTGGGAGACTGTTGTTCTCATGATCACTGCTGTGGGATGTGCTCGGTGCAAAATGTGGGTCCTCCTTGCTTTGTGCAGTGAGGCGGCTCCTGGTTGCTCCCAGATATGCTGTGTGCTCCCTGTTAGACATACAAGGGATGTGCCCCTTGGATGCAACCTCAAACCCACCTTACTCTTTAGTATAGTGTATCCTGCCCTCTAGTGCCAGAAGATGCTGAGTCAGCAAGAGCCAAAGGAGCAAGCTGTGCTGTGGTCCTGTGACTTTCCGCCGTTTTCATCAAGCAGGTCTCTGAACCTGGGAAACTGCTAATTATGGGGCTGCTAGGATAGGTAGAGCTACTAAATATGTTTGTGCATCATCAGGATGTTTGTGCAACAGTTTGGGGACTGGGTACCTCAGTATGGCTTTGGAGCAATCACAGTTCCTTGGAAGTATCTTTTGGAGATGTTTTCAAGGAAAATGAACTTTGTGATGGAAATAGTGGCAGGCTATGTGAAAGAAGGCTTTGGAGGTCAGAAGGTCGTTTCACTGATGAGCTTAAAAATAAATCTTGAAGCCTGGGGAGTGCTTGGCTGTCATGTAGGGGACAGATAGAGCAGGGATAACACCTGGAGAGAGGTCTCTTGCTTTTCTCCAAAAGAAAAGGAAGAATAATTTTATGCTGAAAAAGAAATCCAGGAACCTTTCATTTTGTTACCCGCTCTGCTGGGAGGGGAGCAGAGATTTCCCCTAGCCATTGCCTGGGACTTGCAGGAATGCTCCCAGCGGGTATCTGCTGCAAGCCAGGCACAGCCCATCAGTGCCCCTCAAAGCTCCTCCATGCTCATCGCATCTCCCTCCCTCCTCCTGATGTGACCTTTCCCTCCTGCTATTTTTTAAGACCCCACCAGGCAAAAGCTTCAAGGTTTGCAATGCAAGGACCCAGGCTGGCGTGGGTCAGTCCCTGCCACAGAGCTGTGCGTGCCTCCAGCCGGGCAGGATCGGACCCACCAGGGGTTTTGCTCAATTTCCTGGGTTATTTCAAGCTGTCGGGGAAGGTCCAGCCGCGGGAGTGCTGACGGAGCCATGAATGGGAGGCGCAGGCGGCTTTTTTGTACGCAAGCAAGGCTGCAGAAACGGAAAAAACAGTTTTGTACAAACTACTCTCCTCTTTCCCTGCCCCTTCATCTCCGATCAGAAACACTGGAGACTGGGGAAAGGGGGAGGGGGGGAGAAACCACAACACAAAACACAAACCCTGAGAGGTCACCCATAGTTTTCCTCTGATGCACGGCAGAGTGCGAGTGCTGGCGTAGCTGTTAGGGTGGGTTTGTTTCTTTAAGGTGTCTCCCAGAGGGAGGATCAGCAAAATGCAATGTGGCAGCTATGGTAACTCCTCTTGGCTTTCAGCACAGCCCTTGCTGATCGCACAACTTGCTAGTGAAGAAGGTACAGCTGTCCAGGCCTTGGCAAGGATCCCCACCCTCTACTTGCTGCCAAATGCTGGTGGTTTTTTTTTTTCTTTGTTTTTTTTTTTTTTTTTAATTTCTTAGTTTCCTAAGAAAATGAAAATGGAAGGAACAGCCTCATCTGCCTCTCAGCCCCATCTGATGCCTCCTGGACCTGCTGGGGTGAATCCTTATGGCGCTACATCCCTATATGATGCTGGGATGTTGGCAGCCGGGGAGGTGGAGAGCCCAAATTCAAGGGTTCCTGTCCTGCTGTGAGATGCTGGGGCTGGGGTGTGACGAGGGTTAATGACTGGGGCCCCAGCAGTGCCTGCAAAGGGGCTGAGTGCTTGGGCTGGATCTGTGTTCAGGGCTGTTTTGTCTTTCCTAGAGTGGGCATCCCCATGCCATGGCCAGCTCACATGCACACCTGCAAGAAGGGAACCAGATGGAAGCGGTGAGCTTGCCTGGGGCAAAAGCCTTGCTGTGTGTTGCACCACTGGGCCAACAATTTTCCTGAGTCGCCTCCCTGATTGTGCCATGGCTGTGTAGCTGCAGATGCCTCATCGGCTGTGTTTGCACCTACGAAGCACAATGCAACAATTCAAACCTCTCCAGTGTCCCGAATAGTCCCAGCAACAAACTTCCCTACAAAGCTTTAGGCATTGGGTCCTGGCCTGGGCTCCCTGCAAGAGGTCCAGGAAGCTTTCCTCTCTTCCTCATTGCATCCACTATGGCCGTGTGGGCCCTTGCCTCCCAAAGCACGTTTGGGCTATGATAGCCTTGTCCCATGAAAAAAATACTGTGCTCAGCTCCAGGACACGACCGACACCACCCCATCCCCAGGAGCTAGCCCCGTGCGTGCAGCCTACACTGCTGCAGGAATTCTGTGTGGTCCCTATAGCTCGTCTGCACCAGGGGCTCCTGCCAGCCCCCAGGGACAAGTCAGCTGTGCCAACAACACAGGCAAACACCCTTTGCATGGCGAGGATGCAGTTTGCAAGACCTCTTTAAGATGCAATGTTAAGACAGGCTTGTACTGGAGTCGCCCAGCATAGGGTGCAGCAGCTCGCACGGACAAGCTGCATATTCATGTACAACGGGAAAGCTTGCGTGGAATTGCTTCCCTGGGGTTCTCCAAGCTTCTTTGTCAGGCTGGGTCTGCTGGCGTGGTGTGGTGTGGCAGAAACAACCAAAAAGCCCCTTGTTTTGAAATATTTTGGCCATATGTGCAATTTTAAGGATGTGACTGAAATGAAGAGCTGAAGGGCAGACTGATCAGTGCAGTGGATGAGTAATTCAAGGGGGGAGCCTATGGATTGCCTATCTAGAAAGAGATCTTATATTTTAAAATAATGCAAATGTTGCTGGAGGTGCGTGAGAATTTGTGTAGTAGCATTTAAATGAAAGATTAAGAAAGAATGGCACTGGGGAACAAAAATACATCGCAACCGATTTGCATGGCTGGTGAAATTTTGGCATTAGGAAATAGCGCTGAACTTGCTATAAACAGGAGGTTTATTTTCTGTAGGAGCAGGGATGAGTGGGCAGATTTAAAACATACTCAGGACTTCTACTCATTCCTGTTCAGGCATTATGTGGTACTTATAAAAACCTTTCTAACTGCAGCAGAAAATGAACCAATAATGATATGTTTGAGAACAGTAAACCAGTATCAAAAAAGGGAAATATATTTGACGATTGTTGCTTTTTAAGCCAGATATTTCTCTTTCATTCTGACATAATTCAAAGCTAAGAAATAGCTACAATTTTCAAAGCCATGTCTTTTTCCCTTTGGCTCCTCAACCACTTTAAAATATTTACCTTTTGCCATCTACCAAGAGTGAAAGTATTGCCCGATTTACAAAATAACAGCGCTTACAAGTAAAATTTTCAGATCAACTTAGTCGTATTGAAAATCGATGCGTTTTGAGCTCCAAATTCATGGCTGAAAATGCTACCCTGTATCCCCAGCCCTCTGGGCATGTGCATTGCTTGGGGGTACCTATAATTATATTTTGGGAGTGACAGGGTCTTTTTGTGGTGCTCTCCACTACTAATTTCCCTGGCGTGAACGCATAAACCAGTGGTGAGTTACTCCTTTGCGCACATTAAGTTATCGCAAGAGATATTGATCAGTAGGTTGTGCGGCTTTAAAATTTCCGAGGGGATTGCTGGAAAGGGATTCTCTGATCTCGCTTGCTCTTGAGGCACAAGCTTGAATGGTTCGAAACCCGGTGCTCTGAACCACCTCTCTGCACTAAAACTCAAGTGCAAGCACACCATGTCTCTACAGAGAAGGTGGTGAGAAAGCAGACGCTCAGCCACGCTCCAGTTCCCTGCAACAGTGAACATTTCAGACCCATATGGTATAAAAGAAAGATTATTTAATGCTGGTAATAACAGGAATCTATGAAACAGTCCTTCTCATGGCAAAAGATGAAAAACCTCT
Organism: Aviceda cuculoides; assembly: GCA_035590195.1. NCBI lineage: Eukaryota > Metazoa > Chordata > Aves > Accipitriformes > Accipitridae > Aviceda > Aviceda cuculoides. The sequence goes on from JAVJGG010000001.1 coordinate 10,940,546, forward strand.
TGCAAAATATCTGGTTGTTCAGTGCATAAAACCCCACCGAGTTGGAAGAGAGCTTTGAATGGAGAGATTGCAGGGTCATGCCTGAAGCATCGTGCTTGAGATTAGAGGAAGCAAAAAGGACTCAGTGATATTAGAAATTTCCTGAGCTTATCAGGCAAAATAATAAATTTTTTTAACAGATGCAGAATAGCCATCTCATCTAATGCATAAAAATACACATTAATATGTTGTCTGCATAGATTTTTTTTTTTTTTCTTCAGACAATATTATCTCATCTGGCCTGCTTTTAGCATGTAGTTTTATGCCCTGGTATCTTACTGGGACATTTCCGTGGTGGTGATTCCCTGGTACTCCCAGAGACACTGCCATAGCTGAAAACTCCCTGGTTCTGTGCAGGTGCTCTGGCATGGGCTCGATTCCTGCCACCCCCACCCGCCCCCACTGTGGCACCTACTGATGCCTGGTGTGCCACAGCCTGCTGGGCAAGCTTGCCTGTGTATTTGGCGTGTGAGGGGGGAAGACTTAAGCTCACAAGAATTGTCAAAAGCTGCCTGTGGGATGCAATTTGGTGCTTATGTGGCACAGAGGTGGTGCTGGGCATCCTGGTGGGAAGCATGCAAAAGGGCTGAGGAGGCAGGTGCTCAGTTTTGACATATGAAAAAGCTATTTTTCCCTATCCTAACTCCTTTGATTAACAGTTTGATTGTGCCCCAGATGTTTTTCTCCTGGGAGCCCTGCTGTGCCTGTGGTGATGCTGATACAAGTGATACGAGGGGGTATCGCTCACATCCAACAATGTGCTCCTGGGGAGGACGACATCCCACTCTGCCCCTGGGCTCAGGGTGGGTGGCATCGCCGAGCACCCACAGATACTGGGGCTTCTCCCGGGCTGTGCCTCGTGTGCGGCTCAGCCGGCGGCACCACTTTCCCCCAGGGTCTTCGCTCTGAATGCCCAGGGAGGAGCTTATAACTTTGTCTTAAATGGGCAGCACTTATATAAGTGCCATTATAGATACGTCGCCCTTGGCAGAGGTGCACGGCAGGTGCAGTGGGATGGGGCTGTTTAGATGTTGAAAGGAAAGTGGTGAGATGCAGAGCGCCAGCAACAGCACTTCATTGCTGGTCCTCTGTATTTCACCGCTTTGCTTTCAATGATTAAAATGCCATTTCATGCTTCTCTGTCCTGAGCACATTCAGTATGGTTTTTTTGTGCTGCGGGGCAAGCATTCTTCCGACAGCATCCGTGGGGTGATGACATAGGGGTATCAGGGTGCCGCAGTACTCCCCAGGCGTGCTTTCTGCAGAGGGATTAAAGTTCTTTCTTGTTCTTAACTGAAGATAGACTGCCCTGTTACCAATGGCAAACTGTAAGTTGGGAAGCGTAGGCCTGTTTGCCTTTTTCCTGAGTCTGCCCTTATTTTTTGTTGGTGTTTTTTCTAACATCCGCATGTTTTTCTGAGCTTCCCCTCCCAGCCAGGAATTTCTTCTAATGAGCCATATTACACAGTGAGATTTCACCATGGTGTGCATGAAACATGCCATAAGGGTCAGTCTTAAATACGCATGCTTGTGGCTGTGCAAGATCCCTCTGGCAGATTAATTTCATTAAGGAGCTTGGTGTTGGGGACACTGAATGTGGATGTGTTGGGGAATCCCCCAGCCATGGAAAATGCTGCTTTCTGCATGAAAGCTTCTCCCTGGCTCCATCCCACCCTACTGAATTTTTCCAAGCTGGATCAGCTGTTTTTTGTTTTGTCTTGTTTTGTTTTTTAACAGGACCCTCAGTACAGCCATGATTCCCCCATGCTTAGCTGAGCAGTTAGGTTCATTTACATTTAAGCACAAACATATTATTTTTAAAGGAGGTCCAAACAGCTTAAACCGAAGGCATAATCACATAAATTACTGCATGAGAATTTCGCTGGCTAAATTAATCTGAAACCTAATTCATATATTTTAAAGCATGCATTTGGCAGGTCTAATATCTCTTAAGGAAATGGATAAAGCTGCTTCTTGGGGGTGGCAGTTAACAAGGCAAAACTATCTTATTAGGAATTCAATTAAAGCTAGTACAGGCTTACTGGACCTGTTCCAGTAAATATATATCAAGCTGAACCAGTAGACATCTGTCTCCCCCCCCCCCCTTTTTGTTTTCCAAGCTTAAAGGTTAAAAGATGGACAGGAGAAGATGGGGGGAAGAGGAGGGACTATAGCTCATTTCTAGCTCACCATACAGTTCAGGGCACAAGGGTTATTTTCTTTTTGATGTCTGATCGCTGTTGCAAGCTGTGTGAGACTGGCTCTGCCTAACTCCCATCCCTTGCTGAAATGCAAAAGCCAAAAAAAAAAAAAATCCCAAATCATGTGAAGGCTCTCAAATGCAGCCCCTGGGGGAGGTCTGGAGGTGCCCCACTGCTCCCTTTCTGGGGACAGCCCAGCGCAGGCAGGATGAAAGCCCACGCGTTGACAAACACCCACTGGTTGCTGCTTTGGGAAAGCATCTGGGCTGCCTTTCCTGGGTTCAAGTTCAGAGGATTAGATGAAAACGCCCTTTGCACCCAAAAGGCTCAGACCCTGGGGAGGACTGTCCAGAGAGATCAGGGATCTAATGGCCTCTTTGAAACCCTTTGGTAGCAACGGGACCCAACAGTTGTTGTTGCTTATTTAACATTTTTGTGAGTGGTACCAAAAGCCTCCCTGTCCCATTTGCACCCTCCAGCAAGGTCCTCCTGCCTCCAGGTTCTTGATGTTGCTTCCTGTGATGTGATGCCTCATTTTTGGAGAAGAAAGGATGTTTTTTTTTTTTTTCCCCCTCCCCTTCCTAATGGAAAACCCTCCTTAGTGCTAAACGCTGAAAGCCTCAGCCTCTAAGGGTGACAGATCATGAAAAAAGTTCAAAGGGAGATCCTCTGTTTTACCAGTCAACCTCCCCCCAAAGAAAGCCCTGCTTTAATGCAGGAGGAGAGGCACATCCCTAAGAGCTACCAGAGCCCCAATCCCCATCTTGCATGCCCATCCACACACACACAGAGAAAATATAAGCACCAGCAGTGCCAGGTAGGTCGAGCAGAGCCTAACAAAGAGCCCAGCTGAGGGGGGTGCTTGCTGGAGAAGAGCTTCTTTGCTGCTTAACTGGCTCCCCTTGCTGGGAGAAGGACAAGGGCGTTGCAAAAGCTAGACCCAATGGCACACTTGCTGTGCCCTGGCATGGGCTGGCTGGACCGGCTGCAGTCGGCCAGGTCTGGCGTGGAAGTGGTTAAAGAGACGGGTATGAGGGTAAGGGCTGCCTTGCTTTGATTTATTGGCTGGCTGAGTTAATTTATTTGTGTATGATTGGTTGTTGTTGCTGAGTGGTCATCTTCTACAACTACAAATCTAATTAAATGCTGGGGTGCCTAGAGTTGCGGGTTTTTTTTTTTTTCTTTTCCCCTGGCAAATATTTCTACTGTTTTAATTCTTGAGAACTAATCATTAATTAACACAAGGCTACTAGTATCCAGCTGGAGGACCTCTTGTTTTTCCTCACTTCCAAATTTGCCTAAGAAGTAAATCGTAAGTGAAGGTGTATAGCACTTTCCAAGTTGCTTAGAGCAACCCACTGAGATGTCTGATGGGATCGTCAGCTAGCAAGGAGCAGCAAGGTCGCTCGGAGCCAATTGAGGATCTGGTCTAGTGTGTTTTTCATGGCACAGCACTTGATTCTAATCAGCTTTTTTTTTCCCCCTTCCTAATCTTCTGCAAAGCCTGGGGATGGGGGAGAAAGCTACCCAAAATGTGTGCTTTCCCCGACCAGCATCTGTAATTCCCCGATTACATGTCGAGCTCACTTTGTGCTTGGGGTTGTGGTGGCATTCCCTTACATGTTCATGGCCATATCAAACTGTTCCTATGGCTCTACAGCAAGACATAAATTCTGGAGATTTCAGGCTTGGAGATTTCAAAGTCGTGCTGAACCACATGGAAATGATTCTCAGAGCTACAGCTATAAAAATAATTATATTGCTAGGGGGAAAGAGTGACAAGAAATGTCCCCAAAAGAGATTTCAGCAGTGGTTACAGGATCTGTCCTGGCTCTGTAAGAGGCTGCTGTCATATCCAAGGCTAATTTATCACCGCTACCTATAACTCTATGAAATATGCCCCAAAAAGCACTGAAGGAAGGAACAAGAAGGGAGGTTCCAAAGGAGAAGCATTGCAGTCTTCCCCTTTGTTTTAATGCTTCATATGCTCTTAAAATTACAGCTACTCTCTACAGATGACCGGTGTGAGGATGACTAATTTGGAGGCAAATTAGGTCTACTTAGCTGAAATGTATGCCTTGACTGTTCCCTTAATGACCCTTCAATGCACATCCCTCCCGATAGGACTTTTACCGCAGCCCTAGCTCCAGTGGATTAAGTAATAATATGCTTTTGCTGCTCTTCTAAGCAGTCCTTCAGTTTTGATCGAACATTTTCCCTCCACCATGCATCTCTCTAACTCTTTATGATCAGTAATTCGTTTATATGCATCTAGCCCATGGCAGATTTGCCTTTTGCATGTCTCTTTCTCTGGAGCATTTTCCTTGCACCCTCTCTTTTTAAAAGGTCTCTGAGCCTGAGCGTTTTCTGGCTGACTGCAACGTACTTGGTGTCTGCTGTGTAAGATTTATTCTTTCCCAAGAAAAGACAGGAACATAAACAGAAGATCCAAAATGCATTTTGCTGGGCTTTTAAATGTACTAAGATGAAACTCTCCTGCTACAAGCCTATTAATGTAAATACCAAACTTTACAATCCTTCCTGTCAAGGAAACATATTTACATTTTTCTAAGGATGCGTATAGAAAAATAGGGCTTTGGGGACAAAAAGGGCTTAGTTCTAGTGTCACAACACCCCCAGTTGACTATACTGCTCTCATATACTATAGAATTAGGTTGTTCCCAGGGCCAGCAGAGATAACATCTGTCTGCTTCTTTAAGGACAAAATGAAATAGGATGCTAGCATTTTATACTGGAAACAGCTCTGGAAGTCTGAAGGGGCAATAGTAAGAGGGCTGTGTATCACACGCACACATTGCATGCGGCTTGCCCAGCACAAAAAAGATGGGAAAGGTAGTATTAGTCCCAGTGCCAGCCCACGGGAGGCAAAGGGCTCATCCCAAGCCCTGCTGCAGTGAGTGGGAAGAAGGGCATTGCTGGGAGACTGGTCTTACTGGCATGGGGGTTAGGGCTACATTGTCCTTTACACTTTGCTGATGCTCTTGACATCCTGGTTGGACAGGATTTTTCCTACTAAGTGGAATAACAGGAAACATATTTTCTTTTCTTCTGGATTTTCTTTTTTTTTTTTTTCCAGTTTAGAGCATCTTCAACATTCTGAAGGAAAAAGAGAAAGGTGGCTCCAAGGGAAGGGGCACAGGTGCTGGGGATGAGGGTGGGGAGATTTGGGGCAGGAGGGCTTTGTTTTGCATGTCTGTTGAAACATCCTATTGCACTAATTGAAGCGCAAAGCTGTGCCTGTTTCTCTTGAAACTACCGGAGTAAGTTGTCTGTAATTACACGGAACAGAACAGGAAAACCTCTCATGGCCAGAGGAGCGAGCAGCAGTGACCTGCTGGTGTTCACAAAGGCCAGGTGGCATTTTACCTGTTCCCAAAGCTCTGATTTTCTAATCGAAAAGCTCCTCTGATTTTTCTGCAGACAAAAGGGAATGACCGTTCCTCCAAGGAGAAAACCTTTCCTTGCCTGTCTCTCCCCAAAACCCAGGGAAAAGGGAGGACGGCCACAGCAATCCAGCCTGAACGGCACTCACTCCTTTGTGCTAACCCAGTGTTTGCAGTGCTTGCTACGCTCTAGGAAAGGCAGGAGCTGGTCCCAAATCAGATAGCTATTTCTTAAGGTTTGGGGGTTTTTTTTTTGCCATCAAGACTGCACAGGCTGCTCCCGTTATACATAAAAACTCCTCTGGTGGGGACAGAGCCATGCAGAAGTCCATGTCACACCATCCAGCTAAGTTTGCCCATTTTAGAGGGTTTCTCGACGATCTTGTCTCATTTTTTTTTTTTGCTGGCAGACATAATTTTTGTCGCCATAAACGATAGAATTTGACACCGCACCGCACCACACCAGGCCATTTGTCAACAACATTTTCAACAGTTCAACCGCACGCGTGTACATGCACACACAGGCACGGAAAGGAGAGGCAATGGGGAAAAAGTCCAGGGCCTCAGAGAAAGGTGACCTCCCTCTATAAGGCATGCAAAGATGGAGCAAAGAGCCACCTCTAATCACTGGGCTGGAAGTTGGGTTACAGCAAAGACGCCAAATACCGATTCACTCCGCAGCAAACCGAAAACATGTTGGGGTTTAGCTCTACGTCATGGTTTTTCACACAGTCCGAAATGTCGCTCACAGTTTCTTTTGGGTAGGGACAATCTGAGCATGTACATGTACAATCTGCCTTGTCAGAGCAATGCTAATAATAATTCAACTGACAGTGACTTTTAAATATGGTTAAAAAAATTGGGTTTTGCTGCTAAAGTACTGTGTGATAGAGAGCAATGGTTGTATATTAGATAACAGTTTTAAAAACATCATTGGCTAATGGCAGCACATCATTTGGGAAACAACAGAATAAATGCATTGTTCCATCCCAGCACTTTACTGTTCAGCCAATCTAAACTGCTGAAGAAATATGTGTTTGGGATATTTTACATCTGTTTTTGACAAGAAGCCTGGGTTTTTGCATGTGTGGGTTTTGGGTTGTTTTGTTTTGTTTTGTTTTAAATCTATTTGCTGCAGCTTTTTTAGCCAGATCAGCATGGGAAAAGGCGCTCTTTTATAAATGGGGGAGTTTATCCTTTTAAAAAGCAACTTGACTTCAGCTTTTTGCAGTTGAAATAAGGGCACATCACGCAAAAAATAGTAACACCAGCAACAGCAATAAAACCCACGACAGCAGTGTTACCTATTTAAACAAACCTAAACAGCAGACAGCTTGTGCAATGGATAGAGTAACCAATTTTTTTAACAGCCTAATATTTTGGGGGCTCCCTGGAAAAGTGCATGGAAACCTTAATTGCAGCACCAAGACGCAAACTGTTTCAGGATGGAAGTGAAACATTTACTTGAAGTGGTTTCTAAAATGGTTTTAAGTCTGCATTTTACACGGCTAGTAAGTCCTGGTTGAACACTTGGCTTTTTGAAACAAGGTACTGCAGTTGCATCAAGGTTTTTTATAAACGGGCTGTTTATTGCTGCTAAAACAAAGATGGATTTGCCTCTTTAAAAAAGCCTGGCCAATGGGCTGTGATAAACTTTCTTTTCGTCTTTAAGAAGCTGATTCTCCACATGATGAAATTATTTCATTTTACATCACGCACGACGTTACAAGGGGGAGCAAATTTCCCTTTTGAATGTTTGCTTGGCAAAATGGGTTCGTGGGCTCCGCTTTATTTACTGAGCCTCAGAGAGCTACCAGCCGTATGGAAACTCTGGCTGACACAACCCAGAGCTGCTCTGCTTAATTAGCTAGAGATGAGGGTGTTATTAAGGGCCCCCTCTTTTTTTTCTCCTTTCTTACTGTTTATTCCTCCCTCCATGAATAATACAAAGGCAACTTAAGAGGAAGTAGTTTTCTGCTAATGGAAAATTATGAGGAAGGGTTTAGTGATGAGAGTAAATAAGAAACTACATCTAACAGCAGCCTTTGCTTTACTGGCACTTTGGGGAAGGGAAACCAAACACATACGAAAATTTGGCAAAGTTTCTTCTATCTTTGTTTGCTTTTTATTGTGTGAGGGGGAAGGGGCACAGCCCGGGGTTGCAGCCGACATCTGCTGCTCGTTTCTTTTAAGAGAAATGCAACCTGGGGCGAACTAGTCGCTGAATCCCACTTGGGTCCTGAGGAACCCCTGGTCCCCCCCCAGCCAGGAGCGGATGCGGCCGCCCCGGGAGCTGGTGGCTCGGCACCGGGTTTTTCGGGCGCAGCCACCCGTGGAGCAGGGCGGCAGCTGTTTCGGATCCCCCTGTCAGCCTGTTGTACTGATCGCCTTTTCCTCTCTTAAAACTCTTCCCTGAAGCAGCGCTTTCTGGCAAATCTCACGCAGCAATGCTTTCCCCCTATCCCTCATCAGCCAGCTCTCAATGCTGGTCCCCTCTCAGCTCCCCCATTCCCGCAGAGCAGAAACATGCTGATTTTTTTTTTTTAAAAATGGGGCATATCTCATTCTTGCCTGCCTGGAAGTTTCTCTTTTTTTGAACTTTTGCAGGCGTGGGGGAGTGCGAGGGGGCCAGACGCATCTACGCTGCCCATCTCACCTCTGGGTCTTTGGCCCCAAACCCCTCACCCAGCAGCATGCCCGTGTCCCACCAAGCTGTGCCACCTCTCCCTGGGCAGGACCAAGCCCCGTGGCAAAGCCAGGTGGGTGGAGAGAGCCACGGTCGCCCCATCCTGCAGCCAGACGGACACAGAGCATCATCCAGGAGAAGAGAAATCGGTACCTACCCCTTCGGCAGCTGGGCTCGCCTGGCCCAGGCGGTGGCTAGTGGGAGGCCGACATGGACCACGCTCCCTCCATCCTCCATACGGAGAAGGCATAACTCAGCCTCTCGTGAGCCACGTAACTGCAGCTCGTCATCTTACTGTCCATCTCGTCGCTCTGTAGCACCTGGTAGAGGAAGTCTATATACCGCGCTGCCAGCTTGAGGGTCTGGATTTTACTGAGTTTGTCAGAGGGCAAAGTGGGGATGATTTTCCTCAAGGCGGCAAAAGCTTCATTGAGCGACTGAGTCCTCTGCCTCTCTCTGACATTGGCCAGGATCCTCTGGCTCTGCAGTTCTTCATAAGATTGGGAGCTGGGACTGGACTTTTTCCCCCTCTTTCCTGGGTTGGGGCTGCCATCTTCGCTGGACTTCTTACTGTATCTTCTCTTCCTGCCAAATCTCTTTGGCTGCCTTTCCAGCTCCTCTTCACTGGTCCCCAAGCTATCCACAGGGGAAACAGGAGAACTGGAGCTTTCTTCCATGCTTTCTGCAAGAAGGGGAGGGGAAGAGACTTTCCCCCCCTCCTTATGTTATGTGAGTGTGTGTGTGTCTTAAATGTGCTTTAAATTCCTGAGACAGATCCTTTGGAAAAACAGGAGGGCTTTTTTTTTTTTTTTTTTTTTTTTTTTTGCTGACCAAACGTTTTCCAGGTTGCTTGAAGGGCTCTTATTTCAAGGAGCAGGGTTGTGCAAAAAATTGAGGTCTTGGAGAGAGGAAGTTATTCTAACTTTTTGGAAACTTTAGCTGAGCTCAGTTGCTAAATAGTTGTCAGAAGTGAGGGAGGTGCGGGGCTCCCTTCTGATTGGCCGGCCAGGTCAGTGGGAGGAAAGCTTTTCCCCTGCTAAACTTTCACAGTTTTATGTTACACTTAACTAAAATCTTGGGAATGCACCTCAAATAAAAGATAGCTGGCGACCACCCCCTGCCACCGCCACCCCCATAGATGCTGAATTTGGAGCACCTCTCTGGGGCAACCCCCCTGTCAGGGTTTTTTGGGGTGCTGGTCTGCTTGCTGAGCGTTTGCAGGCTGCCTCCCAGCCCATGCTGCGGAGGGTCCCACTCCCAGCTCCAGAGTCAGCCTGCAGCGGTACCTTTCCCCATTCGGGTTGCAGGGTGTGTGAGCCCTTGCACACTCAAGAAGGTGCCCCATTTTTGCAAAATGGTGCCCTGGTTTGCACCCCTGGGTGATGAGGGTCTTGTAAACCCCCTGTTGCCCCTTTGCAAGCTGCCCCTTGCAGCGCCCTGCTCCCCCAAACCCCCTGCCCTGCGGAGATGGGGTGGGGACCTGCCTCCTGATCCCATGGGGTGACCTCGAGGTGGCAGAAGTCCCATGGGGCACACCGAACTGTGGGAAGGGTGGAGGTTTGGGGGCAGCCAGGGGAAGCCCCTTCAAGCCCCCTACTTGTAAGGGGCATGGAAAGACCCTCCTGCACTAACCCAGTGGAGTCCAAAATATGGGTCAACTGGAAAGCAGCTAATAGTTTGTAGAAAACCACATGGAGAGTACCCCGGAGAGGCAATGCTGGCCATGCAGTCCATCTGCCTGCCATTTTTCTCCCCCCACACCCCGTTAAATACTAAATACTACTTTTTGTGGAAGCAAGAGCTGAGGTAGGTAGGAGGACGTCTTTTCCTCCAGAATATCCTGCTGATGAAATCGTGGTATCCCAGCACATAAAAATTGTGGTAGCAGCTGCAGGGTTTCTGATGTATCAAACAGAAGATGACGGATCTATTTTTCCTCTCCATCACACCAGGGCAAATGTGGGAAAACTGCTTGCTTCCGTGGAGCTAAGGCAGAGCAAAATCAGATTTGGACCTCTGATTTCAGTTACAGCCCAAATTGCAGGAACAGACGCATTCCTGAGCAGCAAAGATCATGTTTTCAATACGGAGCAAGAAAATAAAATAAAACAAAACAATAATAATAAAAATAAATAAGACAAAAGAAACTCGTAAAATGTAGATGTTGTATCAGAAGAATTAGTTTGGAGTAGATTTCTTTGCAAAGTTTTCCAGTAGGTATCAACACTCATTAATGGAAAAAATAATGTCTGGTTTGATTGGAAAGTGTTCCTTGGTAGGAGAAGGAATTTTGGCTTGCCTGGGGCTGACTCCACTACTGGTAGGTAATGTTTATAGTGGAAAGACTTCCCCAGGCAGCCCCTGGGGACAGCCTGTGTTTGCTTTCAAAAGAAAAGGTTTTCAGGTGCAGCACAGAAGTCGGAAAGCGAGGCAGTTCTGCAAATAGATTTTTAATCCAATTTAGAGACCCCAGCAAGTCAGACAGGATGGGTGCCTCTGCCGCTCACACCCCAAAGCCAGGGTTCCGAAAGGGATCAGGGCTGGTGGCTGGGGTCAAGGATTGGCAACTGCTCTGCATCTGCAACCTGGAGGTCCATGAGTACAGGGGGCTGGGATGGTGTCTACCAGCCCCCACAGACCTGAAGGCAGATACCATCCTTGGCTGAGTTGGGGCAACGACATTTATACTGGGGAAACCTGAGTTACAGCCCCTTGCCTGTCCTGTAAGTGAAATAAACTGCTATCGATAGTGGTGCCGATGTGAAACTGTGGCTCAGAGTGAGAAACACCCCTCACGAGGAGTAATTGGTTTGTACTTGAGGTATTTAGAAGTCTCCTCTTCTTAGTGTGTGGGATCATTTCCAAGTACTAAGAGAAGCCACCACTGCAGACTGGAGGGGCACCTCCAACTTCCAGCTGCAAAGAGCACGGTTCTCCCAGCAAACAGGTTCCCTGCTAACAGCACTGGCTCGTCCGTGCTTGCACTGCATTTACAATGGTAAGCCGCTGTGGATTTGCAGGGATGTGTGGAGCATGGCAGGGCAGTTGGACTGCCGGGCTGAGCACCTGGAGTTCACTGCCCAAAGGTGCTGTAGGTGCCTGCAAAAGGCTGCTCAGGGAAGGGGCAGGGCTGCATTTTGGTCTGTATTTGAGAGCACCAGGAGCAAGGGGAGCAGACCCAAGCTTGCAAGAGTGAGTGGAACTGCTCATTGCTGCCTCTCCTATCCCCCTGCCCTGCCAACATGTGTGCTAATACTTATTCTTCATCTTCCTTTTGCCCTGCCATGACCACCAAAGGCAGGACTTAATCTCCTGGGGAGTAAGGTGTTTCCGTGGGGAGGGACTTGGTCCTTCCAGGGGTTGGGGCCAGGGGTTCTGGGGGCGGACTCTGTGATGTATCTCAAAATGCCCAGTTCTCAGCTGGCACAGGCATTTTGTCTTTGTGATAGCCACCAGGGCCATCCCATACAAGTGTGGCAGGAGACAAGAGCTCCTGGGCATCATGCTGGAGCTGTAGCAGCAAAAGGATGTGGCCACGTGGCGCAGTCCTAGTCCAGCCAAGTGACTCCTGCTTCTCGTGCTCTCATCTGTGCCTTTCTGGGCTGTGCAGTGCAGAGCAGGAGTGGGCTCCGGCAGCAGAGCAACCCCTTGCTCCTCTGCACGCCATGGCTATATTAAATAAATAAATGAACATCCGCGGCCCCCTGCCTGGGTTCTGCGAACGAGCTCGAAGGAGCGTTCGCATGGCAAAGTGAGGCAGAATTTCTCCCTAAGGGGACTGTTGCTGTGTGTAGCCTCTAAATGTGCAAAGCTTTTTACTATCAGGCAGGCTTTATTAGGGGAAATTTATGGTGAAACTTGGCTGTGTCATAATTATGAAGTCTATAAAGAGCATCGCTCCAGAGCTGCTGTGTATGTGTGTAATCTTTATGGTTGCCGAGTCCCCTAGCAGTACTGAGTGCCAGAGCTAAGTACCGTGTTGACAATACTGCAGATATCTTCCCTTGGAGCAGACCAAAGGCATGGTCCATGTATGCACAGACCCGGGTAAAATGTGGTCTGGCTCTCCTGAAGGAACAGGGAGTTTTGAGAGGTTTGTGGGGGACGCATGTGGTACAAAGGTACCGCTGGCAAAGAAGGATGTGGTGGATGCATCCTTCCTGCTACCACAGCAGGGTGGGAAAGAGGTTGTGAGATAAAAACTGTGATGTGAAAAATAGTTTTAGTGATAGTTTAATGCCCTGTTTAAATGTGACATCCACTACGATGCCGCTGCTGTTCCACTGCCATTACCAGGCTCCTAAAATTTCTTGTTAGAAGGAAACAATGAACACGGGCTGGGCTTTGGGGACAGTGCTTATTCTCCGTAGGAAGCCTGTGGTCCAGTTGTTCCCCTGGCAGGGTTTGGCCAGCAAATCACCCTTCAGCCCCTCTGCTCTGCGGAGGAGAGCGTTTGGATTTCTGCCTCCTGCCACCCTTCCTTCTGCCCGCAGTAGGAAGCAGGGAAAGGTTGGGTGCCCTGGCAGTAAAGCCAATAGCATTTCAGGCCGCTCAGACTGCTCTTCCAGCTCCCCTCTGTTGGGGGAGCTGCCAGGGATGCAAAGTTTTGGAGCAAACTGAAGAAGAAAGATGCTGTTGTGCTTACTGCCTTCGTCCTCCTCACTACCTACTGCCATAGAGAAAAGCATCATGTTGCCTTTCAGAAATGCAAATTACATCCAGTGTTGAATGGTCTCTACTGTAGCCAGGTCTAGTTAAGCTGATAATTTTTTTTTCCCCTCACCTTTGGTGTGATTTAGGGGATAATTTCTTAGTGCTTGTGCAGCAACCACTAAATGTGATCTGGTGTGTGCACCTTCTACATGCTGTCTTTGCAAAGGCAATTGTGTTTCTCCTTGCACTTCTGCTTTGTGTGCTTTGTTTCCTTATTCTTCGTGTTGCACCACGGCGGCGGCCGGACGCGGCAGGCAGATGTTTCCCAAAGCGTTCACCCTGCAGTGACAAGTTTATAATCAAAAGCAAAGGAGCGGTGAGTGAGCTGCACAGATAAGAGGCAGGAGGTAAGGAGAGCGAGGCTTTAGGGATAAGACAGTTGGAGCAGAGCATGGTTTAAAAGTAATTGGATATGCTAACATCGGAGTTTTGTGCAGGAATGTACATCTGTTTCTGAACTGTTACCAGCTGATGTGCCCGCTCTTCCTTTCTGCTCCCTCAGTTATAAACCCTCAGAGCAGCAGACATAAGCGAAGGAGAGGCTGACCCAGGGACAGCGAGTCCTATTGCTCGCTAATCCTACCCATAAATGCAGTCAAGGTCAAGGCATGCTTTTGATTTGCAAAGGCGTTGCTGGGGCAGCTGGGTGTGCTGATGCCTGCCCTGTGGGGAGCAAGGTGGCAGCTCTATCCTGGCTTCCTCAGCTTTGTGCTTGAGGAGGCTGGAAATACAGACCTTTTCAGGGAAGAATTTACAGGAGAATGACAGGAAAGAGAGAAGAGAAGGACTTAGAGATTTTCACAGTGGACATCTCTTTCTCCTGAGAAAGCCCCACAGGCACTTTGTCCATCTTCTTTATGCAGGTGGCAGCTTCATCCAAGCTTTGACCAAGCAAGGTGTGAATTGCAAGGGCCATCTTTCCAGAGCTTGCTTTATTTGCTGTGTATAACGTCAGGACAAGCTGTCTACAGTGTAATAATGATAAATGCAAATCATAACTTTAAAAAAACCTATGGTGACTCAGATTGTTAAAATGCACTGCAATTCACAGCTTTTCTAGCCGAGGCCCAGATTCTGCAAAGCACTGGAGCATGCCTTGGAGAAGAGAGGTGCATCTGAGTCCTGCTAACTTCTGTGGGACATAAGCAGGTGTTTGAATTTATGTATGTGCTAAATGCAGACCTGAACCCCCTCTGAAATAAGAAAAATCTTTAGTGACTTCAACAGGTTTTGGATTGGGGTCTTAAGCATTAAACTGTTGGAGGACCAGTTCACATCTCCTGGTTGTCCAAGCTCCGTTGTCAGTAGAACAAGCGTAATATAGACGAGACACAGTTCTGCCTCAAACGCTAGGTGCAGTATTTCAGGTCTGATCAATGATTGCTGGCAAGATTAGAAATCCATGTAATTTCTCAAGTCGGTAGCATTGGAAAGATAGCATGTGTCCTGCTGTAGGAAGAAACCAAAAGGCAGTGGCATCGCAATTGTGGATTCTATTTTTAATGATAGTGCAAAGCAAAAAGAAGAACTGGCATTTGGGGGAGTAAAAAGTAGTAGCTATCATGATTCCAAAAATAACATTTCTATTTTAGATCATTTACCCGAGGCCACCACTAATTGCAGATCAGAGCAGAATGTCTCCCTGGGAATCCATAGGGAAGACAGATTTTTTTTCCTCTTTTGGAAGGTGAAATATTAATTGCAGTTGCGGCAGTAGTAACTGTAGCTTAAAACCTGGGCTAGGAAAAATGAAAATAATGTTTCATGAACTGGAAAATCAAAGCATGTGAAATATTTTGTTCTCCTTGCCTTTTCCTCCCCCCATCTCCAGCCTCATTAAACTGGGAAGGAAGGGCTTCCAACCAACATCAAGGAGAATCCAAAAGCAGCTTGGCTGTTCCAACAGCATTTGGGCACTCCTGGGAAGGGTCAGGGTTCTGTTCAATTTTTTGGACTGCAACACCCACTTCAAGGCAGATATATTCAAAACAACATCAAGTTTGACTTCCACTTTTGAGCATTGCTTAGTGGCTTCTCCGTCTCCAGAAGATGAGGTGCCAGGGCTTGCTCCTGAGATGAACCTTTGGTTGACTTTAGCAATGCAAGTGAAGACTACGGTCTGGGAAGAATTTGGCCAGGCTGACACTAGTGTAAGGAGACTGACCACATCTCCTTGTTCGGGTCATGGAGAGAGGGACTGTCCTTTCTGGGTCCCCATGGTGGATCCTCTCCCTGTCAATTACAAAACAGGTCTGCAGAAGTTGATGGCCTCAGGTCAGTGCTTTGCTGTCATCTTTAATCTGCGAAGCCCCAGAAACAACTTAAGGAAGGCGCTGATCCCATAAAGCAGATTTAAGACTTGTAACTCAGTCGTCTTAGCCACCTTCCACAGTGCCCTCTGAAAGGGTCGGCAGGATACCAGGGTGAAAACTGTTCCTGCTGGGCACAGGTTGCCTTTGCAAATACAGTAGTCTGTGGTTCAGTTACTCTTTTTACACATCTTGAAACCCATAGTTACTGTGTATTCACATGGCTGGAGAGCCCACCAAGGAAAAGTCCAAAGTACTGTTGCTTGTATTCCTGCATTTCAGTATTTTTGAGGATTAACCAGGACAGAGGTAAATCAGCCTTGTAGTTAACTGCATTATGAGGTGAAAAGATAGCAACAGGGTAGTGGAAAGCAAAGCCTTGGTGTAATTATACCGCCATTGAAAGAAATGGTTTTCCCCATGGGTCCACATAAGAATCTTTCTCAAAGCATATTGCAAATCAGCTTTCCCCATCTACACTCAAACCACTTTGAACACTGTGTCAGGGGGACGCATGGCACTGGTGACATGTCTCCTTACTGCTGGCCAGAAGGGATTGAGAAATGCCTCCTATCTGCACAGACACCACCTGAAAAATTGCATGATGTGTGTAAAGGCAGATCCAGACGCAGCTTTGTTTGCCTGGGTGTAATGCTCGACAGATAAGTACACAGAGAGGACGGATTCATTCCCCTGAACCTTCACCAACTAAATTTTAACTGTTGAGGATACATCTAGAATTTAACCACCGAGGTACAGCATTTTGCAGTTCAGATGTTGAGTAGCAGGGAAGCCAAAATGTTAAACTAGGACACAGATAACTATAAGGTAGCTCTGCTCGGAGAAGGCAAACCCCTGCCAGGAGCTGGGTGCATCTGCTGGTGGCCCCAGAACAGCCCCAGAAACAGCTGTGCTGGAGCCCACTGGGATTTTTGGAATTGTCAAGATTTGGAAAAATCACAATTCTGAATGCCAGGGCAAAACAAGGGGAAACTTGTTAAGATTTCTGAAGTGAGAAAACCTGAATTTTCAAGGAGAAGTGGATGGGGTCACTTGAAAGAAACCATTTGTAGTCTCTTTGGCCAGCTCTTAACTTTATCTTGGCTTTGGCTGATACCTGAGCTACTCATAGTTTGCAAACACTGGAGTCCTCCTTTGCCCAGATAAAAACGGACTACATCTGTCCTCATTTCTCATCCCACAGCACTATAATTCTCCAATCATTTCTTACAGGGTTTAAGCCATAGTCGAGGCCATATATCATGTTGCATATGTCTTCTGGTTAAGGGAGACTAGACAGCTCATTAGCAGCACTTGTTGATGTGCTGGATGGGTCACTGCTGAATGACAAGTCATTCATCATGGTTCCCAGCAGTGAAAAGTCCTGCCTTTGAAGTGTTCCCACTCCCCATCAGCCTGGTAGTGGGATCTTAGGGATGGGACCTTGGTTTCCCATACCAGAAAGGAAGAGGTCTACTGGTTGTGTCATTGTCACCGCTGGGCCAACTCAAGCAATTGGCCAAAACCTCCCCTAATATTCATCTACTTAAAACAGGGAAGTACACCTTCTGCCTCAAAGGCTATGGAGCTAGTTATGGCCAAATAGCAGCTGTTCTGCCATACCTTGATGGAAAAAAACCAAATGCCTATAATTTGTTTTCCTTTTCTTGGAAACACTGCTCAAAAATCATAGCCACTCTTCCTTTCTTATCCATCTTTTTTAACCACATTTTAACTTTTTACTAAGTTCTTTCCCAACAGTGCTCTCTGTGGGCCTTTAGACATTACTGATGTTCCCACAGCAGCAGGGCAAAATACGGCATTCCAGCTTGCTTATTGCTTTTTGTTTGAAGAATATGGGACTAAGGCATAGCCTCAGGAGAGGTGTGGCTCATGCTCTTTGAAGGTTGATGGTGCTGTTTAATGTCTTCAGTGGTTTAGTGTCTTAGCAGGAGGGTGGGACCTGGTGAGGATCCCTTGGATATCAACAGAGAAGTGAATTGGTTTAGGTCCTTTGTGTCTTGCTTTTATGTATTTAAATGGCCTAGGAGAGGGAAGAGGTATTGCCTTGGAGAACCCCCTGGGTGACTGGTGAACTTCTTGCCAAGCAGATAAAGAAAAACCTGACAGAATTGGTTATTGAGGGGAAAAAATGTTTGTTTTCTAAATAGAACAATGTTTTGTGAAACATGCCAACATTCCTAGGAAAATATGATTTCTTTGGGAAAACCAGACACCCTAGCTCTGACTCCTTTACTGCCACATGTTGGAGTTTAGTTTTACTTGTGTGCCCTGGTACTTGAGCTGCCTACTACCCCTGCTCCCTGCTTTGGACATCCCTGATAGACCATGGCAGCTGAGCAGGAGGGGGCTTGCTATGTCCTGGGTTGCCTGGCCACCAGTGGAGTGGACACAGAAAGCCAATGCCTCCCTTTGAATTCTGTTGCAGCGATGGGCTGGTACCTTCTGATCAAATTGCTTGGTTATCAGCTGATTTGGTTTCATTTCGGTATGTAATTTGATTCTGAAAAGTTGAAATCTTCCATTTAAGAAAAAAAAAACAAAATAATTGTTGAGTAGCTACACTTACAACATCAGAAGGGACAGTCAGCCAAACCTGCTCAGCTGAGAGAGGAAATTATTTTTCCTAGACTGATTAAAACTTCTACATTTTTCCTTGTCTTTACCAACACCTGTTTAACTCAAGCACCTGAACAAACTTTGAGGAGAAAAGATAGCTTTGTTAAAGACTCAACTGGACCCCGAAAGATCGAGTTCCACTTCTGTGACCCTCAGCAAATCCAGGGGAAACCAGGTTTGGAGTTCCTAGTGAGATCTAGGGGAGAAAAAGCAGGAAAGGCCCATCATTTTTTTTCAAAAACAATTATGTGAAAAAGCCCCAACCCAAACAAATTCTCAAAAGTTAAGGTTGGTTGAATTTAAAAGAAGCAACGATAAAAATTAATGAATTAGTATCATTGGTTTGGGATTGTTGTTCTAGAAATATTAAGTGAACTGACTGTTTTCTCAAGATTAAAAACCTTTACCTGTGTAGACCATAATGTCTGTTGGGATATCATGAACCATAGCACAATTCTTCTTGATGTAGATCTGGTTGCAAATACACGACTGTATAGACACTAAAACTGGTGTAAAGTAACATGTCTGTAGTAGCCAAAGCACTGGAAATGAAATTATCAGGGAAACAGCTGTACCCCTCAAAGGCAGAGGAAGAGCATTCCTGCAAAGCATCTGTGGATTTGCATGTGTAGTGTCAGGGAAGGTGCATGTTTGGGTGAGGCAGCAGGTATTTTAACCTCCCAAGCCTGCTGCATCCAGGAATTAGGGTGTTCTTCCCCCTTTCCATTGATGCCTTGCTCCATTGCATCCCTGGTATTCTTCGCTGGGCAAGGGTGACTTGCTCAGTATTATCCTGAGCCTTGCTGTGTTGGCATTGGATGGTTGGGAAGCAGTGGGCTCCAGCAGTACCGTAAGAAGCTGGGCTTTAATTTGTCTGTCCCAGCTGCCCACATCCTACCTGCAGCATCACAGATGAGAAGTGGGCTTGAGAAATACTCCTTTTGGTGAAGCTGTAAGGTGTGTTACAGGGCTGGATGCACCACTGCACTCTTCATGGTGGGGTATGTTTTGGTCTCTATGGGAGAGAACAATGTCCCATATGGTCAACTTCAAGCATGCAAGTCATTGCATTGAAAGTAAAGGGGTGATGCATGTACTCAAGCCTTCAGGAGCACCCCAGTTCAGGAGGTGACATGGGCTGCAGCCTAAGGATATGGTCTATCTTCCATGTTATCCATCCCCGAATTAAGACAATAACACTGCATAGTAGGTCTCTTTTTGCCACGAGGACGAGCACACAACCTTTAGTGGGTTGCAAAGTACTGCATTTTTGTGTATTTTGAGCTAAAGCTGAAGAGATCTTTTAACTTGCATTTAATTGTTGAAGGAGGAGAGCTATAAAGCATACCTGTCCTCAGCCTGAACCTCCCCCAGCTTTTTCATTATCAGTTGAGCTTTGCACTATTTTTTTTTTTCCTGGCACCGATACTACTGTGATGTTTCATTTCCTTCTCTTTTGCGCTTTTGGCAAAGATAAAGTTTACTGTCGGTTCCACTATATACTCTATCAGGTGACTCGGAGTCTGATCCACAACTTGCAAAGTCAGCAGAAAGGTTTATGTTGCTCTCAGCAGGCTTTACAGTGACCTTTAATAATTCTGCCCTCCCAAGGGGCCTGAAGTACGAATCCAGTAGGCATTTGTCGTGTCTCAGTCTCCTAAAGGGCCAATAATTTCTTGCAATATTTTTGTAGGCCTTTGATCCATCACTGTTGCTTGATTGTGCTTTGAAGACTTAATAGCGCCCCATATCCCACACTTATTAAATTCAAATTCTCCAGTTGCATTTCCCTGGAAGATACATAAAAATAACACATGGAGGAAATATAACTGGAAGATCCTTTGTATAAGCTGGCTTACATTTCGTATGTGGGGAAGACACTGAAATCATTGCTTTTGCACTCGTGACAGAACCAGCTGTATAATTTTGATATAATGGAGTATATCTGAAAAAGCAATAATAGGTCAGGGAGCTGTGTGCTGGCTTCAAAGGCTCAATTTTCAGTATGCCACTAGGCAGCCTTTCATTTAGAAAGAATTAGCACTGGAGGCACCTAGCTGTAGAAGTTGCCATGGGCTCTGACAATAGATGTGTCTGGTGGGATTTTAGTGCAGCTCTTCTGTAGTTCTACTGTTGTTGGAAGGTAGTTATTTTGGGATTGGGATAAGGATGCCATTAAAGACTCCCAGAACTGCTCAGCTGATTGAAAGGGAAGGGTAAAGCAGTGTGATAAGCCATTTTCTTGAGGACAGTAGAGAATAGGGTGGGAGGTGCACCCAACTTTAGGTGGAAACACTCTCGCATCCAAGCAGGAGGACAGATGATCCATTAACTGCTGGAAGCACTGGGAAGGGAGAAAACAGGATTCCCACAGGGATCCCCAGTTCACGAGGTCCCTTTACCATCCTGCCCACTTAAAAGAGCTCAAGAGTGACATCCTGGGGAGAGCACAAATCCACAGTGAAACTGGGCAAATACTTTCAGTTGCTCTCTATTTTCTGGGGTGTCACCGGGAGGCAAGTGGGATATTTCTGATAAATTCCAGTAAAGCCACCTGATTTCTGTGCAAAGTCCCTTGCAAGGGGGGGGACTACTCGCAGGCATGTGAACAGACATTTACTCAGACTTTGTCTCCGTAAAACCATGTTCTCTACTGGAAAGCTCTTCTCTCTGCCTAAGCAGGGAAAGAAGCCTGAGGAGAACAGAGAGCTTGGCTGCACCAAAAATAAAATGGGTGATGAGCAGCCTTGGGCAGGGTGGTGGAAATAATTCCATTGACTCTAATTTGCCCTGGGTCAGCCTCACCTTGGGAACTGTGAGATTTGGGGTGCTAATAAAGAGCCAAGGTCTCCAGTTCAACACCACATAAGCACAAAGAGCACTTTCTGAACCTTTGGCGGGGCTGGTGGGGCACACACCTTCTAGCTTACGAGGCAAAGCCTAAATTAAAAGCTAGAAACATTAGTGTCTCACAGCATGTTGTGCAACCAGAGCTCAGTGATATTTTGTAATTAGAGTTGCTCCTTGGTTTTGGGTTGTTGTTTTTTTTTTCAGTGGGATCTGATTTTTTGATGGAGGTGCATGCTGAAAAACTGATTCAGAAAGCAAATAGAAAAAAAATTAGTTGGCTGAAAATAAACAACTTGTTTTCAAGGAAGTTGTGAACTTCCTAAAGGAAGTTTTCACAAGCATGACAAGTTTTATTGGGTGGAAAGCGGAAGGCTATATGCAGCAGTGCTTACTGCAAGTATTACAAAAGACAAATCTTTGGTCTCACCTCACTGATACAACAATTTTGAAAGCCCCAAAGTGCTCTTTTAATATGGTCTTCTCTC
Organism: Aviceda cuculoides; assembly: GCA_035590195.1. NCBI lineage: Eukaryota > Metazoa > Chordata > Aves > Accipitriformes > Accipitridae > Aviceda > Aviceda cuculoides. The sequence goes on from JAVJGG010000001.1 coordinate 10,961,873, forward strand.
TCTGTTCAAAAATACTTCTGTGGACAAGGATGGAGGGAGGTTTTAACCTGAAATCTTTGCAAGGTTGGTCTTGCCTTGGCAAAGGTACATAGAAACATAACGTGCAATTGAGGAGATGCATGGGACCCTGGAGGAAATGGCTTTTATGTGCTTTCTTGTCATGATGTGAGCCTGCTAGCATCAGAGTGGGCTTTTTCAGTGGCACTCTTGGGTCAATCAACAAGTTAGATGTGCTCAATCTGTTGATGCTGAAGGGCCATCTGTCAGCCCCGATGCCCCAAGACCCTTCCTCCCAGCCCTTGGTCCCCAGATGTGGGCTTCATGCAGGAACTTCCCAGCCTGGGCTCCCTTCTGCATTGGTATCTCCATTCTGCTGTGTGGCTGGGGACCGTGAGCATAGAGGAATGAGGTGGGTTGGTTTCCCCCCCATCCCAGTGCATGTTCCCAGCATTGTATCTCACAGCTGCTGTATGGGTTTACCTTCCTGCAGCAGGAAGGAGGCAGGAGCAGGCAGACAGAATTGCTCCCCATATGCAATGGGGTAAAATGCCTGGTGAATGCAGAAGCAGCCAAGTGAGGCCAGTGCAGACCAATTAAGAAATTTGCAAGCAAACATCTGTCAGGCACTCAGCACAGATGAGTAACAAAATCAGACCAGAGCAGACATATGACGAAATCCTTCCATGTGGAGGGAAGGGGGAGGGGGACAGCAATCCAACGTGTACTAATACTTTCATTATAATGCAAGGCATATCAGTAACACACACACGTGAAGCTATGGAAATGTAGGGTATGTTGTTGTGCCATATGTTTTAAATATCATTAAGTAGGCCAGTTTTGTCGTATATTTGATATTCTGGCTGTTGTCACTAGGACTGGACCAACCGATTCATATGGAATATGAATTGGCCTTGAACTCAGTCTAATCGCTGACCCAAAGAGAGTTTTGCAAAATGCATTTCTAACCTGAGAAATGATAGGCTAAATCTTGTGCTGTGGGAGGAGGGCGATTGGTCGTACACTTGACCCAGATACAAATCTCTTGGGTTAAAAATAAAGAGGCTGTTGGATAGCGGGGACCAAAACATGTCACTGATAAGAATTGTTTTCCTTTTTTGTTGTTGTTTTTGCTGGAAAATGGACCTCAGACAAAAATCATTATCATCATTTTTTGGAAGTTACAGTTTTCAACATTTTCCCCGCAGTGTTTCACAGCAAGGAGGAAGTAATGAAGTGTTGATATGTCTACATTTTTAATTTAATTAATATAAAACTTCCACTTTCTTTCAGATTCCCCCCATTTTTTCAGGGAACAATTAAACATGGAAGAAATCTTATTTCTTGTATTTTTATTTCTTTCCTCTTGAAAAGAGGGGAAACCCACCCAAACCCTCATTTTGAAATACTCACACAAAAGTCTCCTAAGTTTAAAAGAAACCCAGAGAAATACTTCTGGGGATAAGTTCTTTCACTCTGTTACTTTGCTCCTTTTTACTTTTCCTTTGGAAGGGTCTCCCTGCCAGCAGAAAGGGGACAGAGGAGAGACAGTCAGGGTGTGGAGAATATATATATTTTTAATTATATTATCAAGCAATTTCTGATTATTTCCCTTTTTTTTTTTCCTTTTGAGAAAAAGAAGGATGAAGGAATCTGTGAGAGGGGTAGTGGGGAACACCTGTGCATGACAGATCCTCTTTCCTTCTTACCCCCGCCTCTTGGCAAGGAAATTGAATTTTCAAATGGCGACTTTCAAATGAAAGCACCACGCTAGGGGCTTTTTTGGGGTAGGAAAAATCTATTCCCTTGTCTGGGCAGCCCTGGTGTTTCTTTGCAGGACGTGGGCTGGGACCCGAACATCTCACAGGGCTCCTTCCTGTTCCCACGTCCGGGCCAGGAATCAAACTCCACGGGACGATTTCGAATAATGTGTCCTGGGAAGATGGAAGCCAGAGGGGGATGGAGCTCCCTCTCACAGAGCCGGCCTGAATCTGCAGCTCCAACATGCCCAAGAGCACGAAAGCTGGTTTTGCTGCTGGATTTGGCAGATACGTGCGCAGGGATCACAGTTGATGACTCAGAAGGTGCTGTTTTTACAGACACTTTGCTGACTATAAAGTCACTCTGAGAGTTTGATTTTATCCTGCAAAACCTGTATGTAAAATGCATTGCCTTTCCCCAAGAGAAATCTGTTTTCAGATTTGTTTTTCTTTGGTGCCATCAGTAAATGCAGAATTAGCTCCTCGTTGAAGTTTAAACACTTTCAGAGACATGGAGATTTGCTAGCTCCCTGCATCTTTTCTTTTCTTTTCTCTTCTCATTAGCTTCTGCTCAGGGAAATCAGTGCAAGGTAGTGGATGCAGTGGACTTGCATGGCAGCACTTAGACTACAGCTCAACCCGCAAAACTTGCATTGCCAGTGATGCAGAACAGAAAGGGAGAGAAAAACGTTCATCACCCTGGTTTTTAGGCTCTGGGTTGATCAGTTGGGCTGCTTGGTAATAACATTTCCTGATGGTTCTCTTTGCTGTGACTGCTTGCATTGCATTTCACAGGTTAATGTTGGGTGCAGAAAGCACAAAGAGGCAGAACTTGTGGGCACTTCTTTGTGCAATGGCCTTCTTCAGAGCAAAACTGAGGAAATATGGGATGGGCCAAATCATGCTGATCTGGTGACAATTCAGGCTGGCCTCCTGGGAGCCACTAGTGCTCTTCACTGATTTAATCAAACGTTCAGAAGTTCAGTGCCAAAAGGGACTGTCTGATGGCTTTGACTTCCTGTTTATGGCAGGCTGGAGCCGTTCGGCTAGACACCTGTGCTGAGTCCACTGACACACTTGCCTAAAATTTGTCACTCCCTACCTCTCTCTTTCATCTTTCCTTTTCAACTTACCTATTCTTTTCCTGTGTTATATTTCCTTTTAATCCTTTAAACAATACCCCTCTGCAAGGTCCCTAGCAAACGACAGCATCCCTGCCATGATGGACATGTTTCACCCAGCCCCATCTTGAGCCACTGCACAGTCCACAACTGCATTTCAGTCCACTTACCGAATGTGACAAGAGCAGTCCTGGCTCCTTCACTGCAGTGACTCATAAGGACAAGTTATTAAGATATTAAGTCCCAGGACTGGGGCCAAGAGGATTCAGACACTGCCTGCATCACTGTTGCTGTCTCTGTCCTTCTCCATGCCATGTTTACATATCAGCTGGAAATTTCCTAAATAGGCTGATTCTAACCATCAACAAATACCGCTCAGATAATGCACATTTTGTGGTAGTTTCCAGTATTCTGCCTACAGGAGGATATAAAAACTTCTTTTGTTATAATATAGCCTTCTTGGCAGCTTGTAACTCAGTGGGAAAGGCTCTGGATTCCTGGAGGAGCACACTGTGTCAGCGATTTTGGGTATTTCAGGGAGCGTGAGGCCTCACTGGGGAAAAAAAGGAAAGCCCGAGAAAAACTCTGCTCTCCTTTTAAGATGAATTGGTAATCAAATTAGGTTGAAAATCAAAAAGTGCGAGTAAGGGGTGTGAAAAGACATTCTCTCTCTCAGCATATCTGGTGGGCTTTTATAGGAAGCGGGAGTGCTGCCAGCTGTCTACTGAGTGTGTGTCTGTGTCATGTTTCATTTCAAAATGAAAATTCAAGAGACCGAAGGCTTCCATGCATGCGTCTCCCAGGGCTTTTGTTAGCTTAGCAAGGTGGCAGCAGAGATAGCCTCCATCCCTGGGCAGGCACACCCCAACAGGGGATGCCCAGTAGCATCCATCACCGAGGGTGTGAGGACACTTTGGAGACTTCCATGGTCTGCCTCCTCTCTAAGACAGGCATAAAGGTGTCCCCAGCCAGGATTTCTTCCATCCAGGGGGTTTCCCATTTTCCATTTTCCTGAAGAACCTTTGCATTTTCAATGGAGATTTTTTTTTTTTTTCTGAATGCAGGTGACCCAGCCAAAAGGTTCAAATAGTTTAAAGTGTTTTAGTGAAGTTATTTCCCCTCACCCAACTGACTTTTTTTCACTATCAAAAGTTTTTCTGAAAAGGGTCTGCTTTCCTTAGAAATATGAGTTCATTAAAAATATCTCCTAAGGTGGGGAGAGGAGGTAAAAAATTTTAAAATTTAAAACCACTGCAAACTTATAATTTTTACTGAAAATCTAACCCTCAACAAATTCTGGAGCTTGGGCAGAAAATTTTGACTGGGGGCAGTTTGGGGGCTTTTTTTTTTTTTTTTTAAATTCTAAATCCACACAGAGCCTTGTTCTCTGCCTTATTTGCTCTGACCACCTCCGTAAAAGCATAGAGAGAGTTCATGTACCCAGTTATGAAATGAATCACATCTTTTTTCTAACGATTTTTCAACAGAACGGCTTTAATTTTAGTATCTCAATGAAAAAAAACAACCAACCAAAAAAACCCCCAAATCCAAAACAGTGATACAATGACCTCTTCATCTTCCTTCTTTTCCCCCTATGCTGCTCTGCACAGAAAAAAATGTCTTTTTAGACCAAGGCTGGAGGGTTGTTGGACAGGTGTTGTGTGTGTTCGCCAAAGAAAATGTTGCCAAAGTACAAAACCTTTCATAAAAGTTGAAAGCAGTAAGGTTTCTTTTGACATCTCTTGTGCTTTTTCTTGAACCTGTGGCTTATAGGGTGGGCACACCTTGGACGCTGTGCTCTTTTTACTCTCAGATGTGTACCTCTTCCATGTGATGCTTTTAAGTGGGAAAGGGGCTTATCAAGTTGAAAAGGAGCTTGAAATGGCACTAAAAGGTGGAAGAAGAGCCTGGTAGATAAATTCAGAATGGAGCTCCCTTCCAGGGGCCTTCCCAGCCCCCTGCTCTGGGAAGCACTGCGAAAAACTAAACTCCTTGGGAAAATGCGCTTATAAGTTGTTGTTGTTGTTTAGCTGTCATATTAAAAATGAAAGGGAAAGATCCTCCGAAATATTTCTTTTTAATAAAGTGCCTTCTTTCAACAACAAAAAAAGATAATTCAAAGGAATATTTCAGGCAGCTGTTTTTAATTAACTCACGTGGTCAGATGGTGGAAGAATTAAATTAGAGTTGCTTGATTTTATTATGGGTCCACTTTACAAACCAACAAAGGTAAGAGGCAAAGCCTCCATGGAGAAGCCTCATACCAGAGGCTTGGAAAGTCTCCCTCTGACTCCCAGCATCTCTCAGCTGGGCTCACTGGGAGTTTGAAATCTGCCTCTCCATTTATCAGCTCCATATCTTGAACTGAGTATATTCTACATGAATTTATTTTTAATCTTGTGCTGTGGTTCAATCGACTGCTTGGCGAAGCAGCTTTATAGACCCAACGTGTGCGCTTTTTTGGGAAGATAATTACATGAGTTCAAAGTCTCGTCAGCCAATCGTATTTTGGTATTCATGCAAGCTGTTTCATAATGCTGTTTTGAACCCTGTTGGTGGCATAATTAAGATTTAATTAAATACAGGAATAGAAACATGTTGTTCATTTGACCATCTGTGAGTCAATGACTACAGTGGTTTTCTAAGTTTCTACGCTACATGCTGTTAGTGAGTGTTTCATATTATTTTCCATCTCCCCAACCATACTTGCACGTTTTCAGAGCCACCGAAGAGCCAAAGCAGATATTATGATCTTGTGTTGATGATCATCTCTTTCTGCTGTTCTTAGCTATTGATAGTATTGAGCAAAGTCAAACCTTTCAAGTGTAGCAAGAGCTGCTAAGATGATGGGGAATGGGAATGCCAAAGGAATGGCAGCTTAATCCAAAGATAGAAAGAATCAAGGGGGTGCATTTTGTTCCCTGTATTTTTTTGGTGGTTGAATGTCCAAGCCAGCAGCAACCAGGCTCCCATAACAACAACAATAATATTAATAACAACAACAATAACATTAATATCAACAACAACAACAACAATGCAGATACTTGTATTTTTCTCAGTCTTCCTACAGCACCTAGCATGAAGCAGCCTTGTTCTCAGCTGCAGGACAGGTATGACAGAGATGTTCAAACTGTGGCAATAGTCAAGTATGCAAAGTACATTGTTAGGGCCCCAGAGTACCAGCTTCTACACAAACCAGAGCTCAGAAGATGTTTAGCTGATGTGCCCAAAATAATATGTTTTTTGGTTTGACAAAAACTATTTGTGAGTTGGTGTTGAATGTGAGTTAGATTTAACTGAAAAGGGTGGGGTTTTCCCTAATTAAAACTGTGTTTTTGCTGAAACTTTAAAAGGGAAATATTTTTATTTCAACAAGATATTATGAGACTAAATTTGGTTAAATGTTGTGTTTTTAAATAGTGCAAAATTCACCCCAAGCCAAAACTGAAGCTTTTTGTTTCAGATACAATGAAATGTGATGTTTGATCTGAACATTTCTTTCCCTACTGTTTTCTGCTTTAAGGGATAAAAGGAAAAAAAAAAAAAAAAAGGTTTGTGTTAATTTAAACAATATTTATGCTTTCTTGGATTTTTCTCGGGGAGGAGAAAAGAGGTGAGGTCAACCATCAATACCCAAAACAAATGCTTTACAAAGCTCTTCTGAAACACCTAGAAAAGGATAGAAGAGGGATTTGCCTTTGCTCCTGTGGATTCCCTGTTTTACTGTCTACCAAAATAGGTTATACATTTTCTTTTCTTACAATACAGCTTTTAAAATCAGAATTTTAATACATTCAATTAATTTCTTTTTCTATATTTACATGCCTTTCATCTCTTGTTTTCGCTCAGGTTTATTTTGTTTTCTGCTTTAGGGCACAGATGAGGGTGACCGATCAGGTTAGCAACAGTAGAAGGATATTTTAAAAAATTTTAAAAAATATTTCAGAAAGTGAACATTTCCCAGAAAGGGGTAAAAATACATGGAAAAATACTAGTGGTTTATTTCAGCCTCAACAAGAATGTATCCATGTGCTTCCACTGTCATGGTCTTGACAGACAAGAGAGTTTGTTTCAATGCTTTATGGTGATGTTCTTGCTAATGATGCTCTCTCATGAGCATGTAAAAGACATGACCATACTATCTGCTCTGACTCTTAATTTATCTCCATTTCCATGAATTTTGAGAACCCCAGTAATTACTGTTAGTTGCCATATTCTTCCATCTGATTCCAGCTGCTTGCTAAACAGATTGGAGGTGGGGGGTGATCCTGGTTCTTCAAAGCTCACCGATGGGCATTTTGATCCCCACCATTGTCAAGCAGTGACAACAGCCCTGTGATCCCAATTTCCAAACCAAGCCTACTCTTCTCTTGCCGCAATATGCCCCAACCATCTCTGGCACTGCTGCTGTTCTTTGTGCCTTTATCATCATCCATGTCACGTCGTGGAGAGCTCATGGCTTCCAGTGCATCAGCAGTTTTTGGCAATGCATAATGGGGTGCTCCAGGGAGCTGTGGGAAGGGGGCTATTAGTGCTTGTCTGCTCTTGAGAATCAAGGACATTGCTGAAAGAAGGAGCCAATGTAACAAGGAGTTGTTTTCATTCTTATGCCCATCCCCTATTTCAACAATGTTTGAAAGTCCCTACTGGTTTCGGTCCCACCCTGTGGAAAGCCTTGGGATTTTGCAGGTGTTAGGACAGCAGGAGTTTTAAAACGTTTTGCACTCTGTCCCTGCTCCTGTTGAAATCACTGCTGCTGACATCGCTGATGGCTCAACACCGAGCGCTTTGGAAAAATCCCACCTTTGTTTCAACAAATGCAGGTTGTGCTGAAAATGAGTGGAAAAGGTCCGTTTCGCAGCTGCCCCTCTGTCGAGTTGCACAGCGCGCTGGCTTTGCAGCTGATGAGGGAATGGTATGCCGCTCGCCTCCGGCGCTGATTTGCAGCAGACGGGGATCTGGCTCAGTGTGCAGTGCCGAACGCTGCCGCCGGCCCCGTGCTGAGATGTGCTATGGGGATGGATGTGAGTCAAGAAGCTCTGACCCTCCCGGCCTTGCAGGAGCTACCTCCTCCCCAAAGCCCCCCAGGAATGGGCAAACCTCTGTGAAATGCAGAAGCAGCTCATAAACACCTGAAGTCAATTTCAAAGGGCAGATATAGAAACTGATGTATTACTGTTGCACAGTGATATCTGTAATTTATTTCAAGTGATTGGCCTATAATTTGAATATTATTTGAATTTTAAGTATCTTTTCATTTTAAAAAAGCACACTGCGTGAATATTTCTTGTCCTCAAAGTAGGGCTTAGCTACATCTCGTTACTTGACATAAGTCTCTTTAAGATGTCCCTGACGCTATGCATTTACAATGACAAATACATGCAGTATGTATGGCCATGGCTGTGAAATAGAATTTCTTCTGGTAGAATTTGCCTCTGGACAGATGTGGTTAAAGTCACCTTTCTGTCTGCTCAAGCAGATGGGCTCCTGCAGTCTCTGACTTCCCTAGGCAATGCAAGAAATGATAAGACAGGCAGAACCGGGACCTGCGCTTCTGCGTTATTTGACTCTGTATCCTTTCCCAGTTGCTGTTAGAAATGGTTGGTGAGTTTTAAATTTTTTTATTTTTTAACAAAATTAAATTTTCCATGGGAAAAGGTGGGGGGTTTTGCCTGCATTTTGATTGCAAAATTAGGAACATAAAATCAGAAAACACCGCTGGTTATAAACAAAAGTAACCTCAGTTTTTATTAAACATTTTTAGTGTGCTGTAAAATCAGTCTTTGGCTTCTGGAAATACAGGTATTGTGGAAGAAAACATTGCATTTATTTTTGGGACAGGTACATTCAATTCCTGTTTTTGTGAATTGGCTGACATCAGCAATTAAAATAGGAAAGATGATTGACATTCCCCCCGCAAAAGCTGCAATTTACAAGCAACTTGGCGCATTTTTGAAGTTGTTACTTCATCTTTGACCTAGTGGAGGGATGCATTTAAGCCTGGCTTTATTTAGCGTCTTGCTTAATCCCGTGCTGAGCGTGGAGGGTGTTAAGACCCCGTGAGCTGCGTTACTGGGGTGGCAGGGAACTTGCCGAGGTTTTTATCTCTAACTACGCACCGTGAGGAATTTCCCTGGGCTCAGAGGAGCTGCTCAGAGGGAATAAAATGGAGCACATCGAATAAGTCGCTGCAGGATTGCGCTCGCCGCGTGTAAAGCACTGTTGTAAGCAGTAATGCTTTCCAGGCTCGTGGCCTCAGCTAGCTGCAGCTAGCTGCCGAGCATCTTTTTAACGTGTTTTGACTCCTGCAGTATTGACGGAGTTGCTTCTAAAACGCAGTATTTGGGGAGGAATAATTTCTTCTAATGTTTTTCTCCTCCTTGCAGTTTCTAAGTGGAAAGGACAGATGTTTATTTGCAAACCGGTGAAGAACAGTGTGGTGCTTTGCGTTTTTTTTAACCCCTAGATGTTTTTCTGGCACAGCTATGAAGCAATTTTTTAAAAAAAAGGTAATAGTCACAAATGTTTAAAAATCTGCTGGTGTTGTGGTTCCCAGAGGGACCTCTCCCAATTGCAGCCCCCATGATGTTGTTACCATGACGATCTCCCATTTTCCTCTAAACTCTGGCACACCACATTCCATAAAATTTGCACAAAAATTGTCTTTGTTACAAGCAAAAGCTGGTCAGTCAGGTACTTAACATCCTGTATCAATAAACGTGCTGGTTGAGCTGACTTTCCCTTCCCAGGGAGAGCTGGAGGGGTTGCGTTAAATATATCTACGGACAATCCCGAGGGCTGGTTTACAATGGAGGTCAGAAAGAGGGGAGAGTGTATTAGCGATTTGTTGTCTCTGCAAGGATATGCAATATGTACACATCCAAACAGGCTTATATCCACGTGCCTGTGTTTATCTGGGCTTCCTCTTGCAAATGCGAAACTTCAGGATTGCAGCCGTCCACAAGCCTTGCGTTAAAGAATTATGCCTCTATCTTTGCTGATAAGAGCGTTTCCTGTATTTAGGCACAGTTTAAATTAAGATTTCCATGTGAAATAAATGGTTATTTCATAGGGGAATGATTCTTACATCATGATAAAGCTCATTTGCAAAATATCCCATCCCATGTCCAAACAGGAAAAACTCAGTTCCAGATTCAGGCATTTTCTTGGATGCCTAACAAGCAGGTCCAGCCACAGTAATTACAGCAATACACTGGCCCGTGCATTTGGGGCCACCACAATGTACTGAAACCTGTATTTGTGTCTGACATATCATTTTGGAGAAATTTTCAGAGCAGCAGGTGTGTTATTCAACTGCTATCTTATATTTGACGTACAATAAAATATTTTTAAGTGCTTGGATGTCTTCTAGTGAAAGATGTTGTGAAAGTGCAAAGTGTTGTGGTTATATTGAATGTGAAATAAAAATAAAGGGTGTTGTATTTTGGCTATTGCTTATGGGAGGCAGGGAGAGGAGAGTATTTTTATGTTAAAAATAATTTATAACAGAAATAAAATTATGCTCTGTAGCAGCATAATAAAACAAAATTCCTTTGCAAGCTTCCCAGTAGAATATATATTTTTTTAATTTAATGGAATTAATCCTTGTTTGTTTACCTTCTTGATTATATTAACCAGCAAGGTAGTGATTAAAGGCAGGAGTGCAGCTCATGCTAATTATATTTAACCCCCCTGGACCTGACTCTTTTTAGTGAGAGATGATTACAATAAACACACCTGCACCATTTTACAAGCAGGCTCGGTCCTGGTTTGGGATACCATGCTGCTGGGAAAAGCCAGGACTTAACCCTGCTTGCAGACGCCTTCGTACAAAACGTTTTCTCCCCTGTAATCCGGGAGCTGCTGCGTGCAAGCGTGCGGGCACGCTGCATCCGTGAGGGTGCTGGTGGTGGGAGGAGGACAGCCCCGGGGGGACTGGAGCAAGTGGTTTGTTGGGTCTTGATTGAAATTTGACTAAAAGCTACAATTAAATTCCCTGTACCCCTCAGTGTGCAAAGCAAAGGCTAAGCATGCTCATATGCCAGTGTGTGTAAGTTTATGTCAGCATCTGTGCCGAGTTTGGCGGTCAACATGAACCGACTCTAAAAGACCCATTTTGGTGTTAGCCTAAACCAGTACAAACCATCGGTCCTGCCAGTTTATACCCACTCAGGAGCTGCTGCCTTGTCATCTTGGAGCATATAAATATTCTCATAGAAACTAAATTTCCCTTCTGTGTGCCGGGTTTAGATTGATATACAGCAGATTAAAAACAAAAAAAAAACAAAAAAACAACTAGCAAAAGTTAATTCACCGCGGCAGAATGGTTTAGGGAGATAACATATTCCTGCCGCCTAATTAAAACCAGATTTTTATTTGCTATACCTTTTAATTAAAGAGGAACAAGATATTTGCCCTTCTAAGGCATCTGGTTGAGTTTATGAAATCTGGGGAGATTTTTGTTGTTTTTCTTTTTAGTCTGAGATTCAAATGTACCGATCCACTCCACCAGAGTTTTTATTGAAGGGAGGCTAGACAGCTTTCTCCTCAACTCTGAAGGCAGGGAGACAGCTACAACCATGAAATTCCCCTCCAGATTCAAGCTGATCTGCTCACAAAGCCG
>JAVJGG010000001.1:10973434-10998958 GCA_035590195.1 Aviceda cuculoides
CCCCCCCCCCCCCCCCCCCCCCCCCCCCCCCCCCCCCCCCCCCCCCCCCCCCCCCCGCCCGAGTAAGCCACAAATCACTTCCATCGCTGTTTATTCAGGGTCTTAAATTTATTTAAGCAATGAGAGAGAGTATTTTTTAAAGTACTTATTTTGCATTCATGTGCTAGTAAAGGATTAAAACAAATTCCCTGAATACTTTTTCAGTGCAGTTTTCTGACTACTTTTTGTTGTTTTGAAAAGATCAGTATTTGTATTAGTTAGGAATTTGGTCTCATTCCTAACTATTTGTGCTAAACACCTTCAGAATAGAGGGTGTTCAGTTCTGCCTTAGATAATGTTTAATTTTATGAACTGTCTCAAAAGATAAGGGTGGCACATCTTTAACATCAAAATAACCAAGGTTAAGACTGCTACAGATTTCACTTGAATGTTGCAAGAGCAAGTTATTTTGACAGGGTGCAATTCTTCCACTACGGTATTTAAGATACCTTGAAAGTTTGTAATTTCTAATATTATTTTTTTTAATCAGCAAAATTTTAAAGGGTTTGCCAACTCCTTTCACTGATTTAATGTCACAGTTTTATAGGATTGTTAAGTTATTGATTTTTAACATTATTAATTCAATTCACTGGGAAGATACCAACAGCGTATCACTTTCATTTTGCAAAGCAGTTCAGTTTCAGCGCTGGCTCAGAGTTGCGTGTTTTGCTGATGTTTTACCCCATGGAGAAGAGCTTGGCTGTTGAAGAGCTGTGCTGGGATCGGTTCACGAAGATGTAAGAGTCGGTAGAAGATGTGGAAAAGGAAAATAAAGTTATTGAAAGACCTTTTCTGCTTTTTGTTTGGCTGGAGGATTTTTTGCTCCCTGGAAGCAGATCCATCATACTGCTGGGGCAGTGTAACATTTCTAAGCTTGAAGTTTTCTTGCTGTCTTGATGCTGCAGAAATCCTAGCCCATGGTGTCAGAAGGAGAGTTGGATACTGTCTATTAGAAACTTACTGATAATATGGAATTACCGTCCTGGAAAAGGTTGATTTAAGAGTGCAGCATGTGTTTCAATAGCAGAAAGGAAAACCGAAAAGCTACTCAATGTACGGTGTCGATCCATCAAAACACAGGAGTCTATCCTTCATACTAATTGCACCCTCACCTCCGCTGAAGCCAGCTCAGCCTAAGCACATGCTTATATTTAAGTACGTGCTTCATCACTTTCCTGGACTGCTGGAGGAGGATTAAAGAGCAGAAATGCTGCAAACCAGCCTGTTAGGTGGGGAAAAAAATTGTGCAGAGGCTTGTGCTAGCTGGGAAAGTCTGCCTTGCTATATTTAACTTGTTATTGCAAACTTGTCTTGCTGCTTCACCCAAGACTCTTAAATACGGTGGTGACTTTGGGTGAATTGGGATGTACCTCCACAGGAGGAGGAAAATATGTGATGGGGGAAATGAGGATTCTATTAGAAGTATCCGCTGTGATTTAGACAGCGTGAGGACAGAGGCACTTGCAGCAGGTGTGGAAGTTGAAAACCTTGGGAATCACGGGTTTGAAACACAGGTATCTGAATAATGAGACAATTTGATGTTTGTCAAAAACCAGGTCTTCAGATTAGCTCACTAGCTGGGTCTAGTGTTATAAGATCCAATAATGGTTGCTACAGTTCGTATAACTTTATTGTCCTCTGGAGAACTGTGTAAATGTTAGCTTGGGAAATCTCACATGCATGCTTGAGCAGGATGCGTGCATGTGTGTGTGCATGCAGGCATGTGGTTCAGCCTTGGGGGTATCGGGATTGGGTTTACCTCTAAGGAGCTTTGTGGCCATTTAGCAAAAGTGCCTCTCTGAGAATCCCAACTTAAATCTCACTCTGTGACTGAGGAAATGGGGTTTTGATAAGTCTCATCTGTAAGCGTGACTTGTTGCTGGAGGCGTAGGCAAGAGGGAAACCTGCCGGGCGCCGAAACGCTGTGAAATCGCTTGCTATGAGAAAGGGTCAACCAGACTGGTGTCACTTCACGACTGATAATAATTGCTGATCTCTGTATGTGAAGTTTTATTATTCCCTCTTCTCCTATTGCACATTTCCAAGAGACGGGAGATGCATACATGACTGCTTGTGTGCACTCCAAATAGGCAAGCCTGTGATTGCCCTTCCCATTGATTCACTCCATTTTCATCTCTGTACAACAGTGTCTAACAGGAACTGCTTGGGCTAAAATTTTCCGTGCTTGGTGTCTGCCTCAGCTTGATTATTTTTGGAAAGTGCTTTTGGATGAGATGGCTTAGCCATTCTCGAGACTGATGAGAGAAAAAGAGGCGTCTCGCTGCAGGGCAGGCAGCCTCCAATTCCAGAGTGGGGTGCACAGGGAATGGTGTGCTGCTTCCTGGGGACATTCAGGATCAGTGGATGTTCTGCCTGTAAGGTTCTGTGTGCCAGCTCGTGTTTTCTTGGCTCCCCTGTGTACTGTGCAAGATCTACACCAATGTTTCTGAGCACTCAGACACTGCAGATGGGGCATTGTGAGGCTAAATAATATTTCGGGCTCTTTCTCTATGCAAGGTTTGCAAATAAGGACTTGGAGAGAGGGCAGAAAGGTGCATAAAAATAGCTTCAGAAAGGTAAAACGCATGGGATTTGGTTGAAGTGAAGAGGTATAAACCGTAATCTAATTGCAGAGGTAGATATCTAGGCATACACTTTATCTGTATTTTTTTTAACAGCCGTTTCTGTTCACTGTGTTCCCCGAGGTGATCCACTTTCTGGGGCTATGCTGGAGCAGGAATGCTCGCAGGAGTCCTCTGCTTCTGGAAGGGCGAGATTTTAATCCTGTACCACGAGAGGGCAGTGCCTGCAGCTGGATTTCCCTCTGCTCAAAACCCTCCCGGTACACAGGCTTTGATTGTTAGTGCAAAATAATATTATCTGATTTTATTCCCTCCCTCGCCCCCCCTTTTCCCCTCTCCTGGCAAGAAATTACCTTTGAGATTGGAATCGCTTTGGCTCTGATGTTTCCCTGTTTCCCTGTACTCGGATCTAAGCAAACAGACTGGGTGGGAGTGGGAGTCATCTAAAATTAGACACAGTGGTTGTAATTGCACTTTGTTCCAACAAAAGGAACTTATGTGGCTTGGGCGGCTCCTTCCAAAGGTCAGGGTTTGCTGGTAGCCCCTACAGCAGTATCCTGGGTCCCTACACATGGATTTATTGAGGGTATCCTGTTGGGAAAGGAGAGCAATGTGTTGGATTGTTGAAAGGGGATTCCCACAAGGCATTTAGGATGCTGACGATATATATTTAACTTTCTCTTGAAAACCACTACAGACTGCTTGTTTGCCTCCTTTTCTACCTGTGCGAAGTGACTATATTGCTCCAAGGAGTGTCCACAGGGAGAGTCCAAGGTCCAGCTTTGACAAAGGAATTGGCCTTGGCCAGGCTGCTCTATGGCCATGCAAAGGGAATAGTTTCATTGCCTCCCTCCCAAAGTCTGACCTAGGAGCAAACACCTTCTGCCATGGATCACAAGGCCCCACAGGACAACAGTACCTATAAGAAATCCTCAGGCTGTTGTAATCTCCTCCTGCTGTTTCCTTGGGCAAGTTTCCTGGGATATATCCTACACCTCTACACCAGCCCATGCTCAATACTGTGAGAACATGGCCCACAGCCTGGGAAATCCTGCACAAAATGAAGATCATTGGAAGATCAAAGGTGAATGAAGGCTGTGATGAACTGCCTGTCATGTGAATAACACATCAGCTTTTGGGCCAAGAAAGTGGCTGGTGGAGCCAGGTAAGAAATACAAATTGCTAATAGCAGGCCTGCTGCTGCTTCTATTTCACCAGCTGGTCTTACATGGCCTGAGATTCACGTGTCGAGACCTGCAAAGCTGTATGAGCACAATGTAGGAATTGCCACCAGCTGCCATACAGCACCAGCTGTGGCTGCCATCCCACCTGCAAGCAGATCCAGGACAGACTATGGTGGTAGCACTCTCAAGGCTAGGGAGTTTCAGCATGAGAGGTACAGAGAAACTTTATTCATCTCTGCAACAGGAAGGCAGTGAAAAAAAGACTACCTGGGAGCTCCTTTGTTGACTGCCCTGCTCCCACAGTAGTAGATGTTCCCATTATTTGAGGAAAAACATCGTGTTTCCTGACCAACCGATGCTCAGCATCGGAAGAGGGACTGGTGAGAAGAAACAGTGCTTGGTGTTTGTCTCAGGGCTGTTTTAACACATCCATTCTCTGAAGTTCAGCCTTCTCCTCCTAAACGGATCTATCAGGATGTGTATGGTTGTATGAACACAGACAGCTACAAGCTGGGGTAATCCATCATCATAAGAACAGCTCTGGAGCCATATCCGACTTTCAGAAATTGTTATCCATGTGCAAACTGGAGCCACTATGGCTGATGTTGCACTGCTGGAGTAAGATTTGGAAAGACAGCCATGAACTGCAGCGGAGTGATGTGCAGAACTCTGTACAAAGCCGGTGTTAGGCCACCTCTCATCCACCAGCAATGAGGCTATGATAGGGGCTATGATAGTTCTCCAGACTGCTTTACAGGATGCTGACACTGTGGAGTCTCTTCTGTGTGAAATGGTAGCTGGCTACCGAAATGAGATAAAAACCACCATTGTGCAGTTGAGCTGTTTCTTCATGCTGAGAGATTTCTGCCTCTTAGGTCCATGTCTTTCTTCACAATAAAATGTTGTGGTGCTGCAATGCTTTGCTGTTGGTGGTTAGCCTCCTTTCTGTAGTCTCTGTCCTAAAAAATTTAATGCAGTCAACCAGAGACTTGAAAAGCACCTTCCAAACTGTCCAGCTTCTGTATAGGCAATATGGGAGTGACCCAAAGAGGGTTCTCTTTGAATTAGGGCTGTGGGTTACAGGAAGGCAGGCCTGCCTCAGTAATTCTCAAATCTTGAACACCACAGCTCAAGCAGCTTGTGAATCACAAGATCTTCAGTGGCCAAGTTCTGGCAACATTTAAGAAGCAATATGAAGCTGTCCAACTACTTGTCTAGTCTTGTTTCAGGTGAAACATGAAAGTCCGTTTTCCATGCTGGCAGAAGAAGAAAAACAAATTGTCCCTTCACCCCCAGGTCTGTCCTTTAAAGAAACTACCAATGCATTCTCAAAAGAACAACTCCTTTCTTCACAGTGGGGATGTGATTTCTTTTGTTCCAGAGTTTCCCAGTTGATGAAGGAGAACTATGGTGTATTTTTTCAGAAAGGATCAGTAGTTTAGTTCTGGAAGAAGGCAGGTGTAACAAATAGTTCTCACTTTTCTTGGCAAGGACCCTGGTGAGCTGGAAACGGGGACCTTGTTCCAAGTGAACAATTCTTCTGATGTTGATGGGCCCCTAAGGTGGTCCTCAGAGGTTGCGATACGAGGGTACCATACCTCAGCACTACCTGGCTTCCTTCCACAGGACATTTGGCCATTTAATTTCTGGTGAGAGGATCCTGCTTCTTTGTTAGACACACGAGGAAAAAACAGAGCTGATCTATGCTGTATAGGAAAGGAAGCAGAGCTGAAAAGACCAGTGGGGCATTGAGACCCGCTTTGAAAGTCAGTGTGCTCCTTTGGGAACATGCTGATGGAGTGAGGAGCCTCGCACAGGTCTCCATCTTCATAAAGTCATCTTAAAATCTTGATCTGGGCTAGGGTGTAATCTACTGTGTAGGGACTGCTGTACAATTAGGTTGTGTGCGTGTGTATAATAGAATTTGTATAATTTATGGGAACTCTATAGTTGTTGTTCCTGGAATGAAATTTCAGGGTTCAGGAGGTGAGATGAAGAAAGAGAAAAATGAGGGTAAATATCAGCAGTTCCCTGGCAAAGAATCACACTGTGCTGCCAGTCAAGCCTGTTGACAGGAGACCAGAAAAAACTGGGCAAACTGCTATCAAGCGTGACACAGGGAATGAGCCAGAACAGGCAGGAGAGAAGATGGGTGGACATGGAGCATGTCTGCACACAGCAGTTACCCTGGATTGATGTGGAGTGTAAATGTAGTGCACAGAAATCATTGCCCCCCTGGGTCTTTCTGCCTTACAGTCCACTTCCAGGAGCTGAAGTTCAGTCACAGAAAGGCAGACTTATATAAGAACAAACGTGCCCAGATCTGGAGATATTCAGGAATGGCTGTCCTGGAAAAAATCTCTGAAGATCCAGTTTGCCTTTGTAGCATTCAGCAGGAAGAGGGCCATAGCACCAGCTTGGCTTCCTTCAACCAGAGAGAGCTGATACCCTCTTTATTTTCTTTTATTCATCCCAAATGAATGGAATCATCAGAGAGGATGAAACAAAGACTGATCTGATGGCATGACACTTTCACCATTTTAGCAGCTAGTTGCATCCAAATGATTTAACAAGACATCACCCAAGAAGCATCCTTTGGTTCAGCACCTTTGGCTGTTACATCAGCTGTAACAGCCTGTCACCCTCCAGGTAGCTTGGGGAGGGCAGACAGAGGTGGACTGTCACCTCCAGCCAGCATAAATCACATGTGGCTCCACTGGAGGTGATGGAACGATACCAGTGTCAAAGCAGAGTGTGTGTGAGGAGAAACAGCTTCATCAGTTTTAATGGTGGCAATAAATGTATTGACTCCTACTTACTGACTCAAGAGCGCAGGATTAGTGTTTTAACTCCCAAAAGGAACATTTTTATTTCTGGTTTTGACTTCAACCCAAACCCCAATCCTTACATATCCTGCTGCAGGATTTATTGGCTACAGTTTTTCCAAGCTTAGAGTCATCATCGAATTCCAGCAGCCTGTTCCTCAAAGTCATGCCTTGTGCAATGGTTCCTTGACAGCAGCAGTGATAGGTGGGAGTGCCTCCCCAGCAGGGCATTTTGCAGAGCTTGCCAGCCTGCAGACCACAGGCCAGCTGAACTCAAACAGCTGGCAAGTCCTGTAGGAACTCCATGGTGGTGGTGGTGGAACTGGGCTGCAGAAAGCACAGCAGATATTTCTGGCTTTCCTGGCATCGCTGTTTGAGCATGGAACATCAGTGGTGGGTGTCTGCATCTCAGAGGAGGACTTCAGCTTTAGCTTCCTTCCTTAGCTGGAGCTACCACGTTGAGGAAAATCTCTTTGTTTCAGGACAATTCTTCCTGCTTTTGTCATTAGGATGCTTTTGATTACTAATGTAATCTCCATATTAGTTGTCCATCCATGGCAAGCAGTGCATGAAACTGAGAGATTGTCCGACATTACCTTTATGTGAGTGTGCTTTCCTGCTGCTACTGCACACACCCAGCCTGCTTCAGAAGTCATTATCCAGGATTTCTAGTCTGGAGCAAAGGGCAAAGAAAGAGATTTCTGCTTGTAACCAGGTGCCTGCAGCAAATGTTTATTTGTTTCGTAACATGGCATTATTGTCTTTTATCCAGCCCAAGCCTCTGCTGCAGTGTAAAGAAAAGCAAGGCAGATAGTCCAGTCTCTGATACCATTGACACGGGATATCTGGAGCCAGGGATTTTGGACACCCAAAACTAGCCTGGTGTGAAGGAGCTTTTATAACAGATACATTCCCAATTGGAGGCTATTCCACCACTAGCTGTGACAACACTAGAAAGGCAGTTATTGCTCCCTGATGACTACGGTGTGAGACCTGTGGGGTCTGCGTGAAAGCATCTTGGAGGGATGAGTCACAGGTCCCTGTTGCCTTCAGTAAGGACCTTGGAAAAATATACATCCTGATGAGAACTTGCAGAAAGCCCTGTTGGGTCTATTTGGACACTTTCTAAATAGCTGGCTTGATTCAGCCCTCCCCTTCCCAAATGGACACAGATCGTGCCATTTTTGCAGACACAGGATGGTGGTGCTATCTCAGGAGATGGGGACATGCAGATCTTTCCATTTTCCATTGGTGCAGAGGTGCAGGCTGGCAACAAAACTGCATAGATGGCTGAGCATCGCACCTTGGGTTGTTTAAAACGTTTCCTCTGGCCAAAGGGGGACTGTGGCATTGGGACAGCTTGACACCCTTGGTCTGCTGTGGAAAGGCTTGTTTGGCTTTGGAAAAATGGCATACGGCTATTCCTGTCCCTGCATGCCTCAGTGAGATTGTGGGTCCTGAGAGTGTGATTCTGAGATAGGTAGGGAGGCCTCAGCCCTGGGAGGATGGCTGTGGTCCCACTGATGAGACTGAGCCTGCCTTAATCTTACCAGGAAGGTGGCGATGTGACCACAGCTCCCAGGTGTGCTGCAGAGCTGAGAGGCAAGGGGCTGGATGCTTTCATTTCCTTTAGGTCCCAGGCAGGCACTTGGGCATCCTGGACCCAAATACCAAGCCATCTCTGACCGCCCATTGCTGCTAAGCTGTGACACTTGTGTCACCTTCAGTGACACAGCGGATCAGCATTGACAGAGCAGGTGGGAGGGAGTGGCCTCCTCTGGGTCCCATCACACGTACTTTCTCAGAAAAAAAACAGCCTTCTGCTTCTGTCTCCCTGCCAGGCAATACTGCATCATATTATTTTCCCATCCTTTCATGAGTACAGAGGCCACTGGTGAGTAGTTGTGGGCCAGGAGGACAGTGGGGAGACCCTCCATGCCCATCACTTGTCCTGCTGGTCTTGCATAGGGGCCTCTCAAGGCTTGTGGATCCTGTGGATCTCTTCATATTGCTTTTGTGGTTGTGGATAGTCAGTAGGTATTTAAAGTACTCCTCACCTTCTTCACTGCTGAGCCCTGCTAAGCTCAGACTGTGAGGTGAGCTGAAGCAGGGTGATAACACAGACCTAGGTCTTTCAGGATGCAGAAAGGCAGACTCGTATCCAAAAGGTCAAGCAAAGCATCAGCTGCATTGCTGTACACTGTACATATTGCATGGCCCCATCCAGAGTACTTCACCATTCCAGGAAAAATAAAGGTGACTTCAATACTACCAGCTGGACATCCCAGCTGGGTTCCTGTGTGCTAGGTATTGCCCAAGAACACACAGTGAAACATTTGTGGGCTTGGAGGGACTGTCAGGTAAACAAAGGAGCAAGAGGGGAGTGGATCAGCACATCAGTGGCATGCTCCAAGTCATGCAGATAAGGTAGAAACAGGAATCTCAGCCACCTGCCCTGATTCCCCAGCCAGGTCTGTGTCTGCAGGACCTGCTGCATTTCAAGCAAAGCAGAGGAATGGATCTGGAAGAACCAATGTTTTCATATGTTAGAGATTGTAGAGATTTATATTATTTACTTGTTCAAGTAAAATCCAATAGGTATTTTTGTGACGGGTTTTTGGTTTGTTTGTTTGTTTGTTTTTTAAACCAAAATGAGTAGAGAAGTAGGAAAGCTGCATTTTCAAGTGGTTTTTTAAGGTTTTCACCTTTTCAGGCCCTGTTTCCTGTAGAAATTCATCCAAGTGTCTTAAGTGAGTGAAAAAGTAAAGAGAGTCAAAAGTTTGAGATTAAATGTTTTATTCTAAATTGACTGAAATACGTTGTTGCATCTGAGGTGATATTCCCCCTTTTGTTTTGACAGAAAAATTGAAAAGGTAAAAAGGTTCTTTTCAATTGTCTTCTCAAAGGCCCCTCTTCATCTTCACTTCCTCCCAAAACCTCACTTCCTCCCAAAACCATCAGAGTTCAACCAGAACAAAACCACAGTTCCTGACATGGTCTTGCTTTGCAGAGATCAAAACTATGATGAGAACTAATCAGTATGTTAAAATAAATACATTCTCTTTTACCTAGAACTAGCATCCTACCTGCTAAGAAATGCCATGATAAAATACATTAAAGCAGAATGGTTTCAGATCTCCAAGTACACTAGCAGGGTATTAGAGAAGTGTGCAAGGTGTACGATGGCTTTTCTTTACCAACAAAATTATTTATAGTTTAGGACTGACAGGGGAAAAAATAGCATTCAACAAACAGAATGTTAGCTTTAGGGTACACTCTAGGTAATGTGGGAGAATTATGTCAGAAACAGCTATAGGCTTTTCTTCATGGTATTATTTTTGCTAATATGAAACCCCTCATTATTACCATGGGCTGCAGAACAGGATGGCTATTCTGTGGAAGAAACTCCTTGGTAATCACTCCCCAAGTGCCAACACACTACTTCGCTTCTCTATTTTTTTGCAATGGGAATGTGGGGATATTTCATGTTGGAAGAGTTTATCAGAGCCTTCCCGACTGTTGCTGGAGAAGCCTTAGGTCACTGGCATTTGCTCAGAAAAATCACAAACCAGGAACATTATGTAAAAATGTCAAAAGCCAGCTGCTGCCGTCGCATGAGCATTCAAGCTGACATGTACAAGGGACATAGAGGAGATGGTGCCCAAGCACTAGCAGTTATTGGCCTTTTCATACCAAAATGCCTTGGACTAAGACCTCCCAAAGTTGTCACACTGGGAGGAAGGCATGAGAAATTTTGGAGACACACACAGACAGAAAGACCTGTCTCTCACTTCCTGAAAACTGGGCCTTCCATGGCCTCTGTGCTCTAAATCACTGGTAACTTTTACAGTTATGTCCCAGGACATCTTAAGCCAAGCAATAGGTTGCAACAGGTGGTGCTTAGGTTTTTCTTGTGACCAGGGGTAGGTTTTCCCACATGCTGGAAATGTGATTTGGACACAGTTCTCATCCAGTGGAAGAGAAAATGTTGTTGCTCTGAATGTAATGACACTGATTTTTAATCTGTTTTGTTATTTTCATGCAAGAGGAGTCTATCGGTGTGTGAGAAACTAGAAGAAAGAGAAGCAGAAGACCCTACACAGCAATGAATTAACACCAAAAGAGGCTGGATGCTGGACATGCAGCAAGAAAGTGATCGTCACAATAAGTAAAGTTGTAAGTGCCATGCTTTCACTTGTAGTACTGAGAATTTAACAGCCGGTACCCAGCAGCCAGGTCATCAGGTTTTGCAATATGCTGCCTTTAAAGCTCTTTCTTTTGGGTACCTCTTAATCCCACTTTACCCAAGACAGGCGGGCTGTCAGATCTGCACAGAACAGAAGGGAGAAAGGAAAACAAAGTAAAGAAATAACACATGAATTTAAAAACATTTAAATGAGCATTTAACAAGTCAACTATTCAGCCTCTCCAGAAAAGCAGCCTCATTCATTTAGATCTTACCAAGCGGAGCTCTTCAGAAATATCAGTTAACTAGAAGCCTGACAAAAGAGATTATCCCTATGAGAGCCATTTGTCTTGTTTTAAAATCTGTTTATCTATTATAGGTGGGGGCAGCTGGAAAATAAAATACAAATGTTCTCTGTAGTCAAGAGACTTTTGATCAGTGGGATATCAGCAGTCGTTTTCCCAGTCATGTAGCTAATAGAAATTAATAGGAAAGGAGAAAAGACTTAATTAACTTTTCCTTTAAAGTAAACTTATTGCTTTTCCCCTGCAGGCTCTGTCTCTTTGACACTTCCCTGTGAAATGAAAGGGGAATATTCTTTTGCAATGACTTTTCTCTACTTATGCTGCACTTTTTGAAGGCTGATATGCTTTCAAGGCCCATTTCCAAAAAGTGGAAAATCCAAAGGAACTTATACTGCAAAGGGACAGAGTCAGAAAGGTGGATAACTACCTTATGATGCAAAGTGCCAAGAACTACTGAAAGTCCCCCTCTGCTCCTCCCTGCACTGCTAAGTAACACAAAACCTGTTGCTTTCTATCTGAGACTTTGAGGCCCCATGTTGGCACTTGGGCAATTTCCCATCTTCACCATATGGTGGACTGATGAAGCAACATACTCTGGTGGAAGCAAGCACAAAGTTCAATCCCAAATAAGTCAGGATTAAGTACAAGCCAAATAGAAAACAGAATAACAGTCCTTCACTTTAAAATTGAAATAATCATATAAAAATGTAAATTGCAAATAGGCTTTTTCTCCCCTATACTTTGAAATGAACCTGAAATTTGAATGCACTGTCTTGTGTATCCTGGTTCTCAGTGTTAAACTGTAATATCTCTGAGAAACTCTTGATTACTTTAATGTATGTATTTTAAGTAAAAAGATTCTGTTTATGTTCAAGGCCAGTTGGTTTTCTCAGTCAGGTACAAGAAAACCAGTAAAGAAAATCTCTACAAGCTCCATCAGATTGCATTATAAAAGAACAACTTTGCACAGAATAAAAAAAAAAGTCTAAAAATATATTCTGAGAACAAACAAAATCTTTAATCTTCTTTGTAAAAGAAACCATTCCCATGAGCTTAGTTAAGTTGTTATCTCTTTTTTTTTTTTTAAGAAAAACAGATCCTCTTTAAAAGAAAGTTAGAAGAAAAGGTTGGATTTTTTTTTTTTTCTGTTGTGACATTAGTTAACTACTCTTTTTTGAAGGTAAGTTGTATGTTGTCAGAGCCATTTGCATGTGACGAGCAGGTGTTCAAAAGCAATTTGACCAATTCACTCCCACTGGCAACCCAAAGCATTGCTGAGATCCCCCCAAACACCACCCTTCATTCACTCACCGCTTGTATTCCAGGTTGCCTGCTGTTGGCTTTGCAAACCGTCCTTCAGGCACCGCTCCACGTAGGATTTGGGATCGCATCCGGAGAGGAGGATCTCGCCAAGGAGAGCAATGTAGGCGATGGCCAGCCGGAGCGTGTCGATTTTGGAGAGGCGCTTCTCGTACGGAAAGGTGGGTACGTGGCACCTGAGCTGGTCGAAGGCCGAGTTGATGTTGAGCATCCTCTTCCTCTCGCGGACGTTGGCGGCGTGCCGCTGGGGGAGGTGACCGGGGGGCGGTGGCGGCGGCGGTGGCGGGACGGCGGGCTCCGGTGGCGGCGGCGGCGGCGGGGAGCTGTCCAGTTCAGCACCCCCCGCCGCTCGGCCCGCCGGCACCCCCAGGGCGTGTGGGCAAGTAGGGGAGGGCCAAGGGGAGAATTGGTCTGGCAGGGAGGAGCAGTCCAGCAGGAGGTTGTCCAGCTGAGAGTTGGGATCCACCTGGTCCCAGAAGAGAAATTCAGGAGTGGAGCTTTCCTGCTCGAAGCTGTAACAAAGGTCCTCCATCCTCTGACCTGCCAGGCTGAAGCAAGCTGATGGAAGTATTGCAACTTCAGACTGAGCTGACTCTCAGGAAAACGAGATTCTAATTTCATTAATAGCCCCCACCCCCAAAAACATCAGAGGCAGGGAGTCCTGGTTGTGTCCTTGAGGAAGACTATCGCAAAAGTTTCCCCAGTTGCAAATCCAAGGGGGACTTGTGATTTAAATACTTCATGGGTCCTCAGCAGGGGAATGATCCTATTCTTCTCCACTCAAAACCAATTAGTACACATGCTTCTCCTTTTTTTAGCTATTGACTACAAAACAGTATGAATGAATTTAACAAGAGAATGCGTTTTCTATTGACTTTCTCCTGAAAAATCCATTGAAGCAGTTATTGAGTTCTTCCATAAGTTCACTCTCTCCACTTGCTATTTAGAGTAGTGTTCACATAGGGATTTTGTTGTTATTGTCGTTGGTTTTGGTTAGGAGCGGTTGGAGGAAGAAACAAAATACAATCCTTTATCTTTCTGGTAAAGTGTGAATAGCCCCACATTCTCCTATTGCTGGACAAACAAAATGCTATTATAATGCTGTCAGAAACACATGATCCTGCCCTCTTTGACAGCAGAAGCTAGTGGCATCTCCCACACTTCTAGCAAGAGAATGGTTAGGATAAAATGTGGGATGCACTGCTGTGTTAAATTGGAACACAGTAGTACCTCATATTAAGTAAACCAACACCACCTCATTTGGTTGCTTCATGTTCTGATTCACACTTATATTACACATTTTGTGAGCAATGCAGACATTCAGTGCTCTGTCTCAGACCATATTAAGTGCTGGAAAATAACAGCAGCTGTCATAACCACAACGGGTGCAATCCTAGAATGGTGGACCAGGTGGGCCGCATATTGAGAAGTGCTGGAAACTGGGAGAGTAGCAGGTGCCCAGTATCACAGGGATGCTGGACAAATGGGGTGGAAGGTGTTAAGCACCACCAGAACTTTAAAGCAGGTGCATAATATAAGTGGGTGCTTCAGTCTCTTTGATTTCCTCAATACTTAAGCCAATGTTTAAATTCATTCAGAAGTAGTTTAAGTCATATTTTAAGGACTTAAATGAATGGAATGGAAACATGTTTTAAGTTAGAGAAAGCCTAAAGGCTTTTCCTGAAGCATATCATAAAGAACTTTTATCAAGACACTTAATCAAATGCTTGACTTCAAGCACAGACTCATGTCCTGCTGCTGTGTGAAGTTTCAAGAGATGTCTACTGTGAAGTTTATGAGCCACAGGCAGCTTCCTGATAGGACAGCTGAAAGCACAAATCTCAGTAGCTTCAGATAAAGAGCCAGAGAGCAGAAAATGACCTGCATTTTCAGTGGAACCAAAAGAATGATTGGTCCTCCATCTAACAATGGCTTAGGATGCAGTCCTGATAGATTTAACCTGTGAATAGAAGGATTTACTTTAAGATAAGGCTTAGGCTATTAATGACTCTTCTTAGCAACCTTGGATTTTGCCTTGTGGCAATTCTACCTGCTCCAGGGAGTTTAAGGCAACAGAAGACAGGCTGCAGGAAAGATTTTTGCAAGGAGTAGATGTGAGAAGGTTGCAGTGTATGAAACTCTATGACTATCTTTTTTCTTCTTGTTGTGCAAATTGAACAGGAAACCCACTATCTGTAAATCTGCTTGACAAAGGAAAATACCAAGTGTGACAATACAGGGCAAATAGGAGTTAAATAATGGGAATGTGTCTTGCATTCTCTGGTCATCTCAGGGCACAGATTTTGTACTAGTTTTGTACAAAGTAAATAATTTGTCATGATACCAACATACCCAACAACAAAACATTGGTATTGTGAAAGTCCAGAGTGATGGACAGCTTCTGCTCCAAATGAAGCCCAACAAGGGACAAGGCAGCTGGCTACAGGGCAAGAGGGGATGCGGGAGGGGTGAAAAGAATGCCCCAGTCACAGGTGGCAGAACTGAGGCTTGAACTTGGGCCAAGCGATGTTGAGTTCACTCTGCAATGGTTTCTTTTAAATCGTATCGCTGTATTTCCCAGTGTCATGTACAGGCAATGTTCCCTAAAGAAACAACTTACTACAGGCCCCAGGCTTGTCAATGGGACTGCATGTCTGATCCCAGCAGTCCCTTCTGCACCTTTGTAAGCAGATTTAGGCTCAGCTATGCAGAAAACAGGCAGCAGAAAAGCTTTCCTGCCTGAGCTCCCTACCTCCGCATGTTGCACCACCTCTACCCAAAACACCTCTGCAGCACTGCTGCTGCATTGTTGGCCTCCCATGGATGCTTTGCAGTTCCTGTATTTCACATTCTCTTTCAGATGCTTCTACAGCTCCCCAGTCACTGTTTAACTGAGCACTTGGTAGTGCTCATTTGGTCACCTTAGGCACAAACATAAGACACTTGAAAATACTGAAACCAGGAAGAGAACAGCAGGTCTTCTCCTGAACAGGGCTCTGGAGGAGACAGTTGTCCACCGGGAGCAATGGGCAGAGGCAAGGAGGCTCAGCAAATAACATAGTTTTATATGCTGGGTTCTTCTTTCTCAGCAGATGCTTCTTCAGTGCTTAATGTTCCCTTCCAGATCCATCACTGCTAACAGTGTTGCCTGGGGATATGTCTGGCTCCACAGATGGAGAGCAGATGTTCCAGCAAGCCTACTTTTAACGTGTTCAGGGGGAATTTGGCTCTCTTAGAGAGATTCTGGACAAAGCAGAAGGGGGGAGGGTAGGGGAAGAAATAGAGAAAAGCAAGGAAAGATTTCCCCTTAGAAAGCCAGCTATGAAAGAGGTCAGGTCTCAGAAGAGAAGCTGAGGTTCCCATCCCTCATATGAACGGCCCTTACCAAAACTTCAGACCTGTTGCACTCCCAGTGTTTCTGCAACTCTATTTGTCAGAGATGGAGGGAATGTACAACTAATTGAGCTAATTTTGCATTTGTCTGGAAGATGTGGGTGAAGGAGTATCCAACAGGGAATGAGGTAGCATGGGTACCATACTGAGTGGGGGTGCTGTTGATTATGACATATTGATATAATTTCAAGATCTGCTCAACCACCATCTCCCCCAAAACCTCTTCAGACTCAGTGGGATCCAGAAATAACATTTGGCTGCCAGTCATTTTTTAATCAGTAGGGTCTCATGAAAGCAAATTCTTGAGTCAGAAACTTTGTCCTGCGTTTATGTCTATGACTGGTAGTCATTAGAGCCATGGTCGTTTGGGTTTGAATTCTTACAGGTCTAGATATCTACATCTCCCATTATAATTTTCCCTATTCATGCTGGGAACTACCTTCCTCAGTCCTGTCCCCCTTTCTCTGTCATCTAAACAAATCCACCCAGAGCAGACTCTGTGATTTTGCCTGTTTCATAGAATTTTTGGTACAAACCTGCTTTCAGGGAATATTTCCACTGCAGTTTTTTTCTTCACAGTGCCTTAGCAGCTGAAAGCTGTTACCCTGTACCTGTATCTCAAAGACAACAAGAACTCCTGTGTTTATTTTGGAGGTAGATTTTTCTCTCCCTTTCTTGTTCCATTGGCCTTATTTCAGGCTGAGCTTGGGGAACCTTTCCAATGACATTTTTAGTGGAGCCAGAGAAACCTCCCAGTTCTGACAAAATGGCTTTTTTTTTTTTTTTTTTTCTCCTGGGAGTTTAGTTTGAGCATGTTTCCATCATTTTTAATTGCTTAATAAAGGGAGTCAGTCCTTGGCCTGGACAAAGAACAGATGTATAAAGGACCAGCTGCTTTACTTTCAAGTTAGATGACTCCAAAGTGCAAGTCCATCATGTCATTGTTGCTAATCCAACATTATGCTGTGCAGCTCATTGTCAGAGCTAGGAACTGGGTCCAAGATTTATGGAGAAGAACAGATGAAAGACACAAAGATCTTGGTGGGACAGTACAGCTCTTGGTGGTGTGGCTCACTCAGCGTGTGCTAGTAATGGCACTGCCAAACTACGGCTACACAGAGGGATCTCCAGGACCTGAGCTGGCCTCATAATTGGCTGGTTATGCTCCTTACAGCCACAGCTAAAGGGTGGACTGCCAAGCTCCTATACCTTCTTTTAAGCCACATGCCATGCCTGGGATACCTGAATTACTGGGCACATTGTTTGTGAAGTGCTGGGGGCAAGAAAAGTGCAAGTATAATCATTTAACAATGGAATGTGCTTCTTTTTTAACCTAAAACAATAGCAAATGTAACAATGTAATGAAAAGCAGAACAAGGATTTCCAGAGCAAGAGAATTCAAAGGGATAATGGCTATTTCTTAGATGCTAAATAATTGTGAAATGAAACCTTCATAGCGTATGCAGGATGTTGATTTTTAAGTGAAAAAGGTAACAGGACCTTTATTATTCACAGGGTAGAAACATCAGACATTAAAGTTTGTGGAGGAAGGCACTGGTGAATGATTGTTAATATAACTTTGATTTATTTCATTATTGGTATAAGCTAGTCAAGACGGTCTTTGCTTTAAAAGTCTTTCGTGTTTAAAAGTGAACACAGTTACTTTAACCTTTCTGCAGGGTGTTTGCAAAGTTACAGAAAATTAATCCCAGTCTCTATGAGAAGGAAGTTATTTTCTCTAATAAAAACACTCACTCATGGTTTCCCCTTTTTCACAGAGCTTTTTATAAGTTGGGGGATGACCTCTGAGCTGCCGCTGCCAAGTAGTTACTCATTCAAGTCACTGCAATGGTTTCTGTGACTGCTTATTTGAGTGAATGGTCATCTCTGGGAGATGTACATCAGCCTACCCTTAGCTGTACAGTTTTGATCTCAAGGGGATAGAAGTACTCATAGGAACTTCTGAAGGAAAGTGGTGTTCCTTGTGCAATGGCCTTAGAAAGGCTGCTTGCCCTGCATTGCACTGTGCTTCTTCAACCATCTGAAACATACCCCTAGAAAGGTTAATGTAATGCTGCATCCAGGGATTGCAGATAGTGCCCTTGAATAACCCTGTCTCTATAACCGACAAGAAATATCTTTAGGGAGAGGAAAAACTGTCATTCATACAACATTTAGTGCTGTTAATAGTGGTTTTATTTGGAGATCTCCAAGTAGTGACTTTAGATCTTTGCTTCCGTTCCTGGGTAAGTGACTTAGCCATCAGCAACTAAGAAAATCATTCTGTGCCTTCCTACTTGAGAAAAACAAATCTCAGCCCCTTTGCAAAACCACTGTAGAAAACACATCTTCTGCAAGGTGAATGAACAGTTTTTAAGTGGGTGGGTTATCTACTCCTGGAGCCACAGGTGCCCTGTCTTTGGGTACAAGAAATCCTGACTATCTGCATTGTTTGTAGTCATGATTTAATGAGAAGGAAAAAAAAAGCCTACAAAAGGCCAACAAATTCTGTCTCCCATACCTGTACTGAGGCTAATTTTTTCTTCAGCCTTTCTGCTTTCCCTAAGGACAGAGCTGATGAGGAGACACAGCTGGGCCCAGCCAAAAGGATGGGACAGAGAAGAGACACATGCTTGTGCAACTCCACCTTGCACCCGTCAGAAATCTCATGATGTTTCCCATTAATGTGTCATCTTTGTGGGATTTTGGAGGCTGAGGCTCTCACTGTGCGCCAGACCAGAAAGCAGAGCCTGAAGTCCAGGCTGGCGTGGCTGATGGCAGGGCTCTGACTAGGCTGGGACGTGTTCCCCAGCTCTCCCCAGCCCCACTCCCCTCCTGCTCGCTGCACCTGCACAGCAGTCCTTGGGACTTGTTAATCACGCAAGCGGCACCTCATAAACCTGCCTTGAGACCTCAGGTTTGAAAACAGAGTCACACGGGCAGATTTACAGAGTGATGTCTGTTTGACTGACAGCTGTTGCTGCTTTATGGGAAGCCAGCACATGTTCGCACTATAAAACAGGAACAATAGCTTGGGAAAACCTCTGCCTGCGTGAGATGCCCCAGCCCTGCTCTGGGAGGTGGTTCTTCCTGGCTGCTACCAACCACCTTAGATGTGCTTTGGATGCAATTCAGTTCCTCTTAGCATTGGTTGACTCAGTGGACACAGTGGCAGGACCAAGCATGCACAAAACCTGTTTGTAATGGAGAGCTGTCACACCGTATTATCATGATGCTGCACTGGGTAAGAGTTTTTGGTTTTGTTTTTTTTTTCAATGGGTTCTTTTGTGTTGCAGAAATGTCTCTAAGAAATCAGGAGAGAAAAATCAGCAATCTAAGAACAAGATCAGGTGCCAGCCATGATGACAAACTGGTCTGGAAGAGAAAACTCTCTCCCAAATCTGCATGAGGATGACAGTTGCAGATGAGGACAACGACAGTAGCAGATGGGGACAACCGATAGACTGCTGTACTCCATGGAAAATGCTAAGATTAAGTCTTAAAAAGCTATTTTGGAACCACCTGGATGGGCAGTTTACTGAGGATGGTTGGTGAGGACACAGCTCCCTGGCTGGGAGGCTTGAAATGACCACCATCACGGTCCTGTTCCAGGGATGCTCAGCTGAAGATGATATCACTCTACTTTTCTGTGTTTCTTCCTTTTTCCTGCTAGCAGGTCACTGCTGGATCAAAGACAGAAGCTAGTGGTTTCTGCATAAAAGACAAGTGTCTCACAGCAATAAAGAGGGAGCCAGGGTCTTGGGGAAGATTCAGATAAGGTGAATCACCCTAAGTCAAAAATAAGCTTAATTCCACCACCTCCCATCCTTCCCTCCCTGCACTGAATCAGTGGTGATCAGCAGTGGCACCATTTTCTGGGGCAGGTCTGCAGAAGAGCAAGGTCATAATTACTTGAAGGGCATGAGAGAAAGAGGCAGTGGCAAACAAACAAACATCAGAGCGAAAGACCTGAGAGCCTTTCCCAGCAGCACAAATGCAATCTCCCACCATAAAAAGAATGAGGTGTTTAGATCCGCTGTGGTAAGTGCCAGTCATCTCGGGCAGGGTCCCAAGTGTGAATTCCAGCTCTATGAATTCAGCATCAACAAGAAGCAAGTTTTCATAGGATTTAAAGCCAGAAGGGAATAATTAAGATCCTCTAGTCTGATCGCTGTGATAACACATGTCTTTGGTTGTTACCCAGCAACTTTGGCCCCAAGCCCAGTGGGGATCTACTTGTTGCAGTTGGAAATTTTTTAAAAGGATACATCCAATCTTGACTCAAAGTCTCCGAGTGATAGACCACCAGAGGATCTGCATTCGTTGGCAGGCCATTATCATCTTTGCTGAAGGCGTGTGTCTGATTTCCTGGCCAAAGAGCTTACCATGCCTGTTATTTACTGCCAAGTGCCCTGCTTAGAAAGGTCAGATTTGGCCTGGCTTGGCACTGGGGGACTAACTAGCAAATCCCCTGGAGGCAGAGGACACCCTCCCCAGTAGCAAAACCACTGGGAAGAGCCAGACCACAGGCAGGACCTCTGCCAGTGGCACTTCGGGGCTGCACAGCAGCAGCCGTAGGAGCAAGCAAATAAAGATGGACCAGGGAAGCATAGTCCAGTGCTGCTTCCCCAACGAGGCACCTAACTCCTACTACCTGTTAGCTAGGGACCCTACATGGGAAGCTGGATCACAAAGTCATCTTGTAAAGCGAACTTTAGCTGCCTGTGGAGGAAATGTTGGCACTTGAACTGGCTGAATGGGCTCTTTTTACTGATGCTGGCAGGAAATCAGAAGTGGGTGAAGGAGTAGGATGAGTTGCCTATGAATGGGAGGACACCTCTACACCAGATTCCAGGAGATGAATATCACTTACAGCGACCACAGTCTACGTGGCAGTCTCTAAGCTGGCCTACAGGATGCTTAGCTGGGTCTGTTTTCTTACTTGAGTCTTTATTCAGCAAGCCCACAAGCAAGTCCATTTACTGAAGCTTTAGGCATGGGAGTGTCTGCAAATGCATGATTCTTTCTACATACCTACGCATGTCTCTATCACTGCCCAGGTTAATTCTGCCTGGTCATATTCAGGCTGCATCTTAAACCCATGAGGAAAGAAACCCTGACATTTCAAATAGTTGCAACCTCAGCATGAACCAGCCACAGCTCCAGAAGTCCCTACATTGCAGGTTCTTGGAAGCCAGGGGAGGATGCCAGGGAAACTATTAGTATGAGCAGATTCCTGTGCTCTTTCCATGAGCATCCAGTACTGGCTACATGAGAGCTGGGAGAGTGCGAATTCCTGGCCAGGCACAGTATGGCTGCTCCTGTGAAACCCATAGATGAATATCTGTTACTGCCGAGCAGAACTGGTCAATTAGGTGATGAAATTAGCTTAAAAAGCCTTCCTCTCTTTTCCATCTGAATGCATTTGGGGGAGGCTAGTTGTCTTCAGTCTGTAGGGGTTATGTATTCTGGTTTTCCCACAAAAAAAAAAAAAAAAAGAAAAAGAAAGAAACCTGAGCTTTTCATGAAATCTTCTTCCAAAACTTGTGATTTGGAGAAGACTATCAAAAACTATTAGCCTTGCACTGAAATTTGAGTCAATCTTCAAGGACTTTTTCTGAAATTTCTAGCCATAGAAAGGAAGACTTAAATTGGAAATCTCTTGAGAAACCTCTATGCTCTGGGAAGTTCTGCTACTTCACTGTTCTGAGCAGTCAGCGAATTGTGATGAGAGCAGCTTTTTGCAAACTCTGTCCACGCTGTCAGCTGGAACTGTGAGTTCCACAAGCCACTGACATGAAAAATAATGCATGGGAAGACATTGCACAACACTTTCAGACCTTAAAGGCTCTGCAGTTCATGCCATTCATGGGCAAAGGATGGGTTCATTCCTTATTTCAGCTGGAGAGATGCATTTAACTGCGGCTACTGCATGAAGGCAAAAGCACTTGGCTGGGATGTTTCTCGGAGGTAGGTCATTAAATGGTGTAGCTGTGGCTGGTGAATACAATGCTGCAGCTCCCAGAGCATAAGCTGGCAGTGTGCAGTTCCCCCAGAGTTTATCTATATGCTGTGGTGGCCATGTAACATTCGGCTGTTGTGGAGAACTTAGGAAAGGGAGAACAGTATTTTAAAGGTGCTGTTTGAAAAATCTCATTTCCAGATGGAGAAACTGAGGCATACCATGGGTACCAGCTCAGGAGGCCAGCAAGCCAGCCACATGGAGGAAGGATTAAATCTCATCAGATTCTGTCTGCTAGGAAACATCATTGTCCCAGCTCCAACAGCTGAGCTCTTAGTGGATGCCCAGAAGGTACTGGCTGGTTTGTGTCTTACTGTTGTTGTGCTCTCTGTGTAATATGTCCTTCCAGGAAAATGCCATTCATTTAAAATAGTGAGCCCATTTTTAAAACGTGTTTTGTGTTTTGAGTGCAGGTCAAATAGCAGACACTTTTGATTAACGTAACATTGAGATATTGAAAAAAAAAATCACATGCCTCAGTGGGAAAAGGTATAAAGGACAAACATTCAGTGCTGTTCAACATTTTGGGGAGGTGGGGAAATGAGCAGAAAAGATCATACCTAAATAGAAAGCTAAAGCCAATTCTTACAATTGCCAAGGCATCAGCCAAAAGGAAAACACAACTCTGATCGCAGTAAAATCATGTATGAGTCATGATGGGCCAAGAACAAGTTTGCTTTCTTTTCCCCCTCACTGAACAGATGATGATTAAAAGATAAATCATGCTTGGAGTCAAATCAAGTGATTGGATTAAAGTTTAGCTGAGTATTTAGAGACTGTTTGGGACACAATGGAAAGCTAATTGAAAACTTTTACATTTGTGAGACCCTTGAACTCTCCAGCTCTTAATAAAATACTACTGCAAAGTACACAAGAGTTCCCTGTGGGAGAGATTCCTCTCCACAAGTGCTTTTATTCCTCAGGTATGTGGAAAAATGGTATTCATTTTCTCTACAAGTTCACCAAAGCAAAGTATGTCCACGATCATAATTCAACTATTGCTCATGATGCAGTAACTTAATCTATTCAGCTCACTGAAAATCAGTGAAGCAAGACAAAGGAAAGTCACTACTTTAAAAAAATGAAATTTTAAACACTTCATTCTTTTAACTAGTCTTTGCTTTTCTGAGCAGCTGGTATTCCAGAGTGACTGGATGCCTGCATTGGGCAGAAGTAACTCTGGAGTCTTAAAAATTATGTAAAAATTCCTTCTAGATGTGCTGTAGTAGGAAACGTCATGCTTTATTTGTACTAATAATATAATTGCATTCTGGAATCACCCCCAGTTCTTAAGGAACATACCCAGCCTGCAGCTTCAAAGCATTGTCCTTTTTGGTGGAAATACCAGTGAAACCCACAAATAAAGAGAATAAATTTCCCCATGTCCACACACATACATGAACACACAGAAATGAAAAACCTGATTCTTCATTTGGCCTTTGTGTAACCAAGCACAAGGTTTTCGTGGTAATCCTTAACATTGAAATGAAGTTGCAGAAACTCTGTAGTCAGGTTCATTTGCCCCCTTGCACTCACAGATTCATTATCTGACATTTTGCTGCCCTGGAGGATGGGAAATCTTAGGTGGTAACAAGGCATTTTGTAGCCAGAGCTTGCATACTACAGGGCATTATAAGCCAGCAGCCTAGCTTTCATGAAAGTCAGCCCTATTTTAGCTACTACCAGTAGAATAGAGAAGCAGGGTTATTCAACAACCCTCACATGTGCAGGTCAGACGTGAACCAACACCATACAGGTTGGCTTCCAGGGGAGGAAAGGCACTGCCCTCAGTCTTCATGACTGCAGTACCTGGGCAGGCTGTTGCGTTTCATGGCCCATTGGTCCAAAAATGGGTGATGAATGAGTCCTAAGAGGAGCATGGTACAGCTGTCTTCTCCTCCATGTGCAAGAGTTTGTATTTCTCCAACTAGCTTGACCTTTAGGACAGTTTTTCTGCAAAAAAGATGTGCACACAGAGACCATAGGTGAAAAGCTTAAGTATAGAAGGTTTAGGGGCACAGAATTGGAATACGTTATGCTTATTTCAGATGATGAATATAAATTACTTTTCAGACACACTTTTCAGACTGGCACAGATAAATCTAAGGTAAACCTGACCAGATGCTTTAGTAGGTGTGATGCCAGTGTGATCAGCATGATGCTTTAAACCCATGGGGTTTAGCATTGGTCATAGTCCTACAGTTCAGCCAGAAGCAATGCAGTACCACTAGAGAATCAGGTACGTTGCAAAAGCAAAAACCCTAAAAAAATGCCAAATGCCCAAAATATGATGTTTACTTTGTATGTCTGCCTGTTGGACAGTGTGGCTGCACAGGACTTCAGGAAGCCATGCAATCCCTCTTCTTTCCCTAACACATGACCAATGGCACATTTCAGTCCTAACAGATATGTCTTACCTGTTCTTAGAGTCTGGCAGTGATTGCAGCCTCACTTAGTGCTTTCCCATCCTTACTAATAGAAGATATTTCCTAACGTTCAAACTGATTTTTCCCTTGCTGCCACTGGTATCTGTGACTCCACAGTCTGTCCCCATGCTCTGTCTTCCTCTTCACCTTTTACTTAGTTGATGGGCTTAGTGTGGCTCCCTTTATCTTTTCCACATAGGTCATGTATCCTCAACCTCCTGCCATTCCCTTTCCTGGGCTACATTTTGGACCAACAGGTCATGTAGTCACAGCAGAGCAAGCTGGTACCAGGAACAGTCTAAGTCCAATGACTCCAAGCTCTACATGAACTATCTCACCTTTGCTAATGTAAGCATGGATATCTCTACAGTGCATGGCTTTGTGCAGCTTGGCCGTATCTGTTGTAGACAACTGAGACAGTGAAGGTGAAGACAAGGCATGTGGGGTTAATATTTTGGGACTAATTCAAGCTACCAACCCAGGTTAAAATCTACTCTGTTAAAGAGTTCACCTCATTGCCTAACCATTGCCTCCCACTGACTTCAATGGAGCTTTCATTGAGTGCATTGCTCTTTAGCATCAGTGTTTCATGTGCATCAAACAAAATGAAAATATTAAAATAGTCCTAAAGCTAACCTTCTGTTTGTGCTAATTAAAGTCAATTGCATGCATCAAAATGGGAAGTTCACCATAGTATCATTGCTATACGATATGCCCACAAAAGCTAGCCCAGCATTTGCTTTTTCTTAACAGCTGTAGTTTGTTCTTCATTAGAAAGCTTTATCATGTCTTAAAGTGATTAATGTGTTCTGGGAGGAGCGGGTGATAAGCCAGCAGTCATAAGCTATAGGACACTCCTTGGTGGATTAGAGAAAGATGGATCAGAAAGATTAATATGTTTGTATTCTTTGTTGCAGATTGCGAGATGTTTCATCTCAGAATTGAAGAATGTGGGATGGATGCATTGCTGGAGGTGACACTGTGTCTTGCTCAAGGTCAGCTGCATGCATGTGACTTCTCTGTGTGGAGCTGCAAGAACATGTTAGAGTGAAGATATACCTACTCCAGCGTGGCCTAACCCATGGCTACAGTCCCTCCAGGGGTGTACCTGCTCTGTCATGGGCTTAAATGTATGTAAATGGTATGGAATAAGGGGTGTAGAATGTGCTGGTTTTGGCTGGGATAGAGTTAATTTTCTTCACAGTAGCTAGTATGGGGCTATGTTTTGGATTTGTGCTGAAA
>JAVJGG010000001.1:11002095-11060217 GCA_035590195.1 Aviceda cuculoides
TCTTTTCCTGATTTCTTCCCCCCTCCCACTGGGGGCGGGGGGGGGAGTGAGTGAGCGGCTGCGTGGTGCTTGGTTGCTGGCTGGGGTTAAACCACGACAGATGATCAAACCAGCTGCATACTGTGCTTTGATTAACACAGGAAAAAACATTCACCAAATGAAATTCAAGGCATCCATGAGATGTGTGTCTACAACTCTATCTTGATTTATAACAACTGAGATTTTGACGTAAAATATTTGAGAGTTATATGTGACAA
Source organism: Aviceda cuculoides (assembly GCA_035590195.1). Lineage (NCBI taxonomy): Eukaryota > Metazoa > Chordata > Aves > Accipitriformes > Accipitridae > Aviceda > Aviceda cuculoides. The sequence continues at coordinate 11,002,353 of JAVJGG010000001.1, forward strand.
ACCAGGGTTTTTTTTGTGTAAAGTTTTTTCCACTGTAATCAACATATGCTAAAGGCTGCAGTATTTTTAATTCAGATGTTCTATGTAAACAGCAGCCATAATATAAAATGAAGGATCTTTAGAATACAGGACTGCCACCTACAACAGTATGTTAGTTTGAGATCTCTCTGGATTTCTCTCTAGAATAACTTTTTAAGTATGACATCATGAACCTGAATCCCTGCAGTGCTTTCTCTCTCAATTGCTGCATGTTTCTCATGAAGCTTGATGTAAGTGCAGCCTAGCAATACTGGATATTACTCCTTGCCTGTATCTGCAATATTATTGAGCACAGTAGTATATGTAAAAAAGAACATAAGAACATAGTAATAACATTTGCCAAGAGACAAAAAAAAGAGTAAATTGAAGTTTAGGATTTCATCACAAATAACATTTAAAAAGACTTATTAAAACCAAAACTATACAGGTTTAATGCCTTTTAAAAGAGGAAATGTATTTAGTTGTTAAACTAGAAGAATGGAATTGACATAATTCGGGTTAATAGCCTATTTTTGTGAAGGTCTTATTTTATATGACTGTGCAAATTTCTTCTCATCTCTCTGCTCCACTTTTGCCCTCTATAAAATGGGATGACAACCCCTTTTTTGAAAAACAGTAGTATTGAGCCATAATTCTTTCAAGATGCCGAAGCACACAGGGCCCTAAGATAAAAGATTCTTTTACAGCAAGTCCTTAACCACGCTTCTTTCTTTTTGAACTGGGATGTGTGAATGCTCTCCTAAACTATAACATTGAGAATCTTATGAGAATAGACATTACTATGTGCACATTTAATTTTTTTAGATATCAAATCATATTTGTATTCTTAGATCTTTGTGGCCAAGAAGGTCAACAGCATCCTGGCCTGTATCAGAAATAGTGTGGCCAGCAGGAGCAGGGAGGTGATTGTTCCCCTGTACTTGGCACTGGTGAGGCCGCACCTCAAGTACTGTGTTCAGTTTTGGGCCCCTCACTACAAGAAAGATATTGAGGTGCTGGAGCGTGTCCAGAGAAGGGCAACCAAGTTGGTGAGGGGCCTGGAGCACAAGTCCTCATAACTCTCTACAACTACCTGAAGGGGGGTTGTAGTGAGGTGGGTGTTGGTCTCTTCTGTCGGGTGGCTGGAGATGGGACGAGAGGAAATGGCCTCAAGTTGAAGCAAGGGAGATTTAGGTTAGATATTAGGAAAAATTTCCTTACTGAGAGGGTTGTCATACATTGGAATAGGATGCCCAGAGAAGTAGTTGAGTCACCATCCCTGGAGGTATTCAAAAAGTGCATAGACGAGGTACTCTCTAACATGGTTTAGTGGGCATGGATGATGGTTGGACTCAATGATCTTGAAGGTCTTGTCCAACTTAAATGATTCTCTGATTATGCATTTCTATTCTCAATCTCATCCCAAATCCCTTTTCTTCTGAGATATGAGATTGGAAGCTCTCTAGAGAAACTTCATTGATAACGTTCAGACTTCCTGTGTGTAGGAACTGGGTAGCCAATAGCTCTCTTTTGGGCTGTAATTTCCTCACTTAGAAATCACTTTAAATCATAATTGAAGCTCAGTGAGGACTGTACATTCACAAGTGAAATTAACAACTGGCTGTTGAGTTTGTAGTTCCCTTGAATGAGGGAACCCTTGGAAAGGCATTGCGTAAAAAACTGACTTGTGATGGGAGAGCAGGGGCCAGAAGCTGAAACTAGTCTTAATGAAAAAGGGTATCCAACAAGCGGCTGCAGGGCTGTAAAGTCTGCCTATTCGAATCTCCACTGAACCACGCTTCTTTGCATCCCAATTTTGAAAGCCCAATTTCCTGAGAGATTGCATGATTATTATTTTTTAATCTAAAATGTATGGCTGGAAGAAAAAGCTTTTTTTTTTTTTTAAAAAAAAACCTGGCAATGCAAATGAGATCATTAGCGGTTTGCTGGAAATGCCATACATTGTGTTGCCCAAAACTTGGCATTTATGGAACTGACCAGCGGGGAGGAAATGGAATTGTTCTCATGGCCGGTGTCAACTTGGATCATCAAGCCACACCGCAGATTTGGCATCTCTGATGGAAAAGAGAAGCTTTCCAGTCCAGTACAATCCTGCTTCACAGCGTCAGTTGTTGCGTAGGTTGGGGTCGGTAAGGATTGACAACTGGGTGGGACAGCATTGTATAAGTCTGGCACTTTCTTGTCTCAGATTAACGATCTTCAAATCTGGTTTTCAGGGACACAGACTCACTCACACATAAATAAAAAACAGAGGGAAGCTTTTAAAAGACTCAGATGCTCGGTATTCCAAGCAACAGCTAATGCAATGCCTTGCTAAGACATCCTGTTGACTGAGAACATAGCAGTCCTTTTGCGCCTTACCTTTTCCCCAGGATACCCCTTTGAAGGGCTTGAAAGCTGCTTTTCAAACTGAGCTCTTCATCCTGGTTTGCTGGCTTCAACTAAAAATTTAGCCTCCCTTTAGCAGACTCCTGCAAAAGACAGGTGCCTCTGGAAGGTGGTACAGCCTGCCCAAGGTGTGAATCAACCCCTGGAAGGCTCTCTCTATCAACAGATGAAATCTAAGGCACCTTCTTTTACTTAACTTAGTTGTTGTAGAGAGGCACCCGTAGCTGGGGAGGATGGACCCAGGGTCAAATTCATGCAGGTCTGAGCAGTTATGGTCCAGGAGGATGCACCCATGCAGAGGTGCAGCAGGCTGAAGCTGGTGCAGCCAAGGTAAGGAAGGTGAAGCTGTTGTCACATGTCCCCTCTTGTGTTTGATATTTCACGAGCCATTGTTGGAACAACCCCACCTGGTCTGGTCAGGCTGTGCCAGCACCGTGGGCCAAGATTCAATAAAGTTGTTGTTTCCAATTAAAAAAAAACACGCTACAGCTATAGAAACTGAGAAGCCCACATCTTGGCAGAGGATGGCCTTGAACACCATTTCAATGCAGTAACAACATTAAAGGTCCATCCTGTTCCCATTGAAGTTGGTGGCAAAGCTCCCATTGACCTCAGTGGGAGTAGGATTGGGCCCTCATACATAAACATGGTTGGGATGGATCCGTCAGAGCCTTACTCCTGGTTTGGGGTCTGGGGATGTCAGCGGCGCTTCCACTGAGGCAATGCTGGCGGAGCAGTGGCATGGGTCAGAACGAGAATTGCATCTAATCAGTGCCCCATGGCTCTCCGTGCATTTATCAGATGGAATTTCAGGCTGAAAACAAAGGGATTGGAAGGTTGAAAAACAATGAAGGAATGCGCACTTGGCAGCTCTGCTAACCAGATGTTTGTTTCTTTTTCCTTGTTCTTAACAATGACTAAAAAACTCGTGAACAGTCTCAAGCCCAGCACAAGGTCAGCCTGAAACTAGGTAAGAGGTGTCGCAACAAGGCAGAACGAACATCTGGGAATGGAAAATGTTAATTTATACCAGGATCCGGTCCTGTGGCTCAGAAAACACAGCCGAACCTTCAGAAGGCTGGGTACATGTGTGCTTTCCCTTGCTACAGCGAGCCCCATCAGTCGTGCGAAGCTCTCACGGAAGTTCGCAATATTCCCTTTGTGCTGTTGTGTGAACTGCTTCCAAGAGCAGTTGAGCTGTTGTGCTGGAGTCAGAGCAGAAAGAAGCCAATGTTAAAGTGAATATATACATACATATAAATATATGCATCCATTTCCTGGAAAATGCATACCTAAATGATGGAGCAGCAAATTGTACGTTGTACTTCACAGAGCTTTCAAGGGAGAGAACAGCCCTTATAGAGTGCCTTACAAAGTAGCATTTTTCATTATATTGCATGAGTTGCCTTTCTGAAGGATCCCTGGTTATTTTTTATAAAATCAATTCAAAAGGGGAAAATTGCTGGGTGGGAAGCAGTAATATAATGCCCTGAGGCTGCAGAGCAGCAAATTGAATCTCTGGCCTCTCTGCTGTGTCACCCCTGACAATATGCACTTCTTCAGCAGCATCTCCTGAAGACTGTTCCCAAGGACCAGCATCCTTTTGTCTTGTTTCACAGAAAAACACCTCATTAATCAGTCTGCAGAACACCACAGTGAAGTAGGTAAATAAAAAACAAAAAAGAAGAAAAAAGAAAAGGTTATTAATTTTTATTTATAGGAAACTAAGCCAGAGAGGTAGAAGTGACTCATTCTTGACTTACTGGTTCATTGATGGTGGGATTAAGAGCTGAGCTCTTGTAAGCTGACCAACTGGCTTTTTTCAGATCGCATCTGTCTAGTAGGGACTCCACAGCCAAACAGCATGCTTGGCCAGAAGGCAATGTTTTACTAAAACAGTGTGTTTGAGATTGTGATTGCCTGACCCTACTCTTACTCAAATCAATGTGGCAAACAAATCATCTTTTAACAACTGGTTCTATCAGGTATGACCATTTCCACGAAAAAAAGAAATTGGATGTATTTAAGCTCAAGTACTTAAGCATGGTCAGTATGTGATGGTGAATCAGTTTAATTGGTTTAGATTTGTAAGAAAATAGTACTATCAAGAGGGTTAGGATTAGGGTTAGGGCCAGCAGGTGTTTATCAGTACAACCTGCAGAAGTCGTGCAGCTCGATACATGTGAGCATGACATTAATTAATCTATGAGTAAAACCAGACTGCACTGCCTGAGGAGGATAACCCTGGACAAAATCAAGCTGTAGTCCCCAGAAAAATATGTTATTAGGGTAGTTTCAAAGTGGCAGGAGCCTGGATAAGGGCAGTGAGGATGCTCTAACAATAGCAACAATCCTAGCAGCTCTTAGGAGGAAGGAGAGGAGTAAACTATTTTATTAAGCAGTTTCTTCCTGAACATCTAGTAGCTTGCAGGTCTGCAGAGAGCTTCCAGCTGGGAAAACCTGCCTCACCACAGGTACTGGAGCTCTCACTAAGAAAAGTTTCCTATCAGCCCTCTCATCTGCTTCCCCTGCCTTACCAGCAGCTGAGTGGCCTCCCAAACTCATCCTTCACCCATTTCTGAGTTGATTCTTCTCTGTCTTATAGCTATAGCGTAGCAGGCACATGGCACAGCGCGGACTGTCCTTATGGCACCCACTGGGCTCAGGGACATAACTAACATGCTCTGCAAAGAGCAGCTATTGTCTGGACCACCTCAATACGTAGAGGGATAACAGAAAACACTCCTTCTAGAAGAACTTCTGTGCAAGAGTCCAAGTTGCTCCATTTTCATCCATGATCCAGCAGGGATGTTGGCTGTGCCTCTGCACCTCGAAAAGCAGTTGCCTGATCTGCTGTGATGTACCCAAGCCTGTCCATCCTTCTTGTGGCCAAAGCAGCGTATTTCCTCAGCCTACCAGCACTGTCTAATGTCCTCAGGCAAGGCAGACCATCAAGCAAGCATGTTCAGTGCGCTTTGCAAGGGATCTCTCCCTCACAACTAAAGCACCTTCCTGTCCAAGCTGGACGTCTCAATGGTATAATGTGCAAGAGAGGTGCAGGCTCATTTTTGTTCTGTGTTTGGGAGAAACACTCGCTGATGCTGAGGCTATAATCCTCCCTCCTCCTTCTGCTCTGCAGATCTCTGGCTCTCTTCAGAACCGCATTGAAAAGAAATCTTTGTTTGTTTATGGAGTTTCTGGGAGCCTCAGGTTTGTTTTCCTCCCTCCTCCCTCCTGCCAACACTGGAAGTGCCAAAACATAAAAGAGAGGCATTTCTCTTGGAGTCGCCAGCCATGGTTAGAAGGAGGAGTGCCAGAAATCTCAGGAGAAATCTGCTCCTGATCTTCCCAGCACAGTCTTACAGAGCCGAGGGATGGGGAGATTTCAGCAAAGCATCTGGGCTGCTGGATGCCAACACAGCCTGTGTTCCAGCTGGGGATGTGTCATTATTCCTTTCGATAAGGACAGTGGCACGCAAAGTCAAGGCCAGAGGAAGGACTGCTGAGCACTCCAGAGGTGGTAGCCATCTGCTTGCAGATTTTCTACACATGAAAGCATTGGTTCACTGTGTATTTAGCGCAGGTGTTGAAGACAAAGCCTCCAGATTCACATTTCAGGCCACTTCAGCGGCATTGTGGGCTTCAGTGATGAGATGGGCTGCCTTTTTGCTGCAATGTGTGGTCTTAACCAAGCCCCCTTCTGCCACCTGACTAGCACGTTTCACCATACCCAAAAGCTGCTTTGAAAGTAAAGCTTCACTCCCCCTTTGAAGATCTGAGGAATGGGAGTGAAGCAAACAAGTTTGATTCTGCCTTAATGGGCTTCCAGGGTGGAGTTACGCCCCCCTGTTCCCGAAGAGGTGTTGGTGGGAGACAGTGAGGCATCCAAGGAAAGACGTTGAGTCCTTCCAGAAGACTTGTATGTGAGCTGATGTTGTGCTGAGGTACCAAAGTTCCCACTAGAGAGACATAATATAGAGAAGAAGTGAATTTTCTTGCTGTCCAATGTAGATGGCCACAGAAGGCTTTGGATTTTAACCTGGGACTCATGGGTGGGACGTTTGAATTAACAACTCACATGCCAAAAGGCAGACTTTGGCTCTTGCTCTGATGTGCATGTTACTCTGGTGGGTGGGAAGGGTGCTGTAGAGATGAGGGAGCTTCAACCTCCAGCATCAGGGTCATCTGTGAGCACAGGAGACAGTGCATAGGAAAAAATTATGGCCTTCAGGCCACTAAAAAAAAAAAAAGTGGCCTTCAGGCCACTAAGGAATTAAAAGGATCAAACAAGAGATGAGATTTTATCAGTATGTTGTTTGTGTATCCAAGAAGGAAGACACTGGGGAGACTGTAAGCTGGTGGCATCACAAGGTGGCATGGTCTTCCGGCAATCATGAGTTGCTGTGACCTGCTGCTGAGGGCAGCTAAGAGTTGAATGGATTTCTAACTGTGTGTGAATCTTTCCTTGATCTTACTGTATTTCCTGTTGCTATTACCTCGATTCATGGCCTTTCTTGACTGTGGTCCCAGCACAACTCATCTGAAGAGGTCTTTATGTAAGCTGAGAGAGGGGCACTGTCCTTAAAGATGGGTGTTTGGAGGATTTTCTCTATGTGTTGTTCCCTTAGAGCATTTAGATGTGTCAGGATCAAACTTCTGCCTGACCCTTTTCCTCTGCTGTCCAACCCTCCTGCTACCTGCCCCACCAGCAAAAGAGACTGCCATCTTTAAGCCATCATTCAGAAGACTCAGAAAGTCATGGGTCAAGACCTAGATCACCTTCTCTTCTTAACCAGTACACAAGTAACTTCACTGAGCTGTCGCCCTGCATGGTCCCAACCCTGTGGAAGAAGTAGGGTGAAAAGTTCAGCAAACCGCAATCCATTTTACAACAGACCTGCAAAGCACAAATATTAATACCAATAAAAAAGGAGGGGGTGATGGTGGAATTCAGTTGCCAGTGGCTGATAGACCTTCAAATACTTAAACTGTGAGCAAGGCTTTTAATCCACACACAATAAACTGTCCTACCTCCAGCATCAGAAGAAAAATGCTTTTTTTTTTTAAGGTGGATTATCCCCCCCCAAAACCTTGACATTGCTAGCTTTCCTGTAAACCATCAGTCTGGATATTTTTTATGATGTGATTTATAGAGTTTGTTTCTTAAGACTCAAAGCAACATTGCTATAAAAGTATAAAAGATGCATGTTTTGGTAGTGGATGAATGCCATTGCCTTTTTTCCCCAGCTGGGAACCTGCTGAGTGGGTTAACGCCACTTGGAAAGATCTGTTCTTCATGTGTGGGCATTCACTGGCAGCTTTGAAGCAGTGCAGATTACAATGCCATCATCCTTCTGGTCAAGAGAAACACTACAGCAGCTACTCAAGCAAAAACATTAATTAACAAGTTGCAAGACAAGGAGAGTGTGCTTGCTTGGACTTCCAGCACCAGTTTTGCTGATTCTTTCTTCTGCAGGCATTTTCACATCACTTTTGCAGCACAGTTTTACTGTTGCTGTTCTCTGTTCAAGTCATGGAATAGATTAGATAATCCCTAGGCCTTTTCCACCTCTAACACTTGTGGTTCTGGTTAAATAGTTGTCAAGTTCTGAATTTAAAAGAGCAGAACAAGCCAAGGCTTTTGAGGTTCTGTTGGGAGGATTACAACTTGTAACACATTCCATAGCCTTCCAAAAGTGCCTGCACTTTCGGGTTTCCAGACAAGAACTGTTATTCAGCTTTCTGCAGAACTTCTTTGTAGTTCACCACACAGTCCAACTTTTCTTTCTGCATAAAGATACCACTAGCCTACTAAGGCTGGCTTTGGTGGAAATCTACCCTCCCTTTCATTGTTTATGACTGAAGATGTTTGCCTATTGCTGAAGCAAAACAAATTTCCTTACAATAAAAAACTGCATCTGCCAATTCACTTTTAAATGTGGCTCTTGGAATTTATAGGAAAGTAAAAGGTCCTAGGGAAATGAATTGTTGTCTTATAACCTTGCCAAGTATACATAAAAGAGCTGATAGGTCTTTGGCCTACTTGCTTTTATTGTAACCTATAGGCTGCATATAAATATTGTATCTCAGACGGTGCAGTTTAGGGCTGTGGAGTTTTCGAAGTAGGTTAAGGAGCTTTTTCACCTCCAAATCATTTCTCTGAACCTGGCTGGCTGCTGCTTTTTGTAGTGAGTCATCACAGTGGAGTGGTCTGAGTTGTGGTCTTAATGGAAATGCCAAGGAATTACCAGTGCATGAGATGCACATTGGTGTAGCACCACTGGATTCAACAGGGTTGCACCAATGTAGCCGGAGAATCTGATCTCTCACCAGGAGAGGCTCTCCCAGTGGAAATGCTAGGGGGAGACGGGACGGACAAGCTCTCTTCCCTTGGCCTCCAAGACATGTCCTGTTTTGGTGTCTTTTCTGCTGGGGACCAAGTGATGGCCAACAGAGCATTGCAACATAGCAAGAAGTCATGTCATGACAGTGCTGTTTGGCATTGTGACACAGGCATGACTTCTCAGAGGTCTGATCAACAGACTTGCCATCGGCCAAGTGTTGAAGTTTTTATTATCTGGGCCTTCCTTCCTTTCCTGGTGCTGTTTGTTTATAGCACAGGAATTTCAGCCTTGTCCTTTTGAGAACATCCTCTATGCTATTAGATCTTTGCACAGCTTTATTAGTTAGCACTGGTTGCTCCTCCTTTTGTATATCATCTCTGGTGTTGGAGTGCAGCTGCGTTAGCTGCACTATAAACACCCCACCGGTGCAAAAGGCTTGTGTCTGCCTTCCTTGGGAAGGAGAAGGTGAGAGAAAATTCATCCCTGGGAGAGAAGGGGTCTCTTTTTTGACACAAGGAGCCTGACTGACATCATTGTAGGTTTGAGCTTGGAAGCAATTGGTGACTGTGAGCTCAGTGGAAATAGGATGGGTTGCCCTGTTGTAGGTGAATGGATTTAGCAAGCTCTTGTGGTCAAATCTTTCTCCTCTATAAGGAAAACCTTGAAGAATTTGTTGGTGAACCTTGGCCTTTGAAATGGTGCATGTCTGGGGGAAGGCTAATGAACTTGGCATCTGGATTGGAGGTTGTTAATGCACCAGAGGCTGTAGCCAAAGAGTATGGGTTTGGGGAAGGGAGAGGTTTTTTGTTAGCTATATGCCATATTAATTATATACAGAACATATTAATCTTAATTATAATATTTGTATTATATTCTACTATCATTCTTCTTTAGCACTGTTGTGGGCAGTTTGCTTGCCTGTCACTATAACCACATGCAGTTTGCTCCCGACGGGACTGCTTTCCAGTAAGTAGCCTGTGTCCAGTAAGTAGCCTGTGTCTATAGTGAAAACGGTGCATGTTTTTTTCTGTTCCCTAGGCAATCATGGTGCAATTTGATGGAGGTTGGGAATGTTTGGGGACAATGTGGGTAAGAGACTTGTGTACATGACAGAATATACCATATGTTTTCCTTAGTTTCTAGATTAGCTAACCTTGCAAAAACCATGCTCTGGGCAACCCTAGGAAAATCTGGACCATATTTCTATGCCAGTCATAAAAGCCCATTAGACTGGCTTTGGCTGCAAATCAGAGTAGTTCAGGACACTTAGTGTAACAGGAAACAGATTTGGGAGACACAGGTTCACAAACCTTAGGATGAACCTATGAGATGTTCACAACGCTTATCTCTCCCTTCTCTCCCCTTCCATCACTTAGCTGTAGTGATTAAAATTCTGATTCTTCTTTTAAAGCAGACCTGGATTTCTCACTCAAAGTAAGGAGTTGGCTTCCTGGTTTTGTGCAAAAGCCCAGGATTGTCTTTCTCAAACCTAAAGCTTTGAAATGGGGTGGATATCCTAGCTAATTCTGCAAGTACACCTACATTTTATGAATCAGATCTTCTCTGAAGCTGGGACCATCTTTTGTGCTCCAAAGGATCCTAAGATGGGAAAATGCAGACTTGCCAAACTTTTGATGTGAGTAAAATTGTATTCGTGTTACTCAGAAGAATTGTATTTTATAAACTGAAAGTTAAATTATAAGAATATCAACATTTGGGGATTATAAAGGCAGTAGACACAATTAGCTCTGAAACAAGAGGCTACAGAGAGGTGAACAAGTTGCCATCTTTCTCTGACAGCTAGTTTGCACGTAGCTATTCTGTATTTTTAATAACACAGAGAATGCATCTGTAGCTTTGCTTTGAAGTCCCTTCATGCCTCCTCATCTCCAGAAGTCTGGCATCAGTTTAACTCTTTTCCTGCTGAAACCAACTGCAACATACAACTGCTTCTCCTCTGCATTTCCTTGCTTATATTTTGGTAATTATTTTTTTCATTGACTTTAAGGAACGATGTTGATTTGTTGCTTGCTTGAAAAGATTTGGCTTCTTCCTTCATACATTTTTCAGCAATCCACATGCATCACAGGGGTGGAGGAGAAATAATTGGCCTATAACTTTGCACAGCTCAGGGAAAACATACAATTAGCATTGCTGCAAATTGCTCCCGGATGAAATTGGTGAGTTGAAAAGTAGAAAAGCCAAAGAGCCCTTGAAGTTGGAAAATTTCCCTGTTTGCCTTAGGATGTTTATGATCTTAAGACATCAGCTGTATCTCTGGGTATTGTTTTCATAATGGAGTATCTCTTGAGATTTCTTCCACCAGCGTTGTCAGTGTTAGTGTGGGAGACATCAAAGCAAAGTGAGATAACTGGCAACTGGCATGGCAGCGTGGGGTAAAAGGTGAACGTTTTGTGAAAGGATGCCTGCAGGCTGTATATTCCACATCAAATGCAGGCTCTCCTGAGCTTTAAAACCAGAGCACCATAAAACTCTAGGTGACTCCCTTAATGGGTTTAAAAATAATTCTCCCAAGCTTGCTCCCCATTGTTCACATAGCCTCTCACCTGCCACAGAGAGCAGCAGCAGGCTGCAATGGAGGGGCGAGAGGGGAGAGGAGACACAGAGCAGGAAAGAGCCAGAGGCAGCTGGTAGTCTCACAGGATAACAAAACTGCTCCGGCACTCCCCAAGGCCAGGGGCCAGGTGCAAGGGCAAATGTTCAAAGGGGGCTGAGGAGGGAGGTGCCCAAATCTCATGTAAAATCGTTGCAAATTGGACAATTATTTGCCTTAGGCTTCCATGCTTTGTAGTAATCACTGTGTGGGGGAGAAAAGGAGTGTATGCATCTGAAGTATTAGAGGGTGAGTTGGTGTTTCGAACATCTCTTTCCCTCTTGTGCAGTTTGGTGTGCCCAGTTCTTTCCTTTGCAATCCTGTTCCATGTGTAAAGTCTGAAGCAGTTCCATTGGCAAGGATCATGCATGAGCAGTTCATTTGAGACACGGAGCCTGTTTGAACGGAGACATGTATGGGCTTCTTGAGGTCAAGGGGATGGGAAAAAGCAGTCCCAAAGGATCTAAAATATTTATTCACTCAGCTCTCCATTTGTACCCTTGTGTGGTAGGGAGATGCCAACCCTGACCCACCCCATGGCAGGGAATAAGCCATTCCCTAACCTTGACCTGTTCCCTTGTGTCACTAGAATATACCCAAGAACAGTTGAAATGTGCCTTGTTCTCAATGAATACTACCAAAATTCTCCCAAGAACAACAACCATGGGGAAGCAAGACATAATATTTATAACAGAAACAGAGATCTGGGAAAACTGAGGACCTGCTCACAGCTGGAGTGGACTGCCAGGCCAGATGTACCTGAATCCTTGCATCAGTGCAAAACATACCAAAGTATGACTTTTTTTTTTCCTTCTTTAATTTTTTCTCTCTTGCTATTGAATTCACATCATGGTGGTTGGAGCTATTTCATGACACATTTTTTTTTCTTTCACAGTTGAGTTGTCACCCCCTTACTCGAAGCAGGGATGACCATCACAGTTAGTTTCCATGCAATCTGATGCCAGGTCTTGCTGTGTCCTAGCCTAAAGCTCTGCCACCAGCTCCCTTGGGCATTTCCCAATCAAAGGAGTGACATGAATGTTTCCCTGACAAGAGCAATCAATTCTCTGTTGCCCACAGGCCCCTCCGCTTAGGACCACTTTGCAGGCAGAAGATCATGTGTCTCTAGGGAATGAGGGAGAGGAGGAGCTAGCAAGGTCTGAAGCGGTGTGATAAGTGCTGGCAGGATGGGACTGACTCTGTGATGCTCTGGGAATAGATGCATTAGGAAACCTTCATTTCACTCCCCCAGCAAATGCTAGTTCTGAGGAAAAGGGTTTGTGACCAGATTAGTTTGGGGATGTGAGCAGGCAAACAGTGAATGCAGCAGGTCCTGGATACTCAGTGAGTTGGAGGCGATGCCAATGACAGGGAGCCAAAGCCAGGCTCACTAGTAATTGCAGCAAGAAGGTGCCCAGTATCCGCGGCTCTGCAGAAGAAATGAGAGTGGTGTAATTGGCAGGAGGGAGCAGGTGTGAAAACCCCAAAGGCATGATCCTAAAACAGCCACGGCCACTTAAAAATCAAATCCCAACCACCCTCAAAAGTGCTTGTCCCCTTGTAGCTTTTCTCAGGGTTTCCTTGGGAGAGAACAGTCCTGCCATTCTCTCCTTCCATGGACATCTAATTGGGACTTTTTGGAACAGCCAGACCATGAAGGAGCAATTTACTGCACACTCTGCCTAGGAAATGAGAACCATGCCCCCCCAAGATGAGTCTGGTCTATGCCAGCCCATAGCTCTGGGAACAGGGGCAGAAGAGGAAGGAGCTCTTGCAAAGCACACAAAAATGGTCATCTGGAGATGGCAGCCACTGTGGGGCTGCATGTGTTTTTTTTAAAAAACTGAAGAGAGATGGGGGGTGTGTCGTTATTTCCAGGCTGTTGGAGTTGTTAAGCTGAATGTTGTGTGTGAGAAGTACGGCACTGTCTTGAAGCAGATGGAAGGTACTTAAAAGGTCATTATAGGGAGCAACAGCCCATGTGTAAGGGCAGGAACCTGGCCCCAAAGAGAGGGCTCTCCAGTGGCAGCATTGCTTAGAGACAATGACCAGGACAGCCTTCTTAGACATGACTGCCTTGTGCTGCAACATGAGACCTGTCCCTCATGGGGGACTATGGCTGCAAACGGATGCAAGTGGAGGACCACAGCTTCCACAGAAGGAAAGCAGGCAGGTGGAGGTGTCTGATAGTTGTAGAGACCTCTTGTTGTGTGATGTCACTGGGTATTGGATCTATGTAGCAGAGGTTGAGAGGCTGCTCAAGGTCACAGCAGAAGCTTGGGGCTGGCTCTTGGACTGTCTCATTACAAAACTACTCAGACCTGTGTCTTCCCCAGTCAGTGGGAGGGTCAAAGCTGCTAACACCTCTCAGACTTTTCCTTGAAACAGGTTTTGTCCATACAGCAAAGGTATGAACTTGGGCTTTAAGAAATATCCTCTCCTCATCCCGTAAGTGGTGGGCAACATCAGTTAATCATCTTCAAATCCTGCCATTTCCTACCTCTGCTTTGCAGGGCTCAAAAGGGTTTTGAAAGCCTGTGAAAATAGCTCCATATTGGCATGGTTCTGCCCTTAGAAATGCACAACACGTGTTTTAGGAACAGTGGGTTTGGAGGTGTGGATGGCCCTTGACTTCAGTCCCCTGGGGGGACTTCTGTCTCCTCTGGAGTCCATTGGCTGGGACTGGACCACAACAAAGAACTGAACACAGCATCCTGCCTCCTCTAGGCTATAGCATTTGTGTCCTATGGAACTAGTAGTATGAGGGGTGCCGGTGGAGGCCAATTGGAGTTCATGCATTGCTGGTGATTGGGGCTTCTAGCACACTGTGGCTTTTACTTATTAAATTCTGCTTCCCCCACTCCAAAGGAAGCTTAGGAAACTGTTTAAATTTTTGTAAGGGAAGTCAAGCATTCAAATGCTAGGAAATGCCAGATTTATAGTTGCCACTGTAATCTTGCACATGTGCTTTGATACAGCCTTTAGTAACCTGACTCCCTACATTTCTCAAAAAGACTGCATAGGCAGCTGAATTATGGCTGCCCAGATAAGCTTGGATCAGGCATTTCCAGCTTCTGAGTACCTAACTCTCCCACCTACGCAGCTCTTTGACACCGTGTGATATAAGCATGCAGGCAAGGCAGGTGACACTGTGTTTTGTGTGCAGGGTTGCTCAGGGTGTTGCAAGGTGAGAGCATGCAGGTCACCCTGGTGTTGTATGACTTTGAGGTTGCTGCACCTGAGAACTGACCCTGATCATCTTTGCTCTCAGAGCACTTAAATTTTGTAGGTTTCCTGCTGCAGTGTTTTTACTTTTGCAGGCAGCTTTGAAAAGTCGTGGCACCTGAGTGCCACTGAAACCAAAGGCATGAACCCACTGACCTCTGAGCATTGCCTGCAATATTCTCTCCAGAAATACCCAGAGGCATATTCCCCACTGAGCCCACCTGTGTTTGTTACAGTATGATAGAAAGCAAAATATTTTTTCTGAGAGGATGGAGTTAATATCTTGTTCATTCATGAGTCTGCTTGCGAATTCATATTATAGGTACTACCTAACTACAGAGTCCAGTACCAGCACATTGTGAGCAAGTTTTGGTCGAGGTGAGCAAGTTTTGGTTGAAATAAGCAAGCCGTAAGACTGCAGCCTGGATGGGAAGGCACGGAGGACTGGGAAATCAAGTTACTGGCTGGGAAATTCCATCTGAGTTTTGGTTTCTGGTTTCAGGATAACAGTGAGACCTGTCCATGTCTTCCGGTTCATGGTATGTGGCGCCTGATGCAAGCAAGGGTTAAGGTCATTAATAGTTTCTAGAGGTCTGCCTTATTGCAGACTGGGACTCTGAGGTACAGTGGTGTCCATCTACGTGGTCTCAATTTACAGGGCTATGCTGAAAGTATGTGTGCATTAGGCAGGAAACAGAGCTGCAGAGGTCCAGATCCACACATGGACTGAGGTGATGGATTGCTCTGGAGTGGCTCTTCAGAGACAAAGTCAAGGGCATGCATACCAGCATCATGAACACAGCCTAAGTCTCCTGTGGCACCCCTCTTGCTTCTCAACTGATGGTCTTCATGGTCAGATAGTGTTTCCTTTTATCTCTATCCTATTTCTCCGTGAAAAAAATTCCTACTCTGTATCTTATTTTTTTGTTGCTTTTGTATCAGAATGGGTCTTTGATTGCAAGCCTTCACATATTTCAATCAAGTTGGGTCCTTTATTGTTCATGCATTGCTGGAGATAATAAAGCCTCAGCAAAATGTACTTTGCTAACAACTTTGTGTCCTATAGGCAGGACACATCCAGGTGTTTCTTCTGTAGCTGTGCAGAATATGTCATGGCAGCCAGTGTAAGGAATATTTTTGGTATAACTTTACCCTGTTGCCTTTCTGACGCTCACCACGCATGGAGGTATTCTGCAAAGCAAACCAGAAAAAGAACAGGAAGCTTTTTTTCTCTTGGTGGCTTCAGTCTCCTCCTTCCTTCTGCAAAAACTTTTGATTTTTTCTGTCCACAGAGGACTTCGACTAGAAAATTAGAGAAATTATGTCATGAGATTAAAGCTGGCAGGGGAAGGGCCCACTTTAATTTCCCTATGGTGTACATATCTCATGTTCAAGGACCACAGACATCTTTTTTGCTGGTGTTGCCCCAGTGCAGAATTAAAAGATAGTAGGACTGGAGTTAGCTCATGAGAATACCCACACCAAGCTCCACCACTTCCCCGTGAGCAGCTTCATGCCTGCTGTGCCCTGATGCAGTGGCTTTGAAACAGTACCCATCCCTTGGTTTGAAAAAAGCAAACTCTGAACCACCTAATGAAGTTGCTTAATAAGAAAGACATTGAACAATACCTCAGATGGGGTGCCAAGATGGTGTGGGGTCATTCTGGCCTTGCGGTCTTGGCTGAGTCTCCAGGTTGCAAGCTGAGGGCCCTAAACACAGCCAATGTGAGATATGCCTTCCTGAAGAGATGGTACTGAAAATGCTCTTTGCAGGGTGGGTTTGAATCACCCCTGTGGCTGCTAGAAAAGAACAATGACTCTGCTTGCCTGACAGACTTGTGTAACAGAAGAGGTCCAGCCAATGCTGGGGTTGCTCTGACCTGTGCTTCACTCCCAAGCCCCAAGTAGAGGTATTTTGCAAATGAAAGGTTCCTGTGTGTTTTCCTCTCCTACATTGAGACTCCAGTATCCTTCGTATCTTACAGAAGCTATGATTAAAGCCAATGCAGAGGACTTATACTCTGTTCTCTACCTCTTCCCTCAATAATCCAAACCTGAACTGAACAACCTTCATAGCTGCATGTAAGTGTTATAATAACTTACAGTAGAAGATAGAATTCTGATGAGCTGAGGCGATTCATATCCTTTGAAAGGAGAAATGACACATCTATTTCTTGAGACATGGAATGTATCTCAGTAGCTCATGGAACTGGACATGAGATTGAATCAGATGGATGAATCATGAACTACAGAGCAGTCAAAATACAGTTCAGTTTCCTTTAGAAATCATTCATTTGAAGGAAGTTGTCAGAAGATCAGCTGAAACTGATATGACCTTGTGTTGTCTCAGATCTGAAGGCTGAATAATTGTGTTGTTGACCTAATCATACAAAAATGTTAACATTAATGACTAATAGAAATTTCCCACTTAAAGAAAACATCTGCATGTTCCAAAATTCAAATGTTTGGAGATTCCCAGTTAGGACCATCTCTGAAAAACAATTTCCCTGAATTCAAAACTGTCTTGGTGTTTAACAATGGTTTACATTACAGCTGGTGTTTAGTTAACCATGCTTCCTTTTAAGCTATCTGGTGGGAGCCAGTTCAGGCCACATTGGAGGATTTTTGTCTATCTCAAACTGCTATTTAAAAATGGTCCTTTTGACTAATTCTTTCATATAACACCAGCAGTGAGAGTCCACTCTCAACTGAAGATGCAATAAAAGGGAGAGGGTATGGGAAGACAGATGAGAAACAGATTTTCCTTGGAAGAAGAGCAAGAGTTGACTCTCTCCCAATCTATAAATACCTCTTTGGGGAGACAATTTTGGATATGAGAGTTTTATCCAGAAGGTGAAGACATAGGGATGTATCGCCTCAGGAGAAGACTGATTCTACAGCAAGGAAGGTAGCTTCCATTCTCACAATTCACACACTGCTCCTGGATTGCACTAAAATTGTTTCATTTAGATGTGGGAAGCCATAGACCTTGTTCTTTTTCAGATTCATCTTGGTGCACTTTAGCACTAGATGAGCTATCCATGGGGAGAGAAAAGAGGAGGGAGAGTATTACTCAACTGAAAGATGAAGCTCTTGGCTACAGATTTGAAAGCGATTACAGAGAGAAGCCATCACCAAGAAAATGCAAACTTTGAAATGTATCTGATGTGGCTCCTTGCCAGCCAGAGGGGCAGAAGCCACACAAACCATCAGTGGAGCCCTGTTGTGTCTTAGGGATTGGTCTCCTTCTCCGTTCCATTTATGCTTAGTTAGTATAGTGGTCTTTGTTGAGCTGTAGCTTTGGTAGAGCTGCTTTGCATCTGTTCATGAGCTCTTGGCACATGCATAAGGCAATTTAAGGTCGTTTATCCTGTTGGTACCTAAAGAAGATTCCCTGCATGCTGGTCATTTCACTCTTCTGTCTTCTCTCTTGAAGAGTCTGTTAAATCACAATTGGAAACATCCACTGGAATATTTTCAGTTCATGTATCATTAGGTACTTTTTCACCAAGTTGCAGTTCCATTTGCCTGTAATTTACTAACATCATTCAGAGATCACATATGATGAATCAATGCACTCTGCTTGCACTAGTGTTGTCATATCCCTGATTTTTTCATGGGTTGTATGCTGCAGTCAGATGTAAACTATTGTGCCTGATCCAGGGAAGTCCTCTGGTTTGTGTGATGCATGAGGCTAGGGTAGGTTGCCACAGTGGTCTGTTTGGCTATGAGCTATGAAACAAAGAAATCTTCCAAATGAAAGGCTGACAGTGGAAATTTTAGGCCAAAAAGGGAGATAGCAGAAGTCCTTGCCCACTGACGTCTTTGAGATCTTGGTGACAGAGCAGGATGTGGAGGGCAAGGGGTAAAGGCATGGGAATGGAGAGTAAGTGCTCCATCAAAATGCTCTGGCTGAGCCTGGAAGCATGTCTTGAGCCTGTCTGAAGTTGGAACAAAAGAGATCTGGTGGGGTAAGCACAGGTGTTTACCCAAAGCATGTGAGTCAGACATGGGCAGGACTGGTGCCATGGGCAAGCGTGGCCAGGAGGAGCAGGGAAAGAAAGACTTGGTGCATGGAGCCAGAGCGCTCCTTCCTAACACCAAAATACTTCACCCTGGTTCATGGTCACTCTGACGTGGCCAAACCCCTGCACACCAAGTTATTTGGGAATGAGTTTCGGACCACTCCATGTATTTGCACAACTGAAGTGGTAAGAAGACACACAACAATTAAAGCAGAACTGCTGCTGTAGCCTGTCCATAACATGTGAGATGGGATTCAGCAAATTCAAATGGCTCCTTGGTCATGCAAACTGCAGCCCATCTCTGAGCAAAGAGGCTAGGTCGATCACACACAGTCTGGTGCTAATTATTTACTTCATTCCCATGTTGTGGCAAAGAAGGCCAGGCTAAAGCAAATGAGGGCTCCAGGACATTGGAAACCATTGGATACCCTGGAACAAATTGAGATCAGGAAATACAAGGACAACCTGTGGATCAAAGGGTATGAATCCAGGTTCCCAAATAAAGGGGTGATTATGTGAGCAGTTAAGGAGGGATTAGAATCGTAGGTGATAATAGTAAGCAGCTGGAAAGGGAGGCTGTAAAGAGCCAGAAATAAAATAAAAGGCAGGTGGAAAAAAAGAACAGATGAGAGAGGTGTGATGGGAATTCTACCCCAATTAAAAATATGAAACAAAGTGCTCTGATGCACCTCATGTTCATATAAAAGTATGAAATGAGGCACCCTGTGAAGTGCTCTGACTCTGACCCTGTCTTCTTCTACATCTTCCTGGGTTCTGATTTGGGCAGAAGACTATGTTCCCTGGAAAAGGGATCCTCTTAAGAGGTGCCTGTGTGATAAGTGCAGTCTTTGAAGCGTTACTGAAATGCCATTCCTGTTTCACAGAACTGTGGTCAGGCGGACAACCATTCTAGATGCCTCCAGCTTTTCCTTCATATATGATGTTTCTTTCTTAGCCAGAAAGTGACTGTGTTGAGATGGAAGGAAAAAGCCTCACAGTTTTTGTGAAAAACACTGAATATCCTGTGCCAGGAGCTATTTTTCACCTTTGCTGCAGGCTTGTAGCTGGGATTCAACCAGGAGACTTTACAGCTCATACCAAGAGTCATGGTTGCTTGCCCATTATTGTCCTTCAATGTGTTTTAGGTCTACAAGACCTGGGTCTAAGTTCTGTGGCTACCTGCCTGTAGATTCATTGAAAAGGGTGACTCTTACAGGAAAGTTGAGCTGGTCTGGCCTTTCAGCAAAGTTTTGCATTCTTACATGGCTAATCCACCCTTAAGATTCAGCAAAATGGCTTTCACATGCACACTGGATTCATCTTTGCACGGAAAAACTAGAGCTCCGCTATTTCCAATTCTGGTTCTCTGTAACTTTTACATGCAGTCCTTGTATTTCCTTTTCACTGCTCAGGAAACTCTTTGAAGCTAAAGACAATAGCACATGGCAAAAAGGAAGGAGTAAAGCCAAGTTAACTTAAATTTGCTTTTACTCCTCACTTTAGAACAAGAAACTATCCCAAGCCCTTTGTATTGATGCATGACCCGATCTCTTTGCTATAGCTTTCCTCTTTTTATTCCTCCTGCAAGAACCACCAGATTCATGTATGAAAAACCAAATTATGTGTTTAGGACATGAAGAAGGCAAGGATGTGTCCTGAGACTTCCAGCCTTAGTTTGGGGGTTTTCAGAGCTGTGACACCTATCAGAAGCTTGGTGAAGAAGAGGAGGCAAGTTCATAGTAGGAGTTGCACCACTTTTTCATCATGTGTGCACAGGCCACCTTCACATAAAGCCAGAAGGAAGGCTAGGATCAACCACCCATTAGCTAGGATTTGGGCAAGTGGAGCTGGAGTTTGGAGGGTTTTGTGAACATTTTGTCCGGCACAGCTGCTTCTCCTTGTTGCCAATGAAAATCCCTTGCTTTTTACAGCTTCCTGCTTTGTCTCATCCCCTGCACAACTTCTGCTGCAAAAGTTACCAAACAGACCATGGAAGAACCAAATGACAGCATTCTGGAGGCTTTACTTGCTGTCCTCTCATGTGCAGGGCTGGTGCATTGTTTTTTAACATTTTCCTGGTCTCACCTTCCCTTGCTTTTTCTAACCAGTGGCTACTTGCCAAAAGGACCTTTTTAATAGCTAAATAATTGAACTGTTGCGGTTGGAGCTGCCTCAAAATCTCAGTGAATTTTAAAGGGGGAATCTTAAGACAACTGGGGAATAGTAAGATCTCTTTCGAGGCCAGAGGAAAATCTGTGGTATCCTGAAGTTATTTCTCCTTCTCCACCCTGTAACCAGTTCCTAAAATGTTCTCCTAAGCTAAACTGAAACCCCACATTTGTAACCAACCTTCTTGTCACTGTGAATGCCCATGATAGAGTAGGAAACTATGTAGTAAATAACAAGTTTATGGTTTGAAAGAGACTAATGTAAACAGTGGGAGAGAGCTTGAAGTTGAAGAGAGTCTCTCCCTGATCAGGTCTTCTGCTGAAAGCCTGATGAGTTGGGGAGGGAGGGGGCAATTGTCCCATTTCTTTTACATGAACAAATAAATGTGAGCTCCAAGTAGGGGGAATGGGCCAGTGATCCTGGTTTTGGATTTGGGAGATCGCAGCTCGCTTTGCAGGTCTTCCAGAACTTCCCAGTGTGAATTTAGGCTAGCATCCAAGATGTGACAATTCAGCTAAAGATACTGTTCATGCAAGAAACTTGCATCCAGTGGAGCAGCGTCACCCATGGCTCATGAGAGGAGTCTGTTCTGCTGGGTCCCTTCAACTCTTTTAAAAGGAAAGAAAAAAAAAAGAGAGAAAATAAAAATGCAGCAGGGACACTAAATTTCCAGGCTTCCAGTCTCTTGTGACTTTTAAAATAGTTCTTACTGCTTTACTTCCCCTTAAAATGTTTCAGGGAGCCCTAGAAAGTGGTGACTGAAAGGGTCCAGAGAGAGAGGCTGGGAGTGATTCACTGTTGCATTTTTTCAGTTTGGATATAAAAAAGGTGACTGATTTTTTAGAGGGTACATCTGCCTATTTCCAGTTCTGTGCAGGAAGCCAGGACCAGGGGTCCAAGCTAGCTTTCCTTTAGCTCTTGCACCATGACTAATGTAGATTCAACTAACCATATCTGCTGTCAGTTGCATCTGTCCAGCTGTTATGTTGAAATCAGTGCTATTCCTCTTGTTTTAAGTTTGTTTTAAGACTAATGCTTAAGTTCAACAGGAGTATTTGGCTTGTCCCAGCTGATGCTTGGGCAGGTTTTGGACACTCTTTTTCCTACTGATTATATCAAGAAGTAATTGTCTTCTGTACCTACAAGGGGTTTTGTTAACTTATCTCTAAATGTGGGGTTTGCTTTTGCTGTCCCACTGGAGCTGCAACAAAGGGCACAGAGAGCAGGAGGGAGGTAAATCTCTTTTGGTTTCATCTGAACATTTCCTCGGGTCTGTGTAAAGTAGGGCTGAATCCCTGGTCTCGATTTGTTTCTCATTAATATCAGTGCTAGTATCTCTGTTGGGTTTAACTTGTACTGTCCAGGTCTGGCTTCCTTCAGTGATGGATGCACAGGCTGCAGCGATGTAATGTGTTGCCCTGCAGCAGCTGCATTCGAGGTTTTGTAAGCAAAAGAAGGAAGAAAAATATTACAGCCACTTGTCCTGTGCTGCAGAAGGACCTTTCCTTGCTTTCTTGCAGTTCTTCAGTCTGTCCAGACATCACAATCCTCTGCAAGAATGCACTGGTCAGACTCATCAGAGAAATACAAGGGAAGAGTTACAGTGAACGGTGACCTCATGCAAGGAGAAGGAATATTATGCGGGAAGGGTGGTTCAGAGCAAAGCAGGACTGTGAGAAATGAAAGTAGGGGCTAAGGGTCAGGCTTGAATAGCCATGAAACTTATCCCAAATTTTTCTCATGCTTCATCCATATGTTTCCAGTTTGACTCCCTGATGTTTCTGGTGTAATTCTCACCTTGCAGTCCCAGCTCTGCCAGTCCCTTCGAATGGCAACAGCAAGTGAAGCAACTGTCCGCATACGCTTAAGCATGTTAAAGTGAATAAAAACAGGTACATCCCTTTTTTTGTGGTTGAAAGGAGGAGTATGGGAGGAAGGTGCTTAGTACAGGCTCTGAGCTGTGAGACCTTGGGAACAGGCAGCTTCATATCTGTGGCACATACTGAAGCCATTTTCCCCAGGTGATGAGGTAGGTAGCACCTGACGGACTGGGGCTTGCTCTCTTCATTTTGTTTTATACTCAGTTTTTAAAAGCGTGGTGGCTGACAGCGTGTGTGCGCGCACTCGGGTAGGACACCTGGTTTCTCTGCTGGGAAACTCTTAGATGCAAACAGCTGGAGAAGCTGTCAGAAGGAGTCTTACTCCAGGGATGAAGGTTGACTGTGGTTGAGGTACACAGAGCAAATGGCATTTAGGCATCTGCTGGCCTAATCGCTTCACTTCTCTGTCTCCTCTCCACATTCCCCCAGCCTCCAGTCAGTCTGGGAGACATATGAAGCATATTGCTGTGAGGTTTTAAAATACTTGGCAGTGAGGGAAGCGTTGGGTGAAAGATAAAGCCAGAGGTACCTTTTCTTGTGGCGGGAGCCAAAGAATATTGCAGGTTTGGAGTTCTTGGGCAAGGAT
Source organism: Aviceda cuculoides (assembly GCA_035590195.1). Lineage (NCBI taxonomy): Eukaryota > Metazoa > Chordata > Aves > Accipitriformes > Accipitridae > Aviceda > Aviceda cuculoides. The sequence goes on from JAVJGG010000001.1 coordinate 11,025,623, forward strand.
TTTGCAAGAAAATCTGTTTTGCAACTTTTTTTTTATTGTTTCCTCTGTAGACAACGTGCTTAGCTGGCTCATTACAGCATTTACCAAGAATTTGTTCTGGGACAGGATTAATTAATTTGACTGTCAACATGCCGGTTTTCTACCACAGTTCTGTTTCATGGTCTCCCTTTGGGAAAAAGACATCTGCCCAGGGGCAAATGCTTACCATGACAGGCAAGCTGCAGTCTTCTTTTCTTCAGAATCTACATTTATTTTAGGTATGAAAAGATGTTTCCAAGGCATTTACAAGGGCTTTAACCTAGAATTTTTTGGAAGTGGTTGCAGTTTGGGACACTTTTGTATGCCAGCAGCAAATGTAATTTGGTTACCTTTTGTTCTGATTTGAGAGAGGACCCATGGCAGTCACTGGAGAAAGTATTTGAGAGAAAACAGTAGAGGTCATTCAGCTTTGATCATCCTTTCAAGTGACGTGGCTGAGAATAAACCAAGGCACAGCAAAAAGCAACAGTCAGTGTCTGGGAGACAGAAGAACATTGGGTCAGCTGGCAAGGCTTTGATGGGGTTGACCAAGAAGTCATGAGGAGGACAGCATTTCTCTTTTCGTGGGTCAGAGACAAAGCCAAATGCAGGACACAGGAAGCCTGTGAGTTTGCCTTCAGCCTTCTTCACCTCTCAAAAGACAAACTTGTGAATTAGAGCAGTGCCAAGAAAACAGGCACTGTAGTTTTCAGTAGGGACGAATGGGCAGGAACAGAGGTGAGGGTCCACTAACTGTGCCTGAAGGACAAGCCTACCACTCAGGATAGTGTCTCTGACATCTGGGGCAGGATAGTCATGCTACAGTTGCTTCTCTCTTTTTCCCTTTCCTAAACTAGAGCGTATGAGGGCTCCTGATCAAAATGTTCTCCAGCAATTTGTGTCTTGACCTCAAGCTTTCCAGTGTACCAAAGGGAGGGCCATGTGCGTCATCCCTGCTTGACTCTGTGCATACACCAGCCAAGTAGGCTCCTCAGGAGAACGATACATCACAGTCAAAGTGGTATGAGGAGGTAGGAAAGCAAGTCTCTGCTTTGCTCCTGCTTTCTTGTGTGACTGCAGTCAAGTCAGAGAGGGATTTTCCAAACCATTCTTTGCCAGGTTTCTGCAGCTGTGTCCTTCCAAAAATCCTACTCCTAATGTGTCTGCTTTCGCTCTCTATCTACGAACAGAAATACTTTGTCTCCTATCTTGAACTGAGGCTCTTCACAGCTTCAAAGTACTCTTGCTCTGCGTCTGGACAGCTCCCAACAACATGGGTCCTCGCTGGAGCTGGGGCTTCCGTGGGATTTTCTTACTATTACGTGCAACCAGGAGTGTCCTGGTTTTCTTCAGCTGTGCTGAGGAGGAGAGCTGCAGCTCAGCATGCTTGTGACTCACAGTCTTTTTTGCATTTGGATCTGATAGCATGGATGAGTGGGTCTTTGGGGATACTGCCCATTTTAGGCCACTGTGCTAGAGTGCCCTAGATGTACTGTGGCTGTGTACAGATGTTGCATGCAAGTCTGGATATGTTTTTGAGCCTGACAGATGCCTGGTAGCAACTGTCCCTGTGATGGGACCAGTATAACCTTGGAAATCTGGAATGAAAGGCTAAAAGTCACTAATTCTACCCAGTCCAAACTTAATGGAGGGGAAAGAGGACATTTCAGAATTTCCTCGTACTGATGGGTAGCCCTGCAGTGATCAAGCTTCCTGTCCTTCTCCAAATTTTCTCCTTAAAACAGGTCCTTGGCACGATACCAGTGAAGTGTAATTAACACAACTTCTGCTAATACTCGGGTTTGTTACCTGTTGGGTTTTGGATGGCCATCATTGTCTCTTTGCCACTTTTCCCCTTCATTTTTCTTGCATCTTCCCACATGTCTTGGACTATGAATGCCCTGGGGCTGGGACCAATTGTTGTGTTTGTACATCTTCTGCCACTATGGCCTAAGCTTCCAGATATCACCAACTACAGGCAGCAGATAATGGTTATCTGTTGACCAGAGCACTGGGGGAGAAGGGAGGTGCAAGAGGCACATTAAATGTTTGCTGTTCTGTTGAGTTCCTTGTCCATATCCTAGAAGCTGTGGGACATCTGTCAGAAAAGCTTTATTTAACCTAAATATCATCCAGTCCCAGTCTTTACCCAAATATCCCAATTCTTTTTCACTGCACATACTCTTTAACCCAGCTCTTCCGAAGTGTACTCTCTTGCCACATATGACTTGCATTAGCTCTAATGAGAACTATCCATGCAAATCTCCCACTCAGCTAACAGTGATGGTTCCTGGTTGACAAGCTAATCTCATCCATGTGGAGAGCTTTTCAATTAGGTGACTTTATAGCTCAGTAAAATTAAAACTCATTAACTTAAAAAAAAAAGTTTAATACCTTATTTGTGGACAGCAGGCCTAGCACTTGCAAATGCTAACTGCTGCACAGTGTTTGATGGTCCAGGATAGACCTGTCAGTAGAGACAGGCAGAGTGATTAAGGGAGGAAGATCCTAGAGATGACATTCAGAAATGCACGGCATTATTGCTGATTTTTTTAGGAGCAGAAAAGATTCAAGTACCTTTGTATAGAAAATATCTACCTTTATGTGCATGTTTGCATGGACTTCTTGCATCTCTTGCTGCATGCAGTGCCATAATGATCAGACATGGTCTTTAGGGATGCTGCATTCAATACTCAGGATGGTCTGGTAGACTCAGGATTGAAAGCAAGATTCAGAATCAGACGTAAGTATTGGCAAGATATTGTTCAAGATGCAAAAAAAGGTGTTTAATATTGCACAGAAGGCCACAGTTCCTGTCTTCCATGGATTTTCTGTTCTTAAACACTTTGGGAGTTCGAGATGGCATGGAAGTTGTAAATGACCATGTAAGCAAGAAAGCAGAAACCATGCTGGGAACTGCTCTAAGAATAATGAGTTGATGTGCCCCAGGACCTGTATGTCTTCACCTTTATTATGTCTGCAAAGCTCTGGGAGTTTTTCTCTTTTTCTTATAGATGAAGGATGCAGACTTGGAACTTTAGGCTGAAATTTAGTGGAATTCAGGTATCCTGAACCCAAAATCACTCTCTTGGAAACTACCGCACAGCTGCAGCCAATGCATGAAATGCCTTTTCAGATTCCTCCTGCATCTGATTTTTCCTTTTCAGTGGCCTTGCAGCCACAACTGTTTGACAAGACTAAGCAGCTTGATGCTTAACTTACTCCCTTAATCAACAGAAATGTGGAAAGTGGGTATTTATGAAAAGTCGCTGGGCAGTGTCAGGCTAAAGATCCACTTCTTCCCCCAACTCTAGCTAACAGTTCTTGCTGAAAGATGCCTCTCCCTCTGGGCATGCAGGTGGTTTTAGCCAGGCCATGTCTTCCAGCCATGCCCAGAACACTTGGCAGGCACACCCAGATCTCAGCCAGGCACAAGAAACCACATGTAACGATGGTGTGTGAGATGCCAAACTCTCACTGGATCAGGAGTGAGAAAATGCAACAGAAATGCAGCCCAACTCTTACCACAAGCCCACCATCATGTTACCGTCGAGCCTGTGAGTGTGTGTTGGCATTATGGTGTATGGTCCACCAAGTGTGTCTGAAAAGCCTGCTTGGTCCCTGGCAAAGGGATGTTCCCAGATGTGCTGCAGAGACTTCGCCCATTGTGATGTGTACACCATTTTTTTTTTGCTTTGCTCCAGAGAGGAACGTTTCACCCGCGATTACTTGGACACATTGCAAAAAAATAAAGTATTGCATTATGAGAAAGGGAGCCACTCATTTAGAAAAAATAAAGCAAAAAGTCATGTAAAATGTGAAATAAATATAAAAGAAAATAAACCCTGTACAAGAGCCAGCTGCATGAAAATCCCCATAAATTGTGAAGATTTCAGCGCTGCGAATGAAGTCATGCAATCAGGAAGATTGCGGTGTCTTGAGGAATGACGCAGCCTAACTTGCAGCCCACATGTAGCTTGCCTGCCCTCTGTCATGGCAACAGAACAGGCTAGGTAAACCTTGTGGCCATCAGATTCCCCCAGCCTGAGCCCCTCACCCCACATCTTGGCTGCCTGTAGCATGCAGGGGATGGGGATACAGCTGGATGGGGTCAGGCAGGAGAGAGAATGCAAAGCCAGGCAGGCATGGCTGTCCTGACAGTTTTTCTGAGAAATAGAAAGAGCAATTCAAGTTTTTTGCAGTTTCTTGCTGCAACACTCACCATGGCTAATTAAGATTACAGCTCTGATTATGACCCTGCAGCTCTGACCTCGTAGTGGAGAGGACCCTGCTTTGCACCTCCACCCTCTTTCCAGCAGAGGTATCCATTCCTAGGTGCCAAGAAGGGACTTTGCTGATCTCTTGGCATCCCTGGGAATCCCTCTGTGCCTGCGCAGCACTAGGATTTTGAGCCAGACCAAGGTATGCTTACTGAAGCACTGCAGATGCTTTTGATACCCCAGGAAAGGCTTGCTTCTTGTATGTCTGTGTATACACTGTGCCATGTCTTTTATGGAAAAGTCAAATGTGGCTCCCACAACCACAGAGGGCTTCAGAGAGGGCTATGGATCTGCTGACCTGAGTCAAGCCTAGATCAGAGAGGCCACCAAGTTCGCAGGAAGCTAGCACAGATAGTGCCAAGTGGTGGGGACAGAGTGACACGCTCAAGAAGTACCATCCAGTTGCTTCCCAGCCACCTCCTCATGGTGATGTGAATTTCTCCATTTCAATAAAACTCCAAATTTCTTCACAGAAATACTTCCAGTCCCTGGTCAGAGGGCTGTGCATTGTTTGCTTTGATTTTGTTTGTGGTTTTCTTACGGTGGAGGCTCACTGGCTGCTCAGAGGTCTGGCTCAATGGCCTTCATATTTTTCAAAACCACTTGACCTTAGCTGCAGTTAATTTGTGGGGCTGATGAAGAGCAGGCCTCCCAACTGCTGTCCTCAATCAGTGACGAACAGGGACAGCGAGCCTTTCTCTCACTCTGCAAGGGGAATCAGTACTCAGCAAAGCCATGAGGTTTGCGGAAGAAGGAAGCTGATGCTACACCACCATGTATTAGAAGCAGAGATTTTTTCCCAGAAATATCCAAACACTTAGACAGCTCAACAGCAGCTCAACACTTCTGGTGCAGTGAGATTTCACAGCATCAAAATCAGCTAAAACAGCTCTTCCAGGAGTTGTTTTGGTATTTCTGAACCGCATGTTACAAAAGCCACACTGGTGCAGAAGAATTTCAGCCTTCTGTATGGCTGCAGTGCTCACACAGGAAGGAGCCTCTATGAATTACAAGATGAAGGGAAGTATGAAGGAGCCCAAGGGTATTCCATGCACTTGACATGTGAAGGCAACCAAAACCCAACCATTGCATGTTAATCCTTACCCCTATCTGATAAACTGTGTTATACAGACATGACCAAAAAATAATTCTCCTCCTAATGGTGAAAGTTTTATCTTGACTCCCCTATACCACGCTGGCATGTTGAGCTAATTACTTAGCACTGCACACTAATGCATGAAATTGTCCTTGCTGTTGCAGACTTACTGCAAGACCTATATTGTCTCTCTTGATCTATTGTATTGGAACCAGCTTCACTTCAGTTTGCATTTGCATCCCTGATCAATTCTGAATGATGTTTCTACGTGCCTAGAAAAATCCCTGTTTGGGGAGGACTGAAACACATGTTTTAACTCTAAAAGTGTGCGGTGAACCCTTTTCAGATACGGATGCATCCTAAACAGTGTGAAAGGTATGCAGGCTTACATGGGGGCCAGGAGAATTCGTGTGCTGAACAAATTTCACCTCAGAGTGAAGCTGATAACACTGTTGTGGTAATGGTCTTCTTGAATGCATCTGCATTTTAAATGGTACAGCTGGTCCCAGGCCTTTTTTTCACTGCCTCTTTAGCCACAGGGCTGTAGATTTCGCTACTGGTATTGCTCTTGAAACACTATGACTTTGCTCACTCAGCCCTCATGTTTTGAATCACTGTTGCTTTGAGGGGGAGGAAGTTGCTTTCCATTCCCTGAATGCTATTAGGAAAAATCACGAACTGTCTGATTATTATTTTTCTTTTTTTTTTTCCCCCAGTCCTAAAATGCTGAGAGTAATGAATGTGCTAAACCTCACACCACCAAAAATCCAAGGAAATAGAACATCTATTTATAAAAATAAAAACACAAATTGCCCCCAGCATTCACGCATCGTTAGAAAGCTAAACCACAGCCCCAGAAATCAACCCCTTCAGTCTGAACATGTGCTCACCGCGCGGGGAGGGATGGACCGACACAAAGCCTCTCTGTAAGGAGGTGCACGGAGGAGCAGCCGAGGCACTGCCGAACCTCTGCAGCATGAAAAACCCAGGAGGTGAACTAATCCCATGAAGACCAGGAAAGGTAATGAAGCAAAACCAAGAAGTTTAGGAAAATCTCCCAGTTTTTGTCACTGGTGTTTGCACATATTATTTAGGGAAAAGGAAAGGAGGATGTCGGGTGAAGGATGAGCTTCAGCTCTGGTGCAGGCTGCCTGGAGCCCCTAAGCACCTTCCTGGGGAACTGCTAGATCCTGTGATGGATCCCACTTTGGACCAGCACTAGCCTGTTTCGAGGGATGATGCACGTTCACTCTCTGCTCAGCCTCTCAGCAATCCTCCCTTGCACCTTGGTCAAGCAGTCACTTGCCAAGTTTAAATGACACAAAAGGGATGATGCTGTTTGCATGTGCTCTGAGCTACCACTCATTTTTTCTCTGCTGAAATTCAACAAGCAGAAGGGTTTCGTCTGGCTATGATTCTGAAACTTGATTCAGATCAGTTAGGCTTTTAAAAATACAGCCTTTATGGCTACTTCCATTTGTTAGTGATAAAAGGTTATATATGCTAATTAGGGAATGACTATAGTCCAAGCAAATATCCCTTTTTTTGTGCCTAATGAAGATTTTTGATGTCTTTTCAAAAGGATCTGCTATGAAAGGAAGGGCAACACCTGCTGAACGTGGCAGCAAGACAAAAGGGGTGGCAGAAGAAATAAAGCAAGAGCTCACAAGGCTGTATCTGCTTGAGAGAGCTTTAGCCATAGCCCCCTGCAGCACTGTTGGTTCTGTCTCAGGAGCCTGAGCCCTTCAACGGGCTGTAAAGCTGTCTGGATGGTAAAGCTGTCAGGTGCAGTGGGATCACAGCAGCTTCTACTTCCTAGCTTATATAAAGATGAAAGGAGATAATAGACACACACACATGCATATCAAAAGAGCAGATGATTGCATCCAATGGCCAGCACGGGCTGCTTCTTTCTTTGCTTTGCAAAGTAAGCCAAGATACAATTAAGGTCTAATGACAATTAGACCCCTAGGAGTAATAAAATAAGTAGGACTAATTCTCTGCTAGAAACTGCAGCTAAACTTGTATTAGGCCTTCCCCAGGAAACAATCCCTTCTTTCCTTTCACTCCTTACCTTTATTTTTGTTTCACCAGACTTAGCGAGGTTTTACCATTTTATCGATGAGAAGGTAGACTTCTATGCTCTTCAGTAATCTCACAAAAAAGAAACTGAAAACTGACATTTCTGTGAAAACTGTCTCAGGGAAAAAGATCTTTTTCATTAAATGTTGTGAAATGAGAATTTTTTACCGTCTCCCTTTAAACATAGATCCTGTGGTCTCCCTCCTGATAGGGAGCAGTGTAGATATAGCCTTTTCCTTTCCTCAGCTTGATCCTTTTCTTCACTGTGCCAGGATCGCTCTGGCAAATACCTGGGATGAGAGATCCAGGGTTTGCTCAACTCACAGAGAGCATCTAGACCAAAGTGAAGCTCTTTGAGAATGCCACCCACAAGGGATGCAGCTTGTGTGGATTTGCAATATTTGCAGAAAATCTGACCAGATCCTTGAGCCAGTCTGTCAACGTGGTCTGTTGATGGCATCTCTAGCTGCATCTTTTAAGGTCTAGATGATCTTCTAAGGTATGTATGCTAACATGTTTGCAAAGGAAAAGGACAAAGGCATGCTGAGTATGCTTCTTCACATGATGACCGGTCACTGCTCCAGCAGCACCAGTGATGCTCTGTCCTGACCAAGTGAGTGCGGTCCTGTGATTTATGATCCTAAACATGCCCAGCATGGGGGGAGAAAGGCCAGCTGCTAGCTCACCATGGGATAACCACACAGGAAGGGCCAAAGTGATGAGTTTGTGTCCGGCAAATTTACAGCGTGGTTGTTTTCCAGATGTTTGTAAAGTGCCTAGTACCACCCCCAGTGCTGCAACATGAGGCTAAAAGGCAGATGTGGTGATGAAGTCTGGCTGCCAGGGGCAGATAGGCACGTCCCGACGTTTGTGGGCCAGTGCCACAGATGACACTGCTGCTTGACTCTTCCTCTGTCTGCCTCTCACTGCCTGAGGTCCTGCTGGGACAGGCAGGAGGGTGAGAAAAGAATGCCATTAAATTCGTCCTGCTGCAAACCTCCTGATTGCATAACGACCAATGAAAGCACAGCCAAGCTGCAGGAACAGCAAACTGCTCTATGCCTCGTGCACACCCAGGAAGCTTAAAAACCCTGGGCGTTGTGAAAGAGATGCTCTGGCTCTCTTCAGCAGCCAGACCACGTTTTCTTTGATCCCCATTACTCTAGTTTTTACATCCCGAAATGCTTTGGTCCAACCCTCCTCCAGCAAAGGTCTCATGCCTTAGTCAAGAAGAGGTTGCAAGTTTCTGGTCTTAACTGTCATATCAATAGTCTGGGTGGCTGCAGGCAGCTCCAGCCATCTCTGCTTCTCTGCGTCTGGCTGTAGAGAGGGTAGGGAAACCCTCACCTCTCTGGTGGAACAGAAGTCTGGCTGCTTGGAAAGCCCACAGCTCACAGGTGGGAGGTGATGGCAAGCCAGAGACCACTGTTGTTTACTCACCCATCTCTTCAGCCTGTTTATGGTAGAGCTAATCCATGCTTGCAAAGTGAAGGCAGGATGCTCAGAGCTGTCAGCACGCGCAGTTCCCAAACCCATGAATCAATCATCATGAATCCCAAACATAAGCATAAAATATCTCAGACAAACTCAATTTTCCAGTTTTGAAACAAGGACCTTTTTTTTTTCTTTTTCATTTTACCATTTTAAGTCTAAGATTTAGTGCTAAACTGACAGGCTTAACTTGTAAAGTAACTGGCAAATCTTGAAAGAATTGTGGTTTTCTCCTTCCCAAAGGACATTGCAAGTGACATGGTTTTTCGCTTTAGTGATAGATGGTACTTGCAGGCAAGTATTTAGATATCTAAGTACTAAAGCAGCCACAGGTCTGGTTCCTATCAATAATACATTTTGTCACACAGAAATTGAAACAGCATGGATACCACACATAGAAATAGAAGGAAGAATTATACATAAAATTAATTTTCCCCATAAAAGCACGTGGTTTCAGCTGTCTCAGTTCACAGGAGAGTCAGTGGATGTTCATTTCCTGGGGATTGCCTGCCCGTAAGTTTTACCTTTGATTTTGGGTACCAGTGAACAGAGTTTTTCAAAGCAGCACAGGGGTGGAGCCACATGATTGCAATGAAGTTAGAAAACAAAACAAAACACCAACCCCCCACCCACACAAGGTAAACTAATGGAGCTGATTTGATTGAAATGTTTTTAAACCGAAGCCTGCGACCAAGATGAGTAATGAGATGTGAAAGCAGGCAAGTGACACGTGTCCTTGAGTGGCAGGGGAAATATTTCACCCAGCTCAAGGTACCATTGAGATCTTCCTCGCCAAGCCTTCAGTGCAGTAACAGGAGTTAACGGCTCCCTAGCTATCCTTTGAGCAGTGGAAAAGCAGTAATTGCTCCTCACTGCAGAGGGGATTATCAGGTTCTAGGACTAGTCGCCACTCTCTCCCTTTTCAAGCCTTTCTGGAGTCCATAAATTAAGAGCAATTTTAGTTATCTGGACAGAAATGCATTGAACTGCTCTATTCTCAAAATAGCTATTTCCCTGAACAAATGCATCTGAAAGACACAGTGTCTGCTCTGTGCACAAACATCCAAGGAGTGTATTGTGATGTACTGGACCTATCTGAAGTCCCAGTGAACAAGGACTTCTGGGATGAGCATCCAACCAAGGTCAGATGGTTTTCCAGGGAAACTCCTCGTTTTCTCCATGCATCAAAAGAATCTGGTAGATCTGAAAGAAGAGTTGTCATTTTGGGGATGTCTCATGTCAATGCTGTGGTGAAGCTTCTTCGAGTCCTCCCAAGAGCTATCTGGAAAGCCCCATGGCCATAATAGGTAGGAAGACACAATTTGTAGAGGCATATAAAGGCAACATTGTGCTCCCTTGGATGACTCTTGCAGCACTTTGCAGCCTCATGTCCTTAAGTCACCTTCTGGTTTCTTACTCAGATTGCTTCATGGCCCATGGTCTTCCTCTGGTATTAAATGCTCATTCCTCTGTGGGATCACAAGTTGAGTGTGGTATGTCCTCATCATGCCCCAGATGTGCCTGAAGGAATGAGCCTTTCAAGGAATTTTGGATGAGCTCCTGGGACCCACCTGGCTTTTTTTGAGGACATTCCTGTGCACACCAAAACCCAAACCAGCTGGTACAAAGAAATGTTGAGTTCTGGATGCAGAGCTGCCTGGAAAATAGTATTCGCCAACAAAAATGTAGCACTACATTTTCATTGAAATTTGTTTTCTTAATGAACAACAAATCTCTTACATGAAGAAGCAATACTTGATTTGACAAAGTATTGGGCTTAAGAGTGCTAACTGGTGCTATTAAGGACATGTGTGGCCAGTATTTTCTTACCTTCTCTTAATCAACAAGGAACATTTCAAGATGTGTCGCCCTTCCTAACTCTTTGGACATGATCTTTTTTCTTTCTTCTTGCCATATTTAGAAAAGACTTCTTGAATACTTCTGAGTTTTATAAATTTCATCTAGTATAGTCATCCCATGGCTGTTCTGGATCTGAGGCTTTTCTGCCTTTAATTTGGAAGCAACTGTTGCTAAGGGACATTCATGAGGCTGATGAGATTGTTTCCCTTCAGACAAAGGGGTTACAGAGAGACCAGAGCCAGGCAGAGTTGCTCTGTGCTATGCTCATGATGGAAAAAAAAATTAAAAAAAAAATAAAAAATTAGGAAGTCCAGCAACTGCAGTCCTGATTTTGAGAAGAATAAATTTAAGTCCTTTTCCTGCTATGAACTTTCTAGACAAATTTGGGCCAATTTCTCAGCATTTGCCATTGTTCCCCCACCTTGGAGTGGTGGTCAAAAGGCAAAGAGGGCTGATAAGGTTAAAAACAGCAGGTCCCATATAGGGCTTCTGCAACCCCAGTTGCCTGCCTTCACTGGACCAAAGGTCAAAACCCAGTTCCAGCCTTTTCGTTTTTACTACACATTGATTTTTTCTGTCTGGCTCTGCAAAGACAGCAGTCTGTGTCTAGGGCTAGATAACACCAGGCTTTTCGCTGGCCTTACAGGATTGCAGCTTGCCTGTGAAAGCTGGCCAAGTGAAAAACAGCCAATAACGCCTTTTTTGATTGGCTTAAGTCGGTATTTTTAACATTTCTATTTAAACAAAAGCTCAAAATTCAGAGCAGGTAATCGCAAATTTCAGCATCAAGTAAATTATTACAGCCATGCTATAAACCCATAGGGATTTGGGGAACAAAGTTATAGTGAATTCTGTGCCAGAGCTGGAACAAGGAGCCCTGGGCTTGCCTTTAGGAAAGAGTAAGCTGGGCACTGCTTTAAAAAAGCAGCAACTAGCATGGAACAAATTAAAAAGGGAAGCAGCAAACTCCTCTGGGATTCCATAATAATTTAAACATTCCTCTGGGACATCTGAAGTTTGGAGGAAAAGGGGGTGGTGGTGGTAAAAAAACGCTTCTAACTTATAAGGAATGTTAGCAATAAAAAGGGACCCATACGGGTGTGCCATACTCTGAATTAGTCAGAAAGCAGATGTGTACATCTGCAGCCTCAACTTTTTCCCCTTGTTTTCTCTTCTGTTTCCTTCTTCCCTCTCCCTCCTCTCCCTCGCTTTTACAGCAGTTACACCTGCATGATGGAAGGAGCAGGGAGGGAGCTGCAAAGCTCAAAGCATTTGGTGTGTTAGGTCAGAGTACAGAACAATAGCACTATAAATCAATTTGGGAGGGGAGGGAAGGGGGGTGGGGGGGATAATCAAAAAATAAACCATGTGTGAGTTTTATTTAGCTCTGCTGTTGCTGAAGGGAGTTCACAACAGGGTAGAAATAATGCAGCTGGGGGGGGCGTGCCTCTTTCTCTCCCCTGTCCAGCATGATGAGCTGTGGGTCATCCCCATAGGGTGCACAGGGTCCCCACCTGGCATTGTCCCTTTCCTTTCTGTGTTGCTTAAAACCCCTTGGAGGAGCCACTGGGAGATGCCAAGGGATCCTGGTGTCCACAGGAATTGTCTACTTTGGCCCAGAGCAGCATTTAGCTGACTGCTTACCATGAAAATCACTTTGTCTCCACCCAAGGAGGCAGGTCATCTGCTGAAAGGCCTAAAAAGCCAGTGGGAGCCAGGAACGTGAAGCCCTCTTGCCCATGAGCTTTTAACATACCCTTGGCTTACAGCTTGGGCAGGAAGCAATGGACATTTGTTGCATGCAAGTGTGCATGCACATATGCACGTGTATGTGTTCAGGGGGAGAAGCTGAGGCGTCTTCTCAGCCTTTAACACCAAAGTGAAGAATGCTAGGTTTTGGTTTATTAACGGAAGAAAAAGGGAAGAAATAAAAAACCCCAACTGCCCAAAGCCCAAGTGTGACATAAGGAGCCTTGAGGCAACTTTCATCATGTTTTTAATGTGGTTTCCTTCATCTCCCTGGGCTCGCCTGTTTGCTAGATCAGATTGTATTTAGATGATGTATTTACCAGATCAACAGGAGGATGCTCCCCCCCACCATCAGACCCCTTACCCCATAACTGAACCTAACAACAACAATAACAAAAAGATCCGATTTGTTCTTTAAAAATACAGTTCTGTGCCACAGTGTCATTTTGTCCTTGCGCTAATTCCAAAAAAGCATTTGGCGTCATTACTCGTCTCTGGAGGGAGATGAGCACTGGTCTGATTCCTAAAAAACTTCTCAGGTCCTCAGAAGCATAAAATTTCAATTTCAGCTTCAGAAGATTGTATGTTGGTCCCAGAAAGAAAAAAAATGCTTCCTCATGCTGGAACAATGTTGATGCTTTCCAGGTCAGGGTTTTGTCTGAAAAACAAATACAGCAGAGCAATCTTTCACAGCATTAGCTAGGGCCCTTTTGTTCCTGTGTCCGGTGTGTGCAGCATGCATCCTGGATCTCAGCAACCACTATCAAGCTCTCCCTGCAGAGGTTGTCTGTGGACATGCATGCACATTATTTTTCCTTTTCCCTTCATTAGGAAACAGTGATTCATTTGCAAACCACTCCCATTGAAATTGGGCTTTTTATGTTGTATACCACGAGAGAGGGAAACCAGTAGCAGTAGCTGTAACCTTGCAGAGAGACTGTTCTTCACACTTTGCTGTCTTAAATCTCTTATGATGTTTATAAACTTGTGGACCAACAGCTTTTGAACCAGTCCTGTGGAATGATAATGCCTCAGCCTTCTCTTTGAGAAAGCTTAGTCAGTTGTAAAGGAATTTTGGAGCACTACCTTGATTTTGCAGATGAGAAAAGAGAGTTACAGAAATGGGGAGTCCAGAATGCAAAGAAAAGCAGTCTGAAACCAGAACCAAGGTCTTCCCAGCATTGGTGTTGCAAAGCATTGAGAAGCAATCACATCTTGGAGGAGATAAATGAGGCTCCCAATGGCCTATGATGGGATCCTTTTCCATTAAATCCCACCAGGGACTGCATGGGTAGCAGCAGTGCTCTTGCCTTATCACAAGATGTCAAGTGGAAGGGAGTTGAGCTGGCCAAGGGTGCAGCAGAGCTTGCCTGTGTCTGTGGTCCAAGTGGTTCATTTTTAGCTCATGTTGGTAAGGATCCTATAGGTCATCTCCAGAGGTTGATGGTTTTCAAATACAAGATTTCATTTCCAGTGGACTTTTCATGATCTGATGGAGCTGGGGTGAAGCAAGGAGCTTTGTTTCTGCAGATGGTAAAGGGACCCTCTTGCCATGTTGATTTCTTTTCAAGGCTACATCAACACAGAAATGGGTTGATCTGGCCAGACTGCAAGACATGGACAGAAATTTTTCCCAGACTTTCAAAGGTGTGGGTCTCCTCAGCTCGGTAGATAAAGCCTCAGAGGATATGGGGTGCAGGGGGCACATTCAGATATGGGTGCATAAGAACAACCTTCCTCGTTTGGATTAGACAGTCCAGATGTGTACTCCCCTGTGTTTTTTAACAGAGAGACTGTTATTCAAGTATGAACAGGAAGAGGAGGAACTGGGGATACTTCAGTCTAATTTGGGCAGTTAGACACAGTATTGGACAGTTCTGGCTTTGGAAGATCTCCAGGACAGGTGTTTGTCCTGCTTTGAGCCCAGCTATGCTTTGCAAAGTTGGTGGCTTGGCTGAAGCTTATGAACAAATTATTTCACCTAAGCTAAAGTTTCATCCAAGATCTGTTCACCCCAGCTTGCTTACTGCTTAACCCTACAGCTAGAAAGCTTTGCCTTCACTTTTTAAAGTGACGAGCACCAGATAAGCCAGTGAGTAGAAGTATTTTCATTTATGTAAATGTAGAAGTCAGTAGGTTTGGTGTCACCCACTTCTCTTTGTCCCAAGGGTGCTTGAGCAAGGAGCTGACAATAAGCCTACCTACCTCATCTCCCTCCTGGTGAACTGCTGTGCACCTCCTTCTCCACCACATTCCCCATTCCCACTGCCCTTGCTTTGCTACGGAGGTCTTCTCCTTCCAGCTGTCACCTTGGCTCACCCTCTGCTGCTCTGTCCCACACCAGCTGGCCCTCCTGAGGCACCACTGCCCCACTCCAGGGTGTCTCTCACCACTGAGCGCTCCTGGTAAGCACAAGCTAGTGACTGCTTTAGTTCTTGTGCTCAATGCAAACTGCAACAAGCAATTGATGAGAAATTGCAGACAAGTACAGGATGTCCCAGAAGTTAGCTTTGATGAGATTTTGAAAGTGAAATAAAGCAAATGTCAGGAGAAAGAGAAACAGATGTCCATCTGCCTGAGCCTGTGTAAGCAGTCACCGAGTCAGGAAAACATACCACCAGCTTGCAGTACAATTGAAGCTCTCTTTGGTTATGAGCAAAGCTTTGCACCTTAACCCCCCAAAAAGACACACCCAAGGGTGCCAAAACCCCCAAGGAAAGCTCTGAAGCTCCAGCAATCATGCCAGTAGCAGGCATGTAGTATTTCAGGGCAATGCAGTGACCTGCAAAATGAGGAGAATGCAGCCCCAGTGATGACTGCAATGATGAACACAGTGTCAGACAGTGCAAGCCCACCTGCTGCCAAGACAAAAGTTTTGGAATTTCCAGGCACAATCATCCCGTGTGAAGGTAATTGCCTGCAATAAATAAAACAGCATCATTGTTTTTTAAATAGAAAGCAGATTATGATGTATGAGGCGTCAACTGTCACTGCAGTTGTGGCCCAAGTGTTGGAAATGCCATTATGGAAGTGCTCGTAAAAGTTTGGAGGGGTTGGAAAACTCTGCCTGCTGTTGCTATCTGTCTTCAAAGTCCCCTCCTTTTGCATGTGGGACCTGTTCTGTTATAAAACATATCGAGAAATACCTTGATGACTGAATAGGAAAGCATGCTGTTAGAAAACACAAAAATCTTGAATGCAGCAGAGATAGATGTGCAGAGTCCCTGTCTGCTGTAGTTGCTCATGGGAGCTGAACCAGCAGCTTCCAAAGGTGGGTAAACCATAAACTTCAGATGCAAAAGAAATGGCACTGCAAATGTTGGCATGAAGCAGAGAAACTAGTGGAGCAAATCCTTGTGCTCTGACCCCCGGAGAAAGATTCAGCAGCCCAGCTCCACTCTGCAATCCCACCCCAGGCATCGCTTTGAGTGCCCTGAGCGAGCATGCAGTCCCTGCATCTCCTCCTCCTGAGTGTTCGTGAGGCTGTGCTCTGCACCACATTGTTGCCTGGGAGCATCACAGGGCTGTGCAGAGCTAGTCTGAGCTCTGCTGTCTGACTGAGCAAGCAGAGAGTCACTGCTCAGCCCTTACCTTGCACATCTCTGCACAGTGACATAAAAAAAAAGCCCACCTCTGCAAGCAGCTTTTTGTTGCCAGGCCAGATAGTATGCAAAGCTCCTTTGTAATCATCAGTGTACCTTGGTCTGTAGCTCCTTTTGCAGCTCCTGTTCTGAGTTTTGGAGGACCTAACTGTTACCCCAGTTCTGCCAGCAAAGACAGTGACTGTCATATTAACAGGCACGGGTTTATGGGTCCACTCATGGGAGTAACACAGTAAGCAAAGTGTCCCTGTGTATTTTTCAGGCTGCTTTAAATGATCCTTCTGGAGCCAAGTGATGCCTGAAATTGCACATTATAAGTCCAGCTTTCAGAGGGTTTTGGTTTGGTTTTCTCTAAGTGCAGATCTAGTATCTTGACTTTCAAACTGGCTATTGCCTGTAATCAAGTGAGTGCCTTTTCTGCCTCACTGGCCAATCTCAGCCATCAAAACGTGCAATTCAAATGTCTGATTAAGGCCTCGTGGCTGAATTCTGGGCTCCCAGTTCAAACGTGGAATACTGTCTATAAAATTTTTTATATCATCTACAGTAATATTAGAATCATATTCCCTTGACCATCCTTAGAAAAACAGTTCTTGACACACTACTGGGATAAAAGAAGGAGAACACATGGTATCAGTAAAAACTAAGTTAACATACCATTCCAAGCAATAACATTACACTATATAGTGTAGCAACAAGCCAAGAAGTAATAATTATTGGGAGTAAGTGGAATCAAGAATTGCCCCCAGTGTTGCATTACGCTCCTTCCAGTGGAAGAACCTCAGGCACACAGTATATAATAACCAGTCCCATTGTCAATATAAAAAGGTTGATACAACCTTATTTAAAATCTCTCTTTTCCCTGTTAAACAGAGCGCAGCAGCAATTTGTGCCAGGGCTGCTGAGCAGTTTCAAATGCATCCGTGAGGTCAAGACCAATGGATCTGTTGCATTTCATGTTGTGCTTTCTTGTGATGGCAGTCTCTTTGGCTGGCTGACATCCTCC
The DNA here is from genome assembly GCA_035590195.1 of Aviceda cuculoides. Classification (NCBI taxonomy): domain Eukaryota; kingdom Metazoa; phylum Chordata; class Aves; order Accipitriformes; family Accipitridae; genus Aviceda; species Aviceda cuculoides. The sequence continues at coordinate 11,042,807 of JAVJGG010000001.1, forward strand.
TCTCTGTCTCTGTTGCCTCTTCCCTCTGTACCCCGGGGACTTGTCCTGCTCCTCTGCTGCCTTCCTCCACCAGGACCAGCTTGTGGAGCAGGAGATGAGTATCACCATACCCTCCAAGAAAGGATGCTGGTATTCACTGAAGTTCAGGATGGTTGAAGCCAGTGGAGGATATGCCCTGAAGACATTGTCTGGGACTTGAGGTGGGAACCAGGAGCGCTTGACCTATCCTGCCACGCAGCAGTGAGCAGGTAGGAATCTGTGTTGCACATCTCCCATCACCATCTGCTCAGTTCCCCCAGTTACTCCCTCACCCTTCAGCCCCACCTGGAAGGACTCCCATCCTTAACTGGCCACCCTGCAGACCTTTTTCCCATCTCCATGGAGAGTAGTCCAACAAGCCACTCTGTGAGCCCCCAGAGCCGGGGATAGAGAGCCCTGCCCCGCCATGGCAGGGTGATTCAGCCAGCCCCCCCTTTTCCCCCTCCCCTCACCATGAGTCATGATTTCCCCTAAGCATCCAAGTTGCAGAAGGGGATGAAACGGCATTGCTGGCCCATCCTCTGGCACAGCTTCCCTCCAGGAGACAAAACGGGGGGGCTTGTGCCCCACCCCTGCTTTCCAGGGCAAGGAGGGCTCCAAAAACACCCTCTTCTTCCATAGCCATGATGGATAACAGTGGTTTCTCCTCCCCTCTCACCTGCCCACACCCGTCCTTGCTCTAGTTTACGCCTTTTTAAGCTCCCATGATGTTTTTTACCCCTTGAAAAAGAAGAGTAGGGTTGGTGGTGGGTGGCTGGGGGAAGCCAACACGCATGCCAGGAATGCAGGGTCGGGTTTTGCAGGGTACAGCTTCAACAGCTTGGCAACTCCCCCCCTCCATCATCCCCCTCCTGATTTGAGCCATGAAAAACAACTTCCTGTCAATAAACACGAACAAAAGCTTGGACGCATCTTCAAAGTGATGAGTTATGTCGAAAATATGTTTCGGAGCACTTTGAATGTTCCTGTAAACTGGAGGGAAATGATTGTTCATGGTGCTTTGGCGTTCAAGGACAGTTTATAAATAACCACCACAGGTCTGCATAAGTTAGTTTTGCCATAAGAAAAAAATGCAATGAAACAAGGAGGAAGAGGAAGAAGAGAGGAGAAAGGCCTAAGAGGAGCAAGAAATAAAAATCAGGTCCAAAACCTGGGGAATGGCATGAATTTTAAAAGTTTAAAATTAGCTGGTGAGCACGGCATCACCCCCATGCCTGGTATGAGTTGGGCCTGCCTTTGGGAGAGTGTCTTCTCATTCATGGCCAGGCGCTGGGCGTGATGGAGCAAGGCATGGATGCTGATGCTGGCCTCCGCACTGCCATTGCTGCATGGGACATTGAAGAAGGAAGAAAGCATACGGTTCCCATTGGTTTCCAAAAGTGAAAACATGTGCTGGAATCCCAGCCAGACGTGCTTCTTGTTATTTTAATGAGAAATTCCATAATTAGTGGCAAAAAATAAAAAGAAGCTACACTGCAAGTGAAAGAAAACCCCTCTCTCTCCTCTCCAGTGCATGACAGACGCATCAAAGAGATGTGGTGTTTTTACAAACATACATTACTTGACAGGCTATGATGTTCCTTAATCTGTTTGCTTGAGGGAATTAAAAAGAAACATAAAAAAAAGCAACCAAATAAAAATGACAGATTTTTTTACTTAAACAGTCCTTGTCTTAAATAGGCAATGCGCTCCCCACCTGTAATTCATTTGTCAGCAGTTAAACATCATTACAACATTAACAGCCAATCTGAATGCAGAAGAGCTGGGCTTTGTACAGCTATAAACTACAGGACATCAAACTGTACTTTATGGAGTAGGGGCCAGTCAGAAGTGACCCCTTCTAAACTTTTACAATTCTCTGCATTCTTCTGATTATAGTAAAGATTTATTTGAACTTTGATATATATATGTATAAAAAAAGAGCATTTTATTAAAAACATTTCATCCCAGTTCTTTAGTGAAAGAAGAGAGAGAAGAAATACTGCAAGACGTCTTAAGCTGGTAGATTTTATTCATCTTGCGAAGTGGCCATGGATGGATTTGCTTGGATTCATGTTCAGAAATAAACACGTAGTATTGCATTACATCCCGTTTACACACTTTGTTCTCCAAACATGTTTGACATCTAATTGCACAACTCCTTGGCTAGCTGGTATAACACGCGAAGTCTTTGTAAGGGATTTGCTGAAAGCCAGCTTTTTGGAGGAGAAAAAGTTCTTCGGTGGCTGAGTGCTGATGGATGCCCTCTCTCACCTACTCTCTGTTTGCTCTTTCCCTGGAGCATCCCTTGGTGCTGTTGGGGAAAGCGTTTAGCAATTCATGTCTTCTGCTCTCAGAAAAATCCTCTGAAAATCTAATTTATCATTTCTTAATGTTTCAGCTTGCTGCAAAGAACATGAGGCTAATAACTGTGTGCCGTTTTCCAGGCAGTGTCAGAGCAAGTATGGGAAAGATATTAAGGTGGTGCTGCAAGCCAAGCTGTGCAGTCAGGAAAGAGGAAAATGCCTTAGGTTTTCCTCCTCTTTTCCAGGACAGTCATGTGTTGCTGTCATGCCTGGCTCAGCGCAGATGGCTGTATTTCAGCACTCGGCCACGGACCCATGTAACAGAGAAAATGTCTCAATGATGTGCAAGCCCTGCTTCACCTGTTAGGCAGCAATATTCTCCAAAGATGGTGGTGTTTTCTAGCAATACAAAATAGGATTTTACACACACACATACACACATACATACCTGTATTATACGTATACACATACATTATTTTTTGCAGAAATACAAGTACAAGAAAAGGGTTAGGATGGGGCATCAGTGTTTGGTAGAATCCTATCTTAGGTACAGCATGATGATGTCCAAGGATGGACATCATGTTGTCTGTAGTGGATTTTGGGAAACATCCCCTGAGGAGGGAGCTGGATTTAGGGACAGATACAAGAGGCACCTGAGCCATGATTCCTGTGAAGCCCCCAGATCACAGCAATGGACTTTTTGGAGGTTGTACACAGTGGAGAAGTGCTGATGAGAAAGATTTTTCCAAGGAAACTTGCCACTTCCACAGATTTGCTGTTTCCCATGGGGAAGAAATGTGATTGTGCTGAAAACCTGCAGTGTTCTTCTTTTTATATTTTTCTTTTCTATTTTATTTTGAAGGGTGGGGGGAGATGAATCTGAAATGAAACACTTCATTTTGGTCAGTTTGACCTGATTGAGGAATATTTCATTCCTTTGATTGGATTGGTTTCAAATCAATTCAGAACACAATTCCACTTCCCTCAGGGAAAGTGCAGCTCTGGCTCTTTTTTTTTTATTATGGCTGTGCTCTCAGGAGGACCTCAATGCCCAGGAGGCAAAGAGCAACTTTTGTGCTGGCTGAGTCCATGGAAATAGTGTTAATCTAGGGGCACAGTTGCACGGTCCAAAGGAAAGAATCCAACAACTGGAAGATATAAAATAGCCCAGCTTGCCCATGTTTCTTCTCAAGCTAGTTATGGGGGCTACATGAAGGAGTATGATAAAGAGAGAAATTATAAAGAGATCCTTATCTCAAGTCTCTCCCTGCTGCCAGCCACCAGCAAGGTAGAGGTCATGCACTCGCTTCGTAAGACAAGGCCTGCAGGAAAATTAGGTTTCATAATGTAATGACTTGAAAATCAGCATTTTGCAGTCATTTCAGCCCCTGTTCTGATCTTCAGCATTTCAAACCACCCACATGTCTTGTCAGTTCTGATGTTTCTATATAATATAATAATTTTTTTCTGGACAACAGTCCTGGAGCCTTATCTGGAATTTCAACTTTTTGTGTCATTTCAAATCACAGAGCAAACACTGAAATGTCAGACATTCCCCAGCGACAGAAGCTCAGAGTACTCTTTCCCTCCGGTTAATGTCTGGGCGTGACACTCTGTGGCTGAGATAGGGAAGACAAGGAAAAGCTGAAATGAGCCAATAGTTGCTGATGTTTTGGTGCTGAAGAGCTCAGTGATCAGTGCTTTGAATAGCTGGTCTTTTTTCTGTCCGTTGGTCAGCTCCCTCCACATTTCTTTAGTTGTTTTCTTTAAAACGGTTCTGTTTTCCTCAGTAAAATTTAAAGCACAGAGCAAGTGGAGCAAGTTGTCTTTCTTCTATTCACATTTCTTTAAAAAGAACTGGTGTATTTTGAAATGGAAATGTCTTGTCCTAAAAATGCTGAAATCCAATGTATTTTCAAAAACACTGTTCTCCTGGGTTTTTTGCAGTCCAAACAACTGAGAGGATGCTACATATGGTGCTGGCTAAAGCAAAATACATTATGTTCTAGCAAATAAAATAACAAAAGAAGGAGTCATGAGGTTTTATTGTGAGTGAATAGGGCAGATTGGGGAACATTGCCCTGTTTTGTCCAGGATCCCTGGTTACTTATGCAGCTTCTGCAAGGTGCAATACAATTACAAAGTGGAAAAGATGGTTTCTCTACCCAAGGATCTATGCCATGCTTTCTGTGTGCATTTTACAAAGCTTTTGTATTGCCAGCATGGTTGTCAAAGAGGTAACTCAAGACATGAAGCTCCCCTGTATGTTTTACTTAATGGACTTTCTAGAAGAAATGACAGTGCATGCTCCTGGTCTGCCTTCTGCCCCATCTCAGAGCAGGCATTGCTCTCCCACAGCAGGTAAGATATCTCCTGTAGATGCACATTGACTTTGCAATAAAGCCCCCAAAAGGCACAGCACACCTGGTTTCAGCATTTGCTCTGAACTTCGTTGCTGAACCTTGGCAAATCTTTCTGCAAACCTCATCCAAATGTAGAGTAACCTCTGTGAGGAAAGATTTATTGCTTTGGACTGAAACCAGGCAGCATTTCATCATTTTGGAGCCCCTGATCTGCCCGCACTCTGGGCTGGGTTTGCTGTGGGGTTTTGGTGTTGTAGACCCACAGGATCATGCAGGCTGGAAGGGACCTCCAGATGTCACCTGCTCTAGCTTCCCCACCCAAAGTCTCAGGTACAATTTCTCCAGATGCACAAGGTTTCTCCTCTGGCTAGAGTTCCCCTCCTTCCTTCTGAGACTTTGTTTTTTGACAGGCTTTCTTCTTTCCTCTCCTTTTTAAATGTTCTTACCAGTTGCACAACAAATAAGTTCTAAAATGCTTGAATGTTTGTGAATGTTTACTGTAAGCTGGATTGAAGCCTTGATGACAGTGATGTGTATAAAAGACCAGAGGAAACACAGAATAACAAGTTTTGTTACCATAACAAAGAATGATCCAATACCTTGAGGTCTAAAAATAGTTCCTCCCTATTAACCTCTCCATAGTATCTGCTCAAAGATTGCTGCTATTATTTTTTAAGCATCATCAAGAGAAAGGAAGGAAGAATTAATTAATGTTACAGACATCAGAGTTTTGGCCTGAATGCCAGCTGGATCAGTGAGCACACTAGGCAGGTTGAGAAGCTGGGCTGAGGAGTGGAAGGATGGTTTTACAGTTAAATATCTGGGTTGAGATATGGAAAGGCTAAGCTCTGTCCTTGGCTTTGTCCGGTGCTCTTCACATGGCATCGGACTGATCCTTTCTGCTTCCGATTCCTTCTGGGCTCCTTCTCCCCTAAATGTTTATCAGAAGGCTGAGGGCATCTCTGTGCATAGGACTATTCCCAAAATACTCCCCCAAAATGTAGTCTTACTCAAGTCTTGCTAGTTTCAGAAACAAAAATCCAAGGAAAAGCTTTTTAAGACCTCTGTCCCCACAGCCTGTCTGGCCTCATGCTCTCTGCAATTCTCACCAGCCTTTCTCAGTAGCTGGGAAATAGTTGGGGTTTTTCTCCCCTTCTGAAAATTTTCAGTAAAATAGAGGACAGATCCCAAGCTGTTGTGCTGTGTCCTTACTTTGCAGCTGGAATTTGGTTGGCTTTTTTTTTTCCCCTCTGACAAAACACACAAAGTTGGGAAGGAAGGGGAGACCTAGATAGATGAAAGTTTCGGTTTTTGAAAAGGGCTGCCTACATCCAAACCTCTCCAGAGGTGTGCTGACTGAGAGTTTGCTGGCCCAGAGCCCCCATGAGAAATAGCACAAAGTGGCTGCCAAGGCATGGACAGCTTCAACTCCTTCCCTGGGCAGAAGGACTGATAATTGTCCTCTCATAATGAAGTCTGCAGGCTACAGAGCTCTTGAGAAGCTGCTTTGGAAGAAGACACAGTTCCATCCCACTGCTTTAACACACCCACAGTGCTCAGGAGATGCATGTGTTTTAAAGAACAAGCCTCCCTTTCTCCCTCTCTCATGAATAAATTGATTAGGTAGCTTTCTGCTTCCTTTTCTTCCAACTTATGAATCTCTCTGTTGTTTTCTTTCCCCCTTTTTTCCCTGTAAACACACAGAGCAATTGGCAGAAGTGCTACTGGAATAATGTAATGACTGTCAATAGCAGCGTGCTCTTGAAAACGCATCCCAGCTTGCAAAGCTGCCCAGGTGGATGTAAGGGCTCAGTGCAGGCATATTAAATGCACACATTTAACCACTGAAATAGCAAAGAGGTGGGATGCTGGATCTCCAAGAAGTGACTAGAGCACCCCCTTCCATACCACAGCACATAGAGCAGGGCTGGGGTCTTTGCCCACTTATTTTGGATATATCTGCTAAAGATCTCATCAATTCCTATTTCTGAAGTTCATACCATAGCACAGCCAACCCCAAACCTCTGGAAAGTACAGTTTATTTGGAGAGCAGAAGGGCCTCTGGATCTGGGGCTGCTATAAACTCACAGGAAATTTTTTTAACAATAAGTGGGAAAGTCTCATTAATTTTGCCTGCCAGATTGCGCTTTTGGGGTATCCCAGTGTCTGCCTTTGTGAGGATTAGAAACCCTATTTCTGTGAAGACTGGGATTCTTTCCCAGCAATAAAAGACAGAGGTTATTTTTAGAGGAGTGCTGAACTTACCAGGGTCACGAGAAAATGGGGATAGATGGAAAATATTGGTTAAACAGTTGTTTTGAGAAACCACTTGAAGATGAACCCTACCTGTTTTTATTTCGTAGGTCTGCATACTCCTGGTCTCCTTAGCTTTAAGTGCTCTGGACCTAGTGTCTGTGCATGCAGAGCTGGTGGGTTTTACCTTGTCCATGAACTTTCCCACTGTAAGCAAGGACTGTCAAAAAGGTAAAGAATCACCAACATCCACTGCTGCTCTGTCCCCTTCCCCTCCCTGGACAGGACTCCCAGACCTCTCCGATCTGTTTCCAAGAGACACTGTGCTCAGCTGATGGATGCTAAATAGATTTATGGAAGAGAAGAGCACTCCAAATACTCTATGTTATTGCTGTTTCGGCTCATCCATCATGTTTCATATAGCATTTTAAACAGAAGTAGTACAGCTGAAATTTCTGCTCTTTCCTTTTTCCTTAGAATGAAAGCTCTGATTTCACTGTTTTGCATTAAACTTCATATTGATTTCTCGCTCTGTTTAGGTAAAGGGAGATGATAAATTTCAAATGGCAGAGTACAGGCTGGAGATCAAACAGGGAAACTCCTCGTTCTGTTCACTTAGGCAGGACCTTGAAAGCTGTTCCTGGGACACTCTGCAGGTCTGTCGGCTCCAAACAGTAGATACTTGGGTATGTGCAAGCAATTTCAAGAGCCAGGAGGTCACCTGAGAGGTGCAGGAAGGCTGTAGTCTGGCCACAACTACTGAGATCGGGAAATCCATGTCCCCTCTTCCATTGGCATGAGGTTGGCAGGACCTGTGCCATAGAGTCTCGCTTTCGCTCCAGCAGGAAGAGCCGTTCAGGTGGGACTGCAGGCAGTTGGCAGATGTTAGAGGCACATCCACTACATCCCAGGCTTTGGCTCTGAGGTAAGAGTTTGCTAAAAGCTGCAAGGTCTGCCAGGAAATGGCTGCCTTTATCCTTTCTCTGTTTATTAAGTTCCTTTCTTAGGCATCTCCTCTTGGCAGATCTAATGATGGGAATCTGCCATTGGACCACTGTTACACATTTCTTCTACAATGAGTGTATCTCACCATAGATGGGAATTGGGCTGCTTTGAGGTTCCTTTGCTGAAAATGAAGCCAATGCCATTGCGTAAGGTTGACCTGTAGCGCAGTGAGGTTGAATTTCCCTGTTTAGAGACAACAGAGCACACCTAAACTGAGCAACGGAGCATGGTTTGCATGACCTTGAGCTGGGCAGACCAGGCAGGCAATGCTGAGCTGGAGTGTAACCCGGGGAAGTAGAGGGTTGCCTAGTTTGGGTGTTCAAAATCTACTACATCACTTCCCTGGTGGTTTGACTCTGTGTTGGCTGTTGTTGACTCTGTGTTATGTTGTGTGGAACCACCTCTGCATCCCTCCAGCAATGATGTAGCCATGTCTTGAAAACAGTTTGGCTGACACATCTGCCCTCCCCCTTGCTGGGAACCCCACAGGTCTGTTGTAAAGCAAGTTGGTCAGTAGAAATCTCTACTACCACAACATATGCTCCAGATGGACAAACCACGTCTATGTCTATCCACAGTTCTTTCCAGAACTCCTGGATTCTGCTTTTGAAAAACAAAGAACAGTTTGGGGTTTTTAGTAACAGCAGAAAACCCTCGATGTGCTAGTGAGTGGAAGTGAGTCCTCCAGGACCAGTGTGGTGCCTGGATTCCCCTCTCACCAAATGTCATCTGGTACACGGACATGAAGAGAGCTCTATGGTAGAAGTGATTGACCACATTGCAACAGGCATCTCCTGCTTATTTTCAAAGCAAGTTTGGGTTTGATGTATCTGATGCCGTGGCATGGAATAATGTCTGCTTGGGAAAACTGGGCAATTGTTGGCTGAAGAAAAGAAAAATATCTTTCAGATATTTTATAATCCAAAAAATATGGTTCTCAAATGAGCTTTTTCCAAGCACATTAGTGCTGCAACCATTAATAATCATAGAACTCAAAGAGAAAAAAAATCAGCTGGAAAAGAGTTGAAAGGGAAACCTATTAAAATAAAAAAAGCAATTTCCCCAAAATATATATAGTTTCATTTCCAATTTTTTGTTGTTTTTTGAGTTATTTTTTGCTGTAACTAAAACTTTCAGTGACCTAATAGTCCTTTTAGAAGACAGCTGCGCAGAATAAAAATGGGCCGTTTTGTTCCTCTTGCATTGTTCCTAACAGCGGGACCCATTCTTCCTTCTCCTGATTGAATGCTTCCCAGAGTGTCTAGACATGTCACCACCACCACTGAGGAGCTGAGATATAGCAGGGCTCATCTGAGGAGCTGTAAAGGCCAGTTATCTGTCCTTCTCCCTCTCCAGAGCCTGTGACTTGGGTGAAAATCTGGCTTACGAGCAATTAAATTCCTAAAAACAAGCTTCTATGTTGTTAATTTTTAGGTTGCGCTGAGGTCATATTTTCTGCCACCTCTTTCTCAGTAGTGGGAAGCTAAGATTTCTGCAGAAGAACAGGACTTTCTGAGCAGGGCTTTAGATGGCAGCACCAAATTCTCCACACCTGGTGACCGCATAGCAGGAGTTTGCAGGGCAAACTGGCTTGTACCTCCCCAGCTGCTCACCTCCTTTCCAGCTTGTGAGCCGAAGCCAAGCCTGGGATAACTTCGTCTGCCTTCCAGGGAGGCTCCAGATGCACCTACCTGGCCCAATGCTCAAGATGTTTCCAACGTTTACCCTGTGTGAGATGTTTCACTCCAGTTTCTACCACTTTGTCCTACTCCTGCTCCACCTCGCAGCACTCAGCAGCAGCCACTCCTTGGTGAGAGACGTGGCATGGCAATTCCCAGCCTTGGGCTGTCTCCAGTCAGGATGAACTGATGGTCCAGTTACCCCCTGCATACTAAATGAGTACATCCATCCCACAGCTCATAGCTCTTCTCCAGTCACGCCCTTGGATCCAAAAATCCTGTGTGCTAGGGGTAGGAACCATCTTGCTGACAATTCAGAGAGCACTTGAGACAATGGGAGTGCTACCCAAATAATAAATAGCAGTGCTAATAATAGCCCTTATCCTTGCATCCCCCTGCAAGCCACTCTAATTCACTAGGACTTGGCCAGAGCCTGTAATTAGTCAGTTATAATCTATTTCAGTCCTGTGCAGAGGGATCTGGCTGGGTTTCCTGGGTTTAGGCTGCTAACATGACTCATTCCCAGCTGATCATTTAGTGGCTTCAGCCAGGTGCTTCTGGGACTCAGTGTCCACATCCCTGCTGCTTTCCATAATGAATTGATGCTTTGGGGCCAGGAGGCAGAAAGGAAAGGGTGGTGAGGAACACACCCAGCAGGACTCTCCACTGCTGAGAAGTAAGCCTCTGTGAGGGCTTGAGGGAGTATTCTGGAGGTAAGGATAGGAAAGAGGGCGGTGGAAGTCTCCAAGCTGGGTTTCTGTGGGGCTGAGGGTGGAGTTACAAAAACCTTGTGGAGATTTATTCTGGACCCATCTCTGCAAGAGCCAGAGGAAGGATGAGGTGGAGGAACAACACCCATGGCAGGGTCTAGATGATGAGGTTGGCCGTAGCCGCGTTGCAGGGTGCAGTATGGGAGGGCACAGCCAGGTTTCAGACTTGCTCCTTTCCCCAGGCAGCATGGGACCATGATGTAGCTATGAACAGCTGGGTGCAAGCGGTAATGCCTTTACTTGTGTGAAGGGGAAATAGCATACAGAGGTTGAGCCTGTTTACATAAACCACTTTCTTGGTCAAAAATAGAGCTGGAATATGGCCAAACCCTTGGAGGGATGGAGCTGAAAGAGTTTTCTTCCTGAGCATTGGCCCTGGCAGCACGGACCACTCAGAATTATGGTGGGGAGAGAGTGCCCAAAGCCCTAGGGGTGAGCCCTGACAGTGTGAGATATGTCTGGGAGCAAGGACCTGCACCAAGGTCTGTGAGGCCACTGCGTGTAGACCTTTCTCCTGCCAGAGGCAGCATTAACATCTGTGGGCTCATCTCCAGCACAGAGATGCTGCAAGTGCTGGCTCCTGCTGAGCTGTGGTCATCTGGGCTTGGAAAAGCAGATCTGTCAGCATAAAAGGCAGGGCAGGGGGGTGGGAATTCAGGGGGAGAGATCACCTGTGAGGGGTGCAAGTGGCTGCAGTTTATGGCTCCAGCCCGGGACCCTCTCTCTGCAGGGGGGTGAGGGTGAGGAGGGGTATTTTCCTTTCAGTCCAAGCACTCTGCGCATTGCAGTGGGATCCCAGCCCCACTGGTATCCAAGTGAGCTGTGCTTTCCAACACAGCCTGGAGCAGAGGGCTTTGAAATGTAGTCCAGCGGGGACTTCAGCCCCGCACCGGGCTCCAGCAGTATCACAAAGCCAGGTACACATGTTTTCCAAGCCCTGTGGTAATCCCCGCCTCATGGAAGGCCATATGGCTCTTTTATATATCAGCAGATCTTTCCAAAAGCTTCACTCTTGGCTGTGGGAGATGAGGCCTGGACAGTCCTTTCAACTGTAGCTATCTCATCGGTGGTGGGGGCAGAGAGGCACAACAGCTCAGAGGATGGAAAGTGGGGAAACCTTCCCTGGCACCTCTCCAAACTCAGCTCCTCTTGAGTCTTGCACACAAAATAAATGCTGCAGGTTACAAACGCCAGCTAAGCAAGAAGGAGAGGGGAATGGAGGACAAGCACCACCCAAAAAACCAGCGCTCATGTCGGTCTGTAAAAAGCGAAGGTGAAGTGAAGCTGAAGGTGAACTGAGATCATAGCACAGAGCTCTGGGCAGGGAGAAAAGCAAAATGTGGTCCTAATTACTTGATAACTATCCCACATTTCACAAGTCATTTTAATGGCCCAAATGGATTGCTTTCAAACTCAGAGCTAACGCTGGAGCGATAGGGATAGAGTTCTCTCACAGTGGGACACATAGTGCCAGAAAGCCCGCTCTGAGAAGAATATGATTATCTAAAATGACATTAATACATCCTGTTATTCCCTCACGCCGTATCATGTGCAGGGAAGGGACCGCACTGTTAAAATGTCAGCATTCAGGCAGCATCTTGGCATGGAACAAGCACAGTAGCTGATGCTGAGCAGTCGGTCCAGCAGCCCTTGAAACAATCTCCGTTGCCCTGGGCAAATCCTGACCCTTCACGGGAGTCGGATGCTCCATCTGCAGGCATAACCTGGAGCCACCAACTTGCACTGTACTTCCAAGTGAACTGGAGAAGGGATGGGTGGTACTGGATGCTAGTTAGCCACCAGCAAGTGGTTTGGTCAAGGGTTTCTTTTCTCCACTGTAATGCCTTTGTACTCAGCACTACACTGCTCCATAGATGATGGCAGCTTTCTTAGGCACTGGAAGATTATTGCCGCGTTGCCATAGCTTCTGGACACCTTACAGTAATTGGAAACAAGCTATGGAAAGCTCAATAAATGGCGTCTGATGAAGCTCACCAAGTGCCTTTAAAAACGTAATGTTTTTCCTTCCCCTTTCCCTTATGTTTTATTGGACTTTAAGTGAGGAGGTGAGAAACCGGGTAGATGTTCTCCCAACTTAGCCTGCCTAATGACTGTCTCTGCCCTGCTCTTGTGGCTTAGCTGCTAAGGAAATAAATCAGAAAAGGGAAAGGAAACACCAGCTTTGTGTTTTCCTCTGGTAATTACAGAAAAAAAAAAAAAAATCCGCTTTGTTTATCACGCACAGTGCTTGTGTATGGGAAAGCAATTAATGGTGTGACGATCTTTATTGCTCAGATACCTGGCCTGCTCTGCAGAGAAACTTGGGTTCTTTTCAAGCAGGACCCCAAATTGTTTGCCCCTCTCATTGCCTTAGTTTCTCGTGAAGCAAATTCATCCCTGGTATGACTCTGTTGACAGTGGTGGGGTTGCAGCAGAGAAGGATTTCGCCCCTGGAAGGCTCCAGGCCAGATGTTGCTCTTTCAATGCAATAACTGGAAGAACAAGCCTCGTTACCAGTTGGAAGCTTGTTCAATAAAGTCAATGGCTCTGTTCTCTGCTCTAATGTGAGTACCTAACATACTGTCAGTGCAGATGACCTCATATCCCCCTCCCCATTCCCCCCTTCTGCTTTTCTAATATATCTCCTCTGCCTGCCTTGGCTTGTGTCTCCTGGTGTTGTTTGTACTGAAGTCGAGTGGTAGTATGAAGGTGGATGAGCTCATATATGTCAGGAGTGAGCTTTGCTAACATGCTTGCCTTGGTAGCACAAACCAGCATGTGCTGAATCCATTTCCTTTCCCAAGCAGCAGGTTTGCATGCATCAGTTTTAAAGGTTTGTACTTTGTTTTCAAGCCTAAAAGCTGACATGGAAGGAGGTGCACCAATTCTTTTTTCTTTGCTTCATTTTCGCTGCTTATAAATGGGAGCTGGTATTTTCAGTCCCAACCTGCCTGAACACAGAGAGCTTTATACCAGCGCACGTGTCACTGCTACGAATACGCAGCATCATTGCTCCATGCTGTGCCTTGGCCATGCTTGTTTCCAACCACTGCTCACTGTAATGATTATCAGCGATAAATTTTAAACATGTTGGGATCCAGTTAACAGGGAACTTGCCTGGGCCTGCTGAGGGAGTTTGTTGTTTCAGTTGGGTCTCCTCATTGGTTCCTGAGATCTGATTGTCAACACTCAGCAGTAGAGGGATGGAGGTAGCTCTTGGCTAGGGACTCATGTCTTAATTTGAGAGTGGAAATTGCTGCTCACAGCATTACCCTGGGTTATACAGTCTTCTCAGGGACACAGGGAATGCAGTTTATAGCAGTTTATATTAAAGGATAGTCCAGCCTGCACTGTATCATCTCAGTTATGCCTTACAGTCGTGCTGAAGTGGTAGCCCTGTTCCCAAAACCCACCGCAGCAGCTTTTCCACCCAGAGCAGAAATGGTTATTGCAACTAATGAGAGAGAGAAACACCACGTATCTAACAAGTCTCAGTTCAGGCCTCTCATGCTTCCCAGGGAGCTCCTGTTCCATGGTGCAGAGGAGATGTGTCTCTCACGGTCTGACTAGCCTTCCAGAGCTTCAAGCCAAGTCTATCTCTCTTGCTCATGAGCTTCATCAAGGAATCAAATAAAAAGCTCAGAAAGCTCTCCTGGTGGCCAAATATAGACTCCCAAGTTGAGGGCTATAAAATCGTGTGTTACTTGCCAGATGTACTGACAAAATGCATGATCATATTGAATGAAATTTCCTTCTGGACTCTGCGTAGGAGAGGGATCGCTTCTGGAGACAAATATTAGTTCAAGGACATCCAAATGAAACAAAATGGATTCTTGACCAGTGTGGAGCCAAAGTCCCATGGACAAGTCTGAATCAGATTTCTCTGTGCAAGATTAGGTTCAGTTTTCAAAATCTACTCTCAAATTCAAGAACAAGAGAAGGAAAGCTCTGGGATTCATTTGCCATAGATTTCTTGCAGAACTACTGAGCAACCTGACATGCAGCAAACCAGATGTCCCCTGCGGAACTCATGTATGTGCAGAGTATACAAGCCAAGTTAAATTGAGATGTTCTCCAAAAGTCCAACCATGATGGAAAAGGTACCACAAGATGCAACTCAACAGGGTGTTCAACTTACAGACTGATAAAGGCAAACAGTGCGCAGCTACGTACTTTATTTCTAACCAACCAGTGTGGCTCTTTGCTGAGAGTTCATAAATGTTAATCTGTGAAAAAGTTTAAAGATTAACTTCAGATTCATGGATTTATGGAAGGCAGTGATAGAAATGATTACTGTGTCTCAGAGAAGACTGACCAGGAAACAACCTTCCCACCTCTTCTGTGAGAAATGCTGATATTTTTGAGAACCAGGAAATAAACAGACAATTAAAAAAATCCCATTTTGATGTGGTATCAAAGTCAAATCAAATTAAATTTGACCAAAAACACAAGCTGAAATCTGCAGGGGGGAAAAAGTTCATTTCAGATAAATTATGATGCTTCATACGATCTCTTTTTTTTTTTTTTTTTAACATCTTCCATCCCCAGCAAAAATACAGTTATCTCACATTCTAAAGAAACCTGGAATAATTCTTTTTAAACTTAAAAATGGAGAAGCTCAGCAATTTGGAAACATTAAATGACAGGTATCCAGAACCTCATTTTAAAAATCTTTTATGGAAAACAGTTTCATTTTCAGCAAATCAGTTAAGAACAAGCAAACAGTGCTTCCTGGAGAAAACAACATTTCTCCAATGCTCAGTACATGATGTGTTTTCCTGCTAATCTGGTGTGAAACCCCTGCTCTATCAGCTGTTTGTCAGCCTCCAATGGGCAGTGATCTTGTCGGTGTTTGAGAGGATGTCCTGCTTTGCAGTGCTCAGATCCATTCCCACAGATACCTTGCAACATTACGTGCCTAATTCAAACATGTCCAGGAATTTGGGCATCCAGTTCCAGACCTGCATTGTTCCTTTGATCTTGTCCAGAGCAGTGCGATGGCTCTGCCATCCATTTCCAGTCCTGACTTCTGGTGGAAAGCAGCAGACCAGGAATGCTTAACCCTTTTTTGAGGCCAGTTCTCCACTATAAATTTCTGTCTCCTCTGTTTCCCATTGTAGTTCCTTTTTTGTAGTTTACCTAATTCAGGTGTGTTTCCTACCAATGTGCCTAAGGAGTTGCTGGCAGGTAGATTGACTGTTTAGAAGAATTAAGGTTTTTTAAAGCCTTATCAGATCCATCCTTGGTCTCTCCACCATCTACCTGGTTGGCCACAAGTGACCAAGATGGCACTAGTGGCAGAGCAGGGCAGCTCACACGGCAGACCGACAGCAGCCACCAACATAACCAGATGCTCAAAACTTGGTGGTTTAAATTTCTAATAACAATCTCAATCTCAATCTCTCTCTCCCCCTCTGAGCCCCCCACCTTCAATGAAAATGATTCTGGAAACATGAATCAATTATTCCCAGATTTCAAATGCTGGCACCACTCCCTGTGCAGCTGCGAGCACAGCATTTAACCTCTTCATTATTTCAGTGTAAATGCCTGCAGTGAGGGAATGCGTGGGTTTTGTGTTTCACATTTCAGCTGTATGCCCAGCCCCAAGCTTGGGATCTGCAGTGCTCTCATCTCTGAGAGCATCCCGCTCTGAGTCTGTGCTTGGCTCATCTCTGCAATGAGCTGAACCAAAACTCCAGGGCACAATACACTGAAGACCTCAGAAAAGTTCACTGCTGTACCCAGATCTTTCAATTTCTGTTTATTATTTTTCTCCTCTTATTTCAAGCTAGTGGAACTGAGTAGGAAATGGTTTTGTAGCCCCTCAGAGTGAAAACTTTCCTGAGAATGAAAAAATGTGGTTGCTCTGCTTGAGGATCAAAGTTTCACATTTTCTTGATGGCTGAAAAGAAAAATGGGCAGTCCAGAAAGCTGAGGTGCTGCGACACCCATGGGGGACCTGAGACCTGAACCTCTGCTACTGTCCAGGCAGGGTCTCGGCCAGGATTCACCTGCTTTGGTAGGCCCTTGAATGGCCAAGGGGTCTCCTAGGAAAGGCACCTTTGGTGCTGGCTTGAATTTGTGCATTTTGTATCAAAGAGAGGTGCTGGGGGCTTTTCTACTATTGGCTCAAGGTGGGGAGATGTCCCACATATACCCCTTCCCCGCTCAAATGCAGGTTCTCAGACTAAGACACCATGGGGAAACACAGGCTGTGGGTTTTCTTTTTCTTTTCAACTAATAAATAATCTCCTTCTCCAGCATTCAAATCTCCAGCTTGGCAGGCAAGGGCAAAACGAGATCTTTTTGGCAGGAGGTGGAAATCAGCAGAGCACTACCTGAAAATAAGGTGCCGATGTTTTAGGGAGAGCAGTTCATCATCAGAGATGGGTCACGGGAGGAGCTGGTCAAGCCTCTGTTTTTCTGAGCTCCCTCACCGCCACGCGATGCAGCGCTGTGCTACAGATCTGCCAGCCAGCTTCAGGCAAGCCAAGATGTCTGACAGCTCGTTGCAGAGGCTGGCAGAGAGAAAAGAGCACGTCCTGGAAGCAACGTGACTGCAGCAGAGGAGACTGTTGTGGGATTTTGGCTCAGCCACTCCTGGTTCTGGTTGAAGAAGCTGTACTGTATGGCTGAAGACCTTGCAACCCCATTAGATGCCTGCCTGCTCCAGCTGATGCAGAGCCAGGGGACAGATGATCTTCTCTTGCCTGCCTCGTGCAGACTAGGTGAACAGCCCCTTCTGGCCTTGGAGCCTGCAATCTGGAAAAAAGAAGACAATTCTCTTACCCATCATTTTCTTGGCTGTCTTCAATAAACTAGTTTGAATGTGGACACGGTTTTCCATAAGTGAGCTGTACTATTGTCGTGGTTTAACCCCAGCCAGCAACTAAGCACCACGCAGCCGCTCACTCGCTCCCCCCCCCATGGGATGGGGGAGGAAAATCAGGAAAAAGAAGTAAAACTCGTGGGTTGAGATAAGAACAGTTTAATCGAACAGAAAAGAAGAAACTAATA
>JAVJGG010000001.1:11070571-11098408 GCA_035590195.1 Aviceda cuculoides
TCCTCTCACATTCCAATCCTCCCACTCACTACTGGTTCCCCTTCTTAAATATCTCATCCCAGAGGTGCTACTACTGTCACTGATGGGGTCGCCCTGGGCCAGAGACAGGTCTGACTTGGAGCCGGGGAAGCTTCGAGCAGCTTCTCACAGGAGCCACCTCTGCAGCTCCCTCCCCCGGTACCAAAAAAAACCTGCGCAAAACAAACCCATAACAGTGGGGAAATCCACAGCCGGGCAGTGTGAGAGTAAATTGTGTATGTTGACAACCACAACCATCACCCAGTAAGTGGAGACACAGGCAGATTAGAGATACAGAAGACTACTGAAGATAAAGAGATAGGGTTGGCTGCTTATAGCCAGTGCTTCAGCAGCCTTGAAATTGTTGGTGTCTCAAAGGAAATACCTTGCAGAATCCAAACCTATCATTCACCATCAAGACTCTTAAAAAACATGAGTGAATGCGTACAACTAGCCATGCTGTAGAAGAGCCTAGCTGCCACGGTACATACATCATATTACATCAGCTAAAGGAAAGAATTGCCCCATAAACTAGACCTGAGCCTGGTTCCTGTTGGTGTGTGGGTCAGGTCACCCATGGCCATCAGAGCCCTTCCTTGTTGCTACCTAGCTGCCTGGCCAGACTCCTTTGCAAACACACAGGAAACTTGGGGCTTAGATGAAATTAAGGCCATCTAACTCTGCCTTTTGGTATCCATGTTCCTCGGATGCGATGAGGAAGTTCATCCTGCCCTCAGGCCCTTGCTTCACATAATGTTCAACACTCGCTGCATGGCTTTAGTGTGTTGTGGTACTGCCCCAAGACTGAGTGCCAAGCACTTTTCCTTGCTCCCAGGGAGAAGAGATGAATCAGAAGACCTGTGGCATAAACCATCTTCCCAGAGACACTTCTGGATCCATCCCTGTAGCGGTGACTGAGCGGGGGCCCTCCTTTGATGCTGTGCAGGGTTGCTGGCTGAGGAATGGGGACCTCACCTCATCCTGCAAGAAAGCAAAGGACCCAGCCTGAGAACTGAAGCACAGCTGAGCTTTGCACCCACGTGGCAGGGAGCAGGGCAGGTTTTGCACCATAAGAGACTTCCACAGAAAGAAAACAGGCCCTGCCCAGCATGAGATGAGCCAGGGCTCTTCCCTCCAGCTGAGGTATGCCCTCATTCATCCCTGTGGCAAGGAAAGAGGAACACAGAGCTGTGTCTGCTGATTGTGAGCCCAGCATAAACAAAGGCATTTCTGAAGCACACCCCCAAGCCTTTGGCTGCAACATCCAGGCCCCTTCTGCACTTTTGTTTCTCAAGTTGAATCTGCAGCATTTCATCAGTGCAGCAGTATTTCTGCCCTTCTTCTCCTGTGCAGCAGTGCAAGGCAGCATGGGAAAATGCATGTGGTGGTGAAGGTGACAGCTGAGCTAACTCAGCTCTCATCATCATGCTCTTTAGCACCCTGCAAGTGCTCTCTCTGCATGTCTGCAAAGCGCACATCATCCAGGTGGTGTCTGATGGCACAAGGCAAGCCAGACCTACTGTCCTCCTGCTTTCTCCCAAAGACCACAAGCCCTGCCCAGCCTCATCTCCTGCCCCAACAGCCTGCTTAGCTACAAATGCTGCTACTAACCACGTCCCAAGTTCCCTGAAATGCAGAGTAGGGGGATTCATATCCAGGCCCACAGCACGCAGCCCACCTACGAGGGCCCTAAAGCATTCAGGGGGCTCCTTTGGGAGTACTCACTGGGGCAGGGACCCAGAGCACCCGTCGACTTGGGAGGCCAAGACTAAGCACAGCCACCAAACGGCATCAATGTGTTTCCAAGGTTGATTGCTCTCGTCATGGTGCCTCATTGCCTCTGTAAAGGCGGGGCGTGCACAAACTGAACTTTTTGTCTTATCCTGATGACATACCTTCTAGGAAGCCACAGTTTGCAAGGCCAAGTAGGTAGAAAAAGTCTCTGTATAAATATAGCTGTCTCCCAGACCACCTCCAAACTTCAATCAAACAATCAAACAGTTCATAACTTTACTTAGGACATAAATAAAACTTGCCCCCATAAGATGGCATCACTGCTCACTTCCCAGTCCCTCTGTCTCCTATCCTTCATCCTTGAGGAGATAGCTCTTACAGTGGCTATGCAACACTCACAACACACATCCCTCTCACCAATCACCAGAACTCACCTCCTTCCCTTCTCCTAAACCTTGAGCCACTTAGCTTCTGCAGCAACTCAGACAGTGGCTTGTTGCTGTCTACTCTGCCACGATACACAGAGTCTGCAGCAATAAAAAGGAAGACATGCCACAGATATTAATATAATCATAGCAATTCAGCTGCAGACAAAATGCATGCAATGTGCATGCATCCACCTTTTCTCTTGCCTATGTGTATTCTTACACAAAATTAGAAAACATCTTTTGGGAAATCCCAAAACCACTTAAAAAAGGATAAACGGGAAAAGATAGTTGCCAAATGGAAAAGTACCAAACCAGCAAAGTGCTAAGTGTTATTCCCAACAGACTTCCTGAGGGCAGGAGAGTAATTCAGGGCAGGGGGAGATGAAGGATGCTATTAGAGAAGGTAGCTGAACCTTCCCAAGGAATCTGCCTTAGCAGCTTTTCCCACAGCATTACACAACACAGCACAATAAAAATGTCGGCAATGAAATAACACAGCTTGTCTTTGGACCCCCCCCCCGCCTTTTCTGAATCAAGCACTATGATGATATGTTAAGGCACCAGAGAGTTTTCCAATAGTAAAACAAGGGAAAGCTTCATTTCGGACACCTGGGGTCCCACACAAGGCAGGTTGCAAGCACAAGAAAAGCTCCTGTCTCCATATAAAGGCAGCACTGTGCAATCAAGTGAAAATTCTTTTTTTTTTTTTTGCAGCATCATTAAGAACCTGAACTTTGTATTCCTGCCTGCTCTGCCAAAAGGTTTCTCTGCCCTCCATAAACCTGCACCATGCAGCAAGTCAGCCCAAGGCGATTTATAGCATTGGGTGAAAATCAGATCAAGTTCAGTTGCTTCCCATTTGAGTTCAAAACTAAGCAAACTTGAGCTTTGTTTTGGGGGTGAAACCAAAGCACAAAGGAAAAATTGGGAGGCAAGAAAAAGGCAGAGAAGGAAACCAGGTAAGCTAACATGAAAAAGTGTTTTTTTTCCTGAACTCACATGGACCCAAACCACTGACCTCAATGCATGCAAGACCCTCTCCACACCAGCCTGTAGCACATAAATCTAACACTGAACTTGGAACTGAGCTTCAACGTGGTTTAAACCACATGCAATTAGCCCGATTAAAGGAATTTTTTTCAAGGCCTGGTTAGGTCCTGCCTGTGTTTTAACTGGGAGAAAACTTATGTTGCCAGTAGATGTTGCCACTTTTGCAGCAGGCTGTAGTTTGAGGCTACATGTGCTTGGAAAAGTTGCGTGCTTGGACTACAAGCAAAGGCAGGGAAAAGGTTTGCTGTAAAGATGAAATGCTTTAAAGAAGCTCACATGCTTTCTGCTCATGCTGTGCCAGGCATCAGTAAATGTGACCAGCTGAAGTTGCATCCAAAACAATAAAAACGTGTGTGTGTGTGTGTGTGTGAAGGGGGTGGGACTGCTGGAACCCAGAATTATTTAAAAAGAAAACAAAACCTGGAAACATTTGACGAGTGAAACCAGACTTTGGTGATTATTTTGTAATTATTCATGGTTGAAGGGACAGAAAAAACTCCAGTATTTAAATGCAATTATTTGTTTGTTTGTTTGTTTGAGTGCAATTGCTAATGGTGATGGTTAATGGAAAAAAAAAAAAGGAAGAAATGTGTATAACTGACACACAGCACCTGCCCCCCCGCATTAGCTCCCAAGTCAACCAGCAAAACCATAGGATTATGGGCCTTACGTGGACTTCTTTTGTAAACCTGTCTTTCAAATCCTGGGTAGTTGCCAGGAATGTCTCTATTAAAAAAAAAAAAAAAAAAAAAAAAGTTATATCCTGAAGGGTTATGAAATAAATTTCCCTGTAAGCCATATTCCATCTCTGTTGTTGGCATGGAGAGCAAGGAAAAAAGCACATTTCTTTCTCATTTTTTAAATACGTACTTTTAAGAACGATTATGGGATACTCTGAAATGGCTCTGTACCCATTTGAAGTTCTGCCTTCAATCTGAAAGAGATCTCAGCAGTCCAAATGTGTCTGTGAGCAACAAAACTTGTGCCTTGACAAGCCCAAGGCAGGATGCAAGGACTCAACTTCCCCTAATGCTCCCCTGGCATCCTTGTCTGCCGTCTGTGAATATCCAAGGAAAACTATTCTGCAGACTCCCCAGCTGGAAAAAGGTGTCATGCTGCCCTGCACATCTCCTCTGGTTACCAAGAACAATTGCATGTATAAAAGAAAAAGGTTGTGAGCTCTTCCCTATTAGCAAGGATAAACTCAGCACTTCTTCCCATCAGGCAGATCTTTAGCTCTCTACTCAAGCAGCAAAGAAAAGCCAGCAGGGCTCCACACATCAAACATCTTCAACAACAAAATGTACCAGCTCAGACAATAGTCCTGTTGGCTTAGAAGGTGACAGGTTTTCCCAATCTCCATCAGTGATATAGGAACATACCTGCCCCTGACACCCAAGACATTGAAGTACTTCTGAAAATGCCTATCTAAGCAGGAATGCAAAAGTCAAAACTGTGGCCTGTGCTTCTCAAGTAGTGGCCTTAGACTGGATCAGACCAAAACCTCACAAGGTCCCAGATGTCCCAGGCATCCCTAATGGTGGTAGGGTGCTTCCTACCACTCTCTTAGTTTCTGGAGGAGTGGATACTGCCTGAGGTTATTCCCATTTCCTGTTGGAAGCCACCCAAGCTTTGAACAAACACCATGGGTGGGCACTGAAACATCCAAGGCAACCTGAGATCTTTTGGGTTCCTTCCTAAACATGGGAGCCTCATGCATGGAGCTCCTCTGGGTTACTCAGGGCGGCAGCGCTGGCCGATGTGACCGAGGTCCCGCATCCTTCTGGAGCAGTGGTGGGAGACTTGGCAGCCTAACTCACCAGTCCTAAAGTGGCAACATCTTTTAGCAATTGAATCCAATCCAGGATGTCTGAAATGTTTTTTTCCACGCAGCGACCTCATCCAGGCTCCCGCGCACAAGACAGTTGGGGAAGGTTGTGTCCTTGCCCTGCAGCATGGCATGGTGAAGACCAGAGCACCAGTTTAAACTACAGCCAGATGGCTTTGGGTCAGATATTGGAGAAAACTTTCTATCAGGAAAGACAAACAAGCACAGGGATTAATTTTCTGGAGATAAGCTGACTCACGTCTTCCTGCCTGGACAAGGAAGGAAGGAAGGTACAGGACAGGTTTGGGGGTCCTTGGAGAAAATCGAGGTTGGAGGAAATCCTGAAGGAGCCCTTCAAGACTTACTGGGATGGCAGATGCTGGTCCCCAGAGCAGCAGCGGTGGCTGCTGCACCAGGGACATTCTGTCTTTTGGAAGGGGTCTGGACCCACCTGCTGATCTTGGCTGGTCGGAAAGATCTCATTCAGGCAATGACCGCCAAAGGGGCATTTTGATAACCACCTCCTTGCAGTTGCCAACAGGCTCTGGCATTAGCTGGATTTATAGTGAAGCTTTATCTGTTGCCTGCAATTCTAATTTGTGGTTCGTAGGCCATAAAACTCCAAGTTTTCCAGGCAGGGGAAAAAAAAAAAGTGACAATTGACTGTTACTGCTGCTTCTTTTTTTTCCACTAGAGCTGTTCCTTATGCAGTTGTAACCAAATAGTAACCAAATAGACTGTCTAACGGCCAGTGCTGTTTATTCCAAAACAGTATGGATTTCCCATTTGTAATTCAAAAACCATAGGGTGTAACTTTCCTTGCTTGGCATGAAGCATGGTCGAGCTTCTAGGATACAGAGACAGTCCTGAGGAAAACTGTTCCTGCCTGAAGAAGGATACATGAGAAATAAACTGCCTTGCACTTTTGGTGAATGATATATATTTTAAAAGCATCTCCAGCCTAAGCTGCAAAACAGCCATTTGTTTCCCAGAGTGAGTATTTATTAGACTCTGCATAGTTAAATCCTTTTTATTCCCACTTAAAAATTTATTTTTCTTGCTCCATGCATGAACAGGCTTCCATTTACACTTGAAATTGTTTTCTGAAATGAGATTCATCACTACAAAACTAAACGGAAACCACAGAATTATAGAGAAATATTAGCCTGTATTGTTTCATGTCAGACACAGGATGAAATCAGAACAAAATCACTACCAAACCGAAATCTGGCTGCCCACATTGAGCACTGCAGCTATGTCTGCTTTCCTCTAAGGGAGTGTTATCAGACCACCCAGCCCACCACATGTCAAGGATGCTGCCTGTGGCAGGCAACACATCAAGCAACTGAGCTTCGCTGAGTTTCACCTGCTGAAATGCTGGAATTTGGGGGGTAAGAAGCAAAGTTCCTCTCCCTCCTGATAGAGGAGAAAATTCGGCAAGCATCTTAAAATTTGCAAAGTAGTTGCAAAGCTGCAACACCCAAAAGGAAGATGGGGGGAAAACACAACAGCTCAGGAAGACGGGGTTTGTAAGGTGTGGGGTTTTCCGTACTCCCATGATTTCTGAAAGCCTGAAGAATGTTGGCATGTTTACCTTGCAGAGTAATGTCATTGTGGGGGAAAGCACCCAGGCTCTGGCATATTATTCAGTGCTGGCGTATTATTCAGTGCAGGTAAGATCTGGGGTTGGGTCTTGCATTTCAAAAAACGTGTGGAGCAAAGCAAAGGTGCAAACGAAGGCTCAGGAGAAAAGAGCCATCATCTCACACAGCGGTACCTGCAAGCCAGGACCAGATCCCACCCCAGCTATGGGAAAGACCCTGTGGAAAGGACAACGTCACTAGGTGTAAGATGATGTAAGGGAGATTTAAGGAAGCTTTCTCATGAGGAACACCAAGAATTGGAATAAAATGCATGAGAAGAGGGTGGGTTTACTGAGGAGGAGGTTCGGTGCATATCCCTGGGAATAGGTTAGACAAGGAATGCAGCAAGCACGCAGGCAAGTGCTGGGGTGGGATGGATTGGGCAGAAGCTCAGGGTCCAGCCCAGGCGCGGCTCAAGGGACCACAAAGCATTTTGGCAAGCGGACCCTCCCCGGGAGCCAAAGGGCAGAGCAGGGAAGCTTCCTTGCAGTCCAATTACCTCGGCGGGAATCTAAAAGATATTCCCATTGCCTGCGAAGCCGTGTGCCAAGTCTGGTGTTTGTTTGTGTCTGTGTTTATTTCTCAGAGAGTTTCTTTCTCTGCACCCCAGGGAACTGGCTGGATGCAAGCTCTGGCCTTCTCATGGAATAAGAATTAACTCCTGGATCTTGGCAATATCGGGAGGAGACTGGCTCCTGCTGAATTGCAGCCTGACAAAAGTCCCACAAGATGCCCAAAAAGCAATTGCTGCATGCCTCCCATCTGGCTCGAGACCCAGAAAACCTGGGGCCATCTCTGTCCTGTGACATTGTGTTGCACAGGGGGGCTTTCAGCATTGCTCAGGGACCTGCTGTGCTCCCATTACAGACATAATCATTCAGACCACTGCGGGCTTGAAGGGCCCATGAGTCACAGCTCCTTGTCAAATTTGAAGGTAGATAGGAGAGGCAGTTCAAAAAGAAGAGCAAAAGGCACAGTACAAAGTCTCAGACATCGAAATAAAACAGTGTTTGCCCAAGTGCAGTTTTCCGCTGGGCTTTTAAATTCCTGAACTAATTAAAATCTTCTGGTAAAAATTGGTTTTCTTTCTCCAACGGACCATGTCGACTTGCACGAAGGGAGGCTCTGACCTATCCTTTCAGGGGCTACTTCTGTTTTAAGAGAGCGTGAGTAACAGCTGAAACACGTGGGGACTTCAACATTTGGGGTAGTTTGGTGAAAAATCCCTTCTCCCTACCCCCAGTGGGGATAAACCAACGTCAGTGCTTGGTGGTTGCAGGGAAATGAATCGCCCGTTTTGGACTTCCCGCATCCCGGCATCACACATTCCTGCTGGTGGTGAATCACACAGAGCAGACATGGCACTTGCCCACAGTGACCCGGCTTGGACTCAGGGAAGTCTGGGCAGAGAGGGGGAAAGTGATGTGAAGGAAAAAAACCCTGAGTCACTGAGAAAATGGATCTGGAGGCTCCCAGGCTCGTACTTACCCAGGCGACCTGAACACTGTACGTGCCTCAGCCATGTCAAGCCCAATAGCTCATTGCTGTATCCTCTTTTTTGCTGTTGGCTACAGAGAAGGAAAATAGGCAGCTTTAGACCCTTGAAAGATAAAATGCTGATGCACCAGTACACACCTAGAGTCATCTGGACAGAAACATACAAGAATATCTTCTCGTGAGCAGTAGATGCTGCAGGGAGGAGTGGGGCTGTGGACTTGAAAAGCCAACCGCTCGGGGCCCAAACTGGTACCCAAGCAGCCATGGCTATTTAGCCAGCTCCATCAAGTAGCCTAAACCTCATTATAAAGAGAGGTGGTCTCTGGAAGTACACAAGATCCATCTGATTTGTAATCTAATCTTCTAATGACATTCATGGCATATAAACTGTTTTCCATGGAAACCTATCTGCAGGATGATATGCATGCCAGATGCCTTGATTTAATTAGCCCATATAATATCCTTAGTTATGTTTAAACATCTGACCCATGCTAACGAGATCGGGTACTTCAAAGCCGGGTGAATCATTTTTCATACCAGAGAAAAGGAACATCAGAAGAGCCAAATTCACAGCGGACACCCGTTGATGTCCCATTTGCCAGCGCGTTTACCATTTTCACTGACCTTGGAAATGAATGCATCACCAGTTAAGTAATTTCTTCCAAACTGCAAGGTGGTGGTGTCCATATTCCCATAGGACCCTGAAGAGGATCCCACATGAAAGTACGTCCAGCCAAGGCTGCCCAGTGCATTTTGTGCTGTTTTGGAGTGGAATGATGCACATTCACCATGTTTCTGTGGCATTTTAAATGCTCTCTGCTGGGGAACAAACACAAACTTGCAGCAGTTCAACCAGCACAGAGCTCCTTTCAGTTTTATGGAAGTCCGGATGCACAAATAATCTAACTGTCCTATTTTCTGTCTTTGGACAGTATAGCATTACAGGATTCACATTGACCTGCACCTTATTTCTTTTGGCCTCTCTTGAGTCATGGACACATACACAGGGTAAAGTGGAACAAGGTTCATGCACCAGCAAAGGGAACAGTAAAACTTCCTAGAGTTGTTTGCATTGGCACAATGGGTTTTGATGACATCTTTGCATCATTCACAGTCTACAATGCATGAAATATTTAGGGTTATCACTAAACCAAAAGTTTATGGACTAAACCCAAAGTTCACCGAACACCCAGCAAGAACAACTCCCACCAAGAGGGACCAGACACTGTCTCAGGCTACCAAGTTAAAAATAATTCTCAACTTTCATATTTCACAGATGGCCTTTAGGCTATGGTACTGCTTGAATGATGGGTGATTCGGACAGGACACTGTGGTATTGTGTCACGAAGGCCACAGAGATGCTGCAGCAGGCAGGGAAAGAGCAGATAGCACATGGGAAGGCACAAATGGAATCACAGAATCATTTAGGTTGGAAAAGACCTTTAAGATCATGGAGTCCAACCATTAACCTAACACTTCCAAGTCCATCAAGTCCAAGATGACCTACCTCCAGACTGGTGGCAGTCACCAGCAAAGGCAAAGAAGAACCTCTGCTTTAAAGCTTTTGCTTTAAGAAAGTTTACACTAATGGAGGTTGGTAATTATAGGAACTGATATTAGCAGCAGAGCTAGGGTAATTGGAAACTTCTGCTTTCCTAGGTAGTATTTATAGGAGGCTTTATTGGTTGCTTTGATGAAGGTAAGGACTCAAACGCTGTTGAACAACAGAAAGCCTTACAACACATTTATTATAAAGCAAAATTCCTTTCCAGCTCGACAAGAGGTATCTGGAGGTGCATGTCCAAGTGCTAGGGTGGTATTGAGATGCGAGGAAGATTGCTGTTGCACAGCCACAAAGGCTCAAAGACTGCAGCATCTCAAGACTGAGCCAGGCTTTCCATGGCCCAGCAGCTTTGTCCAACCCAGCACTGCCCGGCAATGAAGCGTTGCTCAGAGATGCCACCAGGCACCAGCGCATGACCGAGGCTTCGTCAGTCATCTGTGCAAGATGGCCCCATGCTGATACGACCTGGACTGCTCTTCAGAGCATCTATCCGTGAATCTTGATCATGTACAAGCAACCCCTGAAAACATGCTTGGTATCTACTACAGCACCCAATCTTTAACCTCATCCTAGGACAATGTGGAACAAAGTAAAACAGCTCTCATTTTAAAAAAAAATAATGTAAACAAATTAATTTGATGTATGTCCCAATCGAGACCAAGCTGCAGCTACCATTAGTAATTTTAAAATTAAAATTAAAAAATTAAATTAAATATTGCATCTATTGCATCACAAGACTTTCCACTACAGTGTCATGGAATAACATGGATATGATCAAATATAAGAGAAAACTTCCAGAAGCTGCTTACATGCTGATATGAAATGCTCAGTTGCTGAAATTTTCCAAAATTAAGACTTATTGGTAAAAACTGGGGTTTGTGGGAAATGAAACAAGGGATGAATCTATTATTACATTCCACCTGCAAAGAAAGGCAGGCTTAGAAAGGCCAGAAACACCCACAAAACAATCCACCCGATTCCCTGTGCCTCCTTAATCTTCCATGCCTCCAACTGGTACCACAGCTCCCAATGCCGTAAGTGACACCACTACATGGAGCTAACAGTGCTCACTGCTTTTAAAGCGATTTCTTAATTTAACTTTCAATTTATGAAGGCATTCTACCATCCTTCAACTCTCATTTTCTCTGAGCAAATGCAGACCCTGCTTTGCAAAATGTTAAATAAATGGATGTCGCCAAATTATTAAAATTAAAGGCAAGTGCTGAGTTGGCCAAGTGAATCATGGCTGGAAACCAGCTTCCAAAATTCCCTTAGCAGCTTTCAGATGATTGTGGAAAGACGCCATCAGAGAAAATGCCGTGCCTGCAAGCATCACCTCACCCTGGTATGTTTGGAAAGCTTATAGAAAGCCTGTGCCACGGGGAGTGGACCGTGTTCAGATCGTACATCATTCTGCTACCTTCTGGGGGACAGACGAAGCCATTAATCAACGACAAGTCATCCTACTCCATCTTAAACATCTTGGGTTTATCTTTCTCTCTGACATCCCAGTGACAGAAGCATCCTACGAAAATATTTGGAGATGTTTGTTCCTGGGGCTCACAGGTACACATCACCTGCCACTGTTCCCTTCTTGCATGAAGATTGTAGGCAAAGGCTTACTTGAGCCTCACGGTAATTCACAGCTTTCGCTAAACATAAATTTGATGGGAAATACGGATTTCCAGCATTTTACCTGTAGATTTTCACCACTGTGCAGCGTGTTTGGCTGGCACTTTCTTGGTTTGGGCTTTTAAGTACCTTTTTAGGATAAAGATCGTGGCACATGTGAGCTCCTGGCCAGGCACGCTCAAGCTGGCTGATTTTCTGTTGGAAAGATTCATCATGCATTTTACAAACACCAGATGCTCGATGATGGGAAAATAAAGCATACTTTCCAGTAAACAAAAGCAGATTTCATTTGTCTCTGAAGCATAAACAACAACAAAAGTTCTAAAAAGTGCAAAACAGAACAGTACAAGTCAGGCTCGTACATATGCGTCGGGGGGAAAACGTGATGAAAGCAGCGGGAAACGCATGTACCTGGAGATGGGTTAATGAGCTCCGCAGTGCAACTATGGTCTTGGGGGGCTGCAGCCTCCTTTTCCCTGCGCAGGGCTGGCATGGGTGCAAGAGCTAGGCACCCCAAGTGTTGCTCTGTCTCTCAGGCACACCACAGGTGAGCCACAGATCTCTCATTTTTCTTCCAGGCTGCAACTTGCAGGGAACAGAGAGCTCATTTGGGAGGGAAGACAAGCCTGAAGGAGCTGATAGGGAACAACAACAACAAAAAAATGTTAAACAACTGGGGACTTCCCCAGCAGCGGCTGGGGGAGTGGAAGTAATGCATGCTAGAGGAAATGCTTTGAGACTGCCTGAGATTTACTGCAGTCTTGGTCAGTTCTCATAGCCCAGAGCAAGTATTCGAGCATCACATAGTGCAAGGCAAAATCTCTTCTCTTCCTTGCTGCTGCAGGAAAGGGAACTCCGCATTAGATCTTAAGATAAGATTAATAAGCGTAAGTAATAAGGAAAATGTTGCAACGCTGTTACATAAACCAAGGACAGACTCACCCATGAGCTCTTCTCCTCAGTCATACGTGAAATTCAGTGAGAAGTGACCAGAAACCCCAGCCTGTCTACTCCAGAAAGAGAACCAAGAGGGGACAGGTTAATAGCATAAAAATCTCAGCTGGAGCCTAGCAGCCCTTTAAACAATTCCATGTTTATTGTCCCGAGGTTTGCAGCTCAGACACCCAGATCTCTCCCAGTTGAAAATAAATCTCCTGTTCTTTCTAAGCTGCAGCACAGAGATGCTATTGCTGACCCCCCACCCAGCAAGGTTGTGGGTACCAAGATGGGGTGGCTACTGCATAAACCTGTGGGCAGATGTGCTGGGAGGCAGAAGGCAGAATATTGAGGCTGGAGATGATAGAATTTCAAATTAGGGCTTGTTTTGCTTTGGTTTTAATCATCATAATTCCAAACCATTTGATCGTTTTCTTCCAATTTCGGAAAAACTCTCTTTTTGCTTTTAGAGGGAATGCTGGCACCATTGACATGGAGATGACAAACATCTCCAAAGCAAAAATAGCAGGAATCCTAAAAAAGGGATTGTGCCCTTGACTGGAGATAGCTATAGAGACTAAATCCTCAGGTACCCGAAATGCTCTTTTTACCACCCAAGCTAAAGAACCCAAATTGTCCACATGTTGCAGATGGAACATGCACATCTGCTAACCCCTAGGAAGAACAGAGCAACCATCAGAAGTGCTGCAGCTTAAGCTTGTAGGGAGTTTTCCAGTGAAAATGATGGAAGAAAAGCTAAGTTATAAGAATCAAAATATTTTGAGGAATTACATCAATTTCAAAGTACTTTCATACCAGGACAAAGTGAGGAGCTGCATTTACAGAGCTGGGTACAAAGAAAGCAGGAGGAGAATTGAGAAGTCTAAAGGGCCCTCTTCAACCTATTTTGAAGGACCAGGTGGAAAGCCAAGAGCTTTGGGCTGCTCTAAGCAGCAGTGGGTGACAGCAGCCACCTTGCACTGCCACAGCACCCTGAGGAAAGGGCAGGCCAGCACTGCTGAGAGGACGTGCAAGCTTGGAAAAGGGATTTGAAGGGGTGAGAAGAGGCTCTAGAGGAGGGGGAGCCTCGTCTACACATTCACCATGGTTTACATTTTGATTTGTCTGCCATATCCCCCCTGAAAATTGTCCAGGGGTGGCAAGACAGGAGTTGGCAATGGTGCAGGAAACCACTGCCCAGTCCCTGCCTGCTTGCCTGTAAGCCCCTTGCAGGCAGCACGGTTCTCCGGCCCCCTCCAGTGGCTACAGAACACGCAGAGAAGTCAGCTACAGAGCAGGATTCAGGCTTTTGCAAATCCCGTCCCTGCTCTTTGCTCCAGAGAGCTGTACTCCTCCTTCCCATGGCGAAGCAAATAATTAGGCAGACAGCCACGCTCTTGCACTGGAACAGCTTTATTCAGTTACACATGGATCCAGGCCCACCACAGATACCTCCTATCTGCTCCCAGATCTGATCTTGCTGCTGTACACAATCATTTTACCCTGGGCAAAGCCAACAGACCACTGATGAGCACTTCGTGAAGTGGGACTCTGTCACCTCTACTCTGTCCTGGGCAGGTTCTTACACTGCCTTCTTCACTGAAACTGGAAGGGCTAAAGAGCTGCTGTACCTCAAAGGCCAGTTTTGGTTTAAAAAGTGCTTTACTTAACTTCAGGGATGAGGGAAAAAAAGAAAAACAAAAAAACCCCCACTTCAACCCAACTGATGCTGTTGTTCTGCCTTTTGCAAAACTCCCAAAAAGCAGGAAATGATATTTGGGTACCACCATTTTGTGGTCTGGAAAACCCCTATAGCAACAAAGACAAGAAGAAAGTGCACATGAAAAAGACTGCTTTGGATCTGCTTTGCTTATTCCAGATCTGTTTTGGTTCTTTAACCATTTTCCGAATCCTGTTATCCCATCCCACCCATGCTTATAGCAAGGCCACACAATGCACACTTTATATATAATGCACAAATATAATAGGCATTCTTCCATATAGGGGAGGTACACTGCAGAAATGTTTAATTTCCCACCCATGACTTCACAATACTCATTTGTTATTCATGTTAATTGAGCATGTCCCATGGACAACATGATAAAAAGACCTTTACAAGAGAGAATGCTTTGCTACATAGGAGGAAATGGTAAAGTCCCAGTTAAGGCAAAAATAAATGCTGTTTATATAGTGTGAAGATACAGAATATGCACATATTACTCAGATTTCATATTGGAAGACTGTTGTTTCTGGGATTTAAAAGGACAGGGACAGCCAGAAGATATAGGTTTTGGCCCTACAGGATAGGACACTGTCATGTATGAATATCACGAATCTATTTTGAGATTCATTATTATCTCACTGCAACGAAAATTCCGGACCCTCTAAGCCTGCGTATTAAACCACTTCACTTAGGCAAAGCTGGATTTATGTAGCTTCAGCAACCAATGTCCACAGGGACTTACTCTAACAGTAATCTTTGCACTTACGGCTTAATATTATGCGAGTTGTCCCCCTGAGTTGGACTCCCTTCAGGCCCTAAAGCCAAAAGAAAGACCATCCAGGTTTAACACCAAGACCTCTGCAGGAGGCACAGTCCCTCAGTTAAGATCAGGTTGGATGGGTAGTCCAGGCAAAATGTCTCCTGCACTTCAAAGCTTTGATTCTGCAAACGACCAAGTGACTGACAAACTTCAAGCTTGTTTGCTACTGGGTTGGGAGAACCATCCTTTGATCTCTGGATCAGGGGCTGGAGATATCCCTGGTCAGGGGAATCCTTTGGACTCCACATTGGTTGGATTTGAAGACCCATGTAGTCCTTCAAGCTTGAGGTCAAAAGAACTACCCATACACACAGAGGCCAAAGTCCCCACCCCCAGTATGGCTTGAGCTTACCAGTGGGACCTACAAAGGAATCATATCAGTACCAGGTATTGACTCTGTGAGCACGAGAAGAGGGTGCTTTTTGCAATTTCACTCACATGGGAGTTACGGTTCTGGGAGGGAGCACTGTTGCTAGACTGGTCAGGGTGCCACTGGCTGACTACCCATAAACACACTGCAGGACAGTGTCCAGGCAAGGGCACGACAGTCAACAAACCAAATACCGAAGCATCTATAATTAAAATTGTAACAGGTCATCTGCAGAGGCTTAGCTTTAACTATATACTTGAGTTACATTACGCACTGAGTTAACAGCTAAATTCTCCAAACTTCTTTGGGCCACCCTCCATCGTTCACACCATGGTGTTTCGCTACAGCTCATTCCAGGTAGAGCCTGCCCTCCCCAGAGGAGCATATGCCTTCCACGTCCATCCTACCACCTTCACCCAAAAGGCACTAATGGATGACCAGTTTGCAAAACTGTACAAACAAGTAAAAATCAAGGGGAAAAAAGTCAACCCAAGGAAGCTGCTGCCATGGCACTTTCTCAAGACAATCTACCTCATTTTCTGCCTCTATACACTGGAGCTAGAGAATATGTTCAGCCTGTGCTCCTGCAAAACATTATGGTTCCACCAGTAAGGTGACAAGAGGCTTTACAACCTGTTTGCATCTTTCAGGCATGTTAACACTTCTATAAAGCAAGTGCACAACTCTCAGGCAACATGCTTACGGGCTGCCCTGGCCTCCAGCATGGTGAAAACCTAAACCATCTGCAAGCCTGAAAAGGAAACAGTGCAAAACTGCTGCCTTCTCACCTTGAAAGCATGCCTACAGCTACATATCCTTGCCATTATATCTTACCTAATGAGGGTTTTGAAAGTATCCTTTGCTTTTGTATCTGAGCACCGAGTGTAACCACCACATTTTAGCCTGTTCTCAGCAGTGCAAACTGTGCCACTTATCCTAAAATCAGTGAGTAGAGCAATGTAAGGGGCCAGCTGGACCTTCCAGGCCTGGCCATGGAATTGAAATAACAGGAAACAATCAGAGACTGCATTTTTCCTGCCCTTCCTCCTTCCCTGAAAGCATCTTGGAAAGGCACGTGTTCTTCAGCAGATAATAAAACATACAAGAAAGTCCATTGTTGCTTATTGAATTCTACCCTAGATACAACCCATAGTGGGAGGAACAGAAACTGAACTGTGATTTTGCATTCATTTATGCCTCTGTAAGAAGAGCATTTGGTAACTAGTATCAAGACCTATGCGGCAAGTCCATGGGGCAGCTTTGAGGATCTGCTCTTATAGTGGCAGGATAGCCAGGGCCGTTGGCCAAAGGCATTTGAAACTGAAATGCAAGGCAGCTTAAACAACCCCACTTACCTGTTACTGCAGCAGGTCAAGAGCTAGATCCCACGCCCAGGAGGGGCTGTCTTACTGTCCTTGCCATCCCATGCTGAACTCAGCTCTCAAACAGGTCCCTAGGCACTAATACCATACAATAAATAAATCCCCAACATCTTTAGGATCACATCTGAAAAAATACCCTTGCCAACTGCATGAGCATGGGAAGAACATCTGACAAAGAAAAATTGTCCAAAAAAATCAACTTGCAACACAGGGACTAGAAAGAACTTGAATCAGTAAAATAAAAGCAAGTACCAACATTACCTGAGTTTTTACCCAAGATCCTGAGGGACCATCATCTCTGTCCTTCTGAAGTTGCTCTTTTGACAATGTTTCCTATACAATGACTATGTTGCTACCTTTAAGGAGCTGGCTGACCCTGAGATCCCAATGAAAGGCTGTCAACTCACTGCAGAATGACACTCTTCTGTGAGCTTGTGACATGAAGGTAAACAGTAATGTAGAGGCACTGGAAATCAAAGGAGCCCAGGCTGCTGGATGCAACACTGCATTTAGAAGCACGTAACCTCCTAACTCTTCAAGAAAAGACAAAAAGTCCTTTCTTCTCCCTTTTCCACAATGCTGGTAGAAGCAGTATGCAAACAAAAAGACCTGTTAAGTGGATATGGGAGGGTTTTCTGTGGTCATACTGCCACTGTGGGATATGGAGTAAAAGGTAGGTAGGAACTTCCTATTTCTATGTGACTATTTCATTGTCAGCTACTTTACTGGCCTTCAATAACATCATAATCACTGCAATAATGCAAGCAGTCTGGAGATCATTTTGGTGTCTTTTTCTTCATAACCACACAGATATATTCACAGGCATTGCATCAACCACCATCCAGCACAGCAACACAACAGTTTAATTTAGCAACCCCTCCACTGTTGCTCCTGGTCATTCTCAAATATTCAAACAGATTTTACAGTGCACAGAAGATTAATTTAGCCATTGCTTTTCCAAAAGATACCCTAGAAACCTTTCAGGCTCACGTGCTGGCTTCATCTGAGTATCGCAGTCCTCGTCCCACCACCACTGCAGTGGTGACTGAACCATAGGGATCACATCCCCACAACAGGCTGTGTAGCTATCAGTTTCCAGAGGTGAAACTACCTTTTCCTCTTCTCTCCATGTTTTCTCATTCGTGCTATGGCAGTGGTCACAAGACTTGACCCAGTCCCAAGCAGTCGGGAGGAAGACCAGCCAGCCCCTGCCTTGTCCATTACAGTGCTGGAGGGAGAGCCAAGCTGCCACAGCAGATCTGGTGCTCTGTAGAAACGACTCAGACAGGATAGGATTACATATTCTGCTACTCTCCCATCTGTGCGATGGGGCCTCTACACAAAGAAAGCCAAGTCAGCAGCTACCTTGCAGCACGTAGAGACATGGATACAATTTCCCAAGTAACACACAGCACTGGACAGGAAACTTCGATGCATTTCACACCAGAAGAGGACAGAAGAAAATACACCTACTTTTACAGCAGCAATCACAAACTTCATACGGAAGAGAAAGGCCAGGTACTGGCAGCAGAAAGAACAGTGCTGTTGTACAACCCTTACCAATGAAAGGAGAGACTCCCTTGTATGCTATAGGAAGAGGAAAGGATTAAGTACGGACACTTTCCCCACGCAGAAGTGCCACTGAGACCCAGGGTGTGTGTAACACAGATCAACAACAGAGGTAGAGTCATAACAGACAGACATATGCTAGCAGCTATAGGATATATTGTAGTTGCTCATGTAACAGTCACACACACTTACCGGCCTCAACGCCCAACCAGCTGCAAATGAGAGATCACCAGTTAGATAACCGGTAACTTAAGAATAGACACACAAAATCACTGCACCCTAAATCTGGAGAGGAAAATCACAGGGGCAGGGAATTATGTGCACTCCATGAGCAATACAGTATTTCACTGTGGGGGAAGGGTTAGGATTGGCACCTGGCTTTATCAGCGCACTCATTTACCAAATCAAACTGTCCCGGAAAGCAGCCAGTTGCCCTTTAACTGTGTTCGTGAAGTAAAAATTGTTTAATGGGGTCTGGGATTGGAAGGATATGGATCAGATCCAGACGAGATTTGCCAAGTATTCTTCGTACAGCTATGCGGCAGAGAGACAAGAGGCTCCGGGTGCGGCCTGCAATGAAGAAAGCAGAGAAAAACCATTGAGGGACAGAGAGAGGAAGAGAGAGGGATAACAGCGCGTAAATTGTGCTGAGCTCTGGCTGACAGCTGAGGAGCCATTTACCCCTTCCAAATGCCGAGGCCACGACCTGCACAGCAACACGAAGGCAGCGCAGGAGAGCTGAGCATGCACAAATCCTCCCTGTCAGGAGGTCAAACCGTTTGGCCAAAGACTTGGAGCAATGACAGCTCCC
Organism: Aviceda cuculoides; assembly: GCA_035590195.1. Taxonomy (NCBI): domain Eukaryota; kingdom Metazoa; phylum Chordata; class Aves; order Accipitriformes; family Accipitridae; genus Aviceda; species Aviceda cuculoides. Next base: position 11,089,577 of record JAVJGG010000001.1, read on the forward strand.
ACACGGGCAGTTTGGAAGGGCAAGCTGGAGACTGCATGGGGTTGTGACCATGTAGGCAGTCCCTGCATGACAGAGTTCAAGAGATCACTGCCAAATCCACACCAGGGGAGGCTTTGAGAGGCTTGATACTGTTTGGATCATTTTAAAATTATGTGGACCTTATTTTTGCTCTAAATCGCCCCTTAGGAAACAACAGCATTGATGACCACCTCAGGCCTTATCCCAACTTTCTTCTGAGGGCTTCTTTTGAGTTTATGGAGAGCTCTTCCAGCACAGGGACAAGAGGATGGTGGTGTCCATGTTGATTCAGGAACTGGACCTCCAAGGCACCGCTCCATTATCCTGCATGCTCTACCTGAGGAGTCCCATTTGCTTTCTAAACCCAGGCTTAATGGAAACCACCTGCTCCAGCTTATGTGCATCTCTTCTCAGCAGAAGTCCAGGCAGGCTTAAAAACCAGGCACGTGTAGAGCTGAATAACTTTGGGTGGGGGCTGGTGCTTGTATCCCACATCCTGAATCCCTTTCGAATTTCTCTGGAGTTCAAAAGGGAAACCCCACTTCCGACCCTGGTACAAAGCCCTGGCCTTCACCAGCTGAGCCTGGTCGTTTTACGAGGTGCTGCCCTTGCTGGAACAAGGGTGCATACTGTATTGATGTTGCTTTTGTTATAAAAAGAAAGAAATAGCAGGTAAATTCAGGCATGTTCAGGTCTGAGGCTCTGGTTTACTTCTTTTGTAACTTACTTGCTTCCCAGAGGATGTTAAATTTAAAAAGGCAGCTTTTTCCCACCTTTTTCCACCACCACCTGAACTCCCTCCTGCCACTTGCTACCACCATTTGTGGCTTTACTTCCCAAGTAGCCTGTCCAGATTACAACTGTCTCTTGAGTCCCTCCCTTGGCCACCCTGCAGAGCACAGGGTCACTCAAGAACAGTGAGGGCACATCTGCATGGCTTTGGAGAACTGGATCTCACTAGATATGCTATAATCCACCTGTGGTCAGCATATCAACACCCAGCTCTGATAGGACCCCACTGCCTAAACCTTGCCTCAGGCTGCTGAGAACATGGTTAGGCTACGGAGCAATGCTGGGAGAAAGATAAAAAAGGTCAAGTTACAGACAGAGGTTGGGCTGCTAAGATAGGCGTCATTGGTAGCTGAAGAACTCAGGAGGGAAAACACCACGTGAACGTCCAAAATGCAACAGGAGAAAAGCCAGAGGTTTACGGGGAAACCTTTGGGTTCAGTCATCAGTGTTGAAAGAGCTGGAGGCAGGCAGCAGCTCGGCAACACTAAGGATCTATGCCAGGGCACTGCAGAGGCCAGGCCCATGGTCCTCTCCTGCCTGATGCCTGCCTGGCCAGCAACAGCACTTTGGGAGCTATACCAGGGGTGGTGAAGTCATTAACGCTTAGCTTAACAGCTTGTTAAATCCCAGTTATCTTTTTTGTGTGTTAGAATTGCTTTACACTTTTAAGTTAGGTATAACCTGTTTATGCGATCTTTTTGCACTTGGCTGAAGGTACTTGAACAAACAGACCCAAAAGAGGGTGGTAACACCCACCCTAACAGCTCCTAACTACCAAATAAACTCTCCAAAGAGTTCTCCTGAATCCAGAGCTAGAAAACCGGTGCCACTTCAGTAAGCCAAAGCCACTTACCCCTTGCTTCTTTGAACACCTGCAGAGCCTCAGGGTTGACTTTGACCCTTCCTGTGGATTCAACTCCCAAGGCGTCCACTTTCACCAGGTTCAGATTGGCTCCAAAGTCAATCAAGAGGTGGACAAACGCCGCCTCACAGCCATGCCGCAGGACAGCGTCCATCACACAGACTGGGGAGCCCCGGGAGAAGCCTTGGATGTTGATGGGCCCGCAGCAGTTAAAATCCGGGTTGGCTCCAGCCTGGAGCAGCAGCCGGAAGCACTGGAGGTTGTGATAGGCAGCACTGATGTACAGTGGGCAGACCACCAGCGTGGTGAGGGGCCGCAGAGAGAGACTGGGGACCCGGGAAGCGAGGTGGTGATTCACATCCACATCTGCACCATACCTGGGGGAGCGAGAAGAGCAGAGTTTTGGAAACAGGGGCAACAGCACCACAACTACAGCCCAGGGTGACAAAATGGCAGGGGATGAGGCTGAAGAACAACCAGAGGGTGAGCACCCTGCCTGTCTTTGGTACCTCTAGGGCCTACCACCCAAGAACTGCCTATACCTACCCTCAGATGGACCTGGCAGGGCTTCTGAGTGAGGATGCCGTATCCAGCATGGTCTGATCTTCAAGAAACAAAGCTGTTTCTCTGCCTGCAAGAGCCCAGGCTTCAGAGAGAGGAGGAGCAGCTGAGGAACATCTTTCATTGCCCTCCTGAAGGATGTGCCAAGCACAGCCTTGGCACAAGGGATGGCTCAGCCCTGAGCCAGCACCATGTAGTGCTGGATGCTGATGAGCCGGCTGGGGAGCGGGGATGTTTCCAAATGACTCAGTTGAAGAGATGCAGTGAAATAACTTCCCCACCAGGATAAAACAGGCCAAAAAGCAATACAGGCAATTGATCTGACTGTCACAAACAGCAGGGAAATGGAAACAGAAATCTGTGCTCAACAGCAAAACATATATGACAAAATCCTGCTCCCGAAGGAGCTAGGGTGGTTGAAATCCCATCAGAAATCCCATCAGGGAGTCAAAAAGAGGCCTTTCCCCTAGTATTCAGCTCAGCTGAAGGGATATACCCGCCAACTCTGAGCATGCAGGGAACTGGAAAAACACAAAATAATTGTGTCAGACCTTCCACTCTCCCCATCCATCCTGCACAGCTCCATTCACAGGCTATATATTATAACAGATACCACACAAGAGATTACAGTTCACTGGCCAGCACTCCAGACACTGAAGGAAAGACTGCCATGAGCTGCAGCAGCAAACCTCTCAAGCCTTTTCCAACTGGCTCCTGCCTCACCCTACCCCACAGAGAAACCCGTACCTCACATCTTCACTGCATGGTGCCATGGTGTCCCAACTGCTCCATGAGCCCTGCAGCCAGAGTAAAGCGGGCTCAGGCTTGCTGTGGTGCAGAGAAAGCATGCAAGAAGGCTAAAGCCCTGCTCAATGGACATCAGCATTGTCATGAAACAGAAGCAGCGCCCGCAGCATAGTTCTTTTTGGTAAGTACAGATGGCACTAAGTTGTGAACAAGCAGAAAACAAGGCTTATTGGCTTTGGTTCTTTTCTTTTTTTTGTAGGAAGTGAAGAATGCGGCCAAATAAATGGGAGTAAAAAGGCCAAGTGTCACTCTCTGGAAAAGCATAAAATTTGGAAAATGGCAATGCTGCAGAAAGAAGAGATGGCAGAAATAAGCATTTATTTCCCCCAGGCTGGGTAACACCCAAGCAGTGGGGACACTAACTCCATTTACTTCACATGCAGCTTGGATGGGAAGAAGGAGGAAGACAACACAATTCCCTGAGGAGTAGCTGGTTTTAACTGCAGCACTGCAAATGCGGCAAAGCCCTGTCCCTTCTCTCCACAGAGGGATAAAAGGTTCCCTCACTCGCCAGTCCCCCTCCCAAAATTGCAAACTGAGGATTCAGATAACTAGATTTTTCTGTCTTCCTAGATAGTACTATATTCCTCTCTGCAGTTAATAAAACAAGTAAGGAAACCACCTGGGGACGAATCCTGCCTCAAGGCAAGCACAGCTCTTGCCGAACCCAGTAAGGGCTGGTCCTTATCCAGCAAATACTTACTGAAATGCTTCAATTCTGAGGATGGGAATGGTCTCATTTAAATTAAGCACACACAGAACAAGGGCCGAGGAAACTACGGCATGCAGTGTATTTTTACCCCAACACATAAGATCTCCCAAGCACAAACATCTTGCCTGAAATCTCAGGAGACCGGTGGGGTGGAAAAATGCAGGAAAAGGACAGAGCTAAGCAGTAACAACACTGCCGAGCGCAAGATGGTCTTCGCACCAGCCACAGGACTGAGCTTTGCTTTCCAGGCCAGGCAGCGGGCCCAGGGATCACCGTGCACTAAGGGGACATTCCCATCTTTTGGGGACTTCCACAGTCCTTTGCTGAATCTGCATCACTTCACCTATGTTGGAGCACAGTGTGCTACACAAGAAAAGGTGTCTATTGTCCACAAGCAATCGCACATGTTCCTTATAGATAAACCTCTTAAAATCAGACTACAGAAGCATTTGGATAGAGGTATCTGTGCTGCTGTGGGACTTCTGTAGGGCTGTTGTAGGGCCGCTGCCTCCTATGGCCGTGATCCTGACCACACAGCAGGTATCCCTTCATTTCAGTCCTTTTTTTTCCATTGTTGTCATCAAAATTCTCAGTAGAAACCCCCAGTTCAAAGCAGAATACAAAATTCTACTTTTATCACAGTTAGGCATGCACCTGAGGCATTGGGGTAATTTGTCAGATCTCCTTTTCACCGCTTTAGTGTGGCAAAAGAATCTTCTCATCCTTAATACGCTGGGTCAACCCTCAGTTACACTGCAAATACAGCGCAACAGTCCAATCCCATTGCAGCGTGATCACATCACAAGCTGTTAGGAAAGTAATCTATACCCTGGCAATATAACCATAAATATTTCCGACAGCCGTCTTATAAAATGGATCACCATTCCATAACTATGTGTGTGTTTACTATTAATGGATACAATTTCACCTATTGCTTGGTTAGCTGGTTCAGCAATTGTATTAGTATTCAGGAATCCTGATTGTGAAACCATATGATTAAAAAAAAAAAAAAAAAAAAAAAAAGAACCAGGTGATGTTTAGACAACTGCAGCAAGCCTGACTGGGTTGGGCTTTCTCTTCAGGACACTGAGGCCCTCTCGAGCTGAACATGCTGAAATATTTCCTTATACCTCAGTAAAAGTGTCCTTCTCAATGCATTCCCCCTGCCAAATCCTTTAGATCAACGTTTTCAAAACCTCTGAGTGAGCTTTGTAACGTAAGACTGCGTTTTAAAATAAGTGATTCTGAACAGACCTGTGAAATCCGTACTCTGAGATATTTGAAATTTTGGGCAATCTGACAATTTGGTATTAGCTTAGCAGCCTTGGGAGAGACATTGTCTAATAAAAAGATACTGGACAAACTCCAGTTAATTTTTAATCCTGAAAGTTTTCCAAAATCTTGCTTTTAATATTGCTGGCAAGGTATCCCAAGGAGTAGACACATAAATCAATGCATCAGCTCTCCATGTGCTGCTGAAATACCATTTGCTACACTTCACCCTGCCTTAGCAGATATATCAGGGGAGATTCTCGGGAATGCAGCATGTGAGCTGAACCCTGTACCGACAAGTACATGGTGATGAGGACATCCTTCTCTTAGCTTGCTGAGAAAGGAGCAAGGAGGGGGGACGAGCTCCCCTTCTTTCTACTTGCCAGCTTCCTTAAAGCTGCACTTGTATGAAAATTAACTTCCCAACAAGCAAAAAGGACAGGAGAAAAACTCCAAGTACTTTGAAATTTTTCTGTTCAAATCCTTTTGCTTGTTATTTTCTAGCATTTGCAGTCATTGGAGGGATTCCTTGGAGAGCACTTCTGTGTGAATCCAAATACACATTCTTCTCTTTTACTATTTCTTTCTACAACCTGTATTTTTCCCTTATGATCCCTTATTATTTGGTGTCAATGGCCCATATAGTTGCTCAGCATGGTCCCTTATACAAAAAGTTTCCAATTTAGAAGGAAGGAAGTATCACGGCACACAGCAGAGAAAGAAACTCAAGTTTGCACAGCCTACTGCTAGACCTTGAGCCCACTCACTGCTGGTGCTGCAGAGGAAGTTTCCTGAGGGATAGGAGGTCACCAGTCACCCACCACCCAGCTAAGGTTACTGTTCATCACCTCATTGTGATGGCCATCATTCCCTGCCCCAGAGATGCCACCCCTTAGATGGAACTGTGCATCAGGTGCCTGGCAAGGGGAGACTGAATCGGATGCCACAGAGGGTGTCCCAGTGATGGGCAAACACCAGGCAGCCAAGAACAGCCAGTGACAGTGACAAGCATCTCTCCTCCCAAGGACAGAAAACAGTCAGAGCAGCAGAGCTAAGCAAAGGAGAGATGTGCTTCCAATTTTTGGTTCGCTGGGGGATCCACCTCACTCATAAATTCAGCCAGGGGCAGGGAGCTGGCAGTCAAGATAGAGGTGGGAAGGAAGATACTTTGTAAGATTTGGATCTGACTGAATAGTGGATGGTGAGCTCAGAAACAGAGACTCCTCTCTTAGGCTTTCTCTTAAAAGAAACAGGCATGGGGGAGTCACACAGCAGGGCACAGACCTGTTGCCAGGCCCAAGCGATGGATCCTGTCTACCTCTTGGCCAGCATCACCAGGCCTGTGGAGGCACTGGGCATGCAAGGAGGGAACAGATGCTCTGTGCCCCATGAGGGAAAAGATCCCAAAGAAGGACGAGAGGGAGGTAGAGCCACCCCTTCTCCCCATAAGGATGATCTCCATCCCACACCCAAGCTCTCACCTGATCAGCTCCTGGAGGATGTCTGCCCGGCCCACACGCGCCGCATGGTAGACAGGGGTGCTGCGGTGGTGCCGGCTGCCATTGGGATCAGCCCCAGCTTCCAGGAGGATCTTGGCACACTCGAGGTGCCCGTTGACCACGGCCACGTAGAGAGCGGTCTGCCCCTTCACATCCACCAGGTCGATCTCAGCCCCTTTGCGGAGGAGAAAGTCGACGCAGGGGCCGTGGCCAGCGGTGGCAGCGATGCGCAGCGGTGTGCAGGGCAGCCAGCCACAGCACCACACAGACTTCTCGTTGATCCGGCTGCCATAGGAGGGGGGAAAAGCATTGGGTCAGAGAGGGCCTCCTGCCACCTTGCACCATCCCACCTACCCCAACCCCAGAGGAGGATGCTGGGAGAGCCCTAACAGCTCGCTTGAAGCTTTTCCTCCCCACTTTGGGCACTTTATAGCAGCCCTGAAAAGCTCCTGCCAATAACCTGACTAGGGACTGCACATGGGTAGCCAGAGACTACAGCATGTACCAGAGTAGCGCCTGGAAGATGGGCTTTATTGCAGCTCTGCTGTGTCAGGAGCTGCACATACGCACAGTGAGGGAAAAACCCTGCCTCAAAACATAATCAAAATTACCAATAAAAAAAAAAATAAAAAGCTCCCTACTCCCTTTTTACAGGGAGATGTCCCAGATTAGCAGTGGCCAAGCTGGGGACCACAACGATTTAATTCAAGCTGCTCCAAAGAGGGCTGAAAGTCAGGAAAGCAGCAGGGAAACAGCAAGAGGACACAGGAGGAGAGGAGCAACGTATAGAAATGCAAACGTACATCTGTATCACACCACTGGCAACATCCACACTCAGCCAGGCACCATGGGATGACATAAACACAAATCCAGGGAAACTCAGCCCTGCCAGCAAGGAGTAAGCTTGGGAATTGCAGCCATCCTGCACTGAACAGCATAAGTAGGCCATTAGCTTCCTTGGTGGATGGCTGTACTGGCCTAAGAGCCTTTTCCAATTTATTGAAAGAGACGGCTCTGGCCGGCAGCTGCTTAGACCCCCTCCAAAATAACCTGTATTAGTTGCCATGCTCATCCAGATCTCAGGTTAACCCTACAAATCTCATGAATGTCCAGACCTCACTCACTCTCTGCAAATCACTGCAGGTACTGTTTTAGCAGGAACACACAGAGAGGAAAGGATTTCTTTAAAGCCAATGTAGGCTGGCGAAACTGCTCTTCAGCCAGTGTAGCAGTGGATTTGCTCTTCTAGCTCACTCCATGCAGGCCCACGTAACTGGTACAGGACAAAGCAGTTTTTATACAGTGCATTTACAGAGTCTGCTAGGAGAGCAATGCCAGAATTTGTGGTTTTTTCAACCATGTTTTAGGAAAGGGAGTAGTATAAACCCCACATCACACGCTCAGCTGTCAAGTCTTATGATAAAAGTGCTCCCTTTAACCTTGGAGATTTGGGGATCTCCACCCCACACCAATCCCCAAATTCAAAGAAGTGACTCCTCTGCTCACTCCACCACCTGTGTGATGGTGCTGTGGGTCCAGCCCTCCTCCTCCCACCAAACTTTGCTTTTTCCTGCAAGGAAGGATGCCTGACCCTGCTGCCACAGGGTTCCCACATGGTGTGGCAGAAAAATAAGACAAAAATCTCAGACTAAGGGTCCAAAGAGCCCCAGCTGCCCAGGTGGCAGAAAGAGGGGCTGGCCCATTCTCATTTTTGCTGAAAGGACACTTTTTTTGAGACTGGGAGACATTTTGCACTCTAAGCAGTTTTCTCCACGGTGCAGGAAAATTAATTAACTGTCCCCACGGTCACAGACTTAGCACTGGGCAGATTTTGTAACATTGGGTGTTTCAGGTTTATATTCGATTGTAATCCCTTTTGTATGTTTTTCCCATTATACGTAGGCTCCTATTTTCATGGTATTACATTTCTGCCCTGATCTGAAAAGAGCTCGTGCTCGGCCGCCACAGGCTCACTAACTGGCTTGAGATTTGCCTCCTGGGAGACCACGGTGGGATGATTTGGGGGGGGTGGGGGAGCAGAGCATCTTCCCAACCTGATACCTCTCCCGTAAAAACATAACGAGAAGGGGTTGGGTGTCTCCAAAAGGAGCAAGCTGTGGGAATGGTGGCGGGGTGAGCAGCCCCAGGGTTATCATTAGCCAAAATCCTTCAGGCGGGACCTCGCACCTGGTTTCCCCCTTGTCCCCGTGAGGGTCTCCAAAGGCAGTCCTGAGAGTGTGGGCAGGGCGGGGTGCGAGAAAGCCCCCCCCCCAGCCCCCCCTCACCTTTGGAAGCTCTCCTCTTGCAGC
>JAVJGG010000001.1:11103291-11159852 GCA_035590195.1 Aviceda cuculoides
AAAAGGAAAAGGAAAGGGAAAAGGCAAGGAAAAAGGAAAGGAAAAGGGAAAAGGGAAAAGAAGAGAAAGAAAGAAAGAAAGAAAGAAAGAAAGAAAGAAAGAAAGAAAGAAAGAGAAAGAAATGCTATAACCATAACTGTAATTCACACTTAGCTCAGTCTATAAAACTTCTCTCTTAATGGATCTAAGCCAACAGCTTGAATTTTTAGTGAACTCTAAAGCTAAGTTGCCCTGGTGATAAATGCATCTGTGGGGAAGGAAGGGGGGGGGGTCCCCCATCCCCCCATTTTTAGCACAGCTCAACATTTTTCTGCGCAATTTGTATAGTTTCTAAAGTGGACATGAAGACATACATTAACAAGGGGCTGCAACAGAAAACAACAATGAGAGATGGGAGGAGAACTTAATTCCAGCATCCAGGACTGTCATTAGGACTGGGGCTGTAATCACAAAGATGACAACAGATAGGTTGCTTGGAGTCCAGTAAGTTAATTATGCCGGAAATGTGCTTTGACATGCCTAAATATGACTGTCTTCAGGGAAAAGAGATGGATCATCTAGCTGTATTTTGACCTTCCATCAGGTGTCCAGGACTTTGCTCCTTCAATCTTGACCATGCGAAAGAGGAGGATGTGGAATGAAGATTATACTGTAACACCACTAGAAAATCCCACCCATCTGTCATCTTCAGCATGGCACAAAATGAGACAGAGATGAACAGTAATCCTGCTGCTCCCAGCAGACTGGTACAATCAGTCCTCCAAGTTAGGAAAGAGGGTTAAAATAGAGTAAAGAACCACCAGGATAAACACAGGTAAAATTGGTAGCTTGGATGTAGGTGCTGGCAGGTCATGAACATCTCACCCGCATGGGGGATGCCAGCCCCAACACAGTCCCAAAGGAAAGTTTACCCTGGCTTCACCATGCAACGACACCATTAAGGAAAAATGGCCAAAAAAGAGGTTGTACTGCATACCGGTTGTGCCCAGAGAGGTGTGGGTCTCACCACACCTCTGATCCTTGCATGCTTGCTGTTTAGTACTTTTAGCCTTGACCAGAGGATGCCTGTTTATAAGGAAACAGGACAATAATTGTCCTACATGCCCCTTTCATTTCTCCCAAGAAAATTATGGGACCACCTGAGAGAGAGCAGGATTTCAGGTTTTTCTCTCATTCTTTTCCTAGCATTTACTTTTGTTAAGGGCATGAAAAGCTCCAGCTCTGGAAATCCTTTCCCAGTAGCCCAGTACTGTCCTGTGGGAACTCCTCAGGAGACCCTAGCTCAAAGCATGAAGGACTTGCATCAGTCTGGTCTCTCAGGCATGCCCAGCACGTGAGAGAGGAAGCAGTCCATACTTTGGCCACAGGTCCCCAGCCCATAGAGTAAGCGTGCTTGCAGGTATTTACTCTCCTGGGCACATTACTGTGATCAAGCCATTATCATCAACAGTTTGAAGCCGCATCAGAGACATCCCCAGCATGACGCAGGGAAGGAAAACACCAGTGGAGTTTTTATCACCATTTTCCAGGAGAAATGGCCATTTGGAGCCTTCCTCTGATGGCTTATATGGGAATATCAAAGGAGAAGCAGGCGCCTCCTTTACCTCAGTCAACAAACGAAACACCTCCTTGCAGGCAGGTTAGAAAATAACATAAAATCTGCTGAGGACAAGTTTCCATTGATGGCAAAGAGCTGCCCAGAAATGAGTCACACAGGAACATTTCAGTGAAACCTCCCCCACTCCCACCAGGGATTTGCAGACAAAAGGGATTTATTTATATTTTTTGCTATTTTTTCTCTTCAGAAAACATTCAGATTTTGATGGGAAAATAAAACTGGAAAGCTTTTTTCCCCTTCATTTTTGCCCTTTGCACAACTTCTTTCACCACTTGTGTGGAACTGTCAGAAAAAATACCTCAAGGAAAAGCAAGAGCAGGAAAAAAGAAAGGAGCTGGAAGAGCTGGGGAGGAGAAGAGTTCATTTCTGACATACACAACGCATGTGCAAAATGTTTCTCTGCAGCCTTCCCTGTCCCTCCCTCTTCCTCTGAGTCTGGCCATTGCCAGCTTCATCCAGCTGCCCTAAGCAAAGCCATCTTCAGCCCCTGTGCACTAGGATGTGCACCCCTTCCCCAGGGCTGGATCCCATCTCTTGCAGAGAAGAGGTAGACAGGGTCCACCAAGCAATGAGATGGGGCAGGTTTCGCCCTCAGGCAGGTGGTCTCTCTTGCATTTACTCCCAATGTTGAAAAATGCCAAAGATGCTGTGCTGAAGAGCAAACCAAATGGCTAAAGCCCCCAGAAGGTTTTCCATTTATAATGTTAAGTAAGTAAAGGGAATGATAGGAGCTGTATCCTGGCTGTTAAATAATCAGAGGAAAATAAATCAGTTATGGAAAGTGTATCTGCATGCAAATGGGGAGGGGAACTGCTATCAGCAGTGAGAACTACCCAGCAGCATGGATTATTGATTAAAGCAGTAAGCAGGGGTAGTATGGAGCTGGGTCTCCCATCCCACAAGCACCCGATGCCCAGCCACTGGTGTTTTTTCCCTCACCTGTTGGACCACGGCTCTGATTCTTTTCACCAAGCAAATGCATCCCTATGTAAACCTGACAATGGAAATCCTTCCCTGTTTCATACATTTCCTTCAACAAACCAAATCACTTACTTGTACTTTTAAGAACAATCTTTAAGATAGGTATTTCAGTCAGGCTTAGAGAAGATGGTGGCTCTAGTAGGACCAAAATTAATCCCCAAATAGAGACTGTGGCACAAACCACTAGAAAATATGGGAATGCTTGTCCTTCACTTTGCTAGCACCATTGCTGAGGACACTGAAAATGTAAGCTCCTAGGCAAAAATATCAAATGCAAGGCAATTCCATTGCTTTCATATAAGCTACAGCAAAGCTATAGGCTCTGTCTCTAGCAAAAGAAGGGTCCAGTACAGCCCTGGGGCTTTCTGTATCACAAAAGGAGTGTTAATGAAGAGGACACAAGTCTCATCTGAAAACCTTTCCTGTTTTTAAAATGTTAAACACCAACAGACAGGATCACAATCTTTGTTCAAAGTTATAGCTAGTCAGTTGGTTTCATCCTCTCTTTTTCTGGACCAGAATGTCCTGTACACTGAAGTGTACCCACCAGAGAGCTAACACCAGCTTACCCAAGAGCTGATAGCAATCTGTCGATGGATGGACACCTGTTCCAGCCTGCAGCATACTATCTCCATCCTCAGCTGAAGGGAGAAGCAGCTGCTGTAATGGAAACACTTGGCTGGGTTTTGCAGATCAAAAAGGAAGAGAACCTGATCTGAAAGGAATCACTTCCATTTTTTTGTAACCATCAAACTTTTCCATCAGGAGCAAAGTGGGAAGCAAATCTAACTCAAAGCAGCAAGACGAGCTTGTCTCAAAGCAAGTCTGTGATTTAAGAAGCTGAGGGCAACAGAAGTAGGAAGAAAGCAGACTACCACTCATAGGACCTGGGTTCCCACCCCTGCCTCTCCTTGCGTGACCTTTGGCAGGCCTCTGATGCTCCCTCAGCCACCGTCCCATTCTGTCCCCCTCAATGAGAAGATGGAGATTTCCTAACCCCCATGTCATGGAAAGCAGAGCCAGAGATGCTGTAAAAGGCACTCAGCTTTAATTAAAAAATATATTGCGGGCTTCGTCACTAGGAAGAAAACTCTGAAATTGTGAATAGGAAGTCAAAACCAAAAGAGCTAAATACATGGGCTGTTTTTAATCTGATGCTTTGCAGAATCAACTTCGGCTCAGGACCTAAGGGTCAGGAGAGACCTGACTCCTGATTTCCCAATGCTTATTGCTGGCATGACACTTCCTCTGCCTTGTGGCTTTGGCTGAAGGTCTCTCAGGCAAAGAACATGGTTTATTTTGTGAATGTTCAGTGCCAGGCCCAAAGGAAACAGGAATCACCCTGAACTACTAGCATTTGAATGCATCTGGCTTTTCTGCATCAGCCCATCCACACTGCACATTGCCAGGCTTTCATACTTCACTGCAAAGACACAAAATGTGCCAACCAGCCTTTGTCTCCTGATGCACTGAGAAATCAAACAGTGAATATTTCCTAGAAATCATAGAATGGTTTGGGATGGAAGGGACCTTTAAAGATCATCTAGTCCAACCCATCAAGACATTTCAGGCAGTACAGATCCAGGTCCGAGGGTGCAGCTGCCAGTGACTTGGAATAGGACTCCTCGCTCAAATGAGGTCTGACGTGAAATTTGGTCTCACCAGCCTTGAGCAACAAACTCATAAACCTGCATTAGTGATAAAAGGCTCACTGAGTCCCCCATGGCAGCGTCTATGCCTCCACCTTCCTTCAGAGGCTGTGCTTTTGGAGATGCTTGACTTCACCACTGCATCCAGCTGGGAACAGGCATCAGGATCTCCATGGTGTTGAACATCTATGCAGAAAGCACACTGTTAAGGTGGCAAGTTCTGGCAAAACTAGAAAATGCCATTAACTAAAAAACAAGAATGGAACTATGCAAAAATAGGAGACCGTTTCATAATGTGCTCACATAAACAGATGAATTAAGCTGGCTCTCCAGACAGCTCTAGCTATTTCTCCCTTGCAAGTGCTTGACTTTCCCACCTTAACACTGCTCTTAGCATGCTTTTTTCTCCCTGTGCACTGTGTATAGAAAATACAGCCGCCTGCCCACACCCCGGCTCTGAAGTAAGAGAATCCCAGTGTTGAGTGAGTGCAGGCACTTACCGGCTGACACAGCATCCCTGCTGCAATCACAAGGGTCTCTTTATAGAACAGCTCTCGGGGCACACAAGACCTGGACCAGCCTAACCGAATCAGCAGAGAAAAATAAACATCCTTCTCTTGGAAGTGCCTAGCACAATTTCATTAAACCAGAGTATGACTGCAAAGGAGCCGGATGTATATTTATTGAATTGAGCCCTAGGAGAATAAAAAGGGAAAAGAAGCCCCTGGCTGTTATGGTGAGGGGGGATTTAAGGAAAATAAACAAAGCAAGAACTACCCCCCTGCTCAAATCCCAATGCTAAAAAAAGAAACTACAAAGTCATTTTCAGATGTGATTTCCATGGAGGGTAATGTGAACATGCTGCGGTTTTAAAACAATTACATGAAGAAAGGTGTCTTTTGGAAAGAGGGGCACAAGAATTACGAGCGTGTTTCCAACCAGCGGCATTCCTGCCTGTTTTACAGCATGCTCTGGATGCTGGCCTACCTCCGAGGTGGAGTGTGAACATAAAACATTTCCCCAATTGTTTTCCCCGCTCAGATGCGGCGACGTTGAACAGCTGCAAAGCGACGCGCAGGCAAGTTCCCCGGCCTGGCTTTCACTCTCAGTGGCAGGGTGCAGGGGTTTAGAGCTAATTAAGAAATGAAAATTGACTCTCGACTCCACACATTTAACCACCTCTCCTTGCTCCCAGGGAAGGGGTTTCTGTTTCATGGTATTTTAGATCAACCCATGTTCATTTTTCTCTGCTTCTTTTATCTCTTTTTTTCTTTTTTTTTTTCTCATTGGACATGGCTCCAGAGAGGCTGTTTAAAACATTTTGGTTACCAAAACCCAGCTTCCAGTAAAGAAATAACATTCACTGTTCTGATAATCCTTCTAACAGCACCTCTCTCCTACCAGTGATGCAACATTTCTTTTAACAAACGACCCCAAGTTCTCACCTCCTCTCTCAAAAAGAGGTCCTGGACTGGAGATGCATTAGAAATGTCACCTTGCTCTGCTTGAGAGAGATACAGAAAATATGGCCACTCATGCCTGAAGGACATGGAAATGTATTATTTGTGATCAGAGCAGTGATATAGCAGTAATAGCAATAAAAGCATTGTATAGCTATTGTTAATACTAGTATAAAGTTGTAATTTTGGCTTTTTGCTTTCAGCTTGTATCCCTACTGAAAAAGCATAAAAGGTGAAACAAACTAATCCAATTAAAAACAAAAGGTACCCAATCAGGTATGATAAACTCTAACTTGAGAGGTGGCCTGCATAAGGAGCATGCAAAGAAGGGCAGGCAGGGATGTTTCTTTGCTGCTGCACTGACTCCCTCCTGCAAGAGCCCAGAAAACACTTCTCCTGAGCCCTCCAAATCACTCCCTGAAATGACAGAGAGATGACCCTCTGCCTGGCTGCACTGAACCTGCAAGGGCTGCAGGAGCTGACGGGCAACATCGCAAGATGCTACAACAGGCAAAACATCTCTAGCGTGTCAGGCTATCTCAGCCCGCTTTTAATAACACCAGCATCCCTTCCTCAGGTCAGGAGTATCACATTACACAGTCCTTCTGGTGTGAGAAGTGGGAAGGAAAGACAGAAGAGCCTCTTAAGAATATTTTAGCTGGGCTATAAATACTGATGAAGCAGGCTGCCTTCCCTTCCTGATGCTTCACAAAGCTTCTCCAAAAGCAGGAAACAACTTGAGGAAAAAGCTACTCCCCACTCCCGCTTGGCATCAGGCTGCAACATCTCTGCACCCTTGAGGATCCTTTCCCAGGCAGAAAAGGGGTGTTGTAGCCCAGACACTTTGCAAAGCTGGGTGAGTAGATTTGCCACACGTTGCTGGACTGGGGTAGCAGGGCCTGGAGTGTGTGGGCAGGGGGCTGGAGATAATTATTATCCCTAATCATCTGAGCAGATTTGGGAGTACCAATGCGCCCTGCTCAATGCAGGAATGGATCAATACAAACCTCTTAAGGCTTTGTTCCCCAAAGCATGAAAGTTAAACTCTAATACAATGCAGTTGCCTCTTTCTTTTTTTGTTTAAACAAAAGCTAAAAACAAAGAAAATGGCAAGAAAAGCAGAAAAAAATAGTCATCAGCACCTGGTTATTACCAGAATCCATGGCGTATGGAATCTGATACCCATTGCCTTTATCGGGTCAGGGTTTGACAAGTAAAAGAAGTAGATTATGGTGGATTTTCAAAGCCCTTTTAACAGCGCAGACAACTGAAAAACTGGGTACTCCGGTCTCAGCCTTATTAAAGGCTATTTTCATAACCATAAACTAACAGAACAATGTCTCATTTTATAATTAATACATATTGTTATTAATAGATTTAAACAAAGCTGGCTTTCATTCCTTTATTTTGTGGTGCATTTGGTGAAGCACTTAAAGGGGGCCATTCCAGTGTACACATATAACTGTTTTAATTACATCCTGTGAATTTATTTTTCCAGGGAGAAATATTTCTCAGGGAAAATGTCTATAAAAGTAACTTTAGAAGCAATGTAATTTTGTGCGTGTTTCCTATAGGAAATCTGTTTAGTTTAAGTCCCAGGTTCTAACACTCTCTTTTATGCAGCAGTGCCACCTGAAGAATGCTGCTGACAGCCGCGTTAAATCCTTGTATCTCTTCTGAAATGAAATTGATGATGGATTTGTGAGTCGTCATGATGGGACCTTGCCTCCTCCCTCTCAACTGGATTTTGCTTGCAGGATGACTCCTTCGCAGACACCCCACCAAAGGAGGCACCTTACCTTAACGGGCACTCCAGGCGTTGATTTATGTGCCCATGTTGGTGTTGCATTTGTGAGTTATTTTTACCGTCATTTACTTAACCAAGGACAGCCCCACAGGATCTTGACTGTAGTTTCCCAGATATAAGAAGAAAAGCTTTATGGATTTCACAGCCATCAAAATGAGAGTTCCCAGGAAATGTATCCTCCAGGAGGGCCTTTGGTCAGGCTTAAGCATTTATTTCTTTCCCCTAGGAAGCGACAAAGACAGCTGGAAACTCCAGCCCACAGCCACTTTGTCACCCTTAAACTCCTCATTTCTGGGACTTGCATCTATTGTTTCACCTTCTAACTTCATCCTGACCTCGGGGCATTAGCAATGTTTCACTCCTCTGCCAAGAAAGAGTCCATGTTCCTCTGGGTGACTGAACACAGACTATGGGGACAGGCATACTCTGGGTTCTTGGTCCTGCCTGTCTGTTCTCTGCAGACCACAGCCTGCTCCCTATTTAGCACAAGTCTGTCTCTGGAGACTTTGCTTGGGTTCTGCTTGTGGTTCTGATCATGACCAGATCTTCAGCAGCTTTGGCTTCTTAACACAAGGTGATGGAAAAGCTGTTAGCTTCCTACTGCTGGGGGCTGCAAATCAGCTTTTTCTTTCCTGATAACTTACGGTATAGCTCTTAGCTCATCCTGCTTAGATTTTGCCCTATGCCTCATCATTGTGGAAGAGCAGATATACCCCAGCACCCCTGTGAAAAGACTCTGTGATGCACCAGCACTGTGATGTTCCGCTTGGAAGGCCTTTCTCTGCCCTACATCCACTGGGGACTGATGTGAGGAGTTGCACCAGGTCACCTTGGAGAGGAGAGCACCCTTCCTCACCTAAGGAAAAGGGCCCAGCTTCTAAGAAAGCCAAAGGCAAGCAAAAGCAGCTCTTCCTCTAGGTAATTACAAGGAATTGGACACTCCAGAGTGGCCCCTTGCCAGCAAGGGATTTCTAGCACAGAAGTATGACCCTCTCCGACCTTCAAGTGCAGTTTTGCACTTGGTTTTCTTCTAGGAGGCTTGAAGCAAGAGCTGCTGCTGGGCACCCAGATCCCAGTGCTGCAGCAAAGGAGATGCCTTTGGACATGGGACGGTGACAGGTGGTGCACAAATAGGCTCGGGTTAAACAAGGGAAGAGTTGATTGTCCTTTCCAGACTCTGGGCTCTGGAAGAGTGGCCAGCTGTATGGCTGGAAACATAGTCTGGGTTTGTGCATGGTTATTGAAGAAAAGCACCTGTGGCTGGAAGTTTCTGATAGTAACAGTTGTCCTAATAAAACATAGTCCTTCGGCTTAAGAGAAGACAGTGTCTTCAAGATTAGTTACATTCTTCTGCATCTTTGGTCCTAATTGCCTTGGGCTGATTGGGCACTGCCTTCAAATCAGCCCTGCCTTACATGCTGCGTTGCCAGATCCTTTGTCAGAAATGTCCTCTTCCTTCCTTTTCCTCTCCACCATTAAACCAGCAGAAGTAAATGTAGCATGGGTTCTTGCAAGTATGTGTGATCAGCTCTGTGTGATTCAGCTCTTGCTGCTGTGAGGTTTCACCACCTTGAAAATTACACCCTTCCAGAACACAGAGGAAAGGGTTTGAGTCATTTTAGACATAGGAAAAAAAAAATAAAACACAGAGAAAGTAGCTTTCCCATATGCAGAGTATGGTGGATCAGCTTTGCCAGCTATAAAAACCTATCCTGGTTACTTACTCATCCTGGTGACAGGATATTTTCACTGTTCACTTGAGATAGTGCATTAGCAGTACCACAAATTAGTCTGTAAGGACCATTCTTTAACTCCGGGAAAGCAAGTCTTTCAATGCCACAAAATGCATGGCATTTCACACTGCCAAATACACTTACGATATACACGGAAAGTGCTGTAGGCCAATAACACAGGAGGAGAAAGACAATTATACCTGATCACATAAGAAAGCTAGTCTCCAACAGATGGAGAAATAGTCATTATTAGTCCCTACTAATTCTTCTCTATCATTACCATTTATCTCTATTGGCACTATTGCAAACCCTAGCTCTGCTGTTGTAAGCAATGCACAAAGATGGTGCTGTGAGTTGCTAGCCATTTAAATCAAAGCAATGGAAGGGAGATGACCTGCCCCAGACTGACAGAGATCTGTTGCAGAACTGGAGAGGAAGCCAAGGCAGTGAATGTTACTGTGTTCCCATGCTAGTACTCTTATTGCTCTGATCAGCAAGTCTTTGGCAGGACTTGATGTCTAATCTACATTTATCTGGATTTTGGACTGACCTGGATTGAGCTGTGTAAACCAGCAGCCTAGCTGAGTGGCATCATGTAGAAAAGTCTCACCCACTCCTACTTACCTCTAAGAAAACCTGTGTGGTGGATTTGAAGTCATCTCGAAAGGCTGCACCTTAACCACAGCAGGTGCTGAATTTATGGCTATGGTCAGAAAGTGTTGACTCACCTCATTAACTCCTAAAACTCAGAGAGAATGGAAGATGCTGTGTTGGACAGATGAAATGGGGAATAGCAAGGCTAGCAGTTCCTAAACACTTTCCAGTTGGATTGGTTTGAAGGAAAAA
Organism: Aviceda cuculoides; assembly: GCA_035590195.1. Taxonomy (NCBI): domain Eukaryota; kingdom Metazoa; phylum Chordata; class Aves; order Accipitriformes; family Accipitridae; genus Aviceda; species Aviceda cuculoides. The sequence goes on from JAVJGG010000001.1 coordinate 11,113,386, forward strand.
CCCAAGGTTGGAGCCAAGGCATGAATAAAAGGCCTGGAGCTCTCCAGAGGAATGTGAGGTCCAAGGCTGAAATGGAACATCCCATCCCCCTGCAGCAGGTTTCACACTGACCTCAGAGGGATACTTCAGGCTCACACTTTCTGGGAATTTTTTTTTTTTGCCGGGCTCGGACACACAAAGAGAAAGCCCAAGCGGTTGGGCAGTTACTTGCCCAACAGATGCTGTGCCATGTCTGTCTGGGCTTGGAACAAGAGATGCTACTCTAAGTCAAAACTAGGCGGCAGAACAAGGCTCTTCTTGGAGAGGCTAGTGGAGAAACCTCAAGACCCGTCCTGCTTTGCAGGGACTGAAGACAAAGCTGTGTGGGGTCAAATCACAGTGGTGGGGTCCTGCATTACTGTCAAGGACATGTGAAGAAAGGATAAGACAATAGGGCAAAAATAGATTATTTTTGTCTCCTGAGTGCACATGAAAACACTCTGCTTCTGAAGGAAAAAGGCAACCTTACACTTCTTTCTTGCTGGTAAAGACAAGGTTCCAGCTTTTGCTCTGATGAGTGCCATGCTCATTTATGAACTTTTTCATGGTTTGACAGTGAGAGGTCCAAAAGAACCCCTAAATCTCAAACCCTCTTTTCACTGCTACTCAACCATGAAAACTGTACTTTACAGCCCAGACACTTGGTTACTCTACCTACACCCAGGACCTGGAAGAAGCCCTTGCAGGCTCTCATGGAGCCCACCATCTCTTGGCCACTGGATTTCCCAGGAAGATGCCAGCACACACTTCTTTACCAAGGCAGAGAGCACAGAGCCTGCACCCATGCTGTCATGAGATAAGAATTACAGAGAAACACTTTTAATCAACTTCCTCTGTAGATAGTTAAAAGATTTATTGTCTAACGTGAAAAGAAATAGCAGAAATGCTTAGGACAGTGCTGCAGGCTGAAGCTCTTTGTCTTGGTTGAGGTCTTCTTTAATGGCTTCCATGCACCAAAGTGTTCAGGCAACAGACAAATTCTCCACGGCTGGTATGCCCCTCCTGGCTCTCCTGACAAGGCAAGGATAACCACCTGCTCTGCAGCAGGGGAGAGGAGATGTTAAAGCTTTATCTCCTATCGCCCAAGCTAGTCTCTCCAGCCTCTGGCTTGCCTCTCCCTTGTTTTGTCCATGGGCAATAACCATCTTGTGACAGCGCTGGGATTTAGGTCATTTCCTTCCCCGCTTCTCCTCAAGGGGTTTTAATTAGCATTGCCATTGTACTCCTCAATTTGACTATACTCCTGGCTTCCACTTTAAGTCTCCTTTTTTTTTTTCTTGTTATGAGCCCTTTAAGACACAGCTGTAAAACTCTGCAGACTGTATATCATAACACTTCATAATCACACTTACATTTTAGTAACATGACAGAAATCAGCTCATTCCTAGTGACCCAGAGAGCCTCAAAGCAGTACACCAGCACACGTTAATAATGAAGCTGGGAGCGAGGCGTCAAGCTGGAGCACCTCTGCTCCCCGCTGCTGTCTTCAGTGGTCCTCTGGGAGGACCTTGGTGGGACAAGGCTGAAACCGAGGTAGTCGGGGGACTGGGAGCAACATCTCATTCCCTAGCAGGTCCTTGCTGAGCTACACCAGGTCTGCACGAAGGTGGACACTTCCCAGTATGTGGGTTTTTTTGGTAGGGCCCTGTGGCTAACCACTGGGATGAGCTGGGCTCTCAAAGGCATGTTGTGGGGTGTCCTGCATTTCTGTGAAGAAGGGATAAGACGGAAGGACAAAAACAGATTCCTTTTATCTTGTGAGTGCATAGGAAAACAATCTGGATATGTGAAGTCAATAGACAGCCTATCAGTATAGAAAATTGAGTCAAGCATCCTTTAGAGCATATATACACATGTAGGCACATTCATCCACTGAAAATGGACTTTCACTTAGAGATCATTCTGCTAACTGAACCAACAAATATATTTTCTTACTTATTTTAACTTAATCCACCCAGATGTGTTTCTGAGCCCCCAGGCTCCAGCAGGAGCACAGTCCATCACAAAGAGGACAATGACAGCCACACATTGTGCTCATTGGAAACTATCCAGATAGCTGAAAAGCACTGCTACCCCTTTTCTGTGCCGACCAAGATCAACACATGACGGGGTCCCTCTCCTGTCATGTGTTTATACAGCACCTTGTGCAGCAAAGCCTTGATGTAATTAGCCCCTTTAGCTGTAATGACACCAATAATGGCTGTAAAGCCTTCCCTCCTGATCTCGCACAGCTGCAGACCTCCAACTCACCGTGACTTTCTTCTCCCCAGCACCCTATTTCCACCTTCAGCAGTACATCCACTGGTTTTCACGGCAAAGGGTAGTGCAGTTCTGGCCCTTCCTCCACCGTGCAGTGTGCTGCAGCACAGTCCTTATATGTTTTTCCTCCTGGCTGCACATTTAAGGCCCTGATCCAACACTTAGAGAAGTTCGCAGAGCACTTGCCATTGACTCGAGCAGGTTTTGGATCAGGTGCTGCAAGTAAAATTTGTCCTAGCCAGATACCAGTCACTAGGGTGTAGTTTTGAGACTGAGTTTAAATACCAAAGCCCAAGCCTGGACTTGGCTCCCTTGCTGACCTTTCAGAAAGCCTCTTCTCATTTTCCTTGGCTTCTTTACCGGTTCTGCAGCCGCCTGTGGGTTTGGTAGTGGTTCAGGTTACTTGCTGATGGCCTGTTCTTCTACCTCTGCCTTTCAAGAAGAGTTCACTCCAGGATTTATAACAGGTTTTTGGTAGCACTCTCTGTACTTAAATCTGTAAAACCATTTCAGTTTAAGCACCTGTTTTCACACGCTCATAATTTCACAAAGCATCCACCTTTTGGGATAAAATTTTCCATGCTTCAGTTCTTGCCCAAGGTGCTATTTTTTTTTCTTTAAATAAAATTCCAAAAGGAAAAAAAAAAAAAGTTTAATCCAAATCCATTCCACATTTCTGTACTTGGCTTGAGGCAAGAAACTTTCCCCATTCAAAAAAATTTCTAACCACACTTCTTGTCGTGAAGCTCAAAGGAAAAAAACTGGTGCTCAGGAGCTGCCACAAACACTCTAGGAAAACGACTGGAGCCATGGGCTGAAAACCCTGATCCACCCCAAAGACTTGAAAACAAGGTGCCTCTCCTTCCCTTGCTGTCAGGCAGTGGGGAGTACATAGCTCATGCAGCTTCATTAGCTTGCAGTGCCTCCAGCAGCAATGGTGTTATGAAGGTGGCTTCTCCGTCACAAGAGCCCATGGCCAGGCTGTGACCCAGCCTCTCCTGGAGCCAGTGGGAGCTTTTCCACCGAAATGGACTTTCAGTCACGCTTGCAAGTGCATCACTAATTATGAGTGGGTTCAAAGCCTCCTGAAGTCAGTCGGAGCCTTTCCAGTGACCTCAGCTATCTGAGCAGCTGTGGTGCAAAGGCTTGACAGGGTCTGTGGGAGAAGCCAGCACAGCTTGTAAAATTCATGCCAGGTTTTTCTTTTATTTTTTACTCCCTGCTCTTCAGGATGTCTTAGGAAATGAAATTCAAAGAAATAACACCAGGGCAATACTCAGGCTGTAAGATCAAGCAGTCAAAGTAATCAGGAAATTGTTTAAAAAAAACTTACATTGCTCCAGAAATGTTGTCTCAGCTTCCCTGAGCCACTTCCCTTTTCCCCAGTGTTAAAGGTAATGTATCACTTGTCTTATTTGAATCTGTCCTCATTCCTGTTACCGCAGTACACTGGTCCCAAGCCACCTCCAGGGCCCCAGGCATGTCCTGACCCCAAAGCAAGGGTCTAACTGCCTCCAACAACATTTTGCTCCTCCTGGCCTGTAAAGGCTGCCCTGGAGTGTTGTCCCAGTCATTACCCCCCAAGATTAATTTCTGGTGGTGCAAGTCTTTCTTACACTCAGAGCTCTGGCTTGGAAACCCAGACATCCAGCTTGCATCTGCCAGAAGACAGGAGAAAAAGGATATGGGAGACAGAGATCCCTGGCACCACCATTGAATCAGAAGAACTGCGAGGCAGGAACATTCCTGGATTACGAACTAAGGCTGGGGCACAGCGAAGAGCTACCTGCAAAGCTCCTGTATCCCAGGTCAACCTGTCAGACCATCCTTCTTCTAAACCGAAGGCTCACTGGGGCAGCCAGCCTTCCTCCAAAGTGCTCACAAGATGCATAAGGTCTCTGCCCCTCCGTGAAAGCTACTCTCAGCAATCAGGAGGCAGCTTAGTCACTCTCCTAGAAGATGTGTTGACACAGTCCTTTGACTCAACAGCAGCTGTATTGCCACTCCCCTTTCAAGCAACCCAGCTGTTTTGGGTGTCTTTTCTGCCAAGCAAGGCAGTGCCCATTGAATGGCCTCTTCTGCACTTTTCTAAGGATGACTTAGGCCCACTCCAGGATTCCCTCCTTGCGAGTCCAGTAATAAGCTGCTCTTCCAAAGCCTGAGATTTGGCTGCTTGCTTTTGGATGTCTGCAGAGCTGTGGATCTTCTTGTCCAGATAAAGGCTAATGCCATACCCAACAAAAAAAAAAGCCTCAAGACCTCTAAAGCAACTACTTCCAGCCAGAGGCGTCAGAGCCAATCACATATAAACGTACACGTCTACGTTGATTAATCCCTGCTGGGAACACTCTTGGGATGCTCCATTTCCATCTCCCAAAACATGAAGAAGACACAGCTGAAGAGAGGACAATTTCTTAAACAATTTCAGCAGTATCACAGTGCTCTAGTGGTCTTTACCACCCAGGGACTTCAGAGCAAGCAACGGGACTATCACCAAGCAGATGCATCAGTGGTTGACCTGCTTGATCTTGCAGCTTTCCCAATCAAGTGTGGCTACAGCCTTGACAATGAGTGCAAGGGTGTAAAAAGAGAGCCAAGCTCCAGGAGACAGACAGAGCAAGTATTGAGAGTATATGAAGATACGGGGATCCACAGTAGGAGAGGTAAAGGTGTGGCAGGACCACAAATTAAATATTTGACATGAGAAAGGTCACTTTGCACTTGCACAAAATAATCAAAGACAAATTTTCTGGCCAGGCTCTGGGCATAAGCTGGAAGTGAACTCCAGTGGGCATTAGACACTTCACATAAAACCCCCTCCTTTCTTAGCAAATTTCATCCTTAATTTGGCACTGAAATGTACACTTAATAACCCAACACTTTCCAAAAATATAGTTGCCTTTAACAGTGCAATGAAAGCTCCCGCTCCCCCAACTCCTTTTCTGCAGAAGCACCAGCAGATGACTAGGACTCAGCGCTGCATGGCCATCAAGCCATCCCATTTACATGAACCTGGGAAGGACTTTACTCCTTCTGGAGGGGTTGCTTCCCTCTCCAAGCACACTCTTCTCCCACCAAGGAGGCATCTTCTCTCCTGCATCACACGGTGGCTTACCCACAAAGCCCCGCCACCAGCAGAGCCAGCCTGGGCAGCAGCAGATGCAGATGCTGAGACCAGCCGTGGAAGTTTGCATGTGCCTTCCACTACGGGCTGTCCCCCCTTCGCGGCGCTGCATTGGAAGCAGCTGGATGCCTTCGGGTGGTCCTGTGCTCCGGTTGCTCTCCGCAGTCACATACTGAGAGCCCACAAGCCCCGTGCAAATACAGCACATGATACTTGAGAAAGTGACATTTTAACGAAATAACACATTTAATGCGCATTCCCACACAGCTTCTGGTTGCTCCTACCAGCAGATATAAAACACAGCACAATAGAACAGTATTTAGCTGTGAGAGACCCTGGTCTCCCACCCTCCATTTTGGCTCTGAAAGACAAGTACGCTATTAACGGGGACTCTGAGTTTACAGCCCTCTGTCTAATGGAGTTAAACATAAAACCGGCCCTTTCTTGACACTTCTGTGGACAGGAATGAAAAGCTGAGAGCCAAGGAGCACTAGAACTGGAGGAGAACACCTTTTCTTCCTCCCAGGCTACCTGACAGGCACAGGGCTACCTACGAACAGTGGATGTTGGATGGCCTATGAATTCCTCCTGGCTCCAGGGCTGGTCTCCAGCACAAGGTGCTACTCAGCTGAGCTGTGCCTGCAGCCACTGGGATCCCATCAGGGATGCCGAGGACATCAAGGGGGCTTTTCTTGCTCTCCTCTGCCTTGTCCCAATCCACCCATGCATGGTGACAGCCACAGCTTCATCACACCGAAAACCTGTCAATATTGGAAAATGTCCTCTGGCTCTTCTCCACTCAGCAGCTTCCCTGTATGCATGCTGCTCAGGATCACTTTAAATCAAGTTCTCTGGGTGCATCCTCCAAACCAGCTCTCCTGTCAGGACATTTTTGTTTGTACCCATGGCTGTTTGCTGAAGACCCAAATTGTTGGGATAGAGAGGTACTTTTCTTCAGCTCCCACCCTGCCAGGAGCAACAAGAAGCATGAATAAAACTCTTGCTGCGACAAGAACAAATAAACCTTCCTGCTACACAAAGCTGCATGCCCCAGGAAGGGCTATGCCTCTTCGTCCAACCTAAATAACACTGTCTCTCCTTGCAGACCCCTTCTCCTTCCTCCCTCCAAGCATAACTCTCTGTGAAGAGACTGGCCTGAAAGAGGTGAGCACAATGGATTGATATCTGGAAAGGATGCTAAACAGAGGACAGGAAGAAAATCCCTCCTGCAAGAACTGCAGAGAAAAATCCAAGCACAGTGGGGTACTACCGCTAAATACAACACAGCAAGAGTCATCCTGACGGACAGACAAGCTCCACATCATCTGCAAAGGAACTCCAGATCTTAACTGATATGTAAAAGGGAGCCATTTTTTTCCTCTCCTGTCCTACTCTCCTTCTCCCAAATCTCTGCAGAGACAATGCATGAAGAGACAGGTATGAGTCTGCAGTTGCAAGAAACCCAAAGAGATTTGGCAGTGCAGATGTACATGTCACACTAGACAGTGACTCGGTGATGATGGGGTCATGGGTGACCGTGAACCAGCACAGCTATAAAACCAGTGTGAAAACAAAAGAGGTCTCGGCTTGCTCCAGTAGAGGCTGGAGTGAGATATGCCAGGTGAGAGCTCACCAAACCCACTCTTGCCTAGCTTTACACCTTTCTAAAGTCAGAGCCACCACTTCCCAGTACCTCCTGGACTTTCCAGATACAAGCACCAGTGGGGTGAGGACATCTTTAGCTATTTCTGTCTGTGTTGATGCAAAGTAAAAACACTCCATTAGAGTGATTATTCTCAGGTTAACATATATGTTGAAACACTTACTTTTACAAGCATTTTGTTCTAGTTGCCCGAATTTACAGACTTTAATACCTGTGCAAATGAAGGCCAGGAGATAGGAGCTCATCGTAGCTTTTTTATATTCACTATTTGTTGTCAGGCTGTTTACTTTCACCTTTCTCCCCATGACACAATTTATGTACACTTTTATACGCACATTTAACCATGAGTGCTTTGTTGACACTGCCTGTTTCAAACATACTTGACTCTAATGCCATTTTTCTGATGTCCGGTCATCAGATTCACAAGACACTTCAAGATGTTGGAGGAGCCATTCTTTGTTTTCTGTATCCTCAGACATTATAGTAGCTGAGAACTATGAAAACAGGACTCTCATTTCTTTCCCGTCTATCCTTACAAGGAGAACTGCAGCACAGACATCTGTGACGGTCAACAGAGTAACTTGGGTATTGTGGAAAGGTGTATCTTGAGCTCTTTTTCTTCCCACTGCCGTCTCTCCAACAAATAAATAATAATAAAAAAGCATCATGCAAATGGTTAAAGGCTGCTTGTCTGCCTTTAGGAGGATGTGATGAGACAAAACCCAGCATCTCTCTGTTCTGGCTGCTCATTCACGATCCATCAGTGTCACTTCTGGTTCTTACCTACCCTTTCCTACACTCCATGCACTGATGCTGACCCAGGACCTACCTCAGGTTGACTCCACTTTCCAGCTTTGTAATGTGCACTGGAAGTACCGCTGAGACTATTTGAATTGGACAGAAAGACTTCCTTTCTCTCTCTCAAGGCTAAAGCCAGACGAGCTTAGAATCTCCTGCACGGAGCAACTGCTTCTTATCCAAACAGCTTCTCCTTCCCACACAGCTCTGCAATACGCTGTGTATCCCCAGCTCCTCCTGCGCACAGCCGACACTTGGTCTTCAGCATCAGCAGATGCTATTCCAAAAGGCAGAGAAACCTGAAAGCACAGAAGAAATTAAGCACCTTTTGCCACCAAGTTAATCCGACGTAAAGCTGTTAGCCAGAAAATGGTCCCTGTGGCTAGGCTGCCAGCCCAGGAATTGAGAGATACTATGCAGCTCCTCCTCGCTGCTTGCCTGTACCACTTCCCATCCATTTCCTTCTAGACTGAGTCAGTCTTCTGAAACAAAAAGAGCTCTGTTACAATATGCCTTTTCCATTAAATCAATGGAAGTCCTTTCGGTTTATATCCCGGTCATCTGGAACAGGCTCTTCTGGCCTTTTGGGGAGGGAGAAATTTATGTCCATAATTAGCCTTTCAAACAAATGCAGTTACACTGGATGGAAAGCAAGGGCCGTTCCTTTCCACAGCACTGCAGCACAAGACCTCCCTAAATGTGGCTCAGCAGGAGACAGAGAGAAGACAGGTCCTGGTATACCCTGCAAGTATACCAATAGCAGACTATATCTGCTGTTCTTCTCAAGAAAATGAAATTCTTTCTGTTTGTCTCAGGTTTGGGATTCTGTAAGTTATTTTAGGTATTTAAGTAGTTTCTCCTGTGGAGATCTCCTTCTCTGTATTATTTATGCTACTAACCTTTAACAGACCTTGCAGTAAAGATGGGCATATAGGCCCCCCAGGGTAGACTTGTTTCAGTCGTTGCCTCTACAATATCCTCTTGGGAGGAAGGAGAGAGCAGGGAGCCTCCCCAGCAGCATGTCCTGCAGGAGAGCGATGCTCAGTGAGGTCTCCAGGCCCATCCTGCTCCAGCAGCCAAGCACCTAACCCTGCTCATGCGTGCCTCCGTGTCCCTCAGGAAAGCATTGTGCCTCAGCACACAACCGTGAACCCAAGGGGTTGTAGCTGCTCTGTTTTGTCCAAAGAAGTTATTTAAGCCATGCCCCACACACAGGGAGACCATATCCCCTGCCATCTCTGGAAGTCTGTCGCCCGCGGGGTGTGGGACCAGTAGCAGTAACACCAGCCCTGTCCTGTCCCTTTGCAAAGCCAGCACACCTGGAAGTACTTGAGTACTGAAAAAGACAGAAATCACCTGGCCTTTCCACATACAGGAAAAAAAAAAGTTGTAAAAAGAGAAAAAGAAAAAAAAAAAATCCACCAACACTTTTCTTTAAAAGAAATTTTCACTTCTTCAAAAGCTGTAAAAAGAGAAAGACATCCATCTTCCTTGCAGAAGGAGACTTGTTTGCAGAACATGTCCGTATTCTCCCTGCCTTCACGGAGAAGGCTGTCACCATACGTGTTCAGGTGCTGCCTTCCCTGGAAGGTCAAAGACGGTGTTTCCACAGCACCTTTGGCTTCTCCACCTTATCCAGTGTAGGGCAGAGTGAGACCAAAATAATGCAGCAGGCATACTCCCTGTCCTCCAGGGCTGGATGCATTTTCAAAGGTGGCACCTGCACTTCATGGCATGTCCCACGGTCCATTTCCCAGTGCTGCACTTTGGGTGAAGTACCCGGGCCAGGCAATGCCTGGGCGCCCTCTTCCCATGTGTCCTGTGTGCTCCGATGTGGCACTTGGGGAAAATGCCTGGAGCACATTTGCCACCAGGTGTAGATACAGGAGGATTAGAGGCTTTCTAGGATCACTGGGTCATTTGCTTTGGCCTCGTGTACCTCCTGGCTGCCCCATTTAGATCCTGCCACGTTGCTTCCCAAACTTCCAGCAAATGGAGGAGGTGAACTCCATCCTGATCCCAGCTCTGGTGATCAGCTTACCCCTTGCTGCAGAAACAAGGCATGACAAAGATGACAGGAGTGTCCCTGTGCTACCTCAGAGCAGGGCTCCCATCCCCACCTCTTGCCTCTGAGCAAAATAAATGGCACAATCAAACCTGATCGGCACAACTATGCTGTTACCCATTCCTGCAAGTCTTCCTGGTTCTGCTGAAATCCCGAGACATTCAAAAATTCCCGAGATCATTTCCTCAGTGGTCAAAGCCACCAGGGCTGGGAGGGTGCAGAAAGCTCCCTTGCATCAGGCTGCACCACGAGGCTGACAGATCCTGAAGGAAGGAGCCACACCTGGGTTCTTCCCCTGAGCAGCAGATGTTTGCTTTGGAAAGTTTACGATAGAGAAGGGCTGGAGCAGGGACCACCAGGCAGTGTTTCTCCTGCGCACCAGAACTTGCCACCCAACTGGCTTGAGCACGGCGAGGGGGAAACCCTACAATGCCAATGGCCCCGCGGCCAGACCCCTCTCATTCACTCCTAATCACTATCACTAGCCAAAAAATTTGCCAGAAACAGGGAAACTGCCCCACAGGCAAAAAACCCACCTTGCAGGGACAAGCGCACGCTCCCCGCACGTCTGAACACACACTTTGCCACGTACACACAACCAAGAGCCTCAGTGGCCCAAAATAGCACCTGAGCACACAAGTAGCCAAAAAAATCAGTTTTCAGCCTATTCCTGGGCACACAACAAAGTCAAGTCTGTGGGACCCTGTGCAACAAAATAAGGCTAACCCATGCAACCTCTGCTTCACAAGTCATAAATCTGGGGTGGAATTTCTTTCCCTTTTCTTCTTGGGAAGCGTTTCCCTTCTGTGGCTGTTGGATGCAATTGGAGACAGGCTGCCATTGTCTCAGGTTGGGATTTGGGGAGGAGGAGGAGGGAGCTAATCCTTTTTTCATCACATTAAATTAAACTATAAACTATACCTTTTAATTCCTTCTAATTAAATTTCTCACTGGAAAACGGAAGTGTTATTTCTTAATATTTTTTCACAAAACACGTCAGGAAGCATTTTGGAAGGGGCATGCCTCAGCATTTCAGGCAGCTATCTGAGGTGTCGCGGGACATGTCTGGGGCTCTCTGATAGATGACGATCACCCCACGGCTGGCAGCTCCCGAGTCCATCACACGTACTAGACTGACTCACCTCCACCCATGCATTCAGACTCTGGGAAGAATGAAAATTCAGCTCATACAGGGTCCAGCCATCTAAGATACACAAGGTCCCAGTGCTAGCCTACCCCCTTGGGCTCTCCTGGCGAAGCAGGAAGTATTCCCAAAAGCCCTTGAAACACCCAAGCAGCCCTGCAGTTGCTGGGCTTTATGCAGCCACGGTCCTGCTCTCCTCTGCTGCACCATCAGGCTGCAGTGGTTGCCTCTTAAGTGGATGGACGCAAGGTGCTTTGGGGAAAAAAAATTAAAAATCATTGGGGCTTTTTAATTTTTAAAGCAAAGCTGTTTGGGAGCCTAGTTTCAATTAGCTTTCAATGGGCTACATCCCCTAAATCATGTAGGGGCTGGCTGGCTTACAAATGCCAGGCTTTTCTCTACCGACACAGAAATAGAGCTAGAGCTTTGCAATTCTAAAGCATTTAAAAGTAATTGGCATTTTCCCCTTTACGTTCCAAGATGTGCTCAAGGGAAGTAACCGAATAGGCAGGAGACCGTCTCCGAGGCCTCTGAGCTATTCTGGCTTCATGAAGGAAGAAATACAATACAGCAAATTGCAGCGAGGAGTCAGCTGAAAGCAAGGGCAGGCCATGAAGGAAGCAACGTGTCCCTCTCTCAGTTCTCCTGGCTTAGCGAGCAGAAGGAGTTTCCATCTGCTCTTCAGATCCCCAGCAGCACAGCAAACCGGTATCGCCGAGCCAGACCAGAAGGAGCTACAGCAAGATCAGCCACCAGCTCAACGAAGTGGAGAAAGCCAGATCTCACTCAAGGACATGTGCGTCACGGCTGTATTGGATGGAGGTGGTATGTCCTGCGTTGCACACACATGATCAGGAATTTCAGATTTCAAGGCAAAAATAGCAATGTTGGTGTTCCTTTTGCCCAAACTGGTGAGGATAATGAGATGTGAACAGTGGTAGAACTGTCTTCCCAGGTCAACAGGCAGCTTGGAGCCACAGTTTGGGAAGAGACAAACCACACAGCATTTACCCCTGAGGCCGAAACACAAACACTTCAGTGCCAGCTCTGGCAAGAGCTGCTCGTTTGCAAAACTGTTAATTCCATGTCTACATGCCTCCAAGGAGGACCATGTCCCATCAGGACCAAAACAAGAGTGAGCTCTGCCACTGAGCGAGCTGCTTGAATTAAAGAAGCTGTCTCCATATGGAGGGTACCAGTGGGGAGTGAGAATTTGGGGGAGAAGGGGTATGCAGAGCCCGCCACCACAGAGCATCTACCTTTGTGATGGGTGAGGAACCCTGGCAGATAACCCCCATGAGATGGGAAAAGACACCTGATCTTGTAGCTAAAGGTGCGGGGTCTGAGACTGAAGGACTCATGAACTCATGGGTGAGTGAGACAAATCTCACAGCTTCAGACACCAGCAAAGTAAACAACCTTACCTGAGCTTTCTTGCCCAAGGCTACTCTTGCAGACAACGCAGAGAAATGGGCTTTTCTAGGGAGCCCTACTTTTGAGCTCAGCCTGACAATCAGGCGTATTGAAGAATGCTCAAGAAATGGGCTGAATCTAGAAGCAGCTTAGATGGCCAGCGTATTTGGACTTGGGACACCTGGCACTGGTGTCTCTGGAATTGAGGACTGAGGTCCCAGTTAAGCAGGGGGTCCCTCACAACCACAGTTGGACCCTCTGGTACCTAAACTCCATGTGAGTCCCCTTTCACACACCTCAACCCTTCAGGCTTCCTTTCCCCTGCACCACTGAACACAGAACTAAGCCTCTTCCATTCCTATCCTAGGGAACAGTCTCCAACACCCAGAGCACTCACTGATACCCTCAGATGGAGACCTCTGAGCTCACCCCACCATCCCTTTCCAGCCTCCTCTGCCCCTGGACCCAAGCCCTCCTGACCTGGGAAGGTCCTGTCAACCCACCAGTGTCCCTCACTGGCCAGCCACTGTGTTTCAGGATCCTGCCAACAGCTCTACCTTTTCAGCTGAGAACTATTTCCCAAACCTAACCCAGAGGGGCTGGCAGCCACCTCCTGATGTGCACAAGGGAGGAATGTCAGGCACGTCGTGAAATACAAGTCCTGCTTCCCAGAAATGTCAGGCTCCATTAGCACCAGAGGGGCCTGACAATGTAAGGGTTTTAAACCCCAAACCACAACTCTAGCAAAGCTCTCCTTGCTAATGAACCACCCACAAGCTGAAATGCAAGCCCAAGGCACAGGCAAGGCATCGTGCAAGAGAGACGCGGGCAGATGTGCACACACAAACATTCATTCTCTCCATTTGCAGAGAAGCTCCTTTCCCCTTTGTGTGGCACAGCTGTTTATTTGCTTTTTTGGTGCTGCATCCTCAACGTGCCTTTAAAATAAACCAAGCCTCAGTTCCAAGGCACTAGCTTTGTTCCATCATACTGGTAAACAAAGCAAACCTAGACAGAGAGACAGCTAAGACAGCGGAAGACATTAGACATGTTATTAAGCCTTAACACTAACCGATTCTTGTTTAAAGTGGTATTTGATGCAGAAAGCATAAGAAAATGGGTGCATAAAGATGCAAGAAGTCATTCCTAAGGTCTCCCAGGAACCAAATCAGTGCCTCCAAGCCTCAGGTTTATATGACCCCTAGGCTTTCCACCCCTCCTCAGGGGGCAGTGACTTCTAACACAAGGACAGATGAACGCATGGGTCATGTCACCACGCAAAGAGCAGGCCGCGCCCGTCAGCAGGAGGAAGATGAGGAGCGAGGGTCTGGTGAAGAGAACTCGGTGAAATGGAGTAGCTGAGGGAAAAGTCATGATTTAAACCCTGTTTAACCCAGGGCTGAGCTGAAATCACTTCATGTCCCTGGAGAACACCTGAAATACCCCACTACTGGTCTCCTCTTACTGCTTTCCTGCCAGCCTCGTGCTCTAGCAGCACCACGCTGGTCTTGTCTGTGGGTGCAGAAGAGGGGTGGGAGAGGCACCAAGGAGGCGACAAGGGCTGGGGGACTGGTAACAAATCTCTCTGTGCTTTTAAAGGGTGGCTTCTAGCAGTGGCAACAGAAGCACCGAGGGACCAGGAGCTCGAGGGATCAAACACTATCTAAGCAGGGGTCTGAGCAATCTGACCAAACCCCATATTTTTCGATGCAAGTATTTAAAGGGAGAAGGGAGGGAGCATTCAAACCACTCTGAAGTTACATATTGACCACGCAGCCTTTCACCATCAGTTCTGGGCTCCAGGCATTCTGGTGGACATCCTGAACCCCTTTTCCTTCGTGTGATGAGACCCAGGATGCAGCAGACAGGCTCCAACCCTGGGTGAGCAGCAATGCACAGTAGGAGAGGGTGGTAACGCAGGGCTGGGTCACTGCAGGAGTCCTACCTCTCTGAACCCTACCCACAATATTGCTTCGCCATTTAAGTTCACGTATTGAAATAAAAACATGGAAGTGACAATTCAAAAATGCAAAAGCAAAGACCATAGTGTCATATGCTGTTAAGAACAGATCAGAGTATTTCTCCTATTCCTTCCTTCACACGTCCCCTACTTTCTCTCCACCCCCACCAAAACCCCATGCAGCAAAGCATCCTGCCCTTTAAAATGTCTGTATTTAACATACTAAATACTCACACTATTTGGTGATGATCCATTTGGTAGGTTTTTCAAGGTCCAGATACCAGAAAAAGAAACCAAGAAAAAAAAAAAACAAACCCACAGATTTGCCAATCAAACAAGGAAATAAAAAAGACACTAGCACTTCATACACAATCCAAACAACATGGGAGGAGAAGATGTGCTTGCACATTATAAAAATCTTGCTAGAACAGCCTTGCAGGGGACTAAAGCCTTCTGTGCTCAGTGCAGCGTCATATAGTTGTGTCTACACTAATACACTTTGCAGATTTCAGAGTAAGTAAAGCTGGACTCTAACATGCAGTACACTCAGGAGGTCATTAGGAAAACAGTACAGACATCTGCAGTTAACTAAAAAAATCAGTGGAATTATTCACATACAAAAAGCTACAGGAACATGCATTTGGGAGGAAACAGGTACTTAAATTAATCCTTTCCAAATGAACATATGCAATAAAAATGGAATTAACACCTGTGCAGATAAAATACTTCTGCTCCCTTACATGGTGATGCTTATATTGCATTTTCAGTTGATCCTAATAAGATTCCTGAATGCTCTGAAAACATGACATCACCTCTGAAACAGTGCGAAGAACTGCAAGTTACACAAGGCTTTACTTCTTGATCTTGTGGCATTGTTTTGTAGATAATTCTCCCTGTTAATAACAAACAGGATTCAGGAACCTTTAGACCTGCAGGAGTTTGGAACATTTTTTTAAAGGGGCAAAAGAAGTATCTAATAACCATTTTTCATGATAGCATGTTCAAAAGTAACCTCTGGAAATGAGGAGAAGAAGAAGATGTAGAGAGAAGTGGCTCAGAAACTGTGCTCAATAGACCAGGGAGGGAAAGAGGGCTGTGAAGACCTGGTGAGTGAGTAACAGAAGTTCACATCTAAACAAAGAAGTTATTTTAATAGCTCTGCAACTTGAGCATTCAAATGAGTATCATTTTATCCTGGGTAATAGCAACATCTAAAGATCAATGCAATAGTGGGATTTTACATAATTTTTAGGCTTCTGGTCCCTAAACTAACTTATCTTAGTTTTCTCTGCTATTTTGTTTTTATTTGGTAGGAATGTCAGTCAGTCCCAAGGCTGCTTTTTCCCCCCCCCCCCTACTTCACCTTCTTGAAGATAAGTTTATGCTAAGAACCATCCTCCGGATTTTTTCTTCGTTCTTTAAAATATTAGCTTTTACAGCACAGATCTTGTCTTGCTGGTCTTTAATCAACTGTTCCAGTTCAGCCAGATCAGCTTTTAATGGTTCTACAGCACTGTCTGTGATGCTGAAAGAGACACAAAGAGAGTAATGTTATTGGAAACGTTATGCTGCTTCGGGTTACTTAAGCCTCCAAGAAAGTACATTCAATACCTGAAAGTTCACAAAGCATTTAAGTTGCACCCACCCTTCCTGAAAGAAAGTTTAGAATAAGCAGCACAAAGGCAAAGCTAACAACATGGACAGAGTAGAATATTGTTCAAGAGAGATCACCCACAATTCAGCAGTACATAGTCACTTCTTGGCTAATCTAGTTTTCTCCATAAATCCTGCTAAAAACTGCTTTGCAGTTATTTCACCCCACACTGTGCATATGTCAAGCACTTCTTTCATTTTACCCAACCAAAAGCTGCAACCACCTGGCTCAGGGATAAAGCAGCACTGGACTCTGGGATATAACCCAAAAAGGTCCAGAAACATTGTGGATGCCCCATCCCTGGAAGTGTTCAAGGTCAGGTTGGATGGGGATTTGAGCAACCTGACCTAGTGGAAGGTGTCCCTGCCTGTGGCAGGGGGTTGGACTAGGTGATCTTTAAAGGTCCCTTCTGACTGAAACCAATCTGTAATTCTAAGGACACCCACATTTTACAGGGGCCCCTGAGTCCTACCATGATACACATGGTAACAGCCATCCCTGTGGGCCTCACCACAGGCGCTTAAATGAGAGAAGCACATGGCAGAGAGGGACAAATACGACTGCTGTGGAGGTTGCTGGCCTGCTACCAGCTATTTCCTACAATAAACCAGCAAGCCAGCAGCGAGACATCAGCAGCTGCCAGCAGCACCAAGCTGCAGCAGGTAGACACCTGAGAAGAGGCAAGGTACATGAAAACTGACCCATCACTAGCTGCTGACAAGGGCAGGCAATCCCACACTAATAGGAAATTTAATAAATCCTATACTAATAAACCACAAGTACACTGATGCATCTGAAGTGAATGGGGCTGTTTGGCTTTAAAACAAATGTGCCCCCTTCCGTAATGTTTTGCTGGTCTTCAGGAACGCTGAACAGCCAGGGAAATGACAGCCTGAACTAGCCTGCTGTCATTCTGAATTACCCAGTCACTTTGAGGACTCATTAGCTAAAGTCCACATCTCAAAATCATTTAGTTTTCCCCTCCTCTCTACCCCATTAGCATAAATCACAAAAAGCATCGCCAGAAATTGCACAAACATTTTCCCAATGGGATCCTTCAATTGTCTTTCACAGAAGCAAAGAAAACAAAGACATGCATCCAAATTCCAGTACATATGGGAAGCATTGTCTTCTTCATGTCTGATACTCTGTAATTCTTTCCTGAAGGATTGGACATGCCTTAGCACTACATTGATCTGATTAGGATCTCATACAAAGCTTTGTACAGTGCAGGGATATGCTGCGACAGTCTCGGCTCATGAAAGGGAACCAACTGGCTCAGCTGAAGGGATGCTAGCCTGCCTGCGGTCTCGGACAAAACAGCTGGCCATTGTAAAGCTTGGTTTGACATAAATCTGCAAACAAATTCAGCTGGGCAGTTCCTTCTGCCCACTCCCCCTCTCCTTCTGCACCAATGTCAAGGAGACAGTCTTGTCCTCAGTACACTTTGCCTGGGAACACAGGGAACAGCGAAGCATGTACAGTCACTGTGCTGGGAAAGCAGACGAAGTATAAATGCCTTGTTTGGCAAGGCCAAAGTGGATCCACTGAGTAAGCACATGCCTGGAGAAAGGCCTGAGACTTGCTCCCTGTCGCTAGGTGTGGTGCAAAGGCCAGTGAGTCAATGCCTCAGTTTCTCCAACTGTAAAATAAAGCCAAACACCATTTCCTTTCTCTTTGCAGGGCTGGTGCATTCCGAGGCCAACCACAGTTTTAAAGCCTGTCAAGGTTTTGGGATAGAAGGTGCTATGTAAGTGCAAGGAATTAACATCATTACACTTTATATGTGAACCAAAGCCCTAATTCCCACCCCAGTCAGTGGACTAAGCCAGCAGCTGTAAATTTCCAACATTTAACACATTGCTACCTACCAAGATAGGACTTAGCTAAGAATACCACCCATACCTGCTTCTGTATGAATGAAGCACATTGATTCAGGGAGCAGCAAATCTATCTAGGCTGATTGTGAATCCAAGAAGATCAATATCTAGTTCATGTTTAAGATCAGAGGACACACAACTAGAAGGGATGTTCTGTTTTCAAGGAGCATAAGGACACATTGGTGAGACAAGTAAGGCCAAAGAAACTGTTTCTAGGCTTGACCTCCTTGTTTCTGTTACGCATGTCACCTTCACTCTCTGGCCTTCCCAAGTTGTTTTTTAATCTTGCACAAATAACAACTTATTAACACCACTGCAGAACACGCTGAATTCAATGGCACAAAGAGAGCAGGTTGTTATTCAGGAATCCACTCCTAGTCCCAATTCAAAAACTACTTTGTTTACTAAGCTCTTCTCCCATTGCTCCTTATGTATTTGTGAGAAGAAGAAACAAATCAAGCCCTCTCATATCGCACAAGCATTTGCATCTCTGCTGTCACACACATCATGTGAAATTGAGCTGAAAAGACACTCAGACTTTAACACTTCAAAAAACAATTCAAATTGCAAAAAAATATCCCCTAACCACAAACATGACTGATGACAAATTTGCTTGGAAAAAATGAGTAGAACTCTCTCCTCTCCTAAAAACAGAAATCTGTCTCGAGAGATATATCAAACTTTCCTTGACCACACTCACCTTTGCTCTTTCTGTAGAGCTTCTGCATGCTGTCTGTTCTCATGCCGCCACATCTGCAACTCATTCTTCATGGCATCCATGTCCTCTTGAATGTAATCCATGATCCTGCCAAGCGTAAGGGCACTCTGGCACAGAGTCTGAATAGAGACCTGAAACTTCTCAATTTCTTTGGCTACCAAGTCTCTCTCTTTCTTCCTAGCTGCTTCCGATACAAAGGGCTTCTCCTAACAGAAAGGATGAATAAGAAGGAAAGCATCAAAACTAGGGAAAACGGTTGTTGCACATGAGGTGTTGAATGAAGAATGTTTTAGAGATTTCTAACTGTGAAGTATCTGGAGAAATATTTATGACAGTCTGCAATGAAAGAGAAGAAATGAAGCAATAGTCTAGAAATAGATGAGCAGAAAGCATGCCATATCCAAGTCACCACTGCTACAGAGGACTGCTACAAAACTGTGCAATGGCATCAGCAATATTAAAGTGCTTTCCAGATCACAAGTGCACAAAAGTAAAGTTAGTATTTGATCCCATAAATGATCTCACTGATGTTCTCATTCTCGACATGATCTTTCCCAAGAGTGTAGCGGGACGGAAAACCTGCTTCACATTCAGTGATGGTTTACCTCAACCTATTTCTATATATTGAAAGGGAAATTTCTGTGGCTTAATGTGGCATCATTAAACAGAAACTCTCAGCAGACATGTCACACTCAACAACACTTCTGTTATCAATCTGCTGCTGCCACTGGCATTCACTGTGTAAATCACACATCCATCCATCCTCCCCCTGCACACTCTATGGGGCAAGGCTGGGGTGTCACTGTGTCACTCCAGAGCCCTGCACCAGGACTTGGTGGACTGCCATTTACTCAATACTGTTGCAAGTCACAGTATGTAATGACACTGAAAAAAAGGTTGTGTTAAAAGTCTGGACACAGATGATTATGAAATCTGAAAGGCAGTAATCTGGAGAAGCAGAAGCACCCCCGCTTATGATGTTACAGGCTACTGCACCATAAACATTCATTGGACCTGCCTGACACTGTGTTTTGCTGCTACTTGGGAGCTACAGTGGATGCTGAAGGGCACAGCCTCCTCCTAGTTCTCCAAATCGGTCCCTTCAAGACACTTCTCTCCCTCCACTGTCTCTATCTGGATTTCCAGCTCCTAATGCTGGTCCTAATAATAGCCCTGCATAGCTAAAATAGACGGCAGTTATTCCATGCCTTGTACTTCTGTTAACAGTGCTTGTAAAATCATGCAGGCTGCAGATGTGGCCTCAATAAACTTCACTACTCAAAAATAATTTGGTCTTGTGCACACTTCCCTCATGTGCAGCCAGCAGAGTCTCTGTGGTCAATCTCCTGAAGCCTCCTAGCTTACTGCACGTTAAATACAGAGAAAATGTTTGCTAAAGCGGCAAAGTCATGAAGAGAAAAAGGATGCCATAAAAAGAGCAAAGTGATGGCACATTACTAACACACTGTAATAATCTTATTCCAGGAAAGCCTTCCCTGAAAACAATAATCACCATTAAAGAAAAGCCCACTGTGTTTTTTCTCCCCCATCAAGAAAAACAACCTAATTTTTCTTTCTTTCCAAGAGCCCTACAGGTCGAATTCCCAAACTGAGTTTTTCTTTAAGACACACAAAGCTTTAAGTAAAGTTTATTTAAAGTAATTTTGGTCATTTAATGTATGCCAGAAAACTAGAAAGGTCTTTCTCTACCACCCCAACCACAGGATCAACCAATTCCTAAGCACAGTTTCTAGCGGCTATATAAACACAGAGGTGGCAGTGTGCTCCTCTCTCATACTGGGACACCAAATCTACCACGCTGTCCCCTCTTGCCCTCCTACCCAATTGGCCTGTCTTCCTGTGCGAGCTGTGGGCTGTTTGTTCAGCTGCATTTGGAGGCAGCAGGGACTACTGCCAAACACATTTCAGCAGCCCTTGGCTTACTGATGAACTCAGATATGTATATATATTTTAGAAAAATACTTCTAAAGATTTGAAGGCTGGGATTTATTTACGTCTGATGCTTGTGTTTTACCACACACGCGGTGCATGAAAACTGTGGGACTTTTGAGTTTACTGCAATTTTATAATGTTGAAGTCGTTTAATTAGGAACTGGGCTGAAGTGACAAATGCTGCTGAACTTGTGACCTTCGCTTCCTAAGTCAATTCGTGAGTGCTGGCTAAACTGTTAAAAATAACACTCATCTTAATTCCTTCTCACTTGACCCATACCTCTCTCACAGAAGCAGGTGTTTCATTATACTACATTACATAAAACATGTTATTTAGATACTTTCTGGAGCCATCCATGTGTTTGCTATCCTTTACGACGCAAAGATGAAAGCGCTGCTTCTTGCCCCATTTCATTCCCCGAGAGCTGGTGAGCACCCCCGTTCTGAGCACAGCTGCTTAGTGTTGAGCAGATCTTCTCTCCTGGGACCCCTCCTTGGCCAACCTCTGAGCACAATGGCTAACAGTGTTCCCATCAGTGTCATCCAGCTTCTCTCCCTGTTGATCTTGCAGCTCCCCAGAGAAGAGAGCTTTTGCCCAGGTGCCCCTGAAGGCACAGATCATAGGACAGGGTCCTGCACACCAGCCATTTACTAGGTCTAAGCACACATCTCCGGTTGACAAGAGTTTCTCTCCTTGCTGCAGCTAGTAAAGATGTATGAACAGATCTGCACTCTCACAGTGTTTCAGAACCCTTTGCTCTCTATTCTAATTCTGTTTTCCTAGTCCTCACTACACATTGTGCTCCACCAAAGCCATAGGGAAGGCCATATCCATGGCCCCATACTTTCCACATGTCATTGGCAAGTTACCTATAAAGACAATCACCTTCAGTTCAGCAGCAGAGGAGAGCTGCATCAGGTCCAACAGCTTCCCAGGAAGAAGTCTTGTTGCCTTGTTTTTCCTCTCCTCCTAAGTGCACCAAGCCCTTACCACTTTCCTCCCTGCCATCCATTATAAGAAGCCACAGTCAAGAAATAAGGAATTTGTTTCAAGTACAACTATCTCAAAAGCGAGAAGATTCAGCCAGCCCATTATCCGAGGATACAGTTGAGTGTATGAAGACCTGAAGAATGCTTTGTTTTCATTTTCCAAATGTGGAGTTCAATGTTTTACGTTCTTGTAATGCTGGTGTGACCTCCCTGATACCTAGACAGTCCAAGCAGCCACACTTCTCAACACCAGCAAGTATGGTATGAAAATAAAAAATAAAAAATAAGTTAAAATCCCACAATTCAGCAAACCAGAATTGTATACTTTAAAACATAGATCCAGCTAACAATTTGAAATATTCCGTGCTAAAATACACAGCTGCTTGAAAAGCTCAAGTGGAAATAAAACACCATGGAATATTTTCTATCAATCAGGAAGATGCCCTTAAAGTGTATCAGTAAATACTCAAAAATAATTTTAGTGTCCCTGTAACTCCAGCATACTCTTTGTGTAGTACAATTCTTCAAAACTGACATAAAAAGGACAAAGTATGACCCCACCCAAAGTCATTTCAAGTACTGAAACATACTACCACTAAAGATCCATGAAATCCTATTTGGACTTAAAAAGGTACATCAATAGGCTTATTAAAAAACCCTGTGTCTTTGAAATACATACTATATGATACTGAAGTGGTGTAAGAACCTGCAAGAGTTTTTTAGCATATCTCTCTAAAGGAGAAGCACTTAAATTTCAAGCTCCCAAGAAAAATTTCCCAACACCTGAAGGTGCAGTAGCTCAACTGGCACAGCAGTATCCCTCCTCACACAAGTTAAAAAATAATCAGCAATTCTTTCTATGATTTCACTAACACCTGTACTACCAAGATGCCATGGTACATTTCCTGCAGTCTACAGAAAGCTGAGCTCAGGACAGAGAATTATCACCATGAAGCACCCAAGCTTTGCCAGCTATTGCTGATTATAAGTAATTAAGGGGCAGGGGGTAGGGAAAGTCATAGTGTCTGTTCTCAGTTTCATAGTTACGGTTATGGGTTAAAATCTACATGGGACACTCTTTTAAATCACTACGAATTATGGCAGATGGTTTATTACAACAGGCAACGTGGGTGGTAAGAGTCCTGAATGCCACCTTTGCTCATTTTGCACAAACATGTAACAGGATATATTCAGTTTTAAGAAAAATGCCAGAATCAGAATTGTTCCAGTCTATTTAATTAGGCCTTACACCTCAATGAACTCTCCTTTCACAAAAGCCCAAGAATCAATAAATTATCCCCATATAAAAGCCTATATCACTTCTGTAGGCCCAACATGCTTCCTTTCCTCCATGTTTTTCATAAGGCACCAAGATAAATGTTTATTTTGGATTCCTGGGAAAAAGTCTGCCTTTCCCATTACCTCAACGTGAACAGAACACAATGTGGACTCAGATGCAGGGACCTGAGAAATTAAAAAGCAGGAATTTTCTTTTTCATCAATAAAGGGGAAATTATCAACAGGGCTCCAGAAACCACCAGAATTTACTTGTGTTTAATTTACCCTTGCTAAAGCAATTAGTATAAATATTGCAGTGTGCACAGCTTCTTAAAAATGGATCATTCACAAGACATCCATTTCCTATAGCTGGGCTGTTGAGGGCATTTGAAGTGCCTGACATCTACTAAGCTAAAGAGGTGATAAGATTTATTTTTTTGCCTACTGTTTGAAAAGTTTATTTCTAGAAACAGTATTTGCTCACTTTTATGTAGCTTCTCCTTTGTTTCCATTTTTTTCATTAACAGTTTTTAAATATGAATCAGATTAGAACAAACATCCATCAAGTACTTAATAGTTTCTACAGCCCCTTTTAACTATTGTATTATGTCCCATTATGAAAACAGACCCAAGTAATCATACTTTTATTGAGCTATACCATTTCCCCCCTACCTGTTTCTATAGGACAGGACAGAAACTTCATTTTGGACAAGTAATTTTGATACATTCAATGCAAAAACAACAAGGTAGGGTTTTTTTATTGTACAAAATATTTTTTGATCATAAAGGGTGTTTTCTTTTCCTGGTTTTTACAGAGTCTGCATTTTAAGTAGATTGTAACTATCC
The DNA here is from genome assembly GCA_035590195.1 of Aviceda cuculoides. Taxonomy (NCBI): domain Eukaryota; kingdom Metazoa; phylum Chordata; class Aves; order Accipitriformes; family Accipitridae; genus Aviceda; species Aviceda cuculoides. The sequence goes on from JAVJGG010000001.1 coordinate 11,137,170, forward strand.
ACTAGGGATCACCATAAGAAACTCTTTCACAGAAACACAGGGAAAACAGTAAATGTTAAATCATTTCAAATGAACAGGATGCTATTTCTGCTTATGCCAGGTACTGAGTTCAGTAACAGGACAAGGAATTGGAGACACAATGTTCTTTACCATTAGATTTACCAGAGTTAGTCTGACCTGCTTCTGAGTTGGAAGGTACCAAAAGAAAATAAAAGGATAGCTCTTTAAAGTGGGCTTTTTTCTCTTTTGGGGGGGAGGGGGGCGTGGGGTGGTGGTGGTATTTTTCCCCCCAGTTCATATTTGATACCTCTAAAAAGAGCTGGACTTTTCAGACGTACATAAACACTCCACCTCAGCCCCCAGAGCCAGTCTGTTTTCCTTCACATTCAGTCCATGTTGGGGAGAAGTCAGTTCATAAAACCTCACGTATTTGGTGCAGTATTCAGCACGCTAAGCAGAATCCTGTGAGTCTAGTCTGACCACACACATGCCAACAGACAACTCTAGTGGTAATTAACAATAGCAAATAGTATTAATTCAACCATAATGGCATATTGGGTGCCAGTCCTGCCCAGCTTTCCTTTTCTGTTCAACTGCCGAAACTCTGGGTCCCTGACGCCCTTTCTCTTGAAAAAGCAGCCTCTTTACTGTTCAAAAAGAATTTGCAATAAACCCGTTCCTTGTGTTAAACAACTGCTTTCACACCAGTCTATGCCCCAGCCAAATCCACTGATAAGCTTCTTGAAATATGTGAAAGTCACCTGTACTGTGTCTTACAACACACTGCTGCTACACAGCTGATGCACTGCATACTCTCCTAGGGATGGAAATCACAGCTGTCTCACTGCACTTTTATATATCCTTTCTGTTTAACATATCCATCTGCTATCTCATGTTATATTTATACCATACCCACAAGAGAGAACATTTTGTGTTTTTGTGTGCATAGGCCACAGCAAAGGAGCCATGATACCAGGAATATCACAAGAGTGACAAAAATCCTGTTCCTGTGTTCACAGCTTGTAACACAATTACATGGGGACCATAGGGTTTTTGTTTCTGAGAGTGGATAGTAGTGCAACAAGGACACTCAAGCACACACTCATTCAATTTAAGCTCCTGTGGTGCTTGTAATTAACCAGACTGCTGGGTACAATTCTTATGTTTGAGGAATTGCATGCTTGCACCAAAAGTTTCTCACTGCAGCTTTATTCAGATCACTGCATTAACGTCATACCGTCATGAACAGAGCTGTCACACAAAGATGAAAGCCCTTCCACAGGTAACTCCTATTAAATTTTACTGGCAGCATTTCTTATGACATATTAAGCTGGCAGGATGCTGAGAAGCTGTGGTCCTGAATGGTGAGCCTCTTCAAAACACTTAAATGGTGGGACATATGCATACATCTGGTTAACATGACACGTTACTAATTGCATTGACTGGAGAGGACACCCAATGTTGTGCAGCTGATGGGTTAATGTAAAAATCAATGACCTGAAGAACTTTAAACAAACAGAATCAGCAACGATTGTATTTGTTCTAAGCTTAGAAGTACATATTTAATTTATCACATTGGTAATTAAAGTTAATATTATCCAGGTGCTAAGCAATTTAGTATCACTTGTTCCTCACAGAAACCTCAAAGTTGCTTCTTTTCTGAAGCCCATGAACTGTATTTGGTAGTGCAAAGATGGAAATTCTGTGATCCCACTTGCTTAAACTATTTAATAACCTGCCTACATTTTCCACACATCAAATAAATGAAGTGGAATACAAAATGTAACATCTGTTTCTTTCTCTGTTTAACATTAGAGGGTTAGATTCTAAACAAATACATTTAGGAAGTCTTTTTAGGAATTTGTTAGGCTGAACACAGCTAATCAAGGCAGTAAAAATCTTGTGTATTTCTAGAATGACCTCTTTGTTTGACCTGAAAATTGTGTATATTATTTTAAGTTTCTGCACATGCAAAACCTAGATGATGAAAGCCCCAGCCCTCTTTCCTTTCCTCTTCTTTTTCTTTATTAAAACTTCTTAAAAAGCAAATGCATGTTTGCAAAATGCAGCACATAAAAGGTTTCAGAGGAATGCTTTTAACACAAATAAATGCTCCTCAGCAATCAGCAGTTAGAAGTAAAGGTGTGAAACATCCCCAAGAGTTCACCAGTGTTACATTTTGATTAAGTATTAATTCACCAACTCCACCTAATTTCTAGTTGATTAATCCACAATAAATCAGGTAAATATACTGATCATTTTTTTGCTAAATATTGGACTTAAAGTATCAGCCAAAAGTTCCAGCACTCAGACTACAAACATATTTTTTTCTCCGTTCAGTTTCCCAACGGGCAGAAGAACAAGGCTTTAAAGACTAATGAATATAACTGGGAAAATATTTCATTTATTTTGTATTTATTGAATAGTTTAAGAAAATGAGGGAAGATGAACATTCTTAGTGACGGACACAAGGATAACCTTCACTTCGTCACACGTAATTTCCCAAAGCAAGTATTCTTCCAAATTTTCACTGGACTTTTGGTTACTTTACTCCAAAATACAGAAGTACAATTACATATTACTCTCCAATGCATAATACATTTTGGAATACAGTTGCATACTGATGTAGAAGATATTTCTTCTGGACAGTTTGATGGAAAACAAATTAAATAAAAGAGCTGACAGTCTGGGGAGAAATGGTCAAATCCCAGACTGATACTGCTTCCCAGCAGACTGCAGAGCTAGACCTGTCACAAAACCTACGGCCATTTGAACACAGCACACTGGCCAGAGTTCACTGACCCATTCTCGCAGCCCCATCAACATAACAGGACATGGTTCCACTTGCCTGCCTAGGCCACTTGGCAGGAATAAACCACTTGCAACTCTTCCTTCTTTTTAATTACTTTTGCTGCCTCCCTCTGAAGAGATTCCACAGACCAGTAACTATTCCTCCAAAAACTGCTGCTCTGCAGTCTCACAAGAAAAAAATCTTGCTGCCACTGCTTTCCTCATGATGTTAGGAACACCCTTCAGACATGAGACGTGCTCATGGTGCTAGAGCGACATGAGCGTGCCAGACTCCTGCCTGCTACTCTCTGCATATCTGGTCTGTGAAATATTCCCAGAGGCAATGCCACGTTGGAAATATATTTTTCACTTTTATTGTCTCCTGCATCACAGTGTCTCTAACCTCTAAAATATATTCCCAGGATTCATTAATGTCTCCAGCTCATGTTTTCTGAACTACATCTGTCAAGTCCCAGTCACTGACTCTGAGCATTTTTAATCATTTTTTCCTCTGCTGTCAGGAAAACTATGCTTCTCCTCTCTGGATTGCAACGACTTCAATAACATAATTTGAAAAGCAGTAGCAGCAAAGAAACCTACTGCAGTAGCAGCCAGCTGCTTGGATATGAGATCAGATGATATTCCAGGAGCTTAGTGTAGTGTTGCATGCAAGTTTTCACGTGATGGACTAGGAAGTCAGCATGTTTTTTTCCAGAATTGGTTGTCTATTATCAGCGCTGCTAACACAGATCAGTGCTTCAAAAGATGCAACAAAAGACAAACAAGGACTGAATGAATGTTTTAGAGACTGAAAATGGGTAACTGGACTAAATGGTTATTGTAGAAGGACACAATTGTCCACGTGCATTTAAAAAAAATCTAAGGGGTTAAAAGGGAATTGTTTTAGTTATTTAGTTGCTCTTATTCAGAAAAAAAAAGCAGAAAATTTAGCACAAACACCAGATGAAGCTTCCCGAGCATGAAATCCATGCGGTTTTGTAAACCTTCCCCCATTGTCCCTTTCTGTGCCTAGTGCTTAAGTTGACAGGACACAAGACCAAACAGTACAGCCTACAGCACAATTACGTACTGGCAGAAGACATTATTTAAATGAACAACTACCAAAACTTAGTCTCGAGACTGATGATTCAACAGCACCACCTAGTTACAAAACCAGGAACAGGAACAGCTGGATCTCTTGTTCTCACAAGAGTGCCAGCTCAACATGCACTCCAATAATGAGCTTTAGAGCTACCACATAAACACAGCAGTATCAACTTTTAACCCTTCTTTTCTCCAAAATAAAGACAGAACTTATTCAAGCAGGCAAACTTTCACATCGGACACGTTCTTTAGAAACAGCCAACAGTGTTCCAAATGATCAGTACATGGACACCACAAGCTGCACATTTATAATGAACAGTATATAATTTAGCAAGTTGGATAAAGCTGTAACTCTTCATAACAGATTATGAACAGGAAAACTAAAGGTGTTTTCCTATTTTAAGAATTCATTTCCTTCTATAATCTCAGCCCTTGCAATATGTGAAAGGAATTTTTTTTCCAGCCAAGCAGGCCTGGATCTCGGATAGTCCCAAACTTCAGATGGGAAGATACTCCCCCAAGGGTCTGATCTGCCATCCCAACTTTCTCAACCTGCTGGGGAAGAAATGAAAAGGCTGGACTGTGTGGCAGCATAACCCATTACCACTGGACACGAAAGCATATGGGAGTATCTCTATTTAAGAGGAGAGAATTGTTGATTTTACCCTCCCAAATCCAAGCCTACAAGTTAACACTGTGTCACTTTTGCTGCAGATTGTAGAGGTGATTATAAAGTCATAGAGGTTCTAGATAAGAACAGGTTTTTGAAACAGTCTACTGTCTACCATGGTTTTAGTCCCTCAGAGGCATTGTTTTTCTGCTGTACACTTTGCTCATAACCTATCATAATATCATTACTCATTGACAAATTACTATAGCTGATAAAGCCAAAAGAGGCAGTCAAGTGGTCAAAGCTTCAAAAGTCACTACTGATTTCAGGTGGCTATTTGAAAGAGCTTGATGTTCTGTGAAAAGATGGACTCTTGAGGTCTGAGTTGCAGCATCTTAAAACAGCATGCCAAACTATAGCTCACTCCTGAAAAAGAATATAGGTAGCAAAAACCTACAATACTGAATTACCATTTTTTAAAAAAAAAAGTGATTGGAATTGAAGATTTAAGAGTTCATGAGAAGCACTCGCCTTTCCAAAATATTATGTACCTGTCTGTATTTTTGTAACAGCACTTTGCAATGCACTTCTCAGTGCCCCCTCACCAGCACATCAAACTAGCTTAGTGATTTAGAAACTTTCCAAAACGCCAATGGATCAGAAAAGTCCATCTAAATGCTCTGTCTTTGCTGCTTCCTGTAACGCGAGCTTTGCAAGGCTGAAAAAGCAAGAGCTCTCCAGTTCTAACACTGAAATCAGGGGGGTTCAACCTTCTGCTTTTGGTTTGTGATCACTGCTAAATCCTTTGTAGACCCTCTGTAAGTGATCAAAACAACAAAAAAACAGCAAAAAAACACACCCAGCAAAAACGAAAACTACTTTCCTTTTCCCAACTACTGATAGTGGAAAAAAAAATCAAATCACTTCATAGATTCAGACCTGAATGCTGGGGTATGCTAGGACGTTACTAGGGAAACATTTGGTGAAACAAAAATACTTTATATGGTTAACTGTACCAGAGATCCCATCTTTTTTTAAGACAATGATAATGACTGCTGGGCAATAGATACTGCTCTTCAAATGCCCAGAGGACAAGTAAGATTGAAACAATAATGGTGCAGCTGTACAAATGCACAGTGTGCCCTACTACATCTAGGGCAAAGCTGAAATCAGCAGACTTTGTTCTGGAAAACAAAAGAATAGGCTAAAGAAGGCTCCCTGAAAAACTGTACTGAAATACTGAAAAAAAAAACAAACCATAAAAATTAAAGGTGAGAAAGAGAGAGTGCTACACAGAGAAGGTAACAATATCTTACAGAATAATGGAGGAAAAAAGCAGCATAACACATCGAGGAGGAAAGCTTGATCATAAATGGAAAAAAAAAGTTTAAGACAGAGAAAAAGGTCACGATTACTATATTTAATATTCACAGTACTTTGAAGGCCATTACCATCTTACCCTCTCTGTTGTCTTTGCTAATTTCTGTGATGCTTCATAATCTTTCTTTGTTTCTAGGATTCTTTTTACAAGCCCACCTGTTGAAAAATCCGTATATTTCTCAGCATTGGTTAGCACTAAAATATTGTTTTAAACATTTAGACAATAAAATCAAAGCCAGCTGCTTAATTTTTAGAGCAACATGAACAGCATTCTATTATGTATTTTAATTACTGAGATACAAGGTATTTGTTATTTGATCTATTTTCTCCAATGTTCTCTAAAGCAAACTGTATCATCAGTATCATCTACTGAATGACCCTTGGTACAGAACCGGGTCCTTGAGCTGTATTAACACAAAGGCTTTTCCTTTGCACCCGTCTTTTGGAAGAATTCAAGAACTGCACGACAAGTATATAGATACATATTCCTTTGCAACACATTTTTGGATGCAAGTAAGTATATCTGCCTAAATCACATCCAGTGTAAACATAACCGAAGCCCCTGAATAATAGATCTGAGGTCAAAAGTAAGCATAAATGTTGTTAAGAACCGGTCCACCAATTTTTCTAAAAGCTTTTTTGTAACTTGCCTTGAACAGCCAATCCCATCTCATATCTCAGAGCAGACAAACTGTACCTGACACTATAAGAAACATTAATTTATGAGTTTTATGCAGAATTTTAAATGCTGCTGACATTAAAGATGCATAGAAAATCTGTACTTAACATCAGGTGCAAATCCAGCTGCACAAGTAAACAAGACTGTGTTTGATAAATAATCTCTGTTTTTCTTGCAAAAGTTGCAAGCTCCTACCCTCAGGAGGTATTTTGCTGCTTTATTCAGCATTTTAAGTGTTCAGCATTTGGTTTAAAGCCATGGTTTTATTATATACATATACACACATATGTAAAAGCAAACATACCATGCTTTTGATCCTCAACCAGCTCCACTTCTGGCTCCTACACATGCAGGAAGACAGTTTTAGTTGCAAAAAGTTGGCATTACTATAATATACAACTATTCAAAAATATTCAACTAGAAGCTACTTAAACAACTAAGTTACAAACAAAGTATGGAAAAAGGTTCTATGATTTGCAACATGAACAGACCATTTCCGTATCTGGCATTTCTGGCGGTGGCAGTGCTGCCTCCACCACAAACTGGTCATCATCATCAGAAATCTGCTGGTCTATGATCACGTTTGAGACTGTTTTACCACTACCACTCCTGTAAAAGACACAATGAAAATGAAAACCTATTAAGATCTGTCCAAACTTATTAAGATCTATCCTGAATAGAAGAGACAGCAGTATCCTTCCTTCCTCCCATAAAGTAAAGCAGCACCAACCAACTAAAAGTACATCAAATTCTGTCATTTCCACTCACTGCCCAACTCTGAAAACAATTAGCTGTTGTTCTCTCGCAAAAGGACATATATTTTCCTTCTACACACACTACTTCAGTGACTGACACTTATCAGAGATCAAATAAGCCATTTTGTCCATAGTTTCAAATGGCTGTTTCAGCCTTTTTTGAACATGGGATATTCACTGCATGTTTTACAGTTTTCTTCTAGTGGTAGTTTAGATTGACATTCTAGGGTTATCTGTTTCAGAGTTCCCAAAGGCAAAAAAATTAAATCATATTTTTGTACTTCCAGATATGACTACCAACCACAACCTTCAGATAATGCACTGGATTTGCAGAAACAATAAAACAAATAAAACAGGCGTGAATTTTCCTGTCTGAAACACGGAGCAGTGAGGTGATCCATCCTAAAGCTGTTCAGCAGCAGGTGAGGCACAGAACATCTGAGAATAGTGTGGCACAAGAGCTAGAAACATCTGCTCTGTATCTCCTATATTCCTTACCTTTCTGGAAGTAAAACCTCTGTGCTTTCTTGACGTTTTACTCGGGGTGGTGCTGGTCTTGCACTGCTAGGACGGGGAATACGTCTGCAATAACAAAGAATTTTTTTTCATTTATACTGTCAAAGGAAGCCTCACATATCCTCCAATGGAACAGACATGTACCCACACATGAGCTGAGTAAACTAGCCAAAGCCTAGCAACACTGAAAACATCCCCAATATACAAACCAATATCACAATACTTGCTATCCTAGTAGGAATCTGGGAAATTCTAGAAAATGTGAACTAAGACAAAAAAAACTATGGTTCTGTGTAAAACCACCTCTTGATTTGTCTCACTGAAAAAGCAGCCTGTATACTAGCACAGTTATTTACCATTAACAACAAATTTAGCATTAACAGTACACACTGCAATGTAAACGGAAAAAAATTATTTTTGCAGGTGAAACTTACACAAGCCTCTGCTGGGCAAAGAAAAAGTAAACTGGGATTTAAAAGGCAAGATCACCTTATCCATAACACCATACTTATGAAATGCATGTACGTAATGCAACATTCTTCTCATTAGACTCTCCACACGTCCCTCATATTATAATAACATTACATCAAAGCACTTTATAGATTAAGCAAATAAGTCCGAAACACTTCACAATGTTAAAGTTTTCTTTGTTAAAGGAAATGAAAGTGATAAAGGTAAACCATACGTGGGATAATATTTATTGTTCGGTACCACTAGCAGAAACATACAGCTCCAAGCTTCCTTGATGTTTTCGAATGGGCTGACTGTATTATCTCCAGACATGTCATAGTTCAATTCAAACAGAATAAAGCATAGGAACAAACCTTTGGATGGGCTGAGGTGGAAGATCATTAGGTACTTCACCATTTTCAGATACTGCATGCTTTTCAGGAGCCATATTATCCACTTCTATTAAACAAAACAAACATATAATTTTGGCTTAGCTGGCAAGGCAAATCTAACTTTTCTTACGGCAGTACTTTGAATCTTATCAGCACTATATTTGAGCATGTGCTTATGAAATACATCATGTGACAAACTTTTAAAATTAGAAATAAAGTTCCATAAGCTTATATAAACTTAAATAACTTGTGAATTTCCAGTTTTTAAACACCTCAGAGCATTCATAATTCAAAAGGGACACTGAAAAAACATTTAAGATTTCCTTATTTTTTATTTGTTTCTTAATATTGTGAAATTCTCTCATGTGAAAATGACATCATCTCACTCAGTTCTTCCATGGTTGCATGGTAACATATGCAATATTTCAAGTTGCTCATTATACAAAATCATAAGAGGAAAAACTGTAATAAAACCCCGTATGTTCTCTATACTGTGGTTTTGTTTAAACCTTTCTTTTGTTTACCTTAATTTCTTATTTTCCTCTACTGGTATTCTTAGTTGACCCAGATTTGAGCAGGGGGTTGGACTGCCTGACCTCCATCTGTCCATCCCTTTCAACAACGAGGATTCTACAATTCAAGGATGAGTGCTTCTTCTGTAATCCAACCATAGTTATGCTCTCCATAGGGTTGACCCCATTTGAAATTCAAATCGCACAGAACCACTTTAACCAATCCCTCCCAGTTGAGGGGTTTCCCACCAAGTTACTTTGACCAGTTCAGTGCAGTTAACAGCACGAACCCACACCTGACAAGCTCAGGTTAAACCATTCTCTGTAATGACACAGAACAAGATGAATGACATCTTTGCCTTGACAATCTGACTGAGCAGGATTATGGACATCATTCACCACTTTCTGCTTTAGTGTTTCTACTAATAATTTTGGGAGGTAAAAAGCTTCGATGTTCTCGGACTCCATCTAGAAAGCTTGCTCAGATGAATAATCTGTTGGTAAGTATTTCTTCCATGTAATGCCACACACAGTAAAGGACTCCTCTAACACTATTGTCCACTTCAGTGTCCTTCTGCTCTGAAATCACCAACAAATGGCACCATTGAAAGAAAAAAGGCCAAGGCAGCTGGGCTTTTATCAGCCCAAGTATAGGCAAAGAAATGCAAGTTCTTTCCCAGAGTCTGCATTCCACTTTCCTAATGGGTTTGTGCATATTCTCTGAAAAGCCATTTCAGAAGTAGGATGTTCTCATTTAAAACTACTGAGCAGTTAAGTTTTCCCTCAGTCTTACTGGTACAGGAACAACCACCGTGCATCAGCCAGTCCTATGGTCGTTGGGACACAAGTTGGAGTGGTCCTTATGTTAAGACCGAGCCAGGCCTGAGTCAGAAAGTTGTGCTCTGTTGCTGGCTGTCCCATGAGCTTCTTGCGCTTCCCTGGGTACCTAATTTACCATCCCTGCCTAATGGATGTGATAGGGATTTCAAAATTCTGCTTCCACACAGCAGAAGGCATTTTCCCACATGATGAAGATCACAAAAGTACAGAGAAATAAAAAACAGAGGTCTGCTCCTTAACAGAGTATTTGATATTGCATAAAGGCTCTGCTTGTAGCCTGCACATGCAATCACAGGAGCTGAGACAGCCCACTGGCGACCACATGTACCCTGGGTAAGTCAGACCGAACAAAGAACTCTTTGGCAGCCTTTATGCAGACAGGCTTGGGAAGAGGCGCGGGCACATCCAGGATTCTTAATTTTTTTTGTGCATTACGTTCAGTCTGTTAATAGCACAGCTTCACTTCTCATACTGGAAAGCCACCACTGACCTTTGGCACAGCAGGTTTCTGCAGGTTTGTGGGAAGCATGTACAGTCCTCCCTTGCTTCTCTATACACCCAGCTCCCAGGAAACAATGCCTGCAAGAACCACTATTTTTGTTTTCACAGAAACAGCTACCATGAAGCAAGGAGGGCAGCCTGCTAAAGAAATTTAGCTTTTGGAGCATCTCTGAAATCTCACATCCCTGGTTTATCCCAGCCCCATAGCACCAGTGGAGACAGAGCAGTAACTGTATCACAGGACCGTGCTGTGACACCTGCATAGAGCAAACCAAGATGCTTCAGAGACCTCACATATACCAGATTTCTAGGAGATTTCCAGATTCACTGTCTATTACTGGCCCAATTATCCAGTTATTTGAGGAAAGGTTTTGTGGATTGGTTTCACTTTTAATATAAACAGAAGCCACAAATGCAATAGGTAATAGGAGGAGGGAAACAAAGTTATGTACTGACATTAAGAAAATGGAAAATGTACATTTTATTAATCTGGTTGTTGCAAAAACTACCTGAAATATATTGCAAAAATTTTCCCACAGTCTCTGCTTATTTGCAAGTTAGAACCCATAAAATGCTCATAAATTTTTTTTTTTTTTTAAAACCACTTATCACAAAGGACAAAGCACTTTCATAGATGGCTTTTTGGTATTCTTTTAAATAGAAACTACTTGGATAAAGTCTACTCAAAACATTCAAACACAACTAAATTATGTTTTGTTACTGTTTAAAAATTCTTTAATACATAGCATAAAAGGAAAAAAAGTACTAAACTAGAGAAGTGCTTTATTTATCAAAAAGCACTGTTTTTTCTATTAGAAGTTTTTAACTATCATTGGTATGTTCAGTGCTGGTCTTTTGTCACTATAATGTTCCTGAGTCGTTGGCAAATTCACCTGGAGATAACAAATCCATTGATTTTTCAGATAAGTTATATGAATTCTTTAGTAAGAATCTGACCAAGTTAGGCATGAAGCACACAAGAACTACAGCCAGCTTCTTGCTTGGGAACTACTGCTGGGACTGGGAGAATAGGGACAAACACATTAGGGAGCGTTTCCAACAAACTTGCACTTCTGCGCTAAAGACATCAATGTTCTGGTCACTAAGGTGAACACACTCACCAGAAATTAAACTTTTAAAAAAAGTCAAAAGACAATGGAGGATCAAAATGTTTGTTGTGATAGAATATCTGAGTAGACACTCCTGAAAGTTAAATGAGATGTGTAGAAGGTGAATTGTATACATATGTACAACAGATTTGAGAGGCAAAGCCATGCCAATCTATTTTGAACTAGGAAAGCGCAGGGACTGCTCACCCTTCAAAGCAAGTTTACACAGTCCACAAATATAAAAATTAAAGGTCCAGAGGAAATTCCAAATCAGTTCATAGAATGTAATACTTTTTTCTGAGTAGTCCCAAGTACCCCCTAAACCTTTGAAAACCTTGTGGAAGAACTATCTTCAGTTAGTTCTCCGACTAACCTACTGCAAAGGTAGGTTTGGAGTTGCAGAAGGACAGCAACTGCGATTTTCAAGCAGTTTCAACACCTACTTTCCATTTAATTCCACTACAGTTAGATGGAGTATAAATCTTAATACACAATTAACCAACCGAACAGTATCACGGACCCACTACATAAGCAAACGAGACAGTGCCTAAGCATCTTGTAAGGACCGTGATTTCTAGGATGCTTCAACAGGCACTGACAAACTAAGCAGAGTTTCCTAAACCCTTCCGCTAGTGTAAACTGGCACTGCTACCAAATAAGCACTCCTGCCTTCACGCTTCCCATTCCCTCCTGTTAGCACATGCATTCACATGCTGCCTGAAGAACTGGATCAGCACAACTCTGTTTAAGACACTGCCCTCCCAGACCCTGTGGTGGAAAAGACATTCATATTTTACATATGTGCCAATTCTCTGTGGATGGGTGGTAGGTGGCTGTGATGGCTCAACTGAATGAGTGACAACATCTTAAGGTTACTTTGAGATAAACTTTAGAAAGGAGTCTGGCATTACTCCTTCCAGCGAAGTGTACCTCAACACAACTACCAAAACTGTGAGAAGATAAACTGCACCACTGAAACTCCCCCAAAGGCTTGTTTTAGAATATAACATGGTTCAGAAAAATCTTACATAATCATCAGCTTCTGAAAAAGCCTCATGCAGGCCTACACTTTTATAGAAATCCAACGGTTCCTCCCTTCTTGCCACAGTGGGTGCATTTACATGCACATGTCTAAAGCAAGTGGAACCTAAGTAACTTCAGGGGTGTAGGAGCAAACAGCTAAGGCAGGCCAAAACACCCTTTAGCCAGAAAGCTTTAAACATATACTTCTTATTTAAGAGGCTACCATGAACTAGCCAATGAGGATTCCTAATGGAGGACACCAAGGGAGAATAACTAATACGCTGACAAATAGTCATTTATATTAAAAAAAACCCAAACCACCCCCCAAAAAAAACACTGTGGAAAGGTTCAGAGCCTCAATGCTCAAAAACAGAATATAAGACTGAAGCAGAATGCAGAAACAATACTCCAAAAGATCCAGGAAAATAAGTTTATTTCAGCCAGTAAACAATGTTTTTAAAATCCTATAAATGATTCTTCCTTTGGAAACTTTCATTTGCACTTAAAGACACAAGAACACAGCAAGAAGGGGCAGGTGATCACTGTCTTATGATTACTTCAAATAGCATCCAACTTAGTTATCTGTAATGACTGTTCTTACCAACTGTCATAATTGATTTCACATTCCAACTGTGAAAGCTATTAAATGTGTGAATGATGATTTCATCTCTATAAGAACCTACAGAACATTAAGGCTCACTAATATACTACTATGTTATACTATCTTATTGAATAAAGCTGAAAATAAAGAACAGTCAATACAGTATTTGGTTCTTATACCACCTGAGAATCCAATCCAAATCGATAATGAACTGCGGTTACTCCTCTTACATACATTCAAATTATAAATACAGGAATATAAAGTTATATTCCATAACAGATACATTCCAACAGACAAGACAGCTCCAAAAGATTAAAAGGAATTAGCGTGGAAGTTCTCCCAGTTGTGTAAGGTCACACAATGTCTTGGCCAACCATTTACATTTCATTAGACTGACACAGCTATGAGGCCCTGAAGGCCACAGGTGGACTGGGAAACAGCCTTTGACCTCCCACATACATGGTATCAACTCTCCCAACTAGGTCAAGCATCTGGATCTGGAGAGAACAAAAATGCAGCTTTTTGCTTAAATCTCAGTTCTTCCTGCTACGTTTTGCTTCTATGGCTTTATGTATACCATAGCTGGATACAAATACCTCATTAACAACGTATGTCTTGGGAGCTATATGCAACTTGAAAAAAAAAATATGGAGAAATAAGAATGCAGAGATGGAATTTTCCTCAAAAATCCTGTAAAATGGAAACACTAAGTGAGAGTCCCAAATACTTGTATAAAAAGGCAACATGCAATGATTCAGTTCTTACATAGAACAAGTCACCAAGGGATTCAGGTGCAGCAGCCCTGTATTTTCCTTGGGACACTGTAAGCACTGGTCTCTGAAAACTTGTGTAAAATTAAGGAAACAGAAAATAAAAGTAACTGTTTTATCAGGGAACATACATTTTTCAAACCAGGACATTAATCACACAACGTGATTAAAACACAGGGCAGCAGTTCGATTAAGTGTAAATGACCCTCCTTAAATCATTTAGCTACACGGATTCAAGTTCAACACCAAAGTACTCAAGTTAGACTTCCCAAGGCAGTCAAGTTTTTATTCTCCCTACCTTCCTGTTTTACTGCAAGTCCTGGTTCAGCTTTCTCTTGCAGTTTAGCAACATTGTCCTCTGAAATTCCATCTGCCACACTCTTTGTTTCTACAGTTCCTATAACAAAACAGTTTATAGTTAAATGAAACCACAGATACAATAAAAATTTAGCCATGTTAAATACCTGTTATACTTACTATTTCTTTAAGGGCTATCCTAGTTTAATAAACCATCTTGAGTGTAAATAAGTAACATTCAAAATTCACAAAGCCTTTTTACATGACTGCTGATTGAACTCCTTAAGTTACTGCAAACTAACGGCAACTTCCTCAATTCAGAAATTATTTACAGATATAATTTATTAGCCTGATAGCTGGTAAAACAATACAGTATTTACCTAATAAAGTCTAATTTGCTAAAATACACAATATTATTTGTATACTACTTGGCATGCATAATGTCCTTTGGTTTGTTTCAAAGGCTTTAGCTTTAAACACATTTCATACTAAAGCCATTAAGAAATTTCAAGCAAGAAAAGCTGATTTCTGGTAGCTGAACTCCACAACTTGCTGGTAATGCCACAGAAGAGCCTAGTCCACAAACGCTGCTTGCTTTTGATTGCTACCTAAACCAGTTTTATTTTTGCAAAACAATAAAAGACCATTTAATCAATCAATTATCTTAATTTAATTCCCCCAGTTACAATAGGGTGATGTTGACAAAAGCAAAGTAACACACAGTTGAAGAAAGCTGAAATATTCAGGTACGCATCTGATTTCTAAATTATCTGCTCAGGGAGAAGAGACATTCTGGGTGGAGGGATGCAAAGGAGAAATGATTCAGCACCATTTGTACATAATTCCTGAAAACATACCTATGCATTGAACACACATGGTCAAGAAAAGTTAAACTATTCAGTTTGTCAAAATATCTACAGAATGGGTAGAATATTTAGCTTTAGTCTTATCATTAAATATATATATACACACATACACACACCCCTTCACTTGGAGTAATATGTTCAGTTCTCACACTCCTCAAAATGCAGCAGAAGCAGAATAAATTCAGAAATAGGCAAGATTAGATACAGAAAGAGCATGTGTGTTTAAAACAGAGGTACCCAAAGCGCTGCCCAGGAGCTGAACCCAGCTCTTCCAAATCTCCATATCTGCCAACAGGTAACTGGAATGCAAAGGTAACGAACAGATTCACAGGGGCCCTATTTACAGACAGGACACCTCAGGTAACATTTCCGCCACACGTAACAGTTTTGATAGCATGGGAAAAGGTTTACTAGATAGAGCCCTGCCTAATGCTTGGGTTGAAACATCCAACGCTTCCAAAACCAGCAATGAAATTACTGCATACACCATAAAGCTGAAGCTTTCAGGACATATACATCAATATCGGAGGATCTACTTCTCCACCCATGCCATGGGAAGCATCCACAAAGATATATAGTCCATTGCAGCAGAAATGCTGAGTTCTACTAGTTTAGGAGATTAACACACAGCAGAGAAAGGTCAACCAGCACTTTCATTTACCTGTGCTGACTAAGGCCAGGATGAATTGTCATTTAATAAAACTGAAACTAGCATTTAAACGTTCATCACCAACCCATACAGCAGTGCTACAAGTTACACATAAGGTCTCGAGTTTAGCAGAAAAGCCAAACCAACAGTGGAAAGTGAAGCACTTTACTCCATCATTTACATTTAGAAAGCAATTCAGTGTCTGAACAGAAACCTGTTCAGACCTCAATGAAGAGCAACTGCAAGTTTAAAAAAAAATTACATTCAATTTATCAATCAACCTCTAAATTAGCAAAAATGGTTTCTATTGCATGATGCATCTTTTGCTGCAAGGCATGTTGCAACTATAAAAGCAGTCATCGTCTGAGTAGTAATAAATGTAACATTAACTACAAAAAAAAACCCCAAACCAAAACATTTGTTCCCATACAATTAGGAATTTGTTCATAATAGAGGTGGATAAATGCTGGTATAACTTGTTTTAATTAACAGGATAGCAAATATACCTTTTTTTTTTTTATAGTTTTGCTCAACTAGTCCTTCATTCACCACTTCAGTTTTGTTTATTACAAGTTTAGTCATGACACTAGTCCTTTTGCGTTCTCCTGTTGTGCATTTATTTATCTCCAATTAATACTAGAAAATATAGAGAGCTCTGATCATCATCACCAGTAATTACACAGACCAGTGTGCAACAGCAAGGCATCAGCATAGCTCCAGGAGGTTTTTACTACCCTCTGGATTACTTACTGGAGCACCTAGGAGCACTACTCACCTATTGCAGCTCTGCTGCCTTAAAAAAACAAAAGAGGGCTAATGCCCCGAAGTATTTATCGCTTGGGTAAACTGAAAGTTGAGTGCACTGGTTTGATGCATCATGAGGAGCATTTTAAAATATTAACCTTAAAGCCAAAACACAGGATAAGTCACTAACCATATTTCGTTTATCAGAAAAACTGGATCCTGATTTTAAAGAAGGGACGATCCTATAAAATGGGGCATGTCTGGTCAGTGTTGTTTAGTGCCAGTTCAGGCTATAAAACAAATATTCAAATCTTGGGAAATAAAAAAAGTTATAGGATCAGCTAAGGATCACTAAGTAGTAAAATAAGACTACATTTAATGGAATCCAGATGGTATTCTTCAGCTGCAAAATTATTAAAGCCTCACAGCACATAAGTACATGAGAAGTGATGTAAAATTTTTTTTTTCAACTACCAACTTCAATTAAGCTCCTAAGTCAACAGACATTCATATCCAAAGTGCCAGATATTTAAGGTGCCTAAACATCTTTTTAATTTTTTCCCCCCAAGTCCTTTTGAAAACATGGCTATTGATTGTTCTGAAAACACTGCCCAAGCTCCGATATAACTTCAGCGTTTTGCCTCAGACACATGGAAACTACTAAAACAGAAACCCAAAGAAAACACGGATGCTTGGGAAGACACGCAGCAACCCACAATCTCTTTACATAAATTAATAATAGTGACATTGGCAGATTAAGTGTATGAAGATCTTCATGGTTCATTAGTCTAAACAGTACCAGTCTTTAGCCAGAATTAGCTATTTTGACAGGTATCAATTCACAGGTGTTAACATATCTTCTGAATGGAGATGTTAAACTGATTTGTGTACAGTGACTTCTTCATTAGAAATAAAAATCAGCGCCCCAGGCACAAAACCACTGAAAGAAAATTTGAATCATAGTAAATAATCAAGTCGCTGAAATAAGAGTAGCAGGGAAAAGGCATGTAAACACAGACAGAAATTGCAGCTACACTGTTGTATGAGGTCTGGGTACCAGCCAATTTTATTCCTCACCTACGTGTTTCTCTAGACTCTTCTTCTTGGCTTTCTTATACAAAGGGCTAGCAGTAGTAAGTTTAGATTTCTTTTTTCCTAATGTGAAAGTATTAAGTACTTGGGATATTCTGAAGAGAATCTAGTTTCCAGTTAGTATGCAAATACAATAATTAATACACTTACATAGAAAAGCTGGTGACATAAGCAATTGCAATGAAGCACCTTAATAGATAAAATAATTTACTTATATGCAAAGTCTGGCACAACTGTCTATTTAACTTAGTTAAAACCATCCCAAGACTAAAATTTTCACTTAAATCTTGTCCAAAGAGACAAAGACAAATGACTAATGCAGGTGCGAGGCAGATGAGGAGAGATGTTTATTGATGATTATGCCATTTGTTAAATAGCTCCAGTCAACAAAGACTCAGAAGAGGTTATCATCAAAAGGCTGGTAAAATGGCCTGTAATCAATACAATTACAGTTTATGTCAATCCACTTCCTAACGTGGATACCACAGATCTATTATCACAAGTGACAGTCTTGACAGACTTAACACTGAAGCAAGGATGAGATGACTACAGAGCTACCTCCTTGTCCACTGTCAAGACTCAGGGTGGTAGCCACACTGCTACCAGGGGTGACTCCTGGCCAGCACAAAGAGATGGGCATTTTACAGATTCTTATTTCCTGCTGGCAATTCCTCTGTAACAATAAGTATCTGTCCTTCCTTCCCAAGCACTCAGCAGAAATGCAGCAGAGCTTGGTTCCTTTCACCTGGTTGAGCTACTGTGGAAGATGACATGGGATAGGATTCAGTGCTGGTGATACCCAGATCACCTTCCCTGTTCCAACTCAAATCAGAAGGTCCTAGACTGACACCAGCCCAGGTGCAATACAGCTGACTACAGCTGTAATGACAGACATTGGAGAAAGAAATATCTACAAACACGTGCCGTTATTGCAATACTCAGAGGAATCTTCTCTAATCATCAAATGGGCTGCAAGCCAGAGGTTTTGCTTAACACCTTATCTTCACCTGTTCTTCAGATTACACCTGGAATATTTTAAGTGTCTCAAGCTATGGAAATCACTCAGAAAGGTTTGGCTAGTCTTGAATTCACCCAACCATTTTTTCACTGAAGAAACCCCAGAAAGTGTAACACAAACGTGGATGCTGTAGTGTACTGCTTATCAAACAAATATCCAGGGAAATTCCTTTTTGCATTCAGTTAATCTCAGGGAACATGCCTTTTTTATTGTTTTTTGTTTTGTTGTTTGGGGTTTTTTGACGAATATGATCTTCTCATTTATAAACACAAAATTTCTGAAGACCAAATGCTAAGACTTCAAATCCTTGAGAAACAATTGAAAAATTCAGAAAATAAGTGAAGTTTGGTTTCCCTAGCCAAATTTAGGAAGAGTACTCTTCAAAAATATTAGTAAGTGATAAAGTTACAAATTCAGGGTTCGTGGCTTTATGATTTATCCCTACAGGAAAGCACATCTTGCCTCACAAATGTCTTTCATCTTACTAAATCAACGTTAAACAACGTATCTTAAGTCTCATTAAAACAAAAATACTGTGCTGACTATTGTTCTGCTGTAAACATTTAACAAACCTTTACATGTGACTTTATGTAATATACATTAATTTAATCAACTCAGACATACTGTCCACTAATCCTCGGTCACAGGAAAAAAAAAAAGCCAAAGTTTTGCAAGGCATATTTATCTAAACTTGCTAGATTATTAAAGAAAGAAACAGTTCTTGGGAAACTAATAGAAAAAGAAATAGTTGTAGACCAACTAAAAAAGCCCATTCAGAGAGAACACAATAAATATCAAGAGCAGGCTGAATTTATATCTGCAGTCGTGCATGAGGAACACGAGCAAACTGAACTGAGTACCACTTTCTATGTATCAAATCCATGCAGAAAAATTGCCTATTGGATTCATAAATGCAGACTGGGAGTATAAAACAAGCACTGAAGATAATAAACACGGATATTTAAGTATTTATGCTATTCCTATTCAATAACCCTCCAGCATATTTAATAGAAATAATATCCTCCTTCTAGTTACCTTCTCCTCCGGGTTTGGCGCGTTGCCTTGATCCTTTTGTTGAAGGCTGCCTTAATATTCCTGCAGGACTTTCACCCTTTAAAAACAAAACAAAACACAAACACAGATTTATATAATTTATATATATATTTATATATAAAATTTACCTACAAGTGTTGCTTTTTTATCTATATGTATTATACATAAAAAATATTCACTTACAAAACTGACTCACACATATGTGATTAAAAATATGTCAAGTCTATTTTCTTCAAAGTCTGCAAGTATTTTTCCTGGATACATGCTTTTAAATGAACCTATATGAATAGATTTTGTTATTGTAAAGACAACTTCCAAATGTGAACTAAGAGTATCCAAGGCAGACCAATCTTGTGAAATCTGTAGAGCATCTATGATGCCACTGATGGTCTTGGGATACAATGCTTAGTTACCAGTGAGCTACAGAAAGGAGTAAGATGCTTACAATCACCTGCATGTTTCAGCTACATCAGATACACAGTTCCTCTTTAACCTTCTGGGAAGTCTTCTAAATTTCATTCCGAAATAGAAGCAAAGACTAAAAAATTATGCCACTAGACTTGCACAGACCTTTACTCAAATGGCAACTTCCCTGGACAAAGACCCTGGACAAACCAAGAAATGGGTCCTGCCAGAAAGTCCAGCAGACAAGCAATGGATGATCTGAAGGTGGAACTGGTACAGGAAGGAGAATAAGAGCTAAAAGTGGAAAAGATCAAACTGGAAGCAAATTCAGGACACTTCTGAGGACTCTGACCTTAGTCTGAAAGTGATTCAGACAGACCAGGAAATGAAAGCAGGCAAGCACACACAAGAATTATCTTGTTTTCTCTGGACATAGCTTGCACTGCCTGAAGTCAAGAATGCTTGACTGACAATACTTTCTGCAAAGGCACTATGATACACATTTCAACGGACATACACCCTTGGAAAGGAGCAAGTTAAATCAGTAGGTCCATTTGGCTGGATGTTGGGAAAAAGACATGCATAAGCAGCACCCTCCCATGAGATGAGATCAACATCGGTCCCCAGAGACAAGGCCACCTGGACCGTGAGGTCCCCTGTGCGCAAAGGAAAACCTGAGCCTATGTGCAGATAGCACTAGAGAAGCTGAAGGCAGCTACAGCACTTGCCCTACAAAAAGGCTCAAAAAAACCATCCTGTCAAGAGCAGGCAGAGGGGCAGGTCCGTGAAAGCTGCCACTACTCTAGGTAGGGTATAGTACGATTTACTACTCACTCTACCTGAAGGACAGCTGGGGACAAATGCCTCCAGAGGAGGTGCAAGGTGTAAAGGAGGACTCCTGCCAGCCCATCAAAACTCCTGGGCATGTGTTCAGGGTGGGAAGGAAGCAGTCCATCCCCTTACACCAATCTCGGCTAGCAGAAGGGGCACACTTGGTTACGGTGGACTTGGTAGTGTTAGGTTAATGGCTGGACTCGATGATCTTAAGGGTCTTTTCCAAACTAAATGATTCTACGACTTCTGCTTGCATGTAGACCAGAGGATGAAGTCAGAGATGGCATCTGGCCCACTATACACACACACAGGGCTTCCCGCTTCTTACAGTAATGTACACACTAATAAACCAGTAGCTTCCAACAAGCCATTCATGCTTCTAATAACCTTCCTGTCTTTTTACCTAAGTCCCTGGTTTCATTAGCAACACCTGTTGCTAAAGAGGAAGCAACCACCTCTGAACATAACAGATGAAGCACAGGTGATTTACAGAATACCATTTTATGTTTCTAGGCTCTCTCTCCCTATAATCATCTCTGCATCTTGTTCAAAATCCTGAAATATGTTTAGCACCTCACAGGATTTCCTCCTTATCTGCTTTTTTGAAGGTTGTGTGAATTAACAGTCCATGCAGTTTGCATCCAAGATTTATCGTCAACCTTGCTGATAATGACCATATCTATAACATAAATGAGAATTACAAATTCTTCCATTTCTATGCAAATGTTAACATTATATGTTCCAACAACCTGTAAGAGAAAATTGTCAAATTACACAGTGTAGAACATTCATTTTCCATAATATCTTGTATACAGGACAATGGACCATACATGTCCTAATGGAAAATAACACTACAAGGTGTCTAAAAATATAGTATACTTGTAAGTATTTTTACTCAAACTACTTCAGGTGACCATGCAAGAGCATCATCTCACTTCTACAAGCTTACAACAGTGTATCCACTGGCCCTGAAGAGACAGCTACATGAAGGAGGGGAATGAAGTTCACATGTCAGGGACATGGTGGTAAGTTTGCTTTGAAGGCAAATTTTGCTTTTTTATATGCTATAATGCACCATGAGCTCAAAATAAGTTCTTGACAAACAAAGGGGAAATGCTTATTAACAACAGACAATCACAGCATGCAAACTGCGTGAGATAAACTGAGAAGCTGAATTACTTGGAGGTGCTTTATAGGAAAGCTGGCAGTCTGTGCAAGAGTCAGCTTCAACAGTTGGTTTAGGCCCTTTAGAAACTACATCTCCTTCACCTCCATGAGGTGTAATATAACATTGTAATATAACATGCATACTCAGAATTTCAGGTATTCAATCAGTCAAAAGAAAGTCCTACATCCCACTCTTTGCAAAAACCTAGCCAAATGGACAGTATATGGTCCTGCTTCAACGTAAACTAGTTTTGACTTATACTAT
Organism: Aviceda cuculoides; assembly: GCA_035590195.1. Classification (NCBI taxonomy): domain Eukaryota; kingdom Metazoa; phylum Chordata; class Aves; order Accipitriformes; family Accipitridae; genus Aviceda; species Aviceda cuculoides. Next base: position 11,159,592 of record JAVJGG010000001.1, read on the forward strand.
CTTCATTGGACTATTAGAATTATTGTTGGACCCACAACCAGAGCTATCAATATTTTTGTTTCACTCTTCAGGAAACAGAAACATAGAATCATACAATCATTTAGGTTGGAAAAGACCTTGAAGATCATCGGGTTCAACCATCAACCATGACCACTAAACCATGTCCTGAAGTGCCTTGTCTACGCGCTTTTTTAATAGCCCCAGGGATGGTGACTCAACCACTTCCCTGGGCAGCCTGTTCCAATGCCTGACAACCCTGTC
>JAVJGG010000001.1:11160153-11171037 GCA_035590195.1 Aviceda cuculoides
TGCGGCCTCACCAGTGCCGAGTACAGGGGAACAATCACCTCCCTGCTCCTGCTGGCCACACTATTTCTGATACAGGCATGTTATGAAGAAAAATAGACAGAAGTCTAAAATGCATGGCTACTATTGAAGTGGTTAATCTTAATTTTAGTTCATCTTAATTACTACCATCTTTCACAATCACAACATTATGCAAGGAGCAAAAATAAAGCTCACATACCATCAGAGTCTGGCTCTACAGGCCCGCAGGCCACATCTGGTACACTCAAACTTCAGCAGCTCTTTGGGTGATGTAATTATTAGCACAGGTGGGGAAGGAGTTGAGAATAGGTGCTGAGGCTCCTGGAGGAGTGGATTCAGTCACTTATTTATGTCAGGTAGTGACTACAAACACTGCTTAACATTTTTGTAGAGCCACATGTGCACACTGGCAGCAGGTGCAAAGTAAAAGCTAAAATTTAATCACTATGGTAGCACACAAAAACATAAATCCCACAATATTTATGATTTGAGTCTTTCCAGAGGGAGATAAAATAGCTCATTCTTCTTACAAATTCAGAGGCTCCAAGACTTTGAAAAGCAGTCACTGGAGCCATTAAAAAGAAATCTTACACTTCATCTCACACCATCCTGGAAAAAACATATTAAAGTGGAATCCTAGATGGATGTATGCACACTTCCCAGTTTTGAGTAATTACATTTCTATTTGGAGAGGATAGACCAGACTGCTGTAAACCGTCCAATCTGCCGCTTTGTCCTCATTATTAACCTTTAAATAGATTGACTTCACTTTAAGACATAACAGTGATTTCTAATGTTTCAGCAGGTCAAGAAGAGGAATATGCTTTGAAAAGACATCCTGCCAAACTGTTAATTCTTCCTCCTTTCCGTGCAACAATCAACCTCTACATTCATGCAAGGATGTCATGAACAATTTCTATCAGTGACTTCTATACTGCTCTCATAACTAGTTCTATACGTGCTTACATACATCTCCTCGAGCCACAGCCACTCCATGCACCAACAGTCAAAGGCAGAAAAAACAGTCCTACCCAAGCAAGGGAGGGAGACAACTCATTATATAAATAGGCCACTGTGATTTTTCCCCTCTAATTCATTAGATCTACTGATAGTTCACTAATAATAAACAAGAATTAGGTCTGTGAACAGAAATCTAATTCAATCAACCCTCCACAATACTTTTCTTCTATTTAGATCCACAGTGCCAGGAGGTATATTTGCGTGTATGTATGCTGTAAATAGTGTGTGTGTGTAAAAGTTTTATATAAAATACAACTACAAATATAAATACATTTTTTAATTTTGTGCAGCAGACTCTTCCTCAACAAATAAACATGGCTCATTTCTAATGCTTTTACTGAAAGCTATGTATCCCTCAAAGACTTTCTTTGCTCTTTCTCTCAAACTGTCTGTATTTCCAGTATTTATTCCTAAACCAGCTATCATTATTAACGGGCAGAACTTATTCGTGTGCAACAGCAACAAGGAAAGATCTCTACTTGCTAAGGTAAATTTGACTGCTGTGGTGATAAACCTATTCGGAAAATATCAATCGATTATCTTTTCCTCAAATGAAGGCTCGCAAGATGGTGTTCTATTGGTGTTAGCTTCTGCTAATTAAAACCTTTCAAACACAAAACATTTCCCGCTTTTTAAAACATAAGTTGTAATGATGGATTTGTATTTTATGAGCCAGTTATGAATAACTGACACAAAAAAGAGAGGGTCATTCACAGCACCAGAACAAAAATATTTGAGCCATGTTCAGCAGATTTCCATGGAACGATTCTCTCTGCTGCTTCTAGGGCAGTTATGTCTTTTTTCATTCAGTAGTTGTTTCATTATATAGTCAAGATGAGATCCAACAGAAATAGAAGTTCATTAGATATGACTTAAAGGCTGATTCAAGTGACCAGTTCCAGAGCCGTACAGTTTGTAGGGCAAAAATAAAAGTCATTATAGAAGTGGCCAAAAGTGACAGGATATTACAAAAAGCTTTAGCCAAGAGTTTCGGCAGCCATCTGTAAAATGGAAGACTTTTCCAACGTGTTTGGCCTTAGGGTAAATGACATACCTGCTCTGCAGTCACTTCATATAAACAGCACCATACGCTTAGAAGCTCTATGATCTGATTCATCTTTTGTCAAAAGACAAACATCTTTATTACTTAGAAGGTCAACAAGTCATGCTATAAAGTGTCCATTTTAAACAAGACATTTACCTGAGAGGGACTGAGAGCCAACAGAATACAACTCAACTCGATCTGATCACAGTGTGGTATGCAACAGCTAGCCTTGAAGCAGCAAGTAGTCTTCTTCTGATTGCCATGTGTTAGCCAAATGCCTCTTTTTAATTCCTACTTATTATACTTGCTTTCTTTTCATTCCAGAAAATTACAGATACCCGTGTGATGACTATTACATGCTGGGTAACATACAGAGTTTCTTTAGTACCAGAAAAATACATTTAAAAATAAAAAGTCAGCCTGTCAAAATTTAAGTAGTATTTTAAAGCTGGGCTCTGATAATTAGCAGCAAGAAAAATTAAGACTTGTATGAATACAGATTACATCTTGTTAAGACTCCTAATCTCACAGGAGCAAAGCCAGGAACTAAACTTTAAGTGATAGCTTTGCTGTACATGTAGAATATGAAAGAAAAAAAATTAAATTATTTTGTTCTCTAAAGTAAATGCAGCATAAAAGCCGTTCTGCCTGAAATTCTGTGGACATCTCAAATGAAATAAAAGTTCCCATTTCCCCACTGCTTTTTACCCCACTGTTTCCATGTTCTTATGCTGCCAAGCAGTGTGTCTGAAGAAAGGACCTAATGCAAACACAGAGGAAGCAAGATGAAAGTCAAGTGGAAGACAAATAGTTCACTATGACATGAAGCCATGTAAGACTAGGCTTGGAAAGAAAGAGGAGCTGTGACTAGGAGCATGAGGATAAAGAGAGCAGGACTAGGAGCCAGGCGAAGTGGTTAAATGAGCACAACAGGAACAAAACGAGAAAAGACAAGAGGTCAACCCTTAAGGCAGAAAAGAGAAGTGACATGTTGGGTACTGGCATATCAGCCACTGCTTGAGAGGGGCTGCTTCAAATTGTTTCATTTGTATTATATTTACAAAAAGCTAAAGACAGATGCTGCAGATTTATTAGTTATGTAGCAGAAACTATTAGTTATGTAGCAGAAACTATAAAATCTGATTCAATACTCTTCACATGCATAAAGACGTAAATTGTTTCCCCCCTTTTTAATACACTTGTTTTACTGCCACGTGACTCAAATGGAGTTACAGTAATTTAAATCAGGGTAAATCCCTGGAAATAAAGGCATTACCCTGCTGTGAAACTACTGTGAGGACAGGAAGATCAACCCAGTCCTTTAGATGCATTTCCCAATTATTTCATGCTGGAATTTCCTCTAAACCACTTTGTGCAGCTATCTTAGCTCCCCAGCTCTAAAAATTCATTGGGAACATTTTCATTTCATTTGTCTCCTCCACAGTCTAAAGATGATGACCGTTTGTCATGCACTGGTCTAAAGTGTGTGTTTTCATCACCTAAAAACCAAGCAGTGTCTACTGTTACGCAAGCAAGTACAGGAAAGCATGTCATCTAGATTTAAGGTAATAAACCCACATGCCTTGGAATGACTCCCAAAAGCACTTAAGACGGGAAATGAAACTTTACTGCCCCAGTGTATTATTGTGGTGCCCAAGAGCACTACGATAGTTTGGGATGAGGCTCAGAATTTCCATTAGAGACCCAATTTGCAGGAAGTTTAACTTGGCCATGAACATTTGCTTCAGGCTAAAAACTATTTTATAAGTTCTCCCTCCAAGTGCCAATAATTTTAAAAGTTTGGTTGGATTTCAGTCAAAGAATAGCTATAAATTTGTCATCTCACGTAGAAGACATGATGATGTCAGCGGCCCACAGACTCTCAACAGAGACTCCTGCTAGACTTGGGATCCTGCCTATTTTTTCCCTAGCCTGAGCTGCTTTAGGTTAATTTATTGAAGTCTCACTCTTTAAACTTTTAGCCATATGGCTCCATAATTCGCCAAATTGCCTCAGGTCATCAAGAAGCAGCAGACGCAGACACAATGGTATCGCAAGCAACAGCTACTGTTCAGAGGCAATCACGGAGTCGCTATTCTTCCCTACCATCATACAGTTGCAAAACATGGGCCCAGACTTAACACTGGACTCATTTTCTTTCCAAAACAGTAACTTCTGTTAAAGTACAAAAAAAACCTAACAGCTTTCCCAGGAAAGATCCAGAGGAACAAACAGAAAGCTTTGAACAAATAAATATTTTTCCTGAAGTACCCAACATATCAATAGACAGAAATAATATCTGGAAAATTAAATAAACTGAGTAGACCTTCTTTTGCCCAAGCTCAGAGAACTTTAAAAAAGAAAACAAACAAAAATATTCACCTTCCCAGATCTTCTATGCTACTAACCTCATTATCTGGCTGGCACTTGCTGTCTTTAGTTGGCCTCTGCATTTTTCTAAGTGTGGATTCCTCAGAATCTGCGGACTGAAAAGAAAAGAAATCAATTGCTTTAGATTCAGTGTGCTGAAAAGCCAGCTACTTACCTGAATAATGTGAAAGGGGAAATGAGCATAGAGTAGAACTGAGAACATTACAATGTGCATCCATCTACCTTATCCATCTACCTGCCCTCTTTACCTTGCCTCCCCCCAGCAGGAGACTAACCGAGCAAAATCAACAGTTAAATATTGTTCTCTCTGAGTAACACCAGGAAGGCAAGAATCCTTAAAGCCAGCAGACAGCTACTGACAGAATTGCTTTCCTCACATCTAACAAAATTAAGCTACCCCTAACAGAAGCATCTTTGATGTCCAATAATCCCAAATTTCTACTATGAACCAGCACGCAACAGAACAGAAAAGGAGAATAGGAAATATTTAGAGGAGGAAGAGAGAAGATAAAAGAACAACAAAATGAAAAGCAATGAAGAGATGGCTCTTAAGGCAGTTTAGGACTTTACACTGGGAAGGCCTGAAGTATGGGGAAATGGTGGATGTGTTCCTTCTCAAAGATGTAACATGATGTGTGGAGTCCAGTGCAAACAGAGCACCCTTGCAAGAATCTGGGTGGGCTTCTCAACAGTTCTTTCAAGGGAAAAAACAAAACAAAACAAAAAAAAACCCCAAGCTGGAAGCAAGCAGCTTAATCTAGAAAGCCAGAAGAAAAATACAGCTGTACAACTCCATCTTGTGTGTCCTGCTACAGAAGAAGTCAGCTCAGGAGAGACTAGTTATGGCCCAAAGGAACTCTCTTCAGCCCCATCTTCCCTAAAAGCTGGCTATGGCTGCAAGAACCGCATGCATTACTGGGGAGACACACAAGGATAGAAGTACACAGTTCCAATAGTCGCTGCCACCTCTCTCTGCCAAACATAATCTAATGTGATCAGGAGAATTCAGACATGCAGAGTTCAGAAAAGAAAAGGCTTATTAGATGTTCAAGAAGCACAGTCAGATGAGTCTGATGGCTCAAGTCAAGATATATCACGACAGAGACATGAAGTTACACTTATGGCCTCAGTCACACTCTTACCAGATCAAATCCACACCAAAACTTTCACTTCATGAGAGTAATTGCTGTTAAAGAAAGTACTTAATTGTTAAATGAGCAGAGAATACAAACATGCAAGGTCATTATAACAAACGTTCTGTCCCTACCACAGCATGCCAAAAGTTATTGTTCTCTGCAATAACAGTTCAATTACCTTTTTCTCTGCTTTATCCTTTCCATGTTCTTTTAAATGCTCCCCATCTTTTTCTCTGTCCCTCTGCCTATCCCTTTCCCGATCTTTTCCTCTATCTCTGTCTTTCTCTCGTTCTCTGTCCCTAGCCTTATCTTTGTCTCTTCCTTTTAGTCTGTCCTTTTCTCTTCCTCCATCACTTTTTCTCTCTCTTTCCTGTCCTTTATCACGCTCAAGATCATCTTCTTGTTCTATGTCTCCTTTTCCCTTGTTTTTTTCTGTTTCTCTTCCTTGCTTTGTTGTTCTGCTTTTGTTTCTTTCCCTTTCTTGTTTTTCTCCTTCTTTAAAGGTGTCTCTTTCAGGGTCTTTCTGCCTGTCTTCATTATCCTTCTGTTTATCACTTTCTTTTTCTCTTTCTTTGCTCTCTTTCAAATCTCCTTTGGGTTTTCTGTCTCTGCTTGAGCTTCTGTCTTTAATTTCAGTGTCTCTTGTATCCTAAAAAGAAAGTAAAAACTAAAAATTAATTCCAATATATGGCAACTCTATCACACAGTCACTTTTGCTTGCATTTTTGTCTGTGTAAAAACAAACAAACAAACCACAAAGAATGGTTGCCCCTGTACCCAACAAAAGTTGCAAATGCCTACCTCTTTATGGCTTTTTTGTTCTTCTGTTTTGGATTCTCTGCTTTCTTTATCTCGAGATTTAGATGGAGGTTTCCCTTTAGCATCAGCTCTTTCCCCAGCTAAGATCCTTTTTACCGCAACATCACTGGATAGCTGCAAGGAATAGAAAACCATCATTGAAATGAGTAGATTATTTTATTAAATATCTATTTTATTCCTAACTCTGTAATCACCATGACTTGGGGTTGGGGTTTTTTGTTTGGGTTTTTTGTAGTTTTTTATAAATAAAGCTGATATTTCTGCTCTTTTGGAAACTTTCTTTCACAGGAATAATAATGCCCTTTTAAGCCTAACACCTCTTTGTAATTCTTGTAATAATTTGATTATATGTACCAGAGCTATATAAATATATGGTGCTTTTTATGTATTATAGCACAACAGCAATTCTTATTCCAACGACTTAAATATTTTTCAAAATGGTAAGGTAAATGACTGTCAAATCCTTATACCACAACTGCTAGAATGGTTAAACGCTTTTAAAACCACATTATGATGTACTTCCATCCTGCTCTTACGCCACTCCACTTTCACCTAATACTTATTCAATCAGCAACAGTCACTAAAGAAAACTACATTAAGAATGACTTCCAATAGTTACACTGTTACACTGTTTTTAAAGCTTCTGCATCTAGTTCATTTGTTAAGACAACAAGCAATTACTAATTAGATCATTTAGACAGCAAATTAACATCATGTTGTCATGTCCAAGTGGCAAACAGTTTGCCTACATTAGCAAAAAAAAGAAAAAAAAAAACCATCCCATTGCCAGAGAATTCTCCTTCCTGAAACAGGAACAGCTTTTAGATCACTAAAACTGATATTGCCCTGGGGGTTGACTCCCGATTCTCTCCTCGTTTGTAAATGCAAAACTATGAATTTTTGTGGGTTTTCACACTTGGACACAAACTCCTGCACATTATCAACACTTGCCTGAACTACATAACTCCAAGCAGCATGCTCAGCTCAGCACTAAAAGTATCAAGCTAGAGACTGAAGGAATCTTTTCCAAAATGCAAGCTTATGTTTCACAATAAAAGCCAAGGGGCTAATTATCTTAGCTCAGATGGGTAGCCTATACCCTCTAGATATTAAATCTCATCACAGTGTTCTACAAAGCTGTTCCATCAAGCACATTTTCTAATTTGTCCAGTCTCTGTACCTATGTTTATCAATTTCCCACTTCCTGATCTCAAGCAATTCATAAGGAAGAAGCTCATAACACTCAGCTAATTAAAACAAAATAACTTAAGTTTAAACTCTTAAGTTTAAAAGAGTAGATTATCAGACAAAGATAATCCAAACTAAACTTGCAGACAGCCTGTAAACACTGTAGTATGTCACAGTTAAATATACACAATTTTTTCACACTCATTAATTCAAGGGTTTTAGATAATACCCTTCTATTTCAAAAATCTCTGTAACACCTGTAAGTAAAAAAAAAACCCCATGAATTTTAATGAAACAATGATTTAAGAACTGCTGCTGCAGTTATTTTTAACAGGTTATCACAATTCTCCTTTGCTGCATTTCCATATTCAAAAAAGAAAAAAAAAAGCAAGCACTTTGCAAAAATTACTTTTATTACAGAATTAGAGATTTGACTGAAATGTTAAAGGAGTTAAAGTCAAAAGTAGCAGCATCTGGTCATATAATTAATGTGTCTGCATCCAAAAGGTTTAAAAGTTCTGAAGCTTCATATTCTTCTTCAAACCTAATAAATGTTATTAAATGACCAATGAATAAGGTGAAAAATTAAAAACAGTATACATTAAAAGCACTAAAATATCCAGAACATACTTGCATGGAAACCTGGCTCAAACTCTACTAAGGATCATACACCATCTCTCTGTTGTTGTTGCTGTTGTTATTAAGTGGTGACCCAATGTTTATCTTGTGTAATTAAAAATAGCAGAGGAGTGTCAGTAAGCTCTGACAATATATCACCATGTGTATAAAATATATTATGTGATGTCATACCTTATTTAAGCAACACTTCCCAATTGCTTGAAGAAATTCATTGGTTTTTTCAGGTTCGTGTCCAGCCACAACACGTGCTGGTTTTACTGACAGTGGCTCTCCTGTTACCATTACAACAGCATCAATTGCCTTCTGAAGGAAGCTGATTTTGGCATCTTTATCCTGGTAAAAGAGCAATTAATAAATAATACTGAGACTCCAAAATAATTGTACATACCTTTCTAAAGACTAGAAAAACTCTGATGGGAGGAACAGTTGTAGAAAGCATCCATATAACAAGAGCAGCATGTGATTTATAAATTCAGGAAAGAGGGCTGCCCCTGATTTATAGGTAGGTATTTATTTCTGATTAAGAAATGACAGCTGTGATAATGGATGAACATTGAACTGGAAATGACCAAAGTGAAAGTATAACTTTGTCTTTTTATTATGTTTATCATTTAGCTCCAGTGCATTTTAAGACCGTTATAAGACCCTTGGCACTCTATTTTCATGGATTACATTTTAAAGAAGATAAAGTTTTGTTTAACAAATCATGCAAGTATTCCCAAAAGAATCACTAAAGTGTTACAATGGGATTGTTACAGCAGATATTGCTTAGAAGGACAGTTCTTGCCCTGAATATTTTTCAGCACAGAAGTCCCAAGGTTATGGGACTAGTATGAGTCTAAATTGAGGGACTTACATGCTTTTACACATACTTTACAAACCAGAATTAACAGTGAGTAAAGAAAACATACGAAAGATGGTGGGAAAGGGATACGGGCATATATTTTTATCTCCACAATTGCCAGATGTGTTTTAGTTTTATAATTATACTTTACAAACAACTTTCCCCAAGTGCCCTTCAGTAGAGATTATGTCTTTTAGTGATTATGCAAAATCATAAGAAAAAAATAAAGACAAAATAAACAAACCCCCACCAAGCAAAATTTTATTGGAGGGTTACTGGCCCAGAGAATGAAATCATGGTGTGAAGTCTCTGCAGCTGTAGAACACTCAGTGAGGAAAATAAAAGGATCTTTATTAATAAAACATAATAAAATTCAAGGAATATTTACCAGCCTAGCACGGAAGTCTACACACTCATCCTTTACACTCATGGCTGGAGATAAAGAAAGTACTTTACTAGCATGTTAAAAAGTAAACCCATAATAAGAACAATTCTGTATGTGTGTTTTAATAGGTTCAGTTCAAAAGAATATAAACTACTGCATTCAAACTGATAACTGAAAAGTGGACCACTATCATTTCAGTTAATTCAGAAAAGAAGCAATTGTAATTACCTAGTAAAACACCTGATTTTGCACTGCACTTACAATCCAAGTATCTCAGGTGCACAGATACAGAATGACCTGCATCAAATTTGACAGACATACTGACAGAGAGGAAAGCAATCGTATTTCAGCTGAGCAAGGCCAACGCTCTTTACAGGCCATCTGGTAGCACTATCTATTCCTGTGCCACTGCAACTTAACAGAGCTGTTCACATGGTATCTCAAGTCCCAGAGCTACTCTCCATAAACAAGAACTGGGTTCTGCTGCAAGCATGTAAATGATAGTTAAACGCATGGGAAGCCAGTGTCCGGAGTCAGGGTACTTCCCGTCTTTGGCTCTTCTAAATGGATTAAAACAAACAACTGCCACATAGCTGGGATTTTCAGATTGTCTCCATTAACATCAGGAGCACTTCACCCTCACCAGTGTTCCCTGCACTCAAAAATAAAAAAGGAAAGGAAGGAAAGACCGCAACCTCCTTCTATTAAAACAGTTGTCCATCATTCCAAGGACATATGCAATCTATTAACTTAGAGAAGGAGAAAGGACACTATTCTAAAGCAAGCGTTTGCAAATAAAGATCCAAAATTTTCTCCTACATCCTCATCATTTTCAGCAGGTATGTTATCAGTGTGTTCTGTCCATATAAGAAATCCTCACGAACCCAATGAGAAATCTACAGCTCCCACCTGCATCAGTAAATAAAATTCTATCAAAATAGACACAAACATCTGAAACAGTGCTGAGAGCTTAAGAAAATATTTTTTATTGGGTAGATTTAAAAAAAAGGTGTCTCCCCTATTTCAAGTACTCAGACTTTATATATAGATATAGAGCCTTTTTGTGTGTGTATATCTATATAAAGCTGATGTGAAAGATTAAAAGAGCAAGCCTGATATCCAATCTTTCCATTTATAAGAGAACAATGTTTTACTAGACCTAACAAGATGAACCTTTCTGATAAACACGCAGACAGCAATATCATCCAATGTAGCTGGTAGAAGAGGTGTATTTGTGTTGTGGTTTAACCCCAGCCAGCAACTAAGCACCATGCAGCCGCTCACTCACTTCCCCCCCACCCAGTGGGATGGGAGAGAACATAGGGAAAAGAAGTAAAACTCGTGGGTTGAGATAAGAACAGTTCAATAGAACAGAAAAGAAGAAACTAATAACGATAAT
>JAVJGG010000001.1:11171137-11186749 GCA_035590195.1 Aviceda cuculoides
GCATACTGAACTCAAAACATAGCACAGTACCAGCTACTAGGAAGACAATTAACTCTATCCCAGCTGAAACCAGGACAATTTGTTTCTGAGAAGTCCCAACAATTAAGGAATCCTCATGCTTTAAATTCCCCTTACATCTCTCTCCAACTGATTGCTATAACTATATATCCCTGAAACAAACTAGAACTCAGTGAGGTCCACGTGCATGCTCTGCAAGGCAGATTTGGCTGGTGCGATGCTTCCAGCCTGCCTCCTGCATCTCTCTGTGTCGGAGGAGGGGACCAGCTACCCAAGCGGAATGTATTATCCCAACAGTGGAGACATAAAAGGTAGCACAGAAGAAACAGTGAGTACTTCAGGACCCCACTGCTATGTCCAGGTGGGAGAGGCGAGTTGAAACTAGAAACAAAGACAGTTGCTGCACGTATGTGTGCATGACGCTGCATAGCATGTAAGGGGATGTCCAGACCAGAAGCCAGCCCCAGCCACTACAGAAGCTGGACCATGAGCTTTGGGCTTTCGTCATTTGAGTCTACACACCTCATGATCTGCAACAGCACAGAACAGCCAGCTTGCAAAGATCATCTGTCAATTCTTCCCAGCCCACAGCAAGCAGACTGTGGACTGCAGCACTGGAACTATTTCACAGTGGGTACAAACCTTTTCTTTTTTCTGAAAGCATCTTGCCCTTTCAAAGTCTGTGCATCTACTGCCAGATCATCACATCAGATGAGTATGATTCCCTAGAGTTACATAAAGCAGATCACCCTTGCATAGAAATATACACAGCTATTCACAACATGGACTCCAGCTGTTGCTCTCAGACTTTAGCTCTCTGCGGTTGGTTTTGGTCACTGCATAACAACTACCCTCCTAATTTTCTACAAATCCAACCAAAAATCACAGTAAGGAAGCATCCTGTGAGAGCCAAGTCTTTCTACTGACCAGTGTTTTGGGAAGAGGAACACAGCTAGGGATGTTTTCCCCCACACTACAGCATTTTGATCTCCTCTGCCCGAATTCTTGAAGACCACGATCTCATGGATTGTGAAAAAAATTCTCAGAGAGGTAGTCAAGACTGGTGCAACTTCACAGCTATCACAGTATGTAGATGCAAACAAAGACCTACTCAGGAGTTGCTAAGAAATCTGCTTTTTCAACCCACAAATAAAATGCATGGTGCTCTCCCAAGAAGAGGCAGGATGTGCTACGCTGCTCTTCATGACAGAACCTATTGACAAGCTTCAACAGGGACAGCACCAAGAAAAACAATCCATTGCATAAATAACTTAGATTTTGGTTATCCCGACAACAATAAGAAGAGTCACAGAAATAAACGTACATATCAGACCGATAATTAGCTGAAAGAAGTACATAAAACATCCATACAATTGGCTGTATGGATGACAAGCCAGGCTCATACACCTGATATTTCAGTTGCTACGCTAAACAATCACCAGTGGATGTAGCTGTCTAACAACATACAAACACTACGTTATTTGCCATGAATAAATAACCAAAGTTTCCAATCAAGTTGGCAGTCGGAGAAGTCAGCATCAGGTCAGCAGAGGCAGACAGTAGAAGAGCAGCAAACAGAGACTAAAGTCACCCTTGTGCTTAAGAAAAACATTTTTCAGTGATAACATTAACCTCCTCTTTCAGTAATTAGCCATTTCAATGCTGTAACAAACCTATTGTGGAATGCATATACTAGACAAATACCTTGGCAAGTCCTAGGATATTAGGCAAGATTATTTGCTGTTTGTATGTATACAGTATATATATCTGTATGTGTGTATAGACACATATATAAAGCAATAAATATAAAACCATACATTCCATTGAGAGACCCCAAGACTCTTTAAAAAGCTTTATGTAGACTTCTAGTGTTTGTGATTTATTATCAATGTCTAACTACTTCAAGACAATCTTACTACGTATTGATTCTTTTCATCTGTAATACAACAGTATTTTGGAAACCTAGATCTAGTCATAGATTAACCCTCACTGTTTTGAGATCTTTACAGAAACAGTTCTCTACACACAACATCCTGTTTGTGTCACATCCACGAACGCAATCTATGGGCGTTCACCTCATGCATTGCGTAATATAAGCAACAGGCAATAGCTTTTACAATTTCTTCACAAAACTAAAGACAGGTACTTGACATCAAACGGAGAAAAGACCAAAAATACGTTGTGGCAAGTTTTAAAGAATACTAATATTAAAGCTAAATAAATAAGGAAGTTTCTTACCCACCTTAACGTTATCTGATTTCAATTCGAAATCTGTGTAAAGTCCTTTCATAAAACCTGTCACTCTGATTACCTTCAAAATAAAAGAAAAGGACTAAGTTAAGACCACTTGCAGGCCTCTGTTCAATAAAGCTGGCACGACAATAAGAAATATGTTGGCCTTATTTGCTTTCAGACACAATACCTTGTTTAGAACTATTTCTAAAGCAGGTTTGGAGGTCTGCTGCATCTCTGAACATGCTCTGGAACAAGGAGACTTAATCCTTGGTTACAGCTCAGGCCTCCCTATTTAATTCCATCTTTAACCTTGATGATTGGTGAATCCAGGAGATTCACAATGTAAACACCAGCATATGCATTTTAAACACAGCTCTGCATTACTCCCTTATTGACTTCTTTGCATGTGACTATATATAAAAGCAGCAGCTCGGTGAATGTAAAAATTAAGGCTTGTGTTTTGGTTTTAAGTGGGAGGTGGAAAAACAACCTACGGGCAGGTTTCGTGAAAGATCAAACGCACAGCAGACTGAGGAAAAGAGTCAGAACCCTCTTCTGGTCTTAACCACCGCCAGCAACCCCAAAACCCCTGAGATTTTACCTGTTACCCTAAAAACCGGGCGATTTACTCGCTGCCCTAAAACCCCGAGGATTTACTTGCTACTCGGAGCGCACCTCCCCGCAGCAGCGACCCGCCTGTGCCGCCCAGCCCCGCGCAGGCCCCGGGAAGGTGTCTGGGTCCCCCCTCACGGGTGATCCCCGGCAGAGCCCCCCCATCGCCCCGCTCCCGGCCGACCGCCCCCCTCGCTCCCCCCGCCCGCCAGGGGGCGGCCGAGCCGGCTGGGAGGCCCTGTTGCCTAGCAACAGCGGAGCGGGCCCGCAGGCCGGTTCCCGGCCCACCTCGGTGATCACGTCGTGCAGGTAGCGGAAGGGCGGCTTACTCAGCAGCCGGTCCGTCAGCGGCGGCTTGCGGATCACTCGGCCCAAAGACTCCTGCGTCCGCCGCACCACCGCTTCGTTCATAGCGGCGGCGGCGAGACCGCGCCGCCGCCGCCGGCCGCTCCGAGCATTCCCGGCGTGCCCCGCGGCGCAGGGCGCCTCACTGCGCAAGCGCAGAGCAGGAGCGGGCGGTTGCTAGGCGCAGCGCGGCCCTAGCAACCGGCCCGGAGGCCTGGTTAGGCCCTGCCCTTCCCCGCCCCGGTCCTAAGGGCAGAGTCCCTGGAATCAGCTCCGAAGCCTGTTGGCTCACACAGCTAGTCACACCCCAGGCCCTTGTTTGAATAATCAGCAGATAAACAGTGCTCAAACTTCAACGGTATCTTTTGCTGTTCGCATTTTGGGTTTTTTAATTGCTCTTGAGGTAAAGAATTAGAAGCAAGAGTGATGCACAGGGGAGAAGCCGCCAATGCCAGGATTGCCCCATCACACTCCCTAGCAAAGCCAGGCCACGGCCATGAAAGAAAAGCACAGGACCCCCAGCACCATCCTCGTCTCCTGCAGGCCCATTCCCACCAGGCAGCATACCACACCCTCCCTGCAACCCGCTTCGTCCTCCACCTATCGCAGCCCCCATAGACAAGCAAAAACCTGGCCGTGCCCCAGCCTCCGCATCACTGCCAATCTCCCTGGCCGGGTTTGGGAACCTGAGAAAGAAAATACTGTTTTTCTGCTTGGCCAGTCATGACCATGAGTGTTTGAAAGCTGAACTTCGGCAGGGCTGCATGGGGGCTGTGCCGCTGTGCTTCAACCTACAGCTCCAACTCCCCTGCCTTGCTAAACGACCTTAGAAGAATGAATCAGATTTGAGGACAAAAAGAGAGACATTACTAAGCAAATTTATCTGGTATTAGTTCAGGCAAGGAAAGAGGTTATTTTTTCAGCAGAGGAAGGGAAGCAGACAGCTTCCACGCTGACTGGATAAATTACACCTGGGCTCCTGAGAGCAGGTGGTCACAGTGAAGCAATTTCTGTCTTCCCCCAGCCCAACACACTGGTGGGTTGATGACATTCCCAGACAGGACTGGGAGTGGGACTACAGGATCTGGTGAGCCTGGGAAGAAGAGGAGATGTTGACAGCTTCTACATCCAAGGGCATCGGAAGAAGTCTCAGAGGAAGCAAGAAGACTGGGAAGAAGCTTCTCTGGGGAAGTGGGTTGTTTATTCTGGAATCATGTGGCTTATCTGGATTTCTGCCACCAGCTCTCTATGAAGCATCTGAGATGCCTGAGAAGGAATCTCAGAGGTTTTGTTCAATTTGGCCTTTGGCATGCTCATTTTGCTGAAGAGGTAGTACCCTGAGGAAGCACAGCTCGATTTAACTGAAGAACCAAAAGCTCCACGAATCCCTGTGGACCTAAAGGGAGGCATTGGGATTGAAAAAGTTCCCGAAGACCATAAAACAGATAGCTTTAAGTTTGGTCTGGAGACCTAGTCTTTTTGAGGACCTTGGACTAAAGTTGTTCAGAGACATTGGACAAGCTGAGACCAGTCCTCCTGGAGGTATTAGTAGGAAATTCAGCTGACCACACAACATCAATAACAGACAAAGCAGTATACCAAATGGCTTAAGACTCACAGATCTCCAACATGTGCCAAAAGCCATCCTAACACTAAAAGAGTGGCACAGAACCTTGCTGTTTTGAGCACTTCACCACCATCGCAAGCAGGAATAGACGTCAATGCACACTGCCTTTTTCTCCAGCCTTTACTGCCTCCCAAATGAAGGGACTCTGACCTTTCCAGCCACTAGTTTGACTTAGTACAGCAGAACTTATTTGCAGAAATAGGCTGTAAAGCAGCAAGAAAGCACTGTGGTACGTACTGCTGGCCAAATATTTAAGGCCAAGCAGCCGGGAATGTAGAACTCCCTACCTCTGTTTCTTTTTACGTACAACAAACAGCAGGATATCTTCAGTCTCAGATAAACTTATGAACTCAGTAGCTTAAGTGTACGCATGTATACATGCAGTTTCCAACTCCTATCAGCTGACCTACCAAATGCTGCTGTAAAATATAGATGCAGCTTGACAACAGAAAGCACCCACTGTCTGTCTCAGTCAGAGACACATTTAGTTCAGACCTGAGGAAACTGGTACTGGGACACTAGTAACATGGAATAACATATTGACTGCATTATCTTAGAACAAGATTTTTGTTGCTGACTATGATAAATATTAGCAGGTTTTCATGCTTCACTGGGTTTCTCAGTTTTAAGACTTTTAAAAGAGACAACGGGAAACCACTTTGTAATTGTGCAGAATTCTAAACCAAGTGGAGATTCCCCCAAAGATGTCCACAGCATAGGATTTGTGAAGTTTACATTAGAATCAGTTCCTCAGGCAGAAATAAACATCCACACAGTACCCCTTACCCTAACATCAAGAACAGCAACCAAACCAAATCCATGGAAAGAGCCTGAGATGTGGAAACAATGGCATTTGCTTGGCAGACAGCCTTCTGCTCTCAACATGCTCTTGAACTCTCTAATCCCCTCTCCTCCTTTAAACAGCTGTGGGTTTGTTTGCCTTTTAAATTACTACCACCCCTTAACAGCCATGTTTTGCCTTTTGAGCTGCTAGTCAATGTGGAATTTGGAATTTTGTCCAGCAGTCCCACACATTTTGGATTATTATCAACCATCAAAATTACTCCTAGCCCATCAGATAAACATGTCAAATGCATAGTTCAAATCACTATGAAGACAGTATGCTTTTGAAGATCAGCAGGAAACTGGTGAAACACAAACTACTGTCATACTGTACATCTTTGCTCGTAGATGATTTGAAGTAATTGTATTTTGATGCTGCACAGGCCTGAAATATTTGGTTGGCAGGTTCTCCAACATACCTTGACAAATGTAGATTTAAAATAGCCTATCGCTGCCATAGAGTTCTGTAGAAGCCCGTACCATCTGCATCCCTGGACATGCTTTGTTCTGTGAAGGATCTCTTTCCTATCCTATTGCCACCAACTCCAGGATTGATATCAGCTTTGCCACACAACATCTCCACATAAGTAGTGAGGTTGTCAAAGTTACAGAACTTCAAGGAGCGTGTATTGCACTCCCTGAGAGCAGCTTATATTCTTTTACAAGGCCTATTTACATATATTTACTATTTACCATAAATATGATCTATGGCTTCCAAAATTATTCAGAAAAAATGGTGTCCTGTCTAAAGTCCTGAGCTCGGTTCTCCTGACAATAGCAAGAGTTTGCTTGCCAGACCTCCCCTTACCACAGGGCCTCATCTATACACCCACTTAGGTGAGCAACAGCCATGATCTACCAGCAGCCCAGGTTTATCTGACAAATAAACTCAGACAAATGAATCCACACTCTATGCCACATTGGCAATTTTTTAACCTTGGAAATCTAAGGGTTGTGACTGTCCCCCCTCTTCCCTGCTGCTTTAATAGCACAACCCTATTCCAGTGGAGAACTAACCATTTTCACTTGGCATGGACATACCAGAGACACTTGGATGTAGCATCATCCTGTGAATGTTTCAGAAAGCAGGCTCCAAGGATGGGACTTCACAGTGAGCAGAGCTCCCACCTGGGACCACTTACACAGTTCCCTTGTCCTAAAAGGTAATTGCATGAGCCCAACACCTGCAAAAATGGAAACCAGTGAGATTTTCCCTGTGTGTTCTGTGTCATGATTTAGTTGTCCTCCCATCAGTAAGCCATGAAGAAATTGGTGGTTGTAGCTCTGGGGCTAATGATTTCTCATTTTCATTTGCTATTTAATTCCAATTGCAAGAAAGGTCAATGATAAGGAACTTACGCAGTCTGGAAAGGAGAATGAAGCTCGCATCTGATGCCAAGGGTGTTCACCATTGCTGGCTCCGCATTGCTAAGCCAGGGCTTGCAATAAGAAAAGTAATTTTATTCCATGAAACTTCGGACTTGCAGATTGCAAAATGCAGGTTCAGCCACCAGTTGCTTGAGCCTGCTCCTCTCCTTTCCCATGTACTAGATAGAGATCTCCAGTGCATATTCCCTCTTCTCCAGGGCAGCTGGGCTCCAGCTCACCAGTCCAATGCACTGACAGATGCTAGTGACTGCTTGGCTACAATCTGGTACTGTAACAAAGTAGACAGACATTTTAAAGTGCTCAGCATCTCTTGTTAAAGAGACTTTGCACTTCAAAACACACTTCACTTCAAAATCTGAACCACATCCAACAGGTTAAAGTCTACGGCAGAGGGAACTTCTTCCTACAACCCTACCTGGTGACAAGTAATACACAGTCATAGGCATCTTCTACACGTTTTTATTTTTTTGAATACAGGATGAATCTCGGCAAATGTTTTTTTCTGCCAGCTGAGGTCCTGGCCTCTTAAATACCTCTTTTGGGGCTTTGGCATGGCCCCTGGTATTTGTTTTGTTTCATGGCTGCTTGCCATGAGACGCATTTGTAGGACTTCCAGCTCTGCAGAGGCTCCGCTGCCCTGCCTCTGCCATCCAGCAACAACCCAGCTCACGAGACGTGTCCCAGAGCTACGGATGCAGCTTGCCGGCTGATCCTGCCTGGATCAGGGTGAAGTGGGCTTGCTGTAGCATTCACATCCTCAAGGTAACAAAAAGATGCTGTGCCTCAGGAGCGCTGCATTGTGGAAAGCAAGGGAAAAATGAGGTGAATTACCTTTGTGAGTTATTTTTTCAGATATAAAAGCAATAAATTGATAAACACACCTTAAATACATTTTGTGCGGCGATAACTAGACAGGCAGAGCTGTGTGGTTTCCTAGATAGATGTTTCCTGCTGGTTTTGATCACTTCAGAACAGATTCTATATCTGTTTAAGATATTGAGCAGAGGGACCATTCAGGACCCTAGCATAAATTTGGTTTGACTAGTTGTCTTTGGTGTATTGGATAAGACCCAAACCATGATAAGCAACCTGGAAGCTGCAACATGTTTATTCCAAGGAGTGTTAATGGAAAGGCTTGTTTGATTTATTCTGTTACATCATATAAAAAGAATTTTTGCAATTAATGGGTGTTTGGTGCACAATCAAATTTCTTTTATCGGGAGAAACACTCTGAGTCCATTGAAGCCATGTAACACATCATGCCTGCAGTTACAGTGTGCACCTATTCGATCTGCCCTGCCGTAGCTGAAATTGAAAGCAGTAACTTTCATGAGAACTGGATCTCTACAAAGTGTCACTTCATTCTCTGGATCCACCCCACCTTTTTGTCTTTAAATTTTGTCTGTGTGCTAGTTTCCCTTTGCCAACCTCCGCTAAAGCTGTCCATGCTGGCTTTTATTCCTTTTGTAATCAGAAAATCTTGTCGTTCAGAGCACAGCAGCATACTTGCATTTTTATACTATAGTTCTGCAAATAAGCAGAGCTTTTGAATATTACTGAAATGACCACCCATCTTCATCTGCATAACTCAACTTCCCCATGCAATTTATATCCAGATTTCATGCAGTACCATTCCGGCTCAAGAAACCTGTGATGTTTGCACATTTCAGCAATTCTCTATCTACTGTAATCCTCAGCCTCGAGCTAGCAATGTGCTGTAAGTCACTGGCAGCGCTCCTGAGCTTGTTTTGTGACACTCCAGGTCTGGATACTGCCTCTTCACCTTGTGAGTGAACTGGAGATGAAAACCACTAGTGAAGTATGAGAACATATACATACACACACACACACACATATATATATATATGACCCTCCAACACCTGGGAGCCGGTTTGCTAGCTCAATGAAAAGGTATAAGGAGGTGAGAACACAGGGCAGGTCAAAGGAAAGAAGGGGTCTCTCCTTTCCCATAAGCTGTGCTGGCTCCAACCCCTCCTTCTGCACTGAGGACTCCAAAGAAGAAGGGCTTGCCTCCCTTCTGTGACCACAGCCATTGCCAGCCCCAAGGTCTGGCTGGGAAACAGCCCAGGGCTGTTGTCCTTTGTTGTTCAGGCAACAGAAGCAAGCACTGAAGTTGAAAGTCCAAGACCTGCTGGACCTTAAATACAGGCAAATGCTGTTTCTTCAAAAAGTGCCAAGGAAAGGCATTCACACACAACAGCATTAGAACAAGCTTTCCTCTGGTTGAGTAACCAAGCATTAGAAACACAGGGAACGCAGTATTTCCAGCTCTTCTAAAACCCTACCATGTCCTCCTGACCCCATATGATACACTGAAGCCCACCCTATGGGACACCAGAAAGTGTCCTCACAAGGAGCCTTTAGCTTACTCAGCACAACAGAGCAGACAGAAATAGACTGCAGTATGACTGCGTACAGAAGCAGAGCTAGGATTTCCTAACAGGTTCCACAATGGAAATTACGGTCATCTTCACTTGATACACCAGGAGTTTTGCAAAGAGCTATCAACCCTGCATAGAAAGGTGGTGTTTATTTCCTTAAAATTGACAATGGGAGAAAACCATCTCCTTAGGCTGTGACACAAGCCCTGTTTGTCCCATAGAGTTATGCCTCATATCCTTGCACGGTCCTTTCATTACGCTGATGCTCCCTATTACTGCTACATGGTTCAGTCCATATCATGTTGTTTATGTTGTGATTTCTTATTTTCTTTAACTTTTTTTTTTCCTTATAGGAACGTGCATTCTGCACCACTCTTGATGTGAAGGGTGTCAAGAGAGGTGTATGCATCCTCTCTGTATCTCTCAGTTTGACTTTGGGAGACTTCACTGTACCTGGGGACCCACAGTCGACCCCCAAGGAGCTAGGTGTGTCTAGCATAAACTCTGCGCAAATGCTTTCATAAATCAACATACCTTGATTACGATCATGCATGTTGCTGGGCTGACTGAAGAAAGCTTTTGTAAAAATGTTGTTCTGCGCCTTGGCGGGAACAGGATATCCTGGAATTTCAGCTGACGTCCATACCCAGCTATTGTATTTACAGAGGTATAAAGAGACCTTGCCTTAACCTGGGCCAGAGGGGAGAGGCTGCAGCAAGGACACCGCTGTCGAGGCGTCAGCAGGAGCTGCCAGGTGAGAAACCAGTTCCAAGTAAATGGCTCTTTATAAGACTGTCTCATCAAGTTCTGCCTGCCTGAGTTGGTCCTTTCTCTCTGTTGTTGCCAGCCAGAAGCATGCATACCTTTCCGTTCCTGTGTTCCCTCCTTCTCTGCAATGGCGTAACAGTTGCTGCACAGAAAAAGATCCAGAAGCTCCTTGATGAAGAGGAAGAAAGCTTAGCTCAGATACGGACCCCACAGACTCTC
Organism: Aviceda cuculoides; assembly: GCA_035590195.1. NCBI lineage: Eukaryota > Metazoa > Chordata > Aves > Accipitriformes > Accipitridae > Aviceda > Aviceda cuculoides. The sequence continues at coordinate 11,181,596 of JAVJGG010000001.1, forward strand.
TCTCGAGGTGAGTGACTAGGATGCTCAAGGCAGTTCTGAAGCACCTGTACTTCCCTGTTGCAGCAGCTAGTGTGCACCTCTACCTATATACCCAGGCATGCAAATATCCGAGAGCAGTAGCTGGGAGATTCCCCACTGTGTTACTGTTCAGAAGCAGAAGCCCAAACCTACCTTTCACAGGTGCCTTTTCCACCGTGGCCAAGACCACTGGTGCATTCAGCAAGGGAGAACTCCTCATGCTCTGTGCTTGGGAACAGCTACAGGTGTTTTGCTCCAAACCTGGGCTGGGGACAGGGCCAAGAGCCAGGCTGTTACACCAGCTGCTGATCAGCTGCTGGATCAGCTTTGCAGAGGCTGAGCTCAATAGGTAGCCTCATCAGCAGCCCCTACCCCTACAAAGGCATGCCAGGTACACAGGAGACCATAGTCACACAGCCAAGCTGCAGCCAGCTCAACCCCTCTGCTGTCTGCTTTCCTGCCAGCATTGTAGGTCAGGCACCAGCAAGCAGGTACATCCTCTTCCTCCCTGGGGTCTCCTTTGGGTGATGCAGGGCATGAGCAAGGTGCTGTAGCCATTGCAAGGGGCTCCAGACTCAGGTCTAAGCTTTGCTCCATCAAGCAAGATCCGAGCACCTCGTGCCAAAAACACTCTTGTATCCCTACCCTCCCTAGCCCCCTGCCTGTTGAGCAATCCCTTGCTGCAGGAAGCCGTAGGTAAGCAGCAAGCCTGGTTCAGATCTTTGGGAGGGTGTATGGGTTCAAGCAGAAACTGGGCTCCAGCTTTCAAGTGGCTGGAAATACCTGTCTAATCCTAATCCTAAACCATCACCTGAGCCCTATAGCAAGGCTGGGGTTTCACCCCCCTTCATTATTATGTTTCCTTGCACCTGTCCGCTTGGGGCTCTCCTGGTACCCATAGACCACCCTGAGGGAAGATACCTAGTTTGTCCCACCTGATTACACGTGTGGCTCCAGATCCCCATTCAGCTGAACATCCTCATCCATACTGACCAGCAAATTAACTAAGGGTGCTCTGCTCTCAACAGGCTGGGGAGATGACATTGAATGGGCCCAGACATATGAAGAAGGTTTAGCACGATCAAAAACCAGGTAATCCTCAATTCTTGTTATGCCTTTTGGTTCATATGTTTAACTGCACAGAACAAAGCTATGCTCTAACATGATGTTCAGACTGTGCCTTGTTGTATTTTCCTGTATGGTAGGGAGGCTGTACAAGATCTTGGTGAGAGCTTACCTTCTAGAAGCTGAGCAAATGCCCTTGCAGAGCCTCCAGTGTTACCTTCTCAGTGATACACCCTTCTGTACATGACTGTGTTCACACCTCCCTACTAGCCCAGCTGGTATTGCTCTCACAATGTAAATATAACCCTGGAGCAACTCAGTGCCTTAACACTTTGCAAGTGTGGCCTGTAAAAGGTTTGAATTGCCTCCCCACTCCTTTCCTGCAATGTCGTTTCAGCAAGAAGCCACTGATGGTTATTCACCACTTGGAAGAGTGTCCTTACAGCCAAGGTGAGCAAAGCAAACCCTTCCAAACCACCTAGGGGATCCAAATCTGTCAGTGCTCATTCCTTAAAAAGCATTTGAGCACTTGGGGTGAAGCCTTTCCAGCACATGCAGGGAAAGGGAGAGACAGTAAACCCACCAGGGACCCTCGAGAAGAGCTGGGCAATAAAACAGCTGTAAAGTTTTTCTGAACAGTAACATGCTCTGGGTCAAAACTTCCCTGGCTACAAAACAAGCAGGTAGACACCAAGCTTTCCTCCTTTGTACTCTTTCACACCCCTGATCTCCTGTCAGTTGTCCTTCCTGCCTACTTCCAACTCCAGTCCTGGGCCCCAGCAAACATGGAAATCCTCAGCTTGTGTGATTAAAGCTTGGGGAAGTTGTATCCCCTCAGAAAGAGGCCCTGAAAGTAGACCATGTCAAGCCAGCAAGGTTAGGCATCACGCTGCCTCCATTGCATTGTTTTATACTGTGGCTTTGAATAAAAGGGACAGTGAGACACCAGGAAAATTATAGCCTCATATTCACCGATTCACAGGGACTGCAACATGCCTTTATTGGCATACCTTCATCTGCAGACAAGAACCTTAGAAGTGCAATGTTTTACAGCCTTGGAAAGCTCAAATCATCTTCTGGCCTGCAAGAGCATCTGCTACCATCTGTTTTATACACTTTCCTCTTAACTCTTAGGAGGCCTCCTGCCAAAAAGCATGTCAGACCACTCACTATTACTTGATAACCTCCTTGGTTATCGAGAACAAAGTGAGGTTTGTCAGGGAAGTCTGGCCCCACCACGTGTTATGAAACTTCTGTAAGTATTTGTTCTCCCAAATGCATACAGCATAAATTGTGCAGACAACTTGCACACTCTGTAGTAGTAGTATAATAGACGGCTGAATAAAACCAAGATGTATGCATTCATGACCTGTTCAGACCCTGGGAAGGAAATACGTCTGTACATCAGCATTTCAGTTCCTCAAGGGCTAAATGTCTTCTGCATTTTACTTTACGAGAACCAAGGCCTCCACACTTTGTTGGACATATGCATATCAAAGTGGTGCCGGTCATTTACTGGTGTATTTAGGATCAATATAAGATGATGCAAACCCATGAAAAGCAGTGATCCAGATTTTTTTTTTCCCCACCCAAGTAATGTATTTCTCTTTCTTTTAGCTTTAAGGAAAGCATTTGCTTCTAGCCCAGAGGTCCAGCAGATGGCTCAGGAGGACTTCATCATGCTCAATCTGGTGGTAAGTTTGTATTTTAAAATATTAATTGAAATGCTTACTGGGGAGTGGAATAAGCCATATTAAAAGCAGAAATGGATTCACTTTGCACAGCTTTGAAGTTGTATTTGAAATTCCCTTTTTTCTCCCACTTGTCTGGGGATGTACAACAGGGTTTGCAAAACACCAATGCAGTTCCTCCATGGAGAGAGGGCAGGGAGACTCTGCCATACACATGTATGCATACTTACTGGTATGGAAATACCATTTTGTATATTCCAACCACAGGTAGTATTCTGATACAAGGAAAAAATACCCAGTCATCAGGCTTTCTGAGTTACCTGCCTGGGGTTTCTGTCCTCATCCCCAAGCATCTAGGAGGGGACAGCTTGGACAGACCAGGGAAAGTCCCTATTTGATCACACCAGAATTGTCAGTTGTTGGTAGATGAGGCAAGCTCAGCTGATTCAGGCCATTTCTAGTGCTCAGACAGTTACCTGTCACTAAGAGGCTATCTAACTCCAACAGCATTCCAGCAGCGATGACAACATGGCGCCTGATGGCCATTACGTCCCTCGGATCCTCTTTGTGGGTGAGTCTCTGGGGTCAGGGGAATCATCACTGAAGCTAGAGAAATAACCCAGACTTGCAGAGTGAACAGCTTAACCACACAAATAAAAATTGGGCCTTATTTCAGAGTACTTGTTGAGCAATCAGAGCTTAAGTCAGGCACCCAAAACCACTACCATCTTTTTAAAAACAGGACTGTGACAGTCTCATTCCACTAGTGGAAATGAACAGCATGTCACTGCTATTAACTACTAAACATATATCCTTCAAGAGTTTGGTCCTGCCTACGTGACACTGTGCTACAACATCTGAATATAGCCCCTTACTCCCAGCCTGTCCTCAGATGAATGACAAATGCTCTGTCCAAGGGCAGAGCAAAGGTCTGTCACCAACCGTGACCAACGACTATACAAAAGGCAAACTTACCATCACACTGCCAGTTATGAAAGGGACAATAGGCAATAATCTTTAGCCAACAGACAAGGCTTGTGCGTAGAGGATCTGTTCATGATGAGTTTCAGAAGTAGACTTCATTAACGTACAGCTGCTGAAAGCCTGGTGCTTCCAGATGCACTTTTCTGGCCATAAAAAGGCAAATCAACACCATTTTAAAAGGCTTTTATCCTCACAAAATTATTCACCACAGCCCCACTTCACAAAGCCAGAGTTGCTAATATCCTGTACTTTTTTTCCCCCTCAAGATCCTTCAATGACGGTTCGAGCTGATCTAACTGGCAAATATGGGAACAGGATGTATGCTTACGAACCAGAAGATATTTCAACCTGTGAGTGAAATGGGCACTTTACTGATCCCTTTTTAGCCATCTCAAGTTTATACAAGACAAATGTGGTTCAGGGAAGAGGGTATAAGAGAATCTTGAGAAATGATGGATCTATTTCTGCAGTAAAACTTGCTCAAAGCCCTTTATAAACATGAATGAAGTAAATTTAGTGTACGTGCCTTCTAGAAAAAACATTGCTGAATAATTCTGAAGAACTGGGCAGCGAAGTATGGTAAGATTGTCCTCAGTTTCTGAAGCCTGCTGGCAGAGTTTCCAAACGCTGTGTAAGCTTGACCCCAAAACCCCACCTGCGTCGGTTCAAGGCACTTGCAGACTCGAGTACACTGCTGCTCTGCTTCATAACCTGAACCACAGAAGCTGTTTCAGTACTTCTCGCCCTAGGGGTAACCAAAGTTTAAAAATACATATTCTGCGAGGGCTGGAATTCCTAAGGGTTGATGTCTCTGCACTCCCCTCTCCTGGCTGCCCACTTTAATAACACTTTGAGAACTGTATGTTTCTGAGGTCTTGATCCCCAGATTATAGCATGTTGGGATGAGCCAGATTCAAAAGCTGTGGGTAACAGAACAAACCACTTCCCACAGACAAGCAGGCTAACAACTATCCTGTGATCTGGGTTCACAGTCTTTTCTAGTTTTTCCACTCCAACAGCACACAGACTTTTGTCTGACACTCAGACAAAGCTTTGAACCTCACAGGACACCTGCAGAATGCAGAAAAGAACATCTGTATCCCTAATGAACGCCATCAGATGAACTAGTGTATTCTAATGGCACTCTGACACTGGAGCATCAATTAAAACACAACATTATATACACTTTTGCCACCAAGAGGAGTTAATGAAATAGTCCAAGAGAAAGGGGGGGGGGGATAATACCATAGTAAAGATAATCCCACAATCCTTAACAACATTCTCGAAGCTCTTCGTGGGAACACCGCCCAGCGCCTGAAGTGGCTTTCCTCGTGCCATGGTGCGATTGTTATAGAGCATTGCCGGGGCACTTTTGGCGACGAGATGGCGCTGTAGG
>JAVJGG010000001.1:11186759-11207924 GCA_035590195.1 Aviceda cuculoides
AAAAGGGGGGGGGGGAATTTAATTTCTCCCAAATCAGTGTCTGAATATCTTCTAGAAGCCAATCACTAGTTGCAGTCAACACCTGTTGCTGAGACAAAATAACTAGTCACAACTACTCATTAAAATTGAAAAAAAAAAAAAAAAAATTTTTTAAAGACCTTTTACAAGTCTAGCTATCCGGATTGGCTTTAATTTCTGACCTTAAGCTGTGTAGACTTAGGAATCATCTTCCCTGTCATCCTTAGTATCTGTAGTGCTTTCTCTGCAGTGATTGAAAACATGAGACAAGCAAAGCTGCTTCTGCGCACAGAGCTCTGAGCCAGGGGAAGCACCGACCCGCACACGTGTGCTGAGACAACAGCTCCGGGAGCGCCGAGAGACACAGAGCAGCACACATGGCCTGTCCTTGCGCCTTCCCTCACAGACCTTTGCCAAGAAGCCACAGTCATGAGAACTTGGTGCAATACATACACACACTGATTTTTAAGTAGCAGTCTATCTTAATGACTTCACAGTTATCATTAATAGAGCAGAATTGTCTTTTGTAGCGTTCACAAACTCTTCTTTACCCCAACTGGTGTCATTCTAAAAAGGAAACTTTGATTATAAATACATTTTCTAAGTCTGTCTTGTGCGTGCCTAGCTGCATAGTACTTGTTGCAGTCATTGATCCACAGCACAACTTCTTTTTTTTTTTTCCTCTTCTTCTTAAGCCATAAGTCTTCTAGTCTGAAAGGGTTTTAGTATAGTGAAAAACAAAAGCATGCAACTATATGTGAAGATGGGTTTTGTATTTTCATTGCTTTGTGAATTACCATGCTCACTAATATGAATTTCAGCTAATTGGTTTATTATTATTTGTTAAAAATTTTGCTGTATAATTCAAACAACAAAAATAAAGGATCAGCCCACTTCCTTTCCAAATTTCTCTTCCTTGATTTCTACATTATTTTATGTGCACAGCCATAATAAAAAAAATTTGATACTCTGCAGAACTGAGCAAATCCCTCTTATCACAATGTGGCCGTTAACCAAGTGCATTCAGCCTCCAGCTGAGCACACTGAGTCTATGATATGAAAATCAAGAATCCGTAAATCACTGCAAGTAAATTCTGACTAAGGAATCTTTAATGGCCCTGTAACCCACCCCAAAGGAAGATACACTCGATCTGTATGTTGCAGTTACAGCTGTGCTGTTTCTACAGTAATCATACTAAGCTTAATTAGCTGGATTAGACAAACAGGCATCGGTTTAACAGAAACCATCATGTCTACACCTACTTACAATCCAAAAAACAAAAACCCCACCACAGCCTGTCCCTGTCAGGAGCATCCCATGGGAACAAAACAAACCAAGCTAGCTAACAAATGCCTTTCTTTTTCTGAGCAAAAGGGATGGTGGGTGGGAGGAAGGTTAAACTTCTTTCAACATTAAGAACACAGGTATAATTCAGAGAAGTCATCTGGGAGCTATTTCATAAGCACAGGCTGCTGTCAGGGGCTTACAGTCAAAACATGGCTCTGAGCAGCGATGGCAGCCAGAGGAGATGGGTATGGCAGCAGAATTAGAGTGCACTCAGCAGCTTCTGTGTAAAACACAGAAGACCACACGTATTCAGAAGTGATCAGCAATTCCCTGTGATCACCAGGAAAAAGAGAATTAAAGAGGAATTTGAAGACAAGACCTGCAGCAGATTGAGCCCCTGGGAGAAGTTGCAGATGAGACAAATAAAAGGGCAAATAAAGAGAGGGATCAGCCGTAGGGGAGAATAGCAACCCTGGGCTTACCCAGCAGAGACAGGAGGGCTGGCTGGAGCTCAGAGCAGAGGTGGGGGCAGTTCAGAGAGGACAAGGATGGGCTGAGTACTGCCACAGGACCCAGGGTGGTCAGAGAGGGGCATCCTGGCGGGTACCTGTGTGAGGGAGGCTGCCAGCACAGAGGGCAGAAGGCACCTCAGAGCCCAGCAAGCAATGCTGGCATTGCTTGGATGCTACCGCAGTGGGCCACGGAGGAAATTAAACATGGTTAACCCCTAGAATGAGTAAGAGTTACTTAACTGCAGTAAAACTTTTCAGCAAGGAAGCAAGCACAATGGCCTAAGGCCAGTTTTGTTTTCTTTTTTCTAAATATGTTTCTCCCCAGTGATTAGCAAGGACATTTTAGCAATAGCAGGTGTTTAACCTCTACTGATCACCATCTGAAATATGACCACCAGCATTAAAATCTGTTTGGGCTGCAATTAAAGTTTATAGGAAAGCTTTGTAATGCAGGAACTTATAATGTGTTAACCACGAAGCTGATACTCTCTTTGGAAGAAACCCACAAACTAGCAAGAAGATCAATGCTCTTACAAGGCACAAACGCCTAGATCAAACAGGAGCAGAAGCAGCAGTACTTGCAAACTCCTTTCAATAAACACAGCTGATAGGCCTCCACCGCCCAGCCATGATAAAGAGCTGTATCATTATCACATCCTTTGCATTTATCTGCACACGGAGCTGTGCTGACCAAGGGCCAGCCAGAAAACAGAAAGATAACAGTTTAGTTGTTAGCTTTCCAGGCACTGACTCCAGGGCTGGGAGCTTGCACCTCTTGGTCTCTCTAAGCTTGCTTGCAAACTCAGCTTGGTATTGTTGCCTCCAGATGTCGTGCCCTTGGATAGTGCAAGGTCTGAAGATTAACTCCTCAATTACAGGCAATATCAGCAGAAGTATTGGCAAAATCCCAAAATTGCAGCTAACCACGCTGGAGGGCATTCTTGGCACCCGCCTCCCTTCAGCTTCGGGCAAACAGCCAAAGCAGCCAGCGAGTCCCAGAACCACAGAGCTCCTCCTGCACGCAGCTTGCAGCCTCCGCGCCAGAGCTCACCTGCCCCAGCTCCATCCCTCCGCACCATTGCTCCTCCTTCTTGGGGTTTGTACGTCCAACACCCCTCAGAACGCGACAGCTCTGCTCAGCTGCCACTGAGGGAGGACTGAAGTGAGAGAGGACTTGCTTTTTCTGTGGGCCACTTCCTCCTGCTCCGTAATCACTTCAGCAAACTAGAATGAGTTATGAGGAAAAGGAAAAGAAAACACACAATTTTCTTATAATAAGATTCCCAGAGCTGAACACTTGCTCTTTTACAAGGACTGCCTCAAGAGCAGATACAAAAGATAACCATTCCTTAGCAATCCATGTTTCTTACTCTATGCAGAGCCACAGTCCTCAAGATGATTTATGCTAGTTCCCTTAAAAAATAGACCAGATTAATATATTTGTGCATAAACTAGGAGCTGGAATAATGGGAAGTAAATACTAGACCATGCTTTCTGAAGAAGGGGAGAAACACAAGCTAAAAATCACTTTAACTTGCACCAAAATCCCAGTCCTCTAACCAAACCCAGGTCTTTGTACAGCACAACCCCAGCCAGGTTGGGCAAAGTTTTCAGAGATCAGAATGCTGTCTTAGGAACAGATTTGGAAATTAAAGGAAGGTTGTGCCCCGTCCAATGTCGGAAACCAATTCATGCTATTCCCGATCAATGTATTTAGAGAGACATAGACAAATCAAATAGAAATGACTTTTTATTTTGTAAAGAACACTTGAAAAATAAAGACAAAAGCTTTTCCAGGCTTTGGAATATAACCATCATAAACTGTGGAATCACAAAGACTCCATTTTAAAAAGGTGTTCCCTCTCCCCACCCCCATTTTTAATGAATTCTCTCATTGTGGAATGACCCACAATACTTTTAAGGAAACAATAGCATTTTGAGCCAACATTAGAAATAATCCAAGATTGGTTCAGTGCAGGCGCTGCTACATTACACTTTAACAAAGGCACATACTAAAATCCCCACGTTAGCACATGGAATCCATATTTAGATTTCTCCAAACTTTGTGTTTTCAAGAAGAGGCTAGAGTTATTAACAGGCAGGTGGGAGGGCTGAGGTCAGTACAGCTGTCCAGCAAGGAACTGGAGGAATTAAAGTGACAGCAAAGTAAGTGCAATGCAATGAAACAATCTCCAGACACAAACCTTTCTTGTTTACCTTAGTAATCAGCATGTGCAATCATTTCTGGCTCACAAGAACACTTGATACGGAAGAAGGCAATGCAAAATAAGATGGGGAAAGCAATTGGCTGCCCTCACCTCAGTCAGAAAATCTATCCATACTACTAGGATTTCAAGATTCAAGTAAAGCCTACCTATAACCGAAACAGTGAGGAAATTAAAATATCCTCTTCTTGAATGAATCAGCCTAAGAAAGCACAGAAGCACCTGCTGAATTTTAAAGATATGCAAAGAAATAAATAATAATCATATGCTTCAAGGAGCTTTTGACTTTTTTATTTTCCTGATAGCTGAGAATGTCAGTTTTTTGTCTTGAAGCTGTCTGAAATACCAGAATATTGTTAACCTATAAAAGATAAATGAGAGGTGTTCTCATATTAGCCAAAATTTTAGTACTCTGCTGTACTGGCATCTTCTACTACAAAATCTTCTACACATACACAAAGCAGGTTAAACATTTATGGTAGTGCCCAAAAGTGACTTGTATTTTGTCCTCTTATTAACACAGATTTAACTAAGGATACCTCAGGCTATGTTCAAAAGCTATTTTTGAACAATTGCTTTGCTCATTTCAGAACAGGTTTCCAGACATTTGTGCAGTTCAACAAAGCTCTGCAGTGTGTCTGAGAGCAGACTTCATGTGATACGGCAATCCATTTGCACAGGTTCCCAGCCATTAACAGCCAAACACGTTAGATGCCACCAGCACGTCACTGCTGCACAGAAATGCTTGTATGTTAACTGCCACTGTTCCATTTTCACCTTATTATTCAAAACATGTTTAGAATTTGATTGTAAACAATTAATTTCATCAAGAGTTTGGGTTAATTTGTCAGTACTAGCTGTGCTCAAAGAAAATTCTGAACCTGATGGGAAATTAAGTTAGGAATAGTCACATACAGTGGGGGAAACACAGTTTAAGTATTGTAAGCATTAAAAAAGTTTTGATAAAGATGCTGAAGTGTCAGCTTCTGGTAAAACCCGATTCCCAGCCTCAGGGGTAAGAAAAATACGGCCTCTCATCAGCTAGTTACACATGTTCTCATTCTTGAGATCCAGTCTCATAAGCACTCGGTAAACATTTTACTTAATACTTAAGAACCTTTGTTACTGAGTTCAGCTGGTAGTCAGCCATATACATCCCCTTCTGTTACAGTGGCTGTAAATCAGCTTTGTGACACCAAAAGAAACTTCTTCTGAAATCTAACAAAGAATATTAGAACAATTGAAAAAATAAGAAATGAGGGAAAGTCCTCTGAATAAGAGTACTGAAAATAAATACAAGCCTTTTTCTTGAGTACAATAAAACCCACTTAAATAAAAAATCAGATCTGCCAATTTTTTCCATCCCTTTTGTTAATGAAGCTTATGGGGAAAAAAAAAAAAAAACCAAACCCCTAGCAACTTTAAATATATAGGTTACCGCACTGTTGTTCCATATCGCAAAAGGTCTTCAGGTTTTAGAGATGACAGATTCTGAACTTGCTCTTTTTTTTTTTGGCCAATTCAGTACACTTTGTCCAGAGATTTCCACATTTCCTTCATTCCTGAAATCTGACTCCAGCTACTACAGACTTAGGTTTATATATAAAGAGACAAAAACAAATTCTGGTATCGCTAGTAACTTCAGTGATCAGAGATGAAAAAAAATAAAATAAAAAAAAAAAAAAAGAAGAGATGTTTATGACTGCATTAAAAACCCAGCAAGCTCTGTAGTGATGGTGCAAGACATCAGCATCTGACAAAAAAAAAAAAAAAAAAAGAAAAAAAAAGAAAAAAAAAAGCAGCATTTAGGGTGATTACAAAACAGTCACCAAAAGGTTATACAATATATTAATCAGCTTTCTTATGGATAAAGTGCATTTACCTAGCCTGAGAAAAAGTACCACATGGATAAAGGGATGCCAAAGCACTTCCCCTAAGAGAGATTAGAAGAAAATCAGAGTTATCCTGAACCCTATATATCCACTTTGTCTCAGTGATTCTTGAAGACACTTCAGGAATAGACCCTCTTGTTGGTCCAGTTGAGGTACTCCATGTCAATTGAGTACATCGGTAGTACGGTCTGGTCAGCAAATCATCTCCTGGTGCTATCTGAAAACACCCACGTTGATAGAAAGAGCCACTTCTGGTTTACGGTGCTTAACATTCATCGTCTCCTCAGAGAAAACACGGTCCTGTAAGTGTTCGGCTTGACGACTATTAAAAAAAAAAGGAGAATTTAAGATGCCTAGTATTAGAGTTGAGCCTTAGCACCAACAGCACCACAAACCTGGACTGGAACTCGATTTCCACTTAGTTGTAAGAATGACCTTGCAAGCTCACATTTACAACCTGTGCAGGGCCAGTGCAGCCAAGCAGTTCATTTTTCATCTCCAGAGGCAGGGACAAATGTTGCAGTGTGTTTCAATAGTAAAAGCTGCAGCTTGGTGTAGGAATACAGCACTTAAAGCCAAGAGATTGAACTACCTAAGCACTTCCTTCAGGACTACTGGAACCGTGTGCTCTGAGAGCGCCAAGTAAGCACCGTGGCAAAAAATTATCCGAGTACCAAGCCAGTCTGAAAAGTGGCAAAGAACATTTTGCATATTTCTAAAGAAAAATAAATGTAAATACTCAATACCTTTTCTTTTTTTGTAACGCAACCTGCCTTTGTTTCTCTTTTCCAACATCATCTCTCACTGTGCTGAAGTCCTTAGTGTCATCAAGGAGAAGATTCTATTGTGAAAAATGATTGAGTTCATTAGCTTATACTTTTCATCTACCAAAACTGCTTCCCACATGTTACTCAGTTTATGCAATTAATTTTCAGTGCATCTCCTCTAGCTAGTTTTACAGCAATTAAATTCATGTTAATTAAGTGGAAAAAATTCAAAAAGGCAGAAAAGTTTTTTAGACTCCTCTGTTCAGTTTTTGCATTTAACAGCAAATTTGCCTTATTCAGGGACTTCTCTAAACAGTCCAATGCATCGGGATAGGACAGACTTTTTTGCCGACTGCTTTAAAACCCTGCAAGTATGTTCTTCTGGAGGTCCCTAAATAAGCCTTATTCCTAATTCAGAGCTCAATATGCCACTGTGTAATTATTTTTTAAAGAGTTAAATAGATCTGTAATAATTCTTTAGAAATTGTAATAGGTTTAAATTTACAATATTATTCTTAAAGGGCACTGTTCTTGGATTTTATGCCAAGTTGGGAAAAAAAAAAGTCAATAAAACAAGGGCAAGAAAAAAAGTCAAGTTTCTTCTGGATAGTGTTCAAGCATATAGCAGAAACTGCTTCTACTGGCTGAGAGCTGCACAAGACCCTCTAAGGTATTGCTCTCTAGTGCCAATACCAAGATACAAGGGGAGAAGCACGATACTTCCATCAGACTGGTTAAGAACAGGAGAAGAAGAAAAAGCACCAGTAGCAACAATTTTCCAATCCAAACAATGTGTTGTCCAGATCCACATCCCAGTACTTTCATAGAGATGTAGCAGGATGCAGGAAAACCAGTAAGAAATTAAGATACTGCAAAGCGGACAGTGCCTGAACCAAATCCTTGTGCAACAATTAAAGCCAAGTTAATTTACCTTCACCCCAATGATATCTCCATCTTTCAGGTGGTAAGGTGCTGACTGTAAACTCTCCTGCTTTTTCTTCCGTTTCCTCTTTGAAATTTGCTGTGTCTGAAAAAAAATCAAAGCAGAAGATTCATACATGGCAGATTTCCAACATCTGCTTAAATATGCTTGCTCAAGAACTGCAGCACAAACCAACAAATACTTCTCTCAAACAACAGTTGGATTCTGTCATTCCAGATCTTACCCAGCTAGATATTGGCAGCCACTCAAACCTTTCAGGAAAGTATTTGGCTATTTCAATTTTATCTACAGGGAGACAATAGTGAGAAGCCACTCGTTGCCTCAGTGCCCAGGTTGTGCATTCTTTGGAGATATCCCACACCAAATCCGTGGCGTCATAGTAGTCCCTCTCCCCTGGTATGCCCATCCGGACTCGAAGCAGCAGTTCATGGGGGCTGTCATCAGGAAGAGAAAATAGACCAGTTTTGTGAATCATGCCTTCAAGAATCCAGAATTCCCAGTTTTCACTCCCTCCCACCCTCCCTTATTTTTGTTTGTGGAAAACAAAAAACAAGCTCCAAAGTCTTCTCGCATACTGACATCTGTAATCCTGACAAAGTATTTAAGTTAAAAGGTGCTCAATTAAGTCTCATCTCAAATGCACTGCTGTAATAAGTATCTTGAGATCTTACCCCAAATGCTCTTCTTTTTGCAAAGGTTCTATGCAGATTTCCACTCTGGCACCCAGCTTATAGTCACTGAAAACAAAACAAAGATTATATACATTTCCAACCATATATTCTAAATTCCTGAGTAGATAAATCACTCTTTTAAACAAGTAGACTTGTGCTTATCTGGAAAACCAAAGCAGTTGGCTTTTAGAACAAAAATTAAAAACTCAGGAATGTAAAAAAATGGCATTCAAAAACATCTAATATAAAGCTTAGCAGAATAAGCATGGTATGATCTACTTATGCTCACACCTCTCCCCTCCACAGCTCTCGAGTTAAAAAAACATGCTAAGCAAAATATTTAAGTAACCAGAAATGAGCTTTCTGTCGACGTTTGACTGAGCTGATTTATTTCTCCACCAACCCACCCCACAATCCAGTCAACAGCCAGTCTGTTGCAACGCTACTTGCACGTTCAATAAGAAACCTACTTGAGTTGCTGCTTGTTGTTTCGTAAAAGCTTGGCTGGGCGCTTACTGTCCACTGTCCATGCTCTGAGAAACGAGGGCAGTGGGACAATCTGCTCCTGGCAGCATAGTAATGTCATAGCCTGAAAAAGAAACATTTCTTCAATAACTTTAGCAGCCAGTCTCTTTGGGAAAAAAAAAAAAAAAAAAAGAAAACCCATAAACCCATTTATTAATTCTCAGTGCAATACTAAAGCAATCAGAAATAGGGCAAGGTATGTAGATATATTCCACACCAGCTGTTGCTTGTGACTTACAGGTAGCAGCTATGATCGACATAGTCGCTCTTCAACCTCAAAGCAAGTTGGACTTCACTCCCTCCCAACATTTCTCAACTTAACATACATTTCAAAAGTACCAAATTTCTTTTTTTAACCAAAAATTGTATAACTGGGAGGGAATGAGGCTGACAGAATCATTACCCCAGTCTCTAGCAGAATGCCAAGCAAGTTCCTTTAAGCCCTTATCCAGGACACAATACTCTTTCCATGCTACGACAATTCTCCTTGTTCACAAGATGCAAATGGTCCATTTTTCATAGCAGTAGTTTGCCAGAGACTGAAACTGAAGTCATACCCAAAAGAGTAAGTGTTGGTATGGATCAGGATCATAATCAGATGAGATATCCTTTCCCATGCAGTTTAAGTAGAACGACCAACTGGCTAAACAATAAAGAGCCTTGTGATAGGATTGTTTCATGTCTTTTTGCGGGTTTTGGTTTTGGGTGGGTTTTTTTTTGCTTTTGGGTTTTTTTTGTTTTGGTTGGTTTGGTTTGGGTTCTCTTAGTTTATTAAAAACATACTTTTATGGTTAAAAAAAAAGCATAAAAAGGCACCTTAGTTTCTGGCCAAAGAAACTAAGCTATAACTTCCTGAATGACAAACGTGACCTTCTATGCATCAAAAGCAGTTCTTTATTCATTAGATTCAGCATACACACACACACAAAAAAAAAAAAAAAAAAAAAACAAAAAAAAGAAAAAAGCAGAAAAAAAAAAAACTTACAAAAAGGAAAAGGAAAGTGGCTTTTTAGGAAGTGCTTGTATGTGTGTGCTTCTCATGAAGAATTTTTTCATTGTGAAAT
Source organism: Aviceda cuculoides (assembly GCA_035590195.1). Taxonomy (NCBI): domain Eukaryota; kingdom Metazoa; phylum Chordata; class Aves; order Accipitriformes; family Accipitridae; genus Aviceda; species Aviceda cuculoides. Next base: position 11,196,665 of record JAVJGG010000001.1, read on the forward strand.
AAAGATAGGTCTGCAAGCCAAAGTTCTGGATGAAGTGCAACCAGGCTTTTGCAGGTCAGGACACATGAGAGGTAGAATGGCAACTGCAGGGGACGTACTAAAGAAGTCTCTGAGCTACATGCTCCAACTGCCTCTTGGTACTTACCACTGAACATGGCATATAAGCAAATGCCATATCAGAACATACTGGAGACAAGGGAAAAGGAAATACAAAATAGGTATTAATAGAGATAAATTAATCACAGTGTTGCTGTACATTTCCAGTATAGGAGAATATCTAACCTGCATCTTCAGATCTTCCAAAGAAGCTTCTCCTGCTATTTCTATACTGCCAGCATAACAAAGATCCATGTCTGTGTGGATGTATTTTGGTGAATCTTTAGATGGGGGAGGAAGAAAGACACAAGAGTCAACATGACTTTGTTTATCGTCCTAAGAGATAACAGTCACTTCACAGTGAGATTTCACTTAGAGAAGGGACCTGACCTCAATTTTGTTTGTTTGTTTGTTGTTTGTTTTGCTGTTGTTGTTGTTTGGGGGGGGGTAGTTCAAGAAATATAATACACAGCTGATAAAATACATTCTGTTAGTTGCCAAGCAGGAAGAGTTCAAACAGATCCTATACATCAAATTTTAAAACTAAGACCAGTTATTCAAATTAGTCTTAATTATTGGTTATGACTCTGAAATATAGAGTGTGCTGCAAGGAAAGTTAAAACTGCAGAAAGGAAAAATCAGTTTGTTTCCCATTTTCCAATTCACAGTTGTCCCCACTTAATTTTCTTCTTCTCAACCCTCACTTGATTTTCCTACCCTAGCTGGTTTTTTATTTGGATTTGACCTTTACAAGAAGAATCACAGATTAAAATACTGTATGTAAAGTCTTTTATGCTGTATAATATTTACTTATTACTCCTTTTACAGCTTCTCAAAAAGCAACATAGCCTGAAGTGAATTAAATATGATATTAGGAGCGTGGCATTTGAAGCCAATCACCTCTATGCTCATTGAGGAGATGCTTTACAATTTGGCTACTGCCTTCAGGTATGGAGAAGCCATTTTACTTACTGACAAGTAAAGAGCTCCTGCTTCAAAATTCAGTAGAAGTCTTACCCTTGACCAAATATAGCTAAGGAACATCAGAACACTACTTAGCATTCATGGCCTTGCAAAAAGTGGCATCTGTCTCCTAAGTGGCTCCTTTCCCATAAACTTGCTGAAACTTGTACAGTCACTTATAGGTTTCAAAAGCATTTTAAGGCTTTGGATTAAAATTTTGGTTCTGACTCAAAGCTCTTGGTGCAATCACAGACAATCAGGCCATACAATTCCTTTCAAAAAACAGATCAAGCTCACCTCCTGCAGGAGACACCTGCAAAGCATCCATCTTGCACGTCATCCCATTCACTTGGTCTTGTGTGTTCTCTCCATGTGTCTTATGGCTTGAAGACTTGAACCACCAGACGGGTATTTTCAGAAAACCCTGAAAAGTGAACAGAAAGTACCAGGTAGCTTCGGTGTTCCAATGCAGACGATGAAAAATTTTACCTTCAGCTCAGGAAGAAGGAAAAGACTTGTTCAAAATTGAGCTTTTGTAAAGGCATGTTTATTGGCATTCATCTAAGATCACACATTATGAACTCTCACTTTCTACTTTTACAGGGACTAGAGTGAAAAAAATCCAGTCTCATGGAGCCTAACCTCACCATCTCTGTCTCTGCTGTCATGGCATCTAACATTACAGATGCAACAGAGTGACACATGTTGTCTGAAGATTTGGACATAGATACAACCTTGCCAGAGGAAGCTGGATTCATCTAAGCTCACCAACTGCAATGTTACTCTGCTGCTTCAGAAGCTATTGATGTTCTTACCTCCTCTGCATGGCCACAAAGGGACATTAAATTGATGATACCTCTCTCCTTTCCTGACCAGGAGAGGTTGCTTTCTTTCAGATGCAACTCTGAACTGGGCTATTAACACCCACCACACTGCTGCTGTAAGCTCTTATCCTACGTTTTTCTTCTGAGAACAAACGTATTAAAAATACCTGGTTTTCCTTTATGAAGCTTTATTCACCATGGACTTGCCAAGATCCATATTGTCTGCCCATTGGTTCTTGCGAAGTCTTTTAGCCTTGTTTCAACTTACAATGCCCTATTCTTCAGGGGATAGAGCAGCGGGTACAGACCCATGGTTTTCCATGCCTCTTGTATTTGCCCATTAAGACAGCATCTGTGCTTATTTCCCTCCTTCCCCTCCTCAGACATAGCTGGGTCACAGTCTGAGGAAAATGTGCCAGGATGTGAAGACAGCCACATATAGGAGATTTTGTCTATGCAGGGCAAAAATCTGAGCTTTATGTAATCCATGCAAGTTCAGATGCTTTATGAACAGTATTTGTGAAGAACTCCAAAATTTGCTGGATAAACTGGAAATTTTGCAACACCACTATATCTCTGCAGAAAAGCTTCAGCACGCGAATCACAAAAACACAATCTATGTGAAAACACAAGTTCAGAGGCAAGAGATTGATGGAAATGGGGATAGGCATACCACAGATGTCAAACTAGATTAGGACTGTAGCTAGTCCTGTAACATGCTTTCAGGAATAATCAGTACCAGTGGTCTCCTGTAACTCCCTGGCAACCGTACCTAGAAGATACCTCTTGGCAATGACCAACAGTTCAAGTCTGTTCTACAAGCCAACTGATGTTCTGTTTGAAGATATTCACTTGCAAAGAACCCCTCCAACAGGCTCCTCATGTTGCACCGGCACTGCAGCCCCAAAGACACCAGGCTCTCTCCTCCTCTCTCCCTCATGGCTCAGTGCACAAGAGATGGCACCTCTCCATGCTCCATGGGAAGGGCTGGGGGACAAGGGCCCACACACTTGGCAATCAGCAATTCTTTTAGGGAGCGCTGGGAGACCTTGCTCAGGGCAGCTGCGCCTCCCTTTCCTGCCTGTGGGATGTCTGGATGCTTTGCCCCCTCAACCGCTGACAGGCATGGGAGACAGCGCCACTTGCAAGGAGCTGGGGGATCGCTGAGGACCCCAACCCTCCTGGAACACTGTTGCCACCATCTCACCTAGGGCATGCTGGGCGCGGGATGAGGAGGGGGCTGGAGCCCAGGGCACACAAGGGGAGGTGGAGGGCAGTCCCTGTGCCCAAGGGGCAGCAGAATCGCACAGGGGAGCAATCCCCAGGAAAGGGGCTCTCAGCCCCTCCAACCCTCCTCCTTCTCCCACATTAGGGCATCTTTCAGGCCACAGGCCCCCAACTCCCAAAACAGACATACGTGGCCATACGCATCGCCATCACATGGCCTCCTCATGTCACAAGCCACCTCACTGCCTTCTGTTCCAGGCCCTGTAAATAGGGGACCCCGGCAGCTGCCCCACAATTCTCTGAGCTTCGAGGCCCTCTCCTGCCAAGAATGGTTGGTACCAAGAGGTCTCACAGCAGCAAGGTGGGTGGCTGAGAGAATGAGTTGGAGAGAACAGAGATGGCTGCAGGAACCGTGGAGGAAGAGGAGGCGGTATCAGAGGGGAGGCACTATCAGCTGCACGGGCTGACCGTGTGGAGCCCATGGAGGTGGATCCACCCGAAGACCAACAAGAGCCGATGGAAGCGGATCCACCACCAGCATGGCTCCCCTGGCACCACTACACTTCCATGACACCACGCCGACACCAGCGCAGGAGCGCCCGCCCAGCGCCCTGCCATCGGCCCAGGCCCTGTGCCTGGCGTTAGCTGGGAGGCCCAGCCTCCGTGCCCAGCCATCCTGTGGGCTTACCCGTTCCACCCTCCAGCAATCGGCAGTTGCTTTGTTGATTGCCGTGGGTAGCGTGAGCCCTTCTCTCCCCTTCCCCCACTCCCTCCCCTCCTGACGGGGTGCCATCTCCTCTGCTCCGAAGCCCAAGAACAGCAGACCGGACAACATGGCTTCCACGGGCTGCTGTGCCGAGGTGACAGGAGTTGTCTCTCAGAGGGCCACTGAGGTCCCTGGGGCCTGGAGGCGGGCTTCCTTCAGCCTGAAGATGAGGGAGGTTGAAAAGGAAGCCAGACCCTCCGTGGCAGTGCACAAAGAACAGCAACAGACCGAGCAAAGAAGTCAGAGACAGCTCTTCCCCTGCAGAAGCAGACCACCACAGGTCTGCCAGGAAGAAGTGCTGGCCTTCAGCATTAGGGTCCCCTCTAGCTGCTTCATTAGAAGTTCTGTTCAAGATTGTTTACCGCCCATTTTTAAAAGGCCCCATAAAACAAGAAAAAGAGCTGTAAAGGTGCTTCCCTCCTCTCTTATTTGTACTTGGGTGACTGCAGCTGGACTCCTCCGTTCCCTCCTGGTCTCCCCAGTCCAGGACAGACACTGGTGCGTGGGCTGTGGGCCCAGCCCAGGGCCCTGGAGATGGTGAGGGGCTGGGGCACGCGGCACCTGAGGGCAAGCTGAGGGAACGGCCTCTGGTCACGGGGGCGGTGAGACACTGGAGCAGGTTGCCCAGAGAAGTTGTGGATCCCTGCAAGAGCTCAAGGCCAGGTGGGACGGGGCTCTGAGCAACCTGATCTAGTGAAAGGTCAGAACTAGGTGATCTTTAAAGGTCCCTTCCAACCCTAACCGTCCCATGATATTGCTTGAGGTTTGTTAGCAAAGAATCCTTCCATTTGTATAACCATCGCTGACAAGAGGATCTCCCAGCTGGGCCATTCTCAAACGCCATCCTCAGTACAAATCTGAACTGAAGGCAAACACTTAAACTCCTCTTTTTTTTATCATTTATCATTTTGTGAGGAAGTAGTAGCATACAAGTTGTGCCTTCGCAAGAACCTTCCATGCCAGAAATACTGATTTCCTCCAGATCTGTTAACCTTAACGCACGTCTAGGCAAAGAAGCTGCAATGGGAAAGCTTTTTGCTGCAGAAGTTGAAAGAAGAATAAATATGGACAGACTAAGAATATTATAAACATGGACTGAAATCCAAAAAGCTGTAAAACTACAAAAAGCATTGTTCATTATGGCCAACCAGCATTTTTCCAATTGAAGTGTTTTTAAAATAAGCAAGGGAAAAAAAGAAACGACCACCATATCCAAGTCTCCAGACACTGTCAACTGACTAAAGAACATAATCTCTCCCATTTTACCTCTGCTGGAAGCTTTCCTTCAGTTACAACCAAAGTATCTCCACTGCAAACATTAAGTTCCTTCAGAGTGGCATTCTGTAGGAAAAGAAAGCACAGTATGCTTTTAAGTCTACATGTTCTTGTGCTTTGTTTCCTAAACTATACATTGGTGGTTTTTTAAGGCATGCATGCCAAAGGTCCAAGGTGCTTTGCTTTTCCACCAAAGAGCACAGAAATACCCATTTAACATCCACTACCTGGAGAGAGCTTTGCAGCCGCACACAAAAGTGTTGTGCCTACAGGAGTCTGCTCTGCAGGAGTCCTTCCAGAGCATCCCATTGAGCTGTGGATTTCCTTTGCACCTCTGCAGCTGTCCGACTGACACCTCATGCTTCTTCGTAGATGTATCTTTAATGCATGCATGGTAAGCCTAGACTTTAGAAAAAGCTATGTGGATATGGCTTAATCCTAATCCCTGAAAACAAGAGGCAGGTGAGCAAGATTTAAATTTTAACCATAGGTATACCAACACTATCTTCATAAGGCCCTGTGAAAATAAAACTGTGTGTGTACTAATGTAGCTCACACAAAACCCCCACACATTTGCTTTAATGCCGTTCTCTTCAGGGAAAGTCTCTACAGAAGAATGAAGTACATAAACTACTGCATGATTCAAGTCAAAAATAGGATGCTCTTACTTCCTTACTTAATGCTTCCCCTGCTTCATAGCACTAGTCAATCCTTCTCAAATGCTAGCTGCCACCTACCAAACCCCCAAAACATACACAAAACTAATCACCCAACAGTGTTGTTTTGAAAAAAACCCAAACATTATGTAACTCTTAGTAAGTGTTAGGGTGTCCTTTTGCTTGTTTTTTGTCTGTTTTTTAAACAAAGCTCTGACAAATTGAATGAAGTACGACCTTCATGCCCTTCTCCAGACCCTAGAAACACATTTCTGTTTGGAAATTATCTTCTCTTATTTTTATGAATGTCTCTTCCTCCCTATAGCAATTTCCAACACAGATAGAGGGATTGCAGGATTTCCAAAAGAGCAGAAAGCACAAGGAACTCAGCAGGGTGCTGGGAAAACATAGCCTAAGAAATTCTGGCCAGGAGGCAATGGACATTGTTGACTTCTCTGAGGGCCAGGATTTCACCTAATAACTTTAACTCTGCCTCCGCTGGCTGCAGGGTCAGGTTCTCCAGCTTCAAATAGCTCATAAATAACTTCTGGGTAGCTGACATTTCCTCACTAAAAATTGCAAAATTCAGCAAAAAAGTACCAAAGATGATTAATTATCTGGGACAGGGTGTCTCCCATCCCACGTCCATTAGCATGGTCATTAGCTTTGGACCCATTGCTTTGCCTGCTGGTTGGTTCCCATGCAATGGCCCCTGGCAATGCATCCTCCCCAGACACTCTCCTTCCCGGAGAAGGAGCCAGTCTGTCCTGCAGCCCAGGGCCCTGTTGGGAAGAGATGAGGTCAGCATGGCCTCTCCAGGCTGTGAAAGCAAACATGGGCTCATATGTTGGCCAAGGAGCTCCTTGTTTTCTGGCCACTGCCAGGCCAGGGTGTCTGACCTGCAGGGTGAGAGGCTCAGGCCACCAGGATCTGCAAGGCTCGGGAGGGAGATGGCTCCAGAAAGCCATAGGGGATGAAAAGACACTTGAAAAATTACTTTCCATGCCAACAGTGAAAGAAAAATAACTGCTTGACTCCCTCTGCTTGTGTGGGTTGTGCTTGTGTGCCCAGGAGAGGTGGACATCCACACCAAAGCATTTGTTCAGTTCCTTAAGCATGTGACAAAAGGAGCCCAGCCCTCCTCCAGAGTGCAAATCCTAAGGCAAGCAGAACACTGAACTATTAATTATGTGTCTTTCCACGATGAAGGCTGAATAAAGCAGGGTCTGCATCCAGGCATTTTTCCTTGCATCAGCAAGGAAAGCAAAACATGAAATGAACATGCCTCTGGGGAAGAAGAGATAATGATTTAGGATGTTTTGGGGATAGCAGACAGTACTAAAATAGATCATCATATTAAAAAAAAAGTAAAATGAGATAAGGTAACAGTTTGTAGTAACTTTTTTACAGGCACAGAAGCTGAAACTGCAAAGCAGCTTTTGGAGTGGAGAGAATGCAATCGGTTTTTTTGATTTAAGACATATATTAGTCTGTGATGGTAATGAAAGTCCACTAGGAAAAGAGACGGTATCTTTCTTACCTTATTGTCAGAAGATATTATTCAAATCACAGGTTCCCACTCACTGTTTTACCTCATTATTTGAGTCAGTGATTTAAAACTACCAATTTTATTCTAATTTAATATTTGCCTGGTTTTTTTTTTCCAGATGTGTAAGTGAATCATTGGTTCCGACACTACGATTTTGTCATTCTTATTGCTACTGAGGAGGAAAGGCCTTATCTATACCAATGTAATCACATACATGCATAATTTATCACAGATTCATGGTAACCTTTATTTCTTGCTATATTCTGCAGTTGGATGTTGGGCTGGAGCCACCATATATGCATATATGGAGATATATGTAGCACATTTACATATGAGGGTGTTGGTATAGTTGGGTTTCCCAGGTGAGTGCTGTTTTCCATCTTTCTCTTCCTGCTCATTATTTTAACCCGTTGGGCTGATGGAGAGCTGGGGGTCTCTGAAACCCTTCTTTTGCTGGAGGTTTGGGGAAGCTGGTGGCTGGGAGAAGATGTTCTGGGACAGGCTTCCAGCATCATCTCCACAGAGCAGCTGTAGGTAGTTTTGCAAAGGAAAAGCATGGGGTGATTAAATAAGCATCTTGGCTACCACACTCAGAGAGCAAGAGGAACTGTATGCCTGTATCTAAACTTTTCCCAGAGAGACAAAAGTACAGCCTGCTTACAGCCATCACATTTCTCCCACGAGGATGAGATGCAACACCTCCATTTGCTGCTCTTCCTGTTAATTTAAAATCTTCCAAGCTTATGAGGTTTTCCAGCTCTGGGTACATAGTCTTGCCACGTTATCATGCATCGCCCTACCCCACAGGATGCGTGAATGGGCAAGGCTTGTGCCCAAAGGGTGCTGCAACCTCCAGGCTCCTGCAGAAATCGGGAGGTGAGCAGGGCAAGAGCAAAGCCCGTTTGGGAAGGAGCACTCTTAGCTCTGCCTGGGGAGGGATGGGTGTGCTGTAAGTGTTGCCACCACCTTCCTGCCTTTGCCCCAGAGCTCCTGTACAACGCTGAGGAGCCACTTAAAGGCTCCCAGAATAAGGCTGTTGGAGGCGAGCTTGTCCCAGCAAAATTTAGTATCTGAACACTTGATGGTGCAGCCCTGTAATGTTCTTTTTGCTGTTGGTTTTTTGGGGTTTTTTTTCCAGGACTGAGATTCTCTAAGCATGATGGTAACCGCACCTGCTGCCAGCAATTGGGCTGTAAAATAAATTGTTGTATAAAGAGGGGGGAACGGTGATTTAGCTGCCTTTTTTTCTTGTTTATTATTAAAGTGGTATGCAGTGCTTTGCAGTGATGAAAGATCTCCATCAGAGAACAAGCACATCCCAGTGGCTTTCTCTGTTTGCTGCAAACACGGGAGATGCATTAAAGCTGAGCACAGTGTTTGGTGGGGAAAATATCAGCTGTGACCAGCCACAGCTCACTGGCAGCCTTACGTCCTCACCCTGCACACCAGCTTGGATGTGCAGAGGGAAAGAGTGGTCCATCACTCCCAGTTTGCCTCTCCCACCAGCTCTGATGTCTGTGCCTCCTTGGTGTCTCTCTCAGGAGCCTTCCCCCAGGTAAGCCTTATCTCCTCACCTTCTCCAGGTGAGGAGACCTTCAGCCCAGGTGCTGATACTACGTGCTCCTCTCCTCACTACCTCCCCTCCTCCACTCTTTGTCCTTGGCTTTTTCCTGGCACTAGCATCCCTTTCTTTCCTTGCTTTTATGGCATTCCTCCTCATCATAAGACATACATCTGGGCTTCACCTCTTTGAAAACCATTTCTCAGGGTGGTACCTGCTCCTCACGTGTACAGCTGTGCTGGAGAGGTGTTGCCGGCAAGCACGGACCCTGGTGACAGAGTTGCACGTGGTGGAGAAAGAGGGACTGCACAGGGACAGCCACGCTGGGCATGTCTTCACAACTGGAGATCAATCCCTATGGTTTTCTCCAAAGAAACGGTGCTTTTCACTGAACACGGCCCAGGAAAATCCTGGTTTGGCTGTTCAAAAGTAACCTTCCTCTCAAAACAGGAAAGGCTCCTCCCTTACTGCCTGCCTGCCCAAGAGGAGCAAGAGAGCTCCTTTCCATGGCTCAGCTCAACATTATGGTTTGCCTTGGCTGAGGCAGTTTGTCTTTCACTCTGTTTGCAGCATTTTTCTCCAATGTCTTTGTATGAAAGATGTAACATTTTGATTCAGCCTTGACTCAACACTTGTACTGCTTCTTCTCCTGCCGGGAGGTGGTCAGTCCCTACCACGGGGCTTGCTCCTTACCCTTGGTGTCCTGCCAGATTACGTCCACTGTAGCACCTTTACTCTGGGGCTTTTCTGAGCAGGGTGTGAAGAGGCACCTGCAGCTCCCTTGTGCTGTACAAAGCTGTATCAGAAGCTGATAGGAAGACTCTGTGCCCATGGGCTGCAGCAGCCACAATGGAGGGTTATTACTGGAGGTCTCTGCAAAAACTTGAGAATGGCTTACAGCTAACCCTTCCTGTTAGGATGGATATTGCTTTTGCTTGCTTTTCACCTGAAATCAGAGCTGCTTTATTTACTTTGTGATGACTAGCTCCTAGGCAGCCAGGCTTTAATGCATACTAATGAACAAAACAAATGTTTTCCCCTAGAAGTATCACGTGTTTTCCCAGACTTTCCTGCAGCTCAGCCAGAGAGATAACATCAAAGTGGTACAATTTAATGAACCTGCTCCATTACAGTGTACAGCATGATTTACCAGCTGCTATGCAGGAAAAAAACACCGCTATTGAGACTTCTCAGTATATTCCTCTGATTTTATTAAGTCAAAATTTATTGTAAGCCATTTGGGGAAAGAATGTGAGATGGAATGATAAAACAGTGATTCATTCCACGCTAGGAATGAAATAAAAATTCCCTTATTTAAAAAAAAGAAAAAAACCCAAAAACCTGAGTTTTCAGTTACATCTGGAAGAAGGAAGAATAAAACTATTCTGTTTTAAAAGATTCCTTATGTGCCAGAAAGTCAGGCTGCATGGTCTTAAACAGCGCTTGTTATGAAGAAGCACAGATACCTGCGCATGACTGTACATCATCTCCTATGGCTGCAGAATGCATCCCAGCTCCTTTTCACCTGATGTCCCTGATGATGTGCAGGTCTTTTCATCATGTTATAAAGTCCGGTTTTGAAGGCTAGGAGTGAGAGCCAGCCATCTCTCACTCATGGCTATTTCCTGGGTGACTAATTCACACAGCAGCTAATAGAAACCTCTGATGGGTGACCCTGCCAAACCCATGCTGTGCAGCAGGACATCCACATTCTGGCTCAGCTGAGCAGCAAAAGCAGGGGCACACAGCAGGAAGGTGGCTTGTAGCTCATCTAGGTGGAGCAGAAGAACATAGCATGCCCCTGGTTCCCCAGCTTCCCTGCTGGAGGTTGAACCCCGACTGTCCTTGATGTCCCCTCTCCTCGATGCCAGCCCATGGAGCAGCTATTGCAGAGGGGCTGGAGAGAAGGGTTTCACACATCCTTCCCCATCTGAGGACTGAGCTTTCTGCACCAGCATCAGTCTGGGACACCTTTGGTGCTATGAATGTTTCAGCATTTGGCATGTGACCATAGCATTTCACTACACGATGCCTTTAGGGCAGGACAAGAAATCTCTTCTAGGTTTGGGCTGTGCTGTTGGCCTCAGTGTTGTTAAGCGCCTGCAGCACACAATTTACTGGCATCGGCACGGATGTGATGTGGCGTTATATGGCCTTGCTCTGCTGGTCATGATTGGTCTCTTAAATATTCATTGAACTCCAAACAGGTAGGTGTCGTGGTTTAACCCCAGCCAGCAACTAAGCACCACGCAGCCGCTCACTCACTCCCCCCCCCTCAGTGGGATGGGGGAGGAAATCAGGAAAAGAAGTAAAACTCGTGGGTTGAGATAAGAACAGTTTAAT
>JAVJGG010000001.1:11208024-11227537 GCA_035590195.1 Aviceda cuculoides
ACCTATATATAAAGCGCACCAGGTACAGAAGGAACAAATACAATTCAACTTTTTAATTTGACCAAAATAACTGACGAAAATGCACTTTATTCTTTGCAAGGTGAAAAATTTGACTGTCATAACTAAAAAAAACCCCAGGCCCAGAAGGAATCTTATCAATAAATTCCATGGAGGGAAAAAAAAAAAAAACCAAAACCCAAAACAAACAAAAAACCTACAAAGAAACTTGCAGCCTTTTTAAACAGCAAGAACGTCAAAATCCACTGATGTCTGACATTTCTTTGAATGAGAGCAGTGAGATCACAAATCTCTACACGAGGTCAAATTCAGTTGTTCAAAAATGGTAATATAAAATAAAGCAATAAAAAGAGAACCATTGTTTCTTGGCAGTAAACCTACACTATAGGGAAATGAAAAAGGTTAAGTTTATTTCAAGACATTATTAACTACTTCAACTCATACATACATGTACGCAAGGGTACACTATTTCATTTTCATTTTGGGCTACTCAATGTATATTCTGACAATGTCTTTCAGGTGCACTTTTATGGTTTTTGGAGCAGGGCTGAATTTGCAGCCATCACGCCACTATAACACATATTCAGTATTCACTGAATGTTTAGAACGAAAGCTGGAAAACAATGCCACTCCAAGTCTCTTCTCCTCCTTCCCCCCCATCAGCATCAACAAAGAGAGATGTTCAGACAGGAAATTAATGTGTCACGCTAGTGCTGTCTGTATCTCTCCCTTAATCGTCACGTAAAATCTTAGTATCAAGTAACTGCTACCACTGCTACCACTCAAGATTCCCAAATAATGGCCAAACTGTGATCTCATTTTGAATAACTTGTTTTTGCAAAGTGACCAAACCCTATTTTTTATAGTTAATCTCATGCAGTGGTTCCCACTAGGACAGCAAATCTTATCAAAACAGCCAAACACCTCCACCTGCACATGCACCCAAGCGAATAGTCTAGTAACTGTGGATTTTGCCATATTTTGATTAAATAGAAAGCCTGAAACTGACTTTCAAGAGGAACTGCACAGCCAGTTTTTATCAGAGTAAGACTGCAAGTTTATAGTTCTTTCCCCTCCTCACACTACAGTGACACATAGACCATCGTAACAAACTTACAACTTGTAAGTTTTAGGGTAGCAAGAGCTGTCTTAGAAATCTGGAAATTCCTTTTAAAAAAGAAAAATCTTTAAATAACAATACAACTAACCTGATAATCCAGATTTTTCCAGCATTAAATTTAGACACTGAAAAAAGAAACATATGGTGAGACTTGTCTCAAAGCATAGGTTGGGAAATACAAAGTTTTCAGCAAATCTACACTAGAATTTGCCAACATAAAAACTGAGCGACTGATTCCTGGTCAATTCCTAAAAACAATATAATTACATAGACATGTTGTATTTGACCTATGTATTCATCTCTTCAAGTACGAGATTGTTTTCAGGCAAGAAATTTACTATGTCAGGTGAGTCAGCTTTTACAAACTTAAAAAAAAATAAAAAAAATAAATCTCTGCTGTCAGTTTGCTGCTTTACTTGAACAAGTTCTGTTCCAGAGTTTGAAGATGCACCTTTTAGAAATCAAACCTGTAAACTCAACACTTCCAAGTCACTACTCGTAGATGTTAGCACTCTGAGCCAAAAGTCTGGATTGGCAGTACCGAGAACTCCTTCCTTCTCTTTGCGCACAGTTCTTCCTGACTCCTCTCACTCCAATTCTGTGCATTCAGAGTTTGATGAATTACAAGAAATTGTAGCAGGCTCTGCCATAATTGAGTATCATTCTGAGGACTGCTGTGTATAAAAGGAGTGGCTAGCCATGCATGAAGCAGCCAGGCTATGTTCATTCTTGGGAAAAAGCACGGATGTCTCTACTAATTGGTGAAAGATCAAGACATTCTTCCTCGCTGGCCTTTTGAAGTTGAAACACTTCCTTTGCCTTGGTGTCTCCTGGTGACCCGAAGTGACGCACGGGTATAAGGCAAAGTTCTCCAGGAGCAACAGACCTGACCTTAGGCATGACAAAAGCTTTTAAAAGCAGCTAGACTTACCTCTTTGACAGAGGCAGTTTCCTCCACAACTATCTCCATCTCAGGGCTTGCATTTTGGTCACTCCCAACCATAAAATATAAGAAGAGCTAAAAAAGCAAGTATAAGCTATCAGAATACATATTTAAGTATGGAAATACTGTGAAATAACACCCCCTAATGCACACACATATACTCCCTATTTCAAGCCTGCCATCAGTCAAATGGCACTGAAACTACTTTGGGCTAAAGTAAACAATCTAAACAGGACAGAGGAGCACATGCAATTGAGTTATGGCCATCAGTCGAACTTCTTTAACCATCTGTACATGTCTGCTGCAAATAAATAATAAATAGATAAATTAAATAAATAAAAAATTAGATAAATTAGATAAATAAATAATAATAGATAAAACCTGCTAGCACTCTGATCTTTAGAAACATACAACTATTTTTTCTCTTGCATATTTATAACTTGCAGATATCAAGAGCAATATCCCCCTTTTCTTACTTTATGCTCTTTACAAAAGTATACACACATCAGAGCACAGAAGCCGGACAACCACACACAAGTGATAAACAATTTTACCATTAATCGTATGAGCTATATTAACTGGTCATATATATATATATATATATGCTCTTGGCCTTCTGCAACTGAGATAAATGGTGTGAGCCTTCGTGCTGATATGTATAATTCTTAGTGTCAGTGAGCATTTTTTCCATGCCGTTTACAAACATTACAAGACTAAAAAGAGGACTACATGAAATATTGGGAAATGTAAACAAAGCATAAAAGTAGCATGAGGCTCTTTTCAGTCACAGCACTACTATACCTGAGTGGAAGTTGGAGCTTTCCCATGACACAGCCCTAGCAAGCTTCCCATTTTCAGTTCCGCTTCCTTGACAGTATAATCCTCAGGCACTTCAGGAAGGACAAAACCAAGGAGAATATCATAAGCTGCTGCTTCCTGAAAATATCTGTTCTATTATGCTGCTCCTTAGAGTAAGATAAAAATGTTCAGTGACATTTAGAGAACTTCACTTTCACAGTGTTGGCATCAGATCTGTAAACCTCCTATGATGACAGCAAAGCAACATTTGTATAATGGTTTCTCCTCGTCACCCCTTGTACATGGGGTGACAGAAGAACTGAGGTTGGAAAGGATCTTTGTAGGTTGTCTGGTCCAAACCCCTGCTCAAAGCAGAACCAGCTCTGAAGTCAGATCAGTTCACTCTGGGCTTTTTCTAGTCAAGCTCTGAATACCTCCTGGGATGGATATCTCCCAGCCTCCCAGGGCTCCCTGTCTATTGTTTGACCACTCCCAATGTGAATTCCCTTCCCCCCACCCATACTAGCTGGAATTTTCCTTGCTGAAACTTGTGTCTGCTGTCTCTGATCATTTCCATGTGCTCCACTGAGAAGAATCTGGTTCTGTCTTCTCTATAGGTCCATGTTAAGGAGTTAAAGATGGCAATTACTTCTCCTCCCCCCCCAGCCTGTTCCTCTTCAGGCTGGAAGAACCCAGCTTCCCTCCTCTTTCATATGTTCTAGCTCCCAAACCATCCTGGGTGCTCTCCTCTGGACTGGTGCTAGGTTGTAAGGGCTTCTTTCTCACGCTGGGGAGCCCCCAAAATGGACACAATATTCCAGGTGTTGTCTGACAAGCACTGAATGGAGAGGAATTAATCTCTCCTTGGCTTCCTGGTCATGTTTTACTAATGCAATATATTAGCAAAATAGCAAAGACACAGAAAACACTTCCCAGCAAGCACAAAGCTGATCCACTCAGTTTCTCACCACTGCCCCAATAACAGCAAAAGCAAAGATGTGGGTCCTTTTCTGCTGAACATTGCCCATCAGGAGCACAGTTATATAGCGACAGGTGGTATCATGTGCTCATGTAAACCAACGAGCAGGCAATGGCATGAACATGTTCCTCCACTCTTATGGAAGCAGAAATGCACACGTTATTCAGTGGGCTTAATACACCAAAGACACAAGCTGCCTTCTCATAGTAAACAGGAACCTAACAGTGCTTCCTCCATCACCACAAGTTTTCTGCTCAAGCTGTTCTGAAATCCAACCTTACACATCAAACTTTAACAAATACATTTAGTCCAATTTTTTTCAGGAAATATAAGTTAGAAACACATGGAACAAGGACTCTGCTTCCTGGAACATCTAGAAATTTGCTCCGTAAATGTATTAAATATGATTCAAAACAGATAATGTAGAGATTTTTCAATTTATAAAATAAGTATGGGAAAGAGAATTTTCTGTTAATTCCCACAGTCTTGAAGCATATGGCCAGTGGTCAATAAACAACAGCAGGTATGCTAATGAGTTTTACTCATTAGAGATGCAAGTAAAAAAACAAGCTGAACACTTAAGTTTAACTTTTACCTTTGTATTGGTACTGTTAATAAACAGTAAAACTGGAAAAAACCCCCCACACACAACTGCTTCAGTTAAGCCTGGAAATCAGTGGAGTTATGTGTGTGTACTTCTCACAGGAAAGGACAAAGGGAAGCTTAAAGTCTCCCAATTGAACTTGTTACAGAATTATGATTAAATAAATTTACCTGGAGACAGAAGTTTCCCATTTCCGCTAACAGGTCTAAGACAGCTGTCATTTGCTGTAACGAAAAGGGCAGGAAAGAGAGATGGATATATTAAGTAATTCAAATAAGAAGAAATTTGGCTCAGAAGTTCAGACAGAGAACGTATTTAAGATTAATGACAACAGGTTTATCTTAGAGGCCTCCCTCTGGAGGTACTACATCAAAAGTATAACTGGAGAGAGATTCCTAGAGACTTCATGAACAGTCTTAGTTTTTATCCTTTCAGTGAAAGATGACTTTCTTTTTGAAGACATCTGTTAGCCAAAATCAGTAATACTACAAAACTGACCAAGTGCTTCCAAAGGTAAAGGCATCTTCAAAAACTTCAAAGAAAGAAAACTGGAGTGTCTTAAAGAAAGAAATAAGGTTAAAAAACAAACAAACAAACCAACCAACCAATTTTCTTCAATTCTGAGTGCAATACTTTAGTAAAGCAACATGATTATTCCTGCTCAAACAGCTTCTGAAAAGTAAGAGCTTCATAAAACGTATTTTAATCAAGACTTACACTGATTCATTTTTAAGCTAGGAAAAACAGTAATTTTCTTCAGAATTAGATGAAGTCCTTTGCACTCTCCTCCTTTACCAAAAAACTCTTTAACAGCAATGAATTTGCTGTTTTGAACAGACTGATGCAAAAAGCAGGATGCCAGCCAGTAAATTCTAACATTATCAGATCTAAAAGTAAAGCAGCTGAACACTTACCTAGCTCCTCCTCTAGCTGAAACTCCCGTATTGCTTTCATTTTGATGTCTGACATCACCTAAAAGAAAGCAATATTAACACCTCTAACACAGGATGCCAGTAACACACCTGCTGTTCAAACGCCAGTCCACAAAAGACAGCCTTCACTTGAAATGCATCCTAGCTATGTTCTTATTTCTGTTAACACTATATACAGATGAGAAAACATTTAACATTATCTTACCAAATATATATAATAAATAAATATACTGGTATCATAACACATTTGTGGAATTTTTCCTTAAAAACAGTATTCCAAAGAAAAGAAAGTGGTATTTAATTTTTGGTTTTACCGGAAGACTAATATTTCACAAATAGTAATTTTGTGAGCAAAACTAAGTAGTACTTCCTATTTTCTGTAACAAGAAATAACTTAAAAGGCAGAAAAGGTACCAGAAAAGCCCACCCCTTGGGGAAAACCAGCATTTTTTCCTATCTTATGTTGAAATGAAGAAATACTACTCTCCTTCTCTTTTAGGTTTTGTTTACTGACATAGCCTCAAACAACATACATTTACAGGACAGTCCAAAAAGAAAATTGTTTCACACTAAAACACACTAATGTAGACTACACTGGTTTAAACTACCCATGCTGCAGTCTTATTACACAGCAGTCTTAAGTATCCCAGTAACAGCAACTCTGAGTTGAACACTATTTTCATCACAGAAAAACTTCAGCCTCGAGGCTAAATCCACTAAATCCAATGAATTGGCCCAAGCGCACTGGCCACGCTTTTCAGGGAAACAGCCTGTGTTATATCCCTGAACAGACTCCTTACTGTTTCAATAGTGGCAGTAATTTTAACATGTTTCTCTTCATCTTGTGTTCTGCAGAAGTTTTTAACTTGTAGCCAGCTGATGTCATATGTAAAAGCAGTCAAATTGCCACTTGACACATTCACGAAGCTGTAAAAATGAGCAGTGGAAAGATGGTCAAAGACAGGAAAACTACACATTGTCTGGGCTAGATTGCTAAATACCAAAGCTCTCAAATAAAGCGATAATGCCTAGGTCATTAACAGTGATGGCATGTTACAGAGTAAGAGTCAGAGGCCTCAGGCAGCATCCAGGCACCTCTGGGCTGGTTACTGAGTAAACCAGTAAAAACTATGTTTTGGTAACTGGCTTTCAATGGGACTTGAGCTTCTGAAGGTACTTCAGAGTCTAAAGTCACTTTCTGAGGCTGGATTTAAGGCTTCTGGGAAAAAATACTGTAAAAGCATGCCTAGTCATAAGTAAAAGTTTGAGATTTTTCTCTCTCTTTCTGCTACCGTATATAAACACAGAAACAGCTCTTGGTGAAGAACCCTCTCACTGCTTGATTTAATCTCAATTTTTCCTTACTGTTTCAACTAGGAAGTCATAATTTAGGTAATGAGCACATACACGTCTCTGCAAACGGGAACCTAACCTCAGGGCTATACAGTGGGAAACGAAACAAGACCAGAAATTTGCCACTGGCAACTTCAGATTCAACCAGCAGATTGAGCAGAGCTGCATACTCTTCTGATATTGCTCTGTTCTCTCATCCCACCAAGTCCCTCAGTGAACCATGCAACTCAAACGTCAGAAATTCAGGTTACGCCAAAGATGTACCAGCACACTGGGCACAAGTTGTTCTCCCTAGGTTTTTCCCCTTTACAAGTGTAAGTCAAAGGATGTGACTACATGTGCACTTCAAGGGCAAAGAAATATCTAATAGTTGATAAGCACCTGATTTCCAAAACCTAAGATTACATTGTCTTGAATTAAAAAGCTCAAAGTGACAAGTAGTTAAAAGAATATATACAGCTAACATAATTTTAACTAAATTGATTTTGCCAAAATTGCTTTTTTGTTTAATTAGACTTGTAATCAAAACGGTTACCTCTGGTCATGGCTGTCTAAGATTAGTACTGAGCATCCATCCATCAGGCCAACACCTTTCACTGTTTCCTTCATATCTTCTTCAAGAAAGACTTCCCAGTTCTTGGCTTCTTTATCTGCTCCTGAGCCGTTCTTTAGAATGATCCCTCCTGATGGTGCTAAGGCTCTGTGCAGATCACACAGTTTTGTGCTGCATGAAAAGACGTGCTGCGATTCTGTGAAATGCTGACCCTTCCCTCCTTCATTATACTCTGCTAAACGAAGAACGTTTATGACCACAGGTTCATGATCAGCGCCTGTCATAACCTTTGTTCCACCAACCTGAAGTAAGGAATGCAAGATTTATGCAGTGGTGATCAATAAAATACAGAAAAGACTGGTCAGCAATAAATGACAACAATAAAATTACTGAGATAAAAAGATGGACCCTCTCTCCTCATTAGAAATAAACCACCTTTGACCAAATGCCTACTGAACAAACAACTAGAGTAACTCAAGGGTGTTGTGAAAAGAAAACATAATGCTAAGGTCTGTTCCAAGTCTGCATGTATAGTAAATATCAGTAACAGCAGCAGGGAAACCAGTGGACACTTGGTCTCCATCAGATTAACAGAGGAATTTAACCCCTCAGGATATTAAAGAACTACCCAAAAGTGTGACTGAAGCAGATCAAAAGAGATTTTAAAATCTGGCCTTTCTGATATTCAACCTAGGCAAAGAATATAGTTCCTTTATATTATATAATAATATAATAAACTATATTATAGCTGAAGACAATTTAATCACACAAAGCTGGAGTAGTGAGGACCATAAGTACAACCAAGACGAGAGCGACTCTGTTACTAGATGTTTTCTTCTGGTTTGGTTTGGGGTTTTTTTGATAAATCAGAAAGAAAATGTATACTTTTACAACAAAACTCTTTTAAAAGTAAAATTTTATTCCATTACAGAGATAGAATAAATGCTGTGTTACATAACCGCTGAGGCAAGTATTTGAAAGTTAAGCAGAAGCCTTAATGTTAAGAAAGAAGATGCAACACTAGAAAAGGAGCACAGTATTTCAGAGAGACCATACACAGAAGTAGTCATTGACAGGTCTAATTTTATATATGGAATGATTGACCACAGGGCATAAGTTTTTGTTATTGCATTACTATCAACTGATCTCCTTCCAAGAGGCACCAGATGTTTTCAGAATACACTCCAATGTAATTGGCATAGGATATCTACAGGCACCATCAATCTGACCATATCGCATTCTGCATACTATAATTCTGTTTATAATTTTGTCAAGCAGCACAACATACATCCCTCAAGGTCTACTGACAAGCTGTAAAAACATAGTATCCTAGATGAGGCTAAAGAGGTGTCCCCAGATCTAACACTGGTATGTCAATAGCACATCTGCAGAACTGATCAGCATTTCCAAAACTTCTGAAGAGGTGAGATGCAATCTCCAGACACTGATAAGGAGAGAGGGTATTTGGTTCTTTTACCTCTTTTCCATTCCACACAAAGATGTCTGCTCCATCAGCCAGCCCAATGCCATCCAGTGTCAGCTCATCTCCTAAGAAGGAGCAAATCATCAAGTTCTTGCCCCCACAAAAGTTCAATCAGCTGGTAAACTGAAATATGCTGGCACATTCTACTCTGGCTCAAGCATATCATTACAAAAGCTGCTGTGCGTTCAGCATTTACAGGGGGTAAGTTAGGGTTCACTCATGTAGCATGAGCAACACAAGTGGGTACACACCCCTACAGCACTCTCACTGAGTAAAGAGGGCTGCAGCACAAAGGTTTCAATTCAATTTCCCTTGCAAACTGAGGCCCAAGTTAGCAGTTGGCAAAGCTGTTTGGTCAGGATTATCTACATAAGGTTTAAGAGCAAAGCAATAGATCTAAAATAAAAAGGTTGGATTTAATAAACGAGTCACATACTGTACATTCCAAGCCCATTCTTTGAAATACTAACGCCCATGCTGCAGTTTCTTTTACCTTCCTACCATAAGTCAGATTCAGATTTTTTAAAAGTCACTGTCATTTAAAGAACTGTACTAGCATCTGGAGGAATATTTACAGCCACTATGAGCACCTCTGTATTTTGATGTCAACATTATGGAAAGTTGGGTTATGTTCTGGTAGAACCCTAATTTTCTGAAACAGACCACGAAGACTATAAAATTTTTAAACAGCTGAAAAGTCTTTTGAATAACACCCATAACTGCATAAGAATGCAAAGTTGGAGACAGAACTCATGATTTTAAACTACTAATGTACTCTTAATAAATTAATGTACTCTTTATGTAAGCATTTTCCTTTACAAAAATTCCTACTTCAGCTTAGGTCTAACCTACATTTTTCTTTGATGTCACCCTGGTTCCTCTCTTCTACTCTCTCCTCTACCTACTAGGTAAATACTACGAAAGCAAACATCATAAGCAATCAAGGTCAAAACACAAACTGATGTATTTTTGTCAGCAAATATGTTTAACTTGCATAAGATCTGCAGTCTTACTGCACTTCACAACAAAGATTACATATAAAGGTATCAAAACTCTTCATATTTCACTCATAAGAGCGTCCTAAATAACTTGGCACTGGACTTGCATGTAAGTTTGAGCCTGAAGAGTGTTCAGCAATACACATCTCCAAGATGTTTTACATATGAAATCCTCGATGGCTGCAGTAAATATAACATAAAAATAACATGGAAGCCTTGTATGTAATAGTCTTACCATCAAGTATCTGGTAAAGATGCAGTCCTGCTGGTAAAGGCTTGGCAATACTGAGAATCATGTTCCCTTCCCAAGAGTCCAACATCTAATCAGGAAGAATTTAAAAAAAAAAAAAAATTAGATATAGATATATAAATAGATAGATACAGATAGATAGATAGATAGATAAAAAACACCAGCAGGCAATAACTAACATCACTCTAAATTAAAACTTTGCTGAAAGCTGTTACAGCCTGCTTACCAAGCTCACTTTGACTCTTAACAAGTCACAACTAATTACTTCAACAAGGCTAGTAACAGAGAAAACAGTCAAGCATTTAGGACTTGGCCTTTCCAATTAGTCACCAAATAGACGAAAATAAATTTTCAACTGGACACTAACAAAAGGTTGTGAGGTACAGGAAAAGCAGTGTTTCCTGACATTGAGTTAGCTTTACTTTAGACATCTATGAAAAAGCATTTTATAAATTGTCATGTTACTTTAACAAAGTAGAGGATAAATGCAAAGTTAACACATTCAAGAGCTAAGATAAATATTTCTTTAAACTAATTTTCTTTTTTCTTAAACTACTCTGATTATTTCCTTTTAAGGCCAGCTAGCTCATTGAAAATACAAAGACAAATCTGTCACAAACTGAAATGTTAAGTCTGGAGTTCTGCAGTGTCAATCCATGCCCATGTACATGCTGCCCAAATATAAATTATTAGTTTATGAGAGCTTTAAAGTCTACATAGTTAATGTTCCATCAATTTCATTGTTTCTTCAATACTTTGAGAACAGACCTCAGACTAATGTTTCCTCCTGTGTAAACACATGTAGCTTTTAGCCCCCTAAAACTATATTCACTGTTGAAAATTTCTAATTGAGATAAAAATTGTGGCATAAATACATCTGTAAATGTTATTGTGGCTCAAGTAATAATGGAGTGTTTGAGTTCATTTAACATAGCAAATACCTGGAACACTGATTGTCGAAGGTCTCCTAGAGTTTTTCTTCTATCAATAGTCAAATCCACAACACCCTCTTTCCAAGTAAGCGAAGGATGCAAAGCCCCGTTGTGAAATTTATAACATGAGCTCAAATGGAGATGTAAATCAATGCCATTGTTTGCTGAATCACATTCCGCTCTTTGAAACAATAACACAATAATAAACCAGTGAATTTAACACCCAAAAAATGGCTAGCTTATCACAGAGATGCTTCTGTGCAGTTGTCCTGGAACTGATACCCTCATGGCTAAATTCACTGTCGCATTCCCCCCTCCATCAAGGGGTATGCAAAGAGGTGCTCAAAGATGACAGTGACTTACACGTTGTGCAATACAGAGCTAGCACAGACATCCTCCACATAGGCACTATAACATAACAATACATTCTGTGTGTTTCTACACCTTGCTTCTACCTTTCTAAACAGAATGGCAAACTTCATCTTTAGGGATATGGAGACCGTAGTTTTTTCAGGCTGTGTTCCAGATCAGTACTCTGTTGAAACACAGACAGAAAAACTGCATGGAAACTGAGTGAGGACAGACACAGCCATGCCCTCCTCCTTTATACCTGTATGCAGTTCTATTAGCTATAGCAGCAAATATGCCATTTAAAAAATAAAGGAGTGAAATTTGCACAGAGGAGATACAAGTCCTGTGTGATATATCTCGTGTGTGTGTCTGTATTTTGATAGCTTAACTGTGATTCAGGCATATCATCAGTTCTGTGTATTCCTCAACAGAAGGAGTTTCAACCAGCCTGAATACCGCTATCTCCTTCCTCTACATTTCTGGCAAAGGATACCATTTATCTGTTGTTTCACAGTAAAGCAAGTCATTCCCCTTCTCCCAAAGGAGAACGCCCTCTATAAACATAATTATGATAACGTATTCCATCCTCCTTCCAGAATTGCCCTGATTTTCACAAAAAAAGGTACAATTTTAAACTGTAAGTAAGTTTCCCATGAAATTCTGTAGAACACCTAGTTACGCCACTAACAGGAAGGCAGGGAACCAGTAGAAGGTAGAATCTGGACATACAGGTTGTATTCCTCAATTAATCTCTATGACATTGAATCATTTTAGTATCTGATTCTACTCGATGAGTTTCTTTCATTTTAAATCACTTTGGAGATCTGCAGATTAAGAATGCTGTTTAAAAGATTGGTACAGTTACATTAATATACCTCTTTTTTTGCAGCTCAGTATTAGCAGCATTCATTTCATTCAGAAGGTGTTCAGGAATTTGGTACCTTGGATTTCCTCGCGCTGCAACAAACAATATAGGCTAGTTTGGCCTCAGCTGCTTAAAATGTGTTTTGGCAAACAATAAAAGTGATCAAGATGAGACATTACAGTAGGGTACTCATTGAAAATTCAGAGCAATAATGTTGCATCCTTTCATAATAGAGAAAATTAAACTGCAAGATGATAAAAAGAACAACCAAGTGCTTTTACTTCTTTCCATCGATCTTACCCTCAGGGAAAATAACACTAATGCCGTTAGCAACAATGTGTATTTGTTTCAGTAGATGTTCTGCTGGTATTTGTGAAGCGTACTAGAAAAACATTAGCGTCAGCTACAGCCAATTAACTGGTCACCACCTCCTTGGAGGTAACCTCTGTGCATCTTAGTTAACTTTTTTTTTTTTTCCCCTCAAATGAGCACTAGAAAGAAAACTGTATCTTCAACTTTTGGAAAGGACAGAAAGCCCCTTTGCCCTCCAGAAAACAAACTGCCAATGAAGGAAGACCCCAGAATATCACGATGAGCTTTGTGTACCTTCAGGCGGTCTTTTTAACTGAGATTTTCGATAAAACAGCATGTAGGCGCTCTCTTTACCCTGAAACTGTTTCTCAATATCCATCTCCTTGATTGGCTGCACCTTTGAATCATTCAGATCAAACCAATGGCAACCAGAACTGTCCCTTAGCCTTGTAGGTTTTTTTTCTGAATTCCACTGGACATCATTCTTCTGAGGAGGGCTTTGAAGAGCTTGTCCTTGAGAACCTGACTTAAACAGGAGCTTGTGTTTTTCCTTCAGACCAACCTTATTTTCATCAGGACTGAACTGAAATACGTGAGGATGATTCTGCAAATACTAAAAGGAAAGCAAGGACAAGATGAAGAAGATTCTCAGTTTCAAATACAGCAACCTGCATTAGCTACTTCACCTGATTCATTCTCAAACTGATACACAAACCCCGTCCATTCAAACTTGGTTTTATGATACTTCCTTACTTACTGCCTCAGTTTAGACAGAAAATATAATTCCCCTACCACCACTTATCTGTCTGATCTTTTATATGCTGTTGCTTGCTTCATTTCTTATATAACTTCAAACTACCATACAAGAAATTGCAAAAGAATTGTTTTCAACATACATGCATCACTAAGAATTAAATCAGATTAACTTCTGAATTTCAAGGATTGCTTGAGACACTGGAGTCCTTTTAAAACACTTTTCATGAGTGCATACTCTCTGTTCTGGGAAAGGTAGCATAGGGAGCGATACTCTACAGCCAATCAAAATGCTTCTGCTTTATCAGACACACAGTACCATCCCAACTAGTTTAGCTCTCTAACATCCACATCCTAGTATCTGCGGAATTGCTCCCTTCTGTATTTACCAGACAGGGATCTTGAGCTCAATTCCGGTTTGCTGAGCTGTACCTTACCCAAATGAATGCTGCTCATTGTGGCAGCTCAAGAACTTAAAACCTACTTGTTCTGTTTCACACAGCTTATCCACTCTGTTGTCTACTTTCATTTTAGCAGTATGTAGAAACGTCAAACAAGATTACTGTCCAAATTACACAACACAAAATCATGGCTCTTGAGAGATGGCGAGGGATAGGTTGGACACCAACCACCCTGCAATCCCCACCCAAAACTACACAAACCACCCAACCACCCTCAAAAAAAAAAAAAAAAAAAAAACAAACCCAAAACAAACAAAAACAACCCCCCAAAATCTGAATTTCAGTTTCAGTCATAATCAGAAACCCATTTGATACTTCAAAAAGTGTAAAACAATTTATAGTTATTTCAATAAGGCAAGTATTGCACTGATCAATGTGCTTTTGGTATAGATGCAGCACTTGTGAAAAGTCAGCTTTAGTAATATTCACAATAGCACTCAAACTTTGAAATGGTTAATACTGGCTTGCTCATAACTTGTTTCTATCACTTCCCTGTCAAAGTCAGAAAAGCATCTACCTCCAGGGAAGACTCACATTCAGATTTCACAACTACTTTTTAATAATTGTTGTGAAAACTGCATTGCTGGTTCTAGTCAAAAAACAGTCAAACATTCATTTTCCACATATCTATAACACAAATGCTCAAGTATTTCCTTAAAGCATTAGAAAATACAGTAAACTACTCGACAAGTTTTTACTGAAAGCGTTAATTCTATGGTTATGTCCTTATCAACCAAAAAGTGGCATACATTTTCAAAACTTCATTTCTGTTATGACTGTGAAGAGGTACTGTATTTCTTCTTTAATTCTCATCAGTGTGTTCATTTCTCATTTCTCTCATTTCTCATTTCTGTGTTCAAGTGGTAGTAGGGTTGTTGCAGCTTCATCCACAGGCACAAGTGAAACAAGGTTCAGTAGGTAAGGTTAATTCTTTTACAGGCCAACCATATAGATGGAAAAAAAGATACAAGCTTTCAGACAACCCTCTAGAATCTTGTCCATGTTCTCCAGCCTACTGATTTATCTTATCTTACAAACCTCTCTTACACGTGCTCTATCTTGCTAGTCCAAGGGCCAGTATTTTCAATTACCATCTTACTGACTATTCAATAGGAATATAAATGTAAAGTTATCTTAACAGTAAAAAACAAACTAACATACATGCATATTACCTTTCGTAATGCTCCATGCTGTTTTCGGTATTTCTTATTCCAGGACATCCCTTTTTTCTCCAATAATTTCTGCCCTAATTGATCCACAGGAATTTGTTTAGATTCTTCCTACAGAGAAATACAAAACCAAGGATAACGAAGACTACAAAAGTCAAGGGATCAATACAAAGAAGCCAATTCTTAAGTGCTTAAATCATTCCTGTTTGTTAATAAAACAATGTAGAATTCATCTTTTGCAACAGCTTAGGTAAGCAACTTCAGAAATACTCAAAAAGGGCCATTTTCTGTATGAAGAGCCACAATTAGTACTAAAGTCAGGTCAAGATGCAAGTTTTATGTGCTTCACAATAAGTTCAGAAGAGTTCTGTACAATTAAACCTGCCCACTCTTGCATACACTAACCTCTTCTTCTATGTTCCCAAACATCAGTATCAAAGCAATAAACTCATTACATACCATACCTCTGACAAAATCCCTTTCAACACTGCCAATGGATTTTCTACTTCTTTCGCATTTTCATTATCTCTTAAAGCCGTATCTTCAATCAGCCTATCTTCTTCTTCCTGTATAAGAAAAATAAAAGACTTCACAAATACTGTTGCTTCACACACAACTAGTGGTTTTCGATTATTGTCTGTACTAACATTAGCATGCACAATTTAGAAGCGTAAAGGAAGTTCTGATAAGCTGCCTCTGCCACCCACTACTGACTGTATATTGTCATACAGAATATCCAGTATCAGGTTTTTTTAACAGAAAAAGCATTTGCATTATTTACAGCCAGACAGCGTCATCCACTAAAATGACTGTGCTAGTCTTGAGCAAAGATATTACTTCATTTGGGACTGAAAAAGTGAGCCCAGTAACGTGAGATAGTTCAGCAGATTGGAGAACTAAAATCTGCAATAAAATTTTGATAGAGATCACATACTGTGGAAAACTGGCCTTCTCAATGAGGTAAGAGATCAAATGTCTCGCTAAAATATTCGTTAGTTTGGATATACATTTCATCCACTAGCTCTTAATACTTTTCTGAAAAACAAGACATATCAAGCGAGGAAGAAAAACCTTTAGGACTTACTTGTAATTGCCAGTTTCCTAATTCATCCACATCTCTGATATAAACATGATAGTGTCCTCCATAGCAGCCACCTTTATGTATAATAACAGAGAAGAGCTCATACATGTACTCTGAATCATCCATTTCAGTCTTTAAAAAGAAAAACAATAATAGTAACAATAATATATATCAGTAAGTCTTTCATACAAGGACAGTTTTACACCATCAGCATAGCTTTAGGTATTTCCCACTGTGCATTTGCACATGCAGAGACTGAAATGGCTTTTCAGTGCTGGGGAACACAAGTACAGACTGACATAAACCATGGACCAAGGCACAGGCTTAACTAAGCAATTTTTTAAGCATGATTCTCATCAATATTAGAAATTTGAAATTTAGAATAATGAAATACTGAATAAAATAATAGAACAGCTCAACCTGCTTATTCATAACCAGGCTTATTTTGCTTAAAAGACTAGAGAAAAAACAAGCAACACATTTATATAGACAAACCAAATGGGAAAAAAAAAAAAAAAAAAAAAAGACTTCCTCAAATGCAAACACTGAAAAATTTCCAAGCTTTCACTGCAACATTTCGATAAGAAAAATTTCTTTTTCAAGAACAGTGCCTCTATTAACTATATTCTTTACATATTTTAAGGATCAAAAATTGGCATCAAGCACTGGTATAGCTCAGTTTATAATCAAAATACATATATATAAATGCAAAGACAGATTTCTAAGAAAAATGAAATAACTAAAGGCACATGAAACATATATAGCAAAATTTATACATTACATTATCAGATAATGACAATACAAAAATGAATTTCAACATCCAGGTGATAATCTTCCTTTCAAACAAATGTCAGATTAAGTTTTAGGTCATTATTATACCCTTCCTGCCTGTAGAGCTACAAGGTATTTCCCACTCAGTTAGAAAGCGGTCTTTCAGAACAAATTGGAATTCCAAAAACTTGGAATTGGCAACAGAGGAGAACCCCACAAAGTTTCTCAAATACCTTGCCCTGACAAAATGCAAAATTAAAGAGAACTTGGCCTTGAGATATGGGTTCTCTGCTGAGTATAGAGAAACTTTAACAAATGTAACAGTACAAACCTGCTCACAAAAAGGCCTCAGATTTATCTGGTTAGGGAATGTATAGCAGCTCGTTTCCTTGTATCGTTCACACTTCTCAAAGTCAAAGTTAAATCTCAGGAGAGAAACGGTGAGAAAGGGTGGCAACTTGCGCAGTTTAGCAGACTGTAAAATGATTTTAAAAAATTTTAAGTACAAAGTTATACAGAACAGTGGTTTCCACCTTGCTATGGTCAACTCTTTATTTTCCAACAAAGCTTCGTTACGACCGGGCAGACACAATCTGTGTTTTCATTTTTAAAATGTCTTCCCTAATTCTCAGTTTCTCTATCAACTAGACATCCTACAAGTAATCAAGATCCTTCCTCTCTGTTAAGACCTACACCTTCACTGCATAGTGATCACCACACCCATGCTTTATCCTCCTACAGAAAACAAAGGAGGACATTGCTGAAACGCTAGTCAGTAATTTCATTTCCATAGCTCACATGTTCTTTGTGAGAGGATTTTCTTGAATTTTATACTAAGAAGCAACTCTTCAAACCCCTGGGTTTGTGCTTACCCATGAAGTCAGACTATACAGCATCTTCCCAGCAACTTTGCTCTTGGCCCCTTGCACAGCACCTGCAACCACCAGTCCCACACGGACCTTGAGAGCCCAGAGAAAAAAAGCACTAACACTCAACTGCTGCTGAACAGCAGGTGCTGCAGAAGAGCAACACAGCTTCATTGTAGCTTCACCATTCCCAGATGAACAGTGGGGCACTCCGCATCTGGCACAAGCCCTGAAGCCACCCGTCAAAAAAAAAAAAAAAAAAAAAAGCTACAAATGAAGCTCAGACTACAAATGTAGCCTACATGCTTGCTTCTGCTGCAAGGAAATGACCTCAACTGAGACTGGGGCTATTACTCTTCTGGCCCCTCCTAGTCATCTTGTACAAACACAGCATTTGTACATCACCTTAGGTTTATTCCAATGACCTTTGAGGAGTTTTCCAGTCCCCTGGGGTTATGTGACCCCAAGTACAGGTCAGGGCTCATACAGGCACAGTGTTTTCAAATGCGGAAGTTAAAAATGATCCTATCTGTAACACAACTAGCTCTGACAGGTGTGTATCATCCAGAAAAAGAGATCACTCCCACACGTATTTTGCAGCCTGCTGCTGAGTGATTGCTGGGCTGCCTCCAAGTGCAACAGAAACAGTCTGAAAAATGTCACCAGATTATATCACAGTGGCATTTTGCTTAAGATCTCCCACGCTGCTTGAAGAAAAGGGCCTTGACCAAGGTCTGTGGGCTACATACAGTAAACGAGGACAATGCTGTGCCTGAGCAGCATGGGGTAGGTATATCCTGGAATACCCTACAGACAGCCACAGAACAACTAAGCAAGGGTTAAAGTCTCCCTCACTTATACAGGAGAGGACCTTCAAGGCAGGAAAGCCAAGATAATCTGTTTTATTAAGGACTATTAATCAAGATTTAACAACTTGGTGTGAGAGAGCATCAGCAACCCTGGTGCAAAGCAAAACCAATCGTCTTGTATCACCTCTGAATGTAAGTGTAGATTCAATAAACACATTTCCGAGCCTTTCTGATATTTCCACCCAACTCTCCATTTGCAAAGCCATACGAGAGAGCCTCCCAGGAACATACCTATGGCTTAAGAAACTCCCTGAATTAGGTAATTCATTTGTGTCAATTGCTGAGACTACTTTGCAGAGCTTAGTGGCACAAACAATTTTGCATGCTCTTCCAAGTTTAGGGTGAAAATCAGACTGTACAATTAAAATTTGATCAAGTTCTGGAACACAAGATTCTTCAACTAATAAATTCCCTAGACGCCAAAACAAAAGAGGGCAAAGAACATCCAAAGACTCAGAGTGTACTGAAGAAAGGGAGGAATGGAGTGGGTAGGTGTGGGCCATATTGTCTTTGAAACAGGCTAGGTGTGGGCAGGTGCTCATATTGTTAGGCAGCTGCCTTCCTAACACTACCACCAAGCCTACAGTGACTCATATGGCACCTCACTTGCTGTCAGTGTTGACTCTCACCATGGTCTGCTGTGATCAAGCGCATCATGCCAGCAGAGCCACAGAGCTACAGGCAGCAGTCATGCTGACACAACATCCCTCCTTCCTGCTACAACCTTCTAGCACAGCCCCTCTCTTGAGGCTGTCTATTCATACCCTGGTCCCCCAGCTATGCGATTTCTTACCCAAGTTTGGAGTTCGCACTGTCTTCTTGCATGGACGACCATGTATGAAAGGAAAACAACTCTTATCTCACACTCCCCTGAACCCAGCAAAAGTTTAACTCAAACAAGCTCTTATAACCAAGCCACACAGAATCCTAGAATAGTTTGGGTTGGAAGGGACCTTAAAGATCATCTAGTTCCACCCCCCCTGCCATTGGCAGGGACACTTTCCACTAGACCAGGTTGCTCAAAGCCCCATCCAACCTGGCCTTGAACACTT
>JAVJGG010000001.1:11227585-11251762 GCA_035590195.1 Aviceda cuculoides
TCACCACCCTCACAGTGAAGAACTTCCTCCTTACATCTAATCTAAATCTACCCTCTTTCAGTTTAAAGCCATTACCCCTTGTCCTATCACTACACACCCTTATAAAAAGTCCCTCCACAGCTTTCTTGTAGGCTCCTTTTAGGGACTGTAAGGAGGCATATGAAGCACCTGCAAATGTTTCTGAACTCCTAAATCACTGATTAATTTCACCTGTCCTCAGCTTGCGTTTGCACCCACTCCCTTCCACATTAAGGGTGCTGCAAGGTTTGGATTGCAGTCATCCTGCTGCAGAAGAGAGTCACCACAGTAGGCCAAAGAACTTTGCTGTTGTGAAGATGACAGAATACGTCACAGTGCACTAACAGCTATCTATGTCTGCTTCCCCTTTACAAAAAATAATGGGAATAACAGGAAAAAAAGATCAACTTTTATAAAAGACAACATGAAAGAAGAAAACCAAACACCACTTTGTATCATTCTGGAGAAATGCAATTCAAAGACCGACAACTCTCATAAAGCTCTCACTGGGCTGCCCTTCCCTGGCCCTGCCTAAGGGGATGGATGAGAAGACAAATAAGAAGCCTTAAATTCAATTACTATGTTGGGAAAACCAGTCCAAACTGTCATAAACCAACAAACAGGGACAAGTTTTCATCACAAGGATGCTGCAGGCTGCACAGGGATACAGTGACCAATGTTATCGGACACACCACCATTCAACAAAGCACTTGGGGTCACATGCACAATTCCTCTGGAGGATACTAATATAGACAAGCGTCAAGCATCTGAAGCTTTCCCAAGGTGCCCAGGAATGAAGGCAGGGAACCAGGCCAGAAAAAGGAATACTCCAGTCTGGTTGTCCCTGAGCTCCTGGGGACCACTCTCAATGAACACCACAGGCTTAATGTCAAGAGCTCTCCATTGAACACTGAGGAACTCCAATGACTCAGCACACAAAAAGGGTCACAGCATTTGGCTTCACAAGTATTTTTTAAAAAAACAACTCAAAACCAACAGTTCTCACCCATAGCCGAGCA
Organism: Aviceda cuculoides; assembly: GCA_035590195.1. Taxonomy (NCBI): domain Eukaryota; kingdom Metazoa; phylum Chordata; class Aves; order Accipitriformes; family Accipitridae; genus Aviceda; species Aviceda cuculoides. The sequence continues at coordinate 11,228,623 of JAVJGG010000001.1, forward strand.
CAGATCAAAGCAACAAATCATTCACTAGAAGGTTATGACAAAGCAGCACAACTCAACATAAACCAATTGGCTTCATTCAAAAGCATCTTCAAGCTACTGCCTGAAGGAGAAGACTCTCCCACAGTCTGTACTCTGACCACAGGAACATGACTTTGAGGCTTTGCTGTGCCTGGATTTTTATCCTCCTCCTGCCTGGCCTCTCAGATGGAGGGAAACTCCTGGTGGTGCCCATGGCTGGAAGCCACTGGCTTAGCATGCGGGAAGTGGTTGAAAAGCTCAGTGAGAGAGGACATGAAGTGGTGGAGGTTATACCAGAAGTAAGCTGGCAGATGGAAATGACACAGGCATATACAGTGAAAACACACCCAGTGTCTTACGCATTAGAAGAGCTGGATGGTTCCTTGCATTAATACATTCTTACTCACCTGAAGGCTCTAGCACTACAGAACATACTGAAAACATCTATTAAGATGTTAATTTATCACTGCAAGAACCTGTTCAGCCTCAGGGAAACAATGCAATACCTAGACCAACAGATTCAACTGTGCAAAGCAATAGTTACTCATTATTTTTCTCTATCATTTGGGCTCTTCATGAGAGAATTTCCATAGTTTTCTTCATTACATGGATCTGCTTATTTTTTTCTTCAGCATCTAGCTCATCTTTTAGCCTATCCTCTGAAATGTCCAAAGCCAGGTGCCCATAGAGGTGTGCGAGTAAGGCAATACTCTTGAAACTACATGCCATCCCATCCACCATTGGCTAGATTAAAGACTGCAACAACATTCAAGTTAAGAATCATCAAGAGTCACATGAGCTTTTCTTGACATAGTTGCTGAGGTTTAAAAAACAGGTCAGATTTTGCCATCCTCTTGTTATATACTGTCTGATTAAAGACAGATTTTTTTATTTCTGAGTCAGAGGGCAGACACAGCAATGTAAACAAAGTTCCTAACTGTCAGCAGACTGAACACTGAGAATCACCAATGCATTACCTTTGAAGCTTCAACAAGTTTATCACAGGCTCCGCATCGATACAAGTTCTCATTTTCAAAGTACTCTTCTTCTACATACATGTTCCACAGGGCCTCCTCCAAGCCAGCTACACCTTTTACTGCTACTGTTAGGTCCAAGAAATCTTCCTATGCAGAAGTACAACAAAAAAATAGGGTAGTAAGTGGTGTAAGTTCATGGTACATTAGAAAGATACTCACCCCATTCACCAAAGCAGAAGTAAGCGTTCATTTGGCTTTCATTGCTGATGGGGAAAATCCCCCATATATCCACAGAAGATAAAATTTTTTAAGTTACAAAGAGCATAAAAGACTGTAAAGGTATGTTTTACTGTTGTTACCCCACTGTTCAGCTCTCTGCTAACTACATCTACTAAAGGCAATGCTTGCCAAGTCAGAAGATGCAATAACACTTATGTTTTTTACCTCTGAGTCACAGCCTGATGTAGGTGGTTTAGGAAATGCCAGCCAAGACTTAACAACAAAGTCACAAATAATTTTCACATTTTCAAGTCTGCAGCACTCTAACCAAGACACACTATCTAGATTCAACAAGACCACCAGTGACACTCAAGTAAGATGTCACTATTTTTGGAGTTTAAAAAAAATAACATTTAAAGTATCCTGAACAGACTGAACAGAAACCTATCCTGGAAAATAGTCTGGCTTTACCTGTCTCTCACTGATATTCTTGCATTCTTTACAAACAATCTGGTTGACAACAATTCCATGGTACAATCGCTTAATAAGATCATGACCCGAAGTCCCCACAAGGGAAGTTTCCAAAGCACTGAACAGAATCCGATTTAATTCCTGCACATCATGCTGCCTCATTTCCTGCATAAGAAGAAACAAACTTGAAGAAATAAAATAGTGCTATCTGCTTTACTTATTGCTTAAAACCAACATGTATTAAGTGTGACAGACAGATGCCTCAATGACTACCCGTGTATTTACTACCCTGAGTAGTAAATTACTACCTTTATTACTTGTTATTCTTAATTTAGATATGGCCTCTGAGTAGCTACTATAACCCACATAAGACACTTTCACTTGGGTAGATTTAGACTAAAATCTAAGATGAGTTACACAGTTCAATTTAGGTAAGAATCTAAGTATTTGAGGACAAGAACCCTAATTACTGTTGGAAAAATGTTCCTGTAAAAACAAAGGAAACGCTACTGAAATTGTATCTAACAGAACTATTTTTTTTCTGTTACTCGCTGTAAACAATTGGCATGTATTTCATGTAGAGATACAACAGTATACAACAACAGTGGACCCAATTCAACCCTTTCTCCAAAGCTTGAAGTATTTCAAGGTATTTTTTAAATGTCAGACCTAAAAAAAAAGTAAAAATCGTCTCCATTCAGGAAAAAGCTTATCAATGATAGTGTCACTGATGGTGATTTGTACCTCATGGCTGTTCCACCCAAAGCTCTCAGTAAGTTCTGTTGTAGATGCAGCCTGCTGGTCCAAGAGCAGAAGCTGAGCGAATAAACGTTGAAGTTGTAATGGGATTATTCGAACCTAGAAATAAAAAACAAATATACCCAAAAGATCAGAAAAAGTCTTCAAACCAATCATTTAAATAAAAATAATTTAGTACAAAACTTGTAATAAACCGCCACTGTCTATGGCTTTCATAGTACAGGTTACTCAATTCACACCAAAACATCAGTCAGACTTGGTTCCCAAAAATCTACAGTGCCTCACCTTACTCAGCAAATACAGTCATGGAACATATGTTTTGTGATAAAGCAAAACTGTACTGATTAAAATTAAGCCATCACCATTGTAAAAAAGGACAACTTCCTCTGATATTTTCCATAATACTAAACCCTAAGAACTCAGCTACAAGACATCATGATGTACAAGATTTAATGTGTGCTACTCCTTGCTCAGTAAAGGGTGTTTGGTGGTGGGGTGAAACGAGATGGGAAGGAGAACGGTTAATGTCAGTACGCTTAATCAGCTGTCTATATTTATCTTTGACTGACAAAGGAAAAAATTTTCCAAGCAACCAGTTGTGTCACTTTAACCCAAGAACTAAAGAATGAAATTCTGTAGTCAACTTTAGTAAGCACTTTTTAAACAAAGATTAAATTCCAGTCCCATACCATCCTGTGCACAGGTGGGCTGTTAAACCTTCAGAGAGCCTCAGTGCAGTCATTTAGGCTGCACACATTTACTTTTTTTTTCCTGGATGCAAATAAGTCAAAACACTGTAGCTTCAATTACAGAAGAGAAAAATCTAAAAAGGGACTGTACAGAATTTGGGATTGCTCCTGCTCACCTTGAAGACAAAATCATCTCTGCTATCAATTTCAGCAGAGACAGGCTCAATATCTTCTGAAGCAAACACGGCACTGAAAACTTACAACTGTGTGAAAAATAGAGTATCAGCCAAACAAACTGCCCTGCAGTATCAAAGTTAGGCTTTCATTCATTCTCATAGGAAGTTTCATGTGAATTGAAACAATGTTCTTCCGAATCAACATTCAGTAGTGACTAATGACAAGAAAATTTCAAATACCTTTGCATCTGGTTTACTGCTATCATCCAGAGACCCAAGTTCTTCAGGTCCTAGAGAGAACAGTGCCTCTGTAATTGTAAAGAAAAATGTCTATTTAAAAAAAGACAATATCCCCTCTTCAAAGCTTAACTGTATTTCAGCTGTCAAGCATTATGATGCTATTCTTTTTGGCAAATTAAAACATTAAACAACCTTTCTGAACATCATTCATCCTCGCAACTGGTTCAAGCTATAACAATAAAGCAGAAGTAAGCATGGAGGTGTTTAGATGGCAAAATATTTTTTCAGGAATTGTAGTGGCTGCATTAAAAAAAATGAATGACACTTCACAGACAGCAATAACCTGTCTTATTTACACAAACTGTAAACACCCACCTGTAAGAAAAGGTAATGTTTACAATACTTACATTTTGTGCAGAAGTGATGATACTGATTTTACAGACCAACAGCTCTGAATATTCTGTAATAAGTTATTTGAAGTAAACTGTTCCTGAAAACAATGTTTGTCATGTTTCTTTAATAAATAACTAGAAATGCAGATAAAATAATGTTGGAATTGATATTTTGTAAGAAGATTTTGAACACATTACCTCTAAATTCAGGTGTGAAAAGCAGAGTCTGCAGAAGGGAATTGAGGTAGCAGGTCCCACCCTGATTTTTGATACCACTTAGGTTGGTGAAATCCCTGGGAGGTGGAGGCTCAGAATCTCTGGGCTTTGATTGCTTCCCTTTTCCAAAATGATTGTTTGAAATAAAGGAAAAATCCTCTTCAAATAAGTCCCCAAACATTGTGAAGGCAAAACAGTCCTTTAAAAATATAAAATAATCTATTTAGTATAAAAACCGCAATTGAATCCACCCACCTCTAATCCTCCAAGATCAGCCTTTCATCCGTGATTGACGAATTTATTTATAACTTTTTTTATCTTATTCTGTTCGTTCTAAAAGTGAATGTCAGATCCATACAAAAGGGTGCATTATCCTAACAAAAAAGGGTGAATTAAACGCATTCATGTTAGCGCAGGTTTGAACAGACTTTTAACTAGAACCAAATACATCACATTTCAACTTTGCATCAGCAAAAACATGCATAGCAAAATAAGTACATCCTTCTAAACATCCATAATCAATTAGTGTTCAAGTTGCCCACCTTCCTGCAGGAAAGGTATGTAAGGCCTCTCAAACTCATCAAAATCCCTGTGCTGTCTCTCAAAAAAAATCCACATGCACAAGTAACCCATCTCTGGTATTGGCCAGTTCAGATGGGAAGAGTAATAATAAATAGCCAAAAATACAGTGATATTTTATGAAAATATTATCTTTGCTTCCAGATGTTCAAGCCAGAAATTCAACGGCAACTAATTCTTCTTAAGGAAATTTTTTCAGTCCTTTTTGGAAACCTTGCTACCTCTTAGCATTTCCCATTTTGTTTTGTACTTGTCACCCCATAATTTAATTTGGTATGCTGTAGCTCTTGCATTAGCAGTGAGAAATCAAGGAGTTATACTGAAGCAGCAAATAATCATTCCTCTATTTACCTTCACTCCGTGTGCAATTTTACAGATCTCTATCATATTCCACTCACACAACTCTTCCAGACAAAAGCTTCCACAAAGATGTATTTACTCCTACAACAGAACTTGTCCCTTATCTTCGATTATCCTTATCTACCACCTCTGAACCCCTTAAACTTCTCCTTTATCTGTTTCTGAGATCAGAGGACCACATCCGTCTACCATGTTCAAGATGTATGCAAACCATGGCCTTCTATAGCTAAATAATAATGCTCTGGTTTATTCTCTTTTGTACAACTGCTGAGCACTAAACTACTTTTTTTTAAGGAACATATATTATTACCCCAATTATCACTCCTGTGTGTTCACTTCAAACCTGACCACTATATATGCACTTTACAGAAATACATGTGTATATATAACCGTAAAGCTGTGTTCGGCTCTGCCCCATGCTACACCTCTTTGGACTCACCTACAATGAATATTATCTGCTATTGTTTCATTCAGCGGCCTATTAGCATAAAGCTTCACTGATGGCACTTGTCTTTACTGCAATGTATCAGTCAACTTCACAAGAAAAATTAACCACCTCAGCATTTGCTATTTATTGCTGACAGTTTATGATATGCTGAATGCAGGCCCTAGCAAAAGTACAGAGAAACTCCCCCTTACTCCCATCTGTAATGGTTGACCTTCTGTTTCCTATCTTTTAGCTAATCATTTAATGAAGCAACAACTTTCTTCTCCTGTGTCAGCTTAATTTCTTTAAAAGTTTTCAGTGGCAAAAGTTGTTGAACACTTTTTGAAAATCCAAACGAAATTGATAGATCCCCATTTAACCAACTGGTAGTTTGTCAGGCATTTCCTAAAACTTTCTACAAAATAGCATTACATTAAGCCTATTTTAATCCTTCCCAGAACAGAGCAGCTTTTAGGCAAAAGGCTATGCTCAGAGCAGCAGACTATGAAGCAGCATGACACTGTTCACTCTGCTTATGCTATAATATTTCTTCACCACTTCACACAATAGATATCCCCTTATAAATCCTCACAAAATAAAATAAAATGGCTGGAAATACTTCTTAATGAACATAGGAAAGAAATAATTTTGATGTCTTTGTATTCGGTTTTTCTCCTGTGAATGCAGCTCTTATACCTTGACTGCCTAAAAAAGAAAAGTCTGTAAAGGTCCCACCTCCCATACTTCAAGATGTAATTACTAGGTTTAGTACTATTTCCAAACTGTCTCACAGCCTTCATTCATTTTTCCAGTTAGACCTGCTGCACTTTAGCATTTAACCATTCAAAGATTATGACTATTCCTATTTTCCTCACCCAAATGCACAACAGCTTGCTCCTAACAGGTTTTTTCACCTATAAAAAAGCACAAGTCTAGAAGACAGCAATCATCTTACTGACAGTCTGCTGTACCCACCCACCACTCCAGAGAAGCACTTCAGCAGGACAGTGCCAAATCCTCCCTCATTCCTTATTTCTGGATCCTCAAAGCACTGCTGCTAGCAGCTTCCTTCCCTTAAAAATCATACAGCAATATAGATTAGAATGAATCTCTGGATGCAGTAATATAGATTAGAACGAATCTCTGGATGACATCTCTGGTCCAACACCCTCAAAAAGCATCACTTATTAGGGCCTTGCCCTGCCAAAGTCAGAATAACTCCACGAAAGGAGACCCCCCAAACCCCTCTAAGCCGCTGCGCTCTTTTCCTTCTCTCTGATGGGAACTTGCCACGCTGTAACTTGGGTCTGGCACCTCTCATCCTACCCCACTGCACCCCTGACAAGAATCAGGCTGCGCCGATGCCCCCTCCCGACAGCAGTGCAGTCTCCACCTCGCTTTCGCCTCTTCAGGCTGAATTCACCCGGCTACCCCTGCCTCTCTCCACCTCCCATACGCTCCAGTCCCAGAGCCCCCGCGGAGCTGGGCCCAGTCTTCAGACGCGGTCTCACGGGTACCGAAGAGAGGACGAGGACCGGTACCCTGGGCCTGCCGCCCACACCCCGTCCGGCCCGCAGCACCGGGGCTGGCGGGGTACGGCTCCCCGGCCGCCGCTTAGCCCGACTCACCCCTCAGAGCCAGCACCCAGAGCCGGGCCAGCACCTACCGCCACGGCCCCGCGGCCGCCGCCATGTTTGTTGTGGCGCCGCGCAAAGCACGCTGGGACCTAAAGGCCTCCGCCGCTCCGGGACTTCACACACCTGGCCAAGTCCCGGAGAGAAGACAGCAGCACGCCCTTGTGGAGCGAGGGACGCCTCTGCAAGGAGCGGGAAGGAACCGCCGGGCACGGGAGCCGATGAGAACCGAAGACCGGCCGGCAACGCGACCGCGCGCAGCCTGCTGGGAGTCGTAGTGCGGCGCCGGAGCGTCACGGCGCTGGCGGAGGGGAGGGGGAGCCGCACTGCCCGCTGGGAAGTTGGGCTTCCCCGCAAGGCCTTCTGGGGGCTGTAGTTTCCTGGCGGCCGCGGTGGATGGTGGGAGTCCGCCTGCTGGGGGCGGGGGACAAGGGTTGCCGCGGAGACCCCGGGGCCTGCGCGGCCTCGCCAGCCTGAGGGCCTGGAGGAGGCCCGGCCTGCCCTGGCCCAGCTTCTGCTGGGTGGCAGACCTGTTGTGGGAGAGAGCAACACTTCTCTACCATGGCTGAGACCTCTCAGGCCACCACCAGGGACAGGCCCTGCTGAAGTCTTCCAAAAAACATAGCCAGGGATGAAGCTCAGCGTACCAGCCTTGTAGCACAAGGGCTTCTGCTGCAAGGAAGAGCCCTCATGGAGGCTGCTTCTCCTCCTACCCCTTCTGGTCCAGTTCCCTCCCTGAGGTCCTGTGGCCCCATGAAGTGCAGGCCAGGGCTTGTACTGGCATTGGGATTTCAAATACTGAGCCTGGCCAGTAGTCAGAGAAGACCAGCTCCCTGTTTGAAATAAGCAGGTGATTGGTTGCAGCTGCCACCAAGCCTAGAGTGGCCCAGCTGGCACCTCACTTGCTGCCAGCATTGACTTTCACTGTGGTCCGCTGCAATCACGCACATCGTGCCAGTGGGGCCACAGGCAGCAGTCGTGCTGATGCAACGTCCCTTCTGCTGCAGCCGTCCAGCACAGCCCCCCTCCCTTGGGGTTTTCCATTCCTCCCCCAGCATCCCCCAGCTATGCAGCTTCTTCCCTAATTTGAAGTTCCCACTGGCCTCTTGCACTGGCAACCATGTGTGAGGGGTAAGCAACTCTTATCTCGCACTCCCTTGAACCCAGCAAAGTTTAACTCATCAAGCAGCCTTTGCCAGATAACCAAGCCAACTGAGGGAATCGCTAGCAAACACTCAGGAACACCTCTAAGGTACTGATTAATTTAATTTGTCCTGCGCTTGCTTTTGTACCCACTCCCTTCATGGTAAGGGTGCTGCAAGGTTTGGATGGCAAATTCATCCTGCTGCAGAAGGGAAGGGAGGGCAGGAAGTTTCCCTAACAGCTGTCTGCTTACCGCTCTCCAGCAAATGGGGGGGGGGGGGCAAAAAAAAAACAACTTAAAAAATAAAAATCAACCTTTTCGTGAGAAAATGCTGTTTACTAAACCAGTCTTTTTTTCCAATGATCATTTTTAAGTGCAGTTTATATAAAGCTGGAAATAATAATGGTTTAGTTATTACCCATCTTTTTTTTTCCTTACAGTTTATAATAACAGAAAAGATTCTGAAGGTATTTTTTTCGCTGTTACCTCAGAGCTTCTCCCCCTACTCTGAAGCTCAAATATTTTGTTTTCTAAAAAGTTGTCAAGTGCCTGAAAGAAAACTGCATTTTGCCACTTAGTAGTTTCCCTACACAAGGAAAAAGTTACGGATGACGGTAAAATGGGAAAAAGAAATAAAAAGGCTGATAGGGAAAGATGAAGAAAACGATACGTAATTAATTTCATTGTATTGACCATGGTACAGAAGGGAGAGAAAAGAAGTTGTGTTCCTGAGGGACAGAGGCTGCATGGCTCTAAATAGCTTACATTTCATTATTTTTCCATGTCACAGTGCTATTTAGGTTTCTCATCTTTTTGACGCCATTAATGTCAAAAGCAATGCTGTGAAGCTGAAAGCTCTTGCAAACCCACACTTGCACTGAAGCTGGTCATTAGCTAAGTCAGGTCCGATACCTGGGCTCACACCTGTGTCTTTACTGAACAGTCCAAGCCATACAGGGAGTTGTAGTTGTTAAAACACATTTAGTACATGTCCTATGCCTGGCCTCTACTTGATGTACAGGCAAGTGGTGAGGAGTTTTCAACTGCCTGAAGGCCATCTCATAGGCTGTGAAACAACTGCATTACTGCTCCGAAGCAAGAACCTGGGCTTCAACTTCACAGATCTCTGCCTCAGCTGCCAGGTCAGCCTCTCTCAGTGTCTCTTCCTGGTGTCATTGTAGACTGGAGATTCCTGCTAGCTCAGAAGAGTTGGTTCATCTTCCCTTTCCCCTTATCCTGAGGGTCTCCTGTTCTGTCCTCAGATAAATGATCTGAACATCCATCCATGTCTCCAACCACAATGAAATTTGTTGAGGCTGTTTTCATTTGTTACTGTGGTGTTGAAGTTTTCCACACCAGACTTGCCTTCCCTGGTCCTGGCCAAGGCATAAGGCAGGACACATCAACGATCAAGAGAGAATTCCTAAGAAATCTGACTACCATGTTGAGGAACTAGTTCTCTGTTGAACACTGAGGAACTCCAGCACAGGAAAGGGTCACAGCATTTGGCTTTACAAGTAATGAGGAAAAAAAACCAAACAAACCATCCACAACCCAAAGCAGTGAATCATTAACTAGACTATTATGACAAAGCAGCACAACTCAACGTAAACCGATCGGCTTCATTCAAAAGCATCTTCAAGCTACTGCCTGAAGGAGAAGACTCTCCCACAGTCTGTACTCTGACCACAGGAACATGACTTTGAGGCTTTGCTGTGCCTGGATTTTTATCCTCCTCCTGCCTGGCCTCTCAGATGGAGGGAAACTCCTGGTGGTGCCCATGGCTGGAAGCCACTGGCTTAGCATGCGGGAAGTGGTTGAAAAGCTCAGTGAGAGAGGACACGAAGTGGTGGTGGTTATACCAGAAGTAAGCTGGCAGATGGAAATGACACAGGCATATACAGTGAAAACACACCCAGTGTCTTACACGTTAGAAGAGCTGGATAATGCCTTTCATGAGTACGTTGCCACTCACCTGAAGGACCTGCCTTTCCCTCTGAACGCTCTAGCACGATACAACAGCTCAGTGCATGTTTTCCGTACGTTCTTTGTTCAGTGCAAGGACCTGTTCAGCAGCAAGGAGACTCTGCAGTACTTGAATCAAAGCGGCTTCGATGCTGTCCTGACAGACCCTATTTTTATGTGTGGAGCAACACTTGCTAATTATTTTTCTCTTCCATTTGTGTTCTTCATGAGAGGATTTCCTTGCAACTTACACTACGAAGCACCGCAGTGCCCAAGTCCTCTGTCCTACACCCCGAGACTATTTACCTTCAACTCTGACCACATGACCTTTTTCCAGAGAGTGGAAAATGCACTGGTTTCCCTCCTGGAGCTTGTGTACTGTAACGGTTTCTATGAAGATGCAATAAAGTTTTCCTCTGAAGTTCTTCAGAGAGATGTATCCCTGCTAGACCTCCTGAACTCTGCTTCCATTTGGCTTCTGAGATTTGACTTTGTGTTTGAATACGTCAGACCAGTGATGCCCAATATGGTATTTATTGGAGGTGTAAACTGTGCTCAGAGGAAACCACTGACTGAGGTATGTTCTTTTTCCTCCAAATTATACATTTTCCAGTGAAATGCGATTACATCATTTCTGGAAGTTTAGTGCTACTGATTTTTTTATTTCTGGTAATGATTTAATACAACCAGGTTCTGGCATTTGTTTTCCACAGGCTGAAATCAAATTACCTTAATGCATGCAGATGACTTACTTGAATCAATGAGGATTTTCTGACAAGTCCAACAAAAAATGGACTTCATCTGCCAGTTACAAATTACTGTCCTCAGAATATCATTCACCAACCAGACGCAATTTTGATTTCATTTTCATGGAGTCTGACATATAGTTCTTTCAACTGACCAAAAGCTCAAAGACCATGCCTTAAGAGCCTTCTTTTGTTTTTAACTCTAAGCTCAGCAAAGTCAGTTAATTTACTTTGGTTGTGTTTTCATGACATACAGTTTCCAGACTGTCTGTCTGTGTTGTTTCTGTTTGTAGATTATGGTGAAACATATATGTCACCTTGAAATGGGAAGAATTAATCTAAAATAGTGTATTTGGTGAAGCACACTTGTATGCAGAACTCAGATAAGTTTTCATACCTATTTCTTGACATTTGCTCCTACCAAAATTGTTCTGCAGGATTTTGAAAGCTAATCTAGAAATTTAAATCTATTTTGATAGTTACCATATAGTCTCTAAAACAATTAATAGCACCAGACATTTCTTTCCAGGCACAAAGCAGGACACAAATTTCTTTCCTATGAAATTACTCCCTCACTTCTGAATTGTGGTCACACAATATCACTGCACAACTGCAGTACGGTATTTTTGAGCTGAAGGGTATTTTCTTTCTTCTTTCAGATTTCTTTTATAATCTTTGACAGGCTTATGCAGAGTCCACTGAACTTAATAAAGAATAATATTATAAATCAGAATATTATTATAAATTAGAATATTAGAATAATATTATAAATAAGGCATTCTCAAGTTAGGCTCAAGAGAGTGGCACTTTGTAGTTTGGGATTTAAGAGGCAAATTCTTGCTGGTTCCATGACATAAGTCTTTACTTCTATATCTTGAAGGTCTTAAATTTGCAAACAGTTTGTAGCTTGCTACAAAGGTAGAACCATCCTGCCCTCGTTATATAACTGGCATCTCCTATCTTCACACTGACATTTGTCATTTGCTGGAAATCACATGTTCCAAACCTTGAAAAACCTTGTGTATTCCTTCTATCTTCAGTCTGCCTTTTCTAGCTACATTTCCTACGGACAGCAGAGGAACTTCCCCTATTTCGGTTTGAACAGCGCCCAGCAACAAGGCAAAAATGCAGTAGAGTGTAAACAAATGTGAAGTAAGTCATATGGGAGAAAGAAATCTACCTATGCCTACACAGTGGTAAGCCCTGGGTTGACCATTACGGTTCAGAAATATAATCATATGGTAAGAATAGATAGTTCTCCAAAACCTGGTGGCCCATTGCTCAACAGACAAGAAAACAAAAAGTTAGGATGACTAGGAAAGGGAGAGAGAACAAGAGATTCAAAATGTGCTTTCTTTTCTCAGATGAGGAACTTAAGCAACAGATGTTTCTGTTACACCACTTGCCATAGTTTTCCACAGACAGAGAAATCAGGCATTGTGGCCTCGTTCCCAAAGAGGGCTCCTTTCTGCCATGTCTGACACGGCCCCATGGAGTACCTGCTGTGGAGCTGAAGGCGTCAGGGCGCTGAGGAGCTCGTGCTTTTGCTGAACTGGGCATATGTGTCGTATCCAGCACAGAGCTGGGAATTAAATCCAAGTTCCCTGACTCCCCTGAGCCATAAGCATTGTCTGTGGCCTACAGTCTCAGAGGGAGGGAGAACATGCAACCACAGGACTGGGCCTGGGGGGACACAAACTGCACTTACTCAGTGACTAAGATAACCAGATAACCTCACTGGCTGCCTCACAGTGGATTTCCTCTTGTCCTGCACTTTGCATAGGCATCTGTCTCAGTAGCAATTACATATTCATTAACAGACACATAAATCCAGTTGCCAAGTCCTACTGTGTCTGGAGGTTTAATACAAGGCTTGCAGGAAATCAGACCCAATATCTTGACTGAGCAGAGGTTCCGTGCCAGCGTCATCCACTAATGACTCCAGAAGTACCTGAAGGCTGGCATGGTAAGTGGTCCCTCATTATGGGGACATCACAAATGAACTCAGACTGTAAGCCCTGAGACATTTTGATGAATATCTCATCTTTAGCCAAAGTTAATGCAAAGTTGCTCTTTTTGGGCAGCTCATAAAAGCAAAGTTCATACGATTCGATCAAAACAAAGTTCAGAAATGTAAACTATAGCAGCCTTTCAAAGTTGTTCCTGTTTTGTTTTTTTTTTAATCTAAACCACCCATTACTTATTTAAACAACTAGTTAACTTAAAACATTAAAATAACCCTGGATTTAAGTAGGTAGTAAAAGAAGTGTAACTGAATAAATACCCTGTGGTTTGTCCCTCTAGCACAAGGATTAAGAAGACAGGTCCTGTTCTGAAACCTTCCTGCCAGAGCCAGCAGAATCTGGGAAGCTCTGATAAGGAGACACTTCTAACTGGTCCTTTGAAATATGCAATTAAAGTGGAATTCAAAGACTTTGTCAAGAAGCCAAATAATTCAGTAAGCAGTACCAAAGTGCACACATATACCTGGTACTGAGATACATGCTTTTCAAAAGCCTGCACAACCCAAACGTCACTTTGTGTGACCTCAGAAGGGATCCTGTCATGTCTGCGGGTACTGTTAATTTGCTGACGTGGGTAGCTATGATTAGTACGGCTATAGGGGAATTCTTCATTTTCTGCACTGAAGCAGTAGTCATCACTCTGTTCATGAACCAAATACTAGAGTCGGGTTTTTTGTGCAATATTCAAGGTGTTGATGAACTTAGTGGCAGTTCAGAGCAGCCTGGTATCATGTCAGGATCTGTTTATTATGCTTTTGTAAAGGATGTTGAGCACCTTTAAAGCTGGCAATACTGTTCATCTGTCTTATCATGCAATGCCAAAATACTCAACATCAGACAAGTAAAAGCAGCACTACTTTTGAAAAAGAAAGTTTAACCATCATGCAGTGTTCATCTTCAATGCACAGTATGTATCAACCTGAAACAGCTGCTCTAACCAAATGGTTCATCTCACTGTCCTCTTCAGTTTGATCTTGTCCACATCCCATTGCCTCTCATATTTTGAAGAAGAGATACTGAAGGAAGCTGTAAAATAGTTCTTTTCAACAAAAATTCCTTCATATCAAATGGAACTACTGCCTTAGTTTCCCTTTCCATGGGAAGTTTGTCTGCTGGTTAAATTAAAACACCTTCTCTAATGTAAGTCTAAAGGTGAAGTATTTGACAGAGGTCTAGGCACAAAAATCTAGAAAGGTTATAGAGTATTATATTTACAAATATCAAACACATTGCCCTACAGAAGTTAGGAAATGTTGCAATTACAGTTACCTGGGCAGCCTTAAATGTCACCTTTCTGTTATGATACAGTCATTAATTTCAAGATCACATACTATAATTTTCATATGATTTCTATTTATGGCTTAGGAAAGGGCTGCCCTAGAAATTATCTCTGTTCTGTGATTTGCTTAGCTGTGTGTGCTGCTTCTTGCTCTTGCAAAGACTTAAGATTACTTTCTAACTTGCAGTCAACATATCATCACTTTTATGACCTGTTTTTCCTCCAAAGTCATGCTAGCGAAACTACATACTATCTTATCCTGTGCAGGCAAATGCCAGTGTATCTCCATAGCGATGTAAAACATAACGGGGGAATCAGGCAGGTTCACGTCAGCAGCTACCAACCTGCATTTGCCTGGCACTGTTTTGTATCAAAAAAAGGACTGGGTTCAATTACACAAGGATTCCTCCATGTATAAGCCTGATCCATCATCCAGAAACCTGGGAAATCAATTTAAATCATCCACACACTCTTGCATTTGAGCAACCTGCTTGCAAGAGCCAGAGCATAAGAGGGTGAGCAATGTTATCTAACAACAGGAAAACAAATCTGGTAGATGAAACCAACATTTCCAGGCTGCCTCAACAAACATTTGGTTTTAGTTCTAGTTTTAGTGCTTCTTATATTAACAGGTAGCTGCTGAGGTATCCATTTGCTATCCTCTTCCCTTTGTGTCACTCATTGTTTGCTGCTCAGGTTAGAAGAAATCCACACATCACAACCAGTCCAACTCAAAGATAAGCACTTTGAGAGAGTTTTAGTACCTTTTCCAGCTGAAGCAACCATACTGTGAGGCATAAGCACACCTGCACCCGAACCTCTCAACATGGTTATGGCTTAGGGTCCAAGCAGTCCGAACTCCTCAGAGCTGCTTTCATGCTGGTGCAGCGCTGCTACATTGCTGCAATGCTCCTTGCCAGCTTAAAGACACACCCTGGAGTAACCCACACAAGCCTTATTGCAAAAGATAATTCTGAGAGGAAAACAAATCTGCACTCATGGGTCACCCAAGGTTCAGCCTTGTTTAACATAAAACTTTTGTCCTTCAGTATCCAGTGGGGAAGCCTTTCCTCCAAGCTGGCACATGAGTCTTGCTCTTTGAAACCTCTGTTCGTCAAACTACTCTGGTGCTTATCTGCACATACACAGGAGTTAGTAATGAGCACCACACCCTTCTAACCTGAAAGGGGTCCAGGTGCCCTTTGCTACTGCATAATGAACAACAAACACATGTAAACCTACCATGTTACTTTGAGAAATGAGCCAGTCTGTTAATTTTCTGAATAATTATTACCCAGCTTAGATCTGACCTCAGCTGATTCTGTGCTAACCTAAGAACTTCATCCTTTCTTTGTCCGTTCGTCTGTTCTCTGTTTACCTCTAATTTATCTTTTTCTTATTTCTGTCCTTCCTGTTGCTGCCTCACCTTTTCCACAGTTTTGCTCTAATGGTCTGGTAGAAAAAGCAGGGAGTCTGTTGAGTCCATAAGAAAGTGTAGCCATACTGTAGTTTCTTACAAACACTGGAGGATGAACTTTGTATTGGCTGTTTTCAGACAGATAATTTTGCTGTTGAAAATCATATCCAAGTGCAGAGTAAAACACACACCAAGTAGCAAGTTCCAAATGGATTTGGTCAGTTCCTGTCACAGCAGTTGCAATAAACGCTTTATCTCTAAATCCGCGGTATTTAATCAGCATTACTCGTTAATCTGTTCAGTCTCATGCTTTCAGTCTGTGCCTTGCAAAACTGTCTCCCCTCTCTTACTCCCCCATATTTGGCCCTCTCTAGAAATCGGTCCTCCGTGTCTAAAGGTGGTTCCTCCATGTCAGCATGACAGTGTGGAGATACACAGAGCAGTGCTAGCACCCTTTGTGTGTCTACTGAGACAAACCCCATTGCCTAAGGCTGTAAGTGTTTGTTTCTCCATACTGAAGATGCTGGGAATCCCACCGCCACTTATAGAAGGAAGGAACAGGAATAACTTTGTGCTGCTGATAGTTTTTCATCAGCTCTTTTCTTCACAAGGACCTCTTCCTTAGCATCGCCCAAAAGACTTTGGTCTGGCATTGCTTTTACTTGCATAAAGACAAAACATCCCTCCAGCAAAGCCCTGAGGGCCTCAGTTCACTGCATGTTTCCAGAGGATAGCAGTGAATGCCAGCAAACAAGGGGTCACATCACCCTAGTAGAGCATTCTCTGGAAACCTAAGCTGGGGTATTACCACCTAGTTTTTTATAACAGCCCAACAATCAGTTCCTCCCTCAGGAAGCATGAACTCTAGGGACAGCTTGTGCCTCCCTGTGAGTGGATTCAAACCCACAGGTCCAACTACCAAGTTCCTGGCTAATTTAATCAAGAGAGGATCTCTCTTCTCATCAAAGGTGAGCTGCTGCTCAGAAGGGAACATGGAAGAGGAAAGGCGAATTTGCAGCTCTGTCAGGGCTTATAGCTGAAGAGGTCCAGGAGATGCCTGTATGTGGTTGCTTACGTTACCGCCTGTATCTGTGAAAGAAGGAGAGCTCAGAAGCCTAGTTTGCTTGTTGGGGTTTTCCGTGTGTGTGTTACCAGTGGGATTAGTAAAAGATATATCTCCTTCTAAATTTTGTCTTGCTCAAAATATATAAAAAAGGGTTTTCAGGACAGTGACCAAAGACCAAGGCTCCTTCTTTGTGTCCCAGAAGGTCTACACTGGCCTCCTTTCCCTCCACTTGCCCTGAACCCATCATTTAGTTAATTTTCTTTATCTAGTACCATGGGGGGAAAAGCCAAACAGGATTGTTCTTCTCCTCCTCAGATATGGGATTGCATGGTACATCCTGGTAGCTGTGATATATTCATAAGACATGCAGGTTTGACTGCTTCCAGGGAGTGTGAATTTAACATCAGCCTTTTACATACTGGTTAGGTGTTCTCAGTTAGGCTAGCCCATAAAAGAAATGGTGTTGCAATTTCCATTCATTCTGCTGGGTGTATTTTAAAGGTTGCCTTTTGAAAGCAAAACCAGGCTTATTTTCTCACTGGATACTTACCAAGTCAATGGTATTAACCACAAGCAGTATTACAAGATGACATCCCTGGTCTTCTTAGTTTCATGAAGGAAGGAGTGTGCTGATATACTTCCAAGCTTAAAAATTAACAAAAAGTACGAAGGGGGACATCTTTTTCCAAGAACAGTGTGCTCTCCTTCCCTGTTACATGAGCAATTGCAATACTGAAGGGTAACCACAACAATATTGGGAAGTTAAATATTTATTTCTGCAGTCAATAAGTTCCTTGCAGAAAAGTTAAAGCTTGCATGGACCTTCATATAAAGGACTGTGTTGGATGCCTCCAGAGCAGAACTCCCCGGTTTACTTCCACCAAAATGGCTCTTCCATTTCAGTGTTTTTACCGATGTACTGGAATATTTCTTCTTCTGACATCATCTTTAATCTTTGCGGAAGGTGGAAAGATCCTGGTGATACCTCAGGATGGAAGTCACTGGCTCAGCATGCGCCCAGTAGTGGAGAAACTCCAGCAAAATGGACATGAGGTTGTTGTGGTTATACCGTCAACAAGTTTGTATATGAAGTCAAAGGAGCCTCAGAATTACACAGTGAAAGTATATCCAATACCTTACAAAGAGGAGCATTTAGCTGTTGTGCTCAAGTCATTTGTTAGTGCTCATTTTATTGAACAATCTGTTTTGAGTAATATTATTACAATGTATCAAAGCATGTCGGAAATTTTCAGGTTCTTTTTCACCAACTGTAAGAGCCTTTTGCACAATGAAGACATGATTCAGTATTTGAGAGAGAGCAAATTTGATGTCGTTTTCACGGATCCAATTATGATGTGCGGACCAATAATTGCCGAGTATCTTTCAGTTCCTTCTGTCTATTTTTTGCGGGGATTTCCTTGTGGTATGGATTCTGAAGCCACTCAGTGTCCAAACCCTCCTTCCTATGTCCCCAGACTCTTCCTAAATAATTCAGATAGCATGACATTTGCTCAACGTGTGAAGAACATGGTGTTCCATATGCTGGAGTTCATTTACTGTAAGCCTGTATTCGCTCAATTTGAAACACTTGCATACAAGATTTTTCAAAAGAAAATGACAGCTACAGACCTTCTAAGCCGTGGATCTGTTTGGCTAATGAGATACGATTTTGTGTTTGAGTTCCCGAGACCAGTGATGCCGAACATGGTTTTTGTTGGAGGGATAAACTGTGATCAGAAGAAAAAACTGTCTCAGGTATAACATTTTATTTGGTTTTTATTGAAAAGGCAAGAGCATAAATGTTTAAGCATCCTTACATTAAAACCTAACTGCCAACACCTTGGTATTTAAAGATAGAAAGCTAATGAGAAATCCTGCATGATGCAGAAATGTTGTTTCCTAGTATCCAGCATTCAGATTATATCATATGCTGGCAAACCTAAATCCTTATCAGATATGAGAATTTAAGCAACATGTAACTTTTATGCAAATGATAAGGTCTTTTGTTGAACTGAAGCTCACCTGAATTTTGGTGAGTTACAAACTTTCCTCCCCAACAGAAGCGAGACTTGTTACCTTCCATTTCATCTAAGTTTCTTATGCCATGTCCATCTCTGTAAGAGCTGTCCCTACAACCAAAGCCAGGCTCAGGACTTGGCTATATTGCTCTGAAAGAGTAGCCTGAGGAAAACCCATAAGCACAGTCTGCTCTCTGTCTGCCCCATGGTGTCCTCCCCTCCCAGCTGTCTCATGGACTGTCCATCCATGCTTCCATATACCCATTCTCCTTTCATCCACACTGAAGGTTATAGGACTTAAGATTTTAGCTGTTCATCAGTTCTTTTTCTGTCACGTCCATCTGCCAGACTGATTCATTTACACCTCTGCTGTTATGTCAAGGTGTCACTATCTAACCCCCCAAAGAAAGCCTTTTTAAATTGTATCCTCCCCCCCCTTTTTTTAATAGGCTATTTAATTAGGTTTTAAGCTTTTCTGTGTGTGGATGTGTTCTGTAAATTCCCATTCAGGTTTTTGGGTACCAACCAGGTCTCTGAATCATTGTACAGCATATTCTATAGCAGATCAAAAGCAGGAAAGGAATATTCAAGTATTGCAAATTGTGAGTACCCCTGAAACAGAGTAATGTAGAAGAAAGCCCTAATATCCTCCCTTTTTGTCCCGGTAAGTATGTTTAGTGCTTGTGTTGGAAGTGGCAGAGCCAATCTTCTTACCAGGACAGTCTCCTGTGCCACTTGGTTCACTCTAACTGGTTCGAATAAAGGAAGAGGAGTAGCAGTTGTTCACAAGGCGTCTTTCAAAAGGACATGCAGTCAGGAGTGGGAAAGATTGCTGACTAGCTATTACAGACTCAAGCAGATGTCTGTAAATGCCCCACATAAGACATGCATGACTTTCTGTCTTCATCTGTCAGTCTAGCTTGAGTGCATCTTCTTCTAGTGTTCATCTGACAGCCTTGTCAGAGATTACGAGCAGCAGGTCTCTTTCTATGCATCACCTTCTCCTGAGCTGTTTGGAAATTCTCATTAAGTTAATCCTGTTTTGGAAACTACCGATATGGGGACAGTGCAGGTGATGGAGCTGGCTGCTCTTTTTGGAGGGCAGGTTCTCAATAAGGTCAAAGCTTTCCCACCAGGCTTGAAAATAAGCATGCAGAAGCTGCATGTGAAAGAAAGCTCCACCAGTGATGTAGAGCCCTGAATGTCTTGGAGGAGCAAATTGTATCCCAGAGGCACCTGCCCAGCCACCTACTTATAAACTTCTATGGTGAGAGTTTATCACCAACATTTAAAAATCCAGCAGTTTACAGCTGAGAAGGACCTGGACCCACAGAGTTGATGAACTCTTTCAGTCATGAACTGAACTGACATTGGCCATGAACTCATGAGTTCATGAATTAGAAATGTGTTGTTGGCTTATGTTATCTGAAGTACAATGGTAAAGTGCTGTTTTGCAACTTAGTTTTAATACCTGATAGGATAAGAGGTTAGATGGATGTTATATGTAGAGATGAGGAAAGATTTTCTGTTGGCTACTTCAAAAAAATGCATGTTTGCATCGATGAAAAAAAGAATTCATTTTTCTCAGTTGTACCAACTGAGGAAAAAACAAGACTCAGGTACTTTGACATTGATTTCTCATATTTATCTTTACTATAAGTTATGTTTACTTTATAGACCTAGTACTACCATGTGGGGTCAGCAGTGTTTCTGTCCATTCACTCTGTGTATGCATTTCTTTCATGTATTGCCATGCACCTTAGACCATGTCGTCAGTAAATGTCAGCAAAAGGTGCTGGGTTGCTGGTGGTAAGAAGTGTCATGAGGCTGTGCTCCTACTATGGGAAGAAGAAGAGAAGGCTGAGGCATGGAGCTGTAGTCTCAGCTTGGGCAAGTGAAGTGTATGGTAGGAGACACACCTTTCTCGTGCTCATGCAAACCCGCTTTTGAAGTACAAACCTTATCTCAAGCTTTTATAATCATTAGTCGCCTGCTGTGAGTCCACTGCATGCAAACTTGTGAACACCTGAAATGTGAGGCAAGCCAAAAGGGCAGAGATATCATTAGAAAGCATTGCCAAGTGGTGTGTTTGCATAGGTGGAGCATAGCTACAAAAGGTTGCAAACCATCCCTGGCCTTTCTCGTGCATAGGTTCCTGTCCCTCTAACTTGCAACATGCTGGTGGCAGTGCTGCTCCCCTTCTTATGCTGCCTGAGTCTTGCCACCGCTGGGAAACTGCTGGTGATCCCGATGGAGGGCAGCCACTGGCTCAGTATGAAGGAAGTGCTGGCTGAGCTGAACAAGAGAGGGCATGAAATAGTTGTCATCGCACCAGACAGCAAAATTCTCATAGATTCCTCTGGGATATATGAATTGAAAACGTACCCTGTACCTTTCAAAAAGGAAAAGATGGAAGAACTTATGCACTCACTTAGTGCAAACTGTTTTAGCGAAGAGACGTTCCTGATGAGATTTTTGAATACCTGGGATAATTTCAGAAAGAGCTCAGCCATGTTTCAAACTTCCTGCAGTTCCTTACTCTACAACAAAGAGATGATGAAATACATCGAAGAAAGTAAATTTGATGCCATCTTTACAGATCCCCTGACACCCTGTGGACAGATAATTGCTTTGCACTTTTCTATCCCTACTGTTTTCTTCTTGCGGGGCATCCCGTGTGCTATAGACATTCATGCTGCTCAGAGTCCAGACCCACCATCCTACATCCCACGAATGTTCTCACTCAATACAGATCATATGACGTTTCCTCAGAGAGTGAAGAACTTCCTCATCAGCATTTCAGAGACTTTCACCTGCAGTATGGTCCTTTCACCCTTTGAAAGCCTGGCCTCAGACTTTCTCCAAAAGCCAATGACAATTACACAGCTTTTAAGTCATGGATCTATTTGGCTGAAGAGACTTGACTTTGTCTTCGACTATCCCATGCCTGTAATGCCCAATATGATTTTCATTGGAGGCATAAACTGTGGACAGAAGAAATCGTTATCTCAGGTCAGTGACTGGCTAGGAAAGGTATAACAAGGGAAAAGTTCTGGCAGTCATACACCTGCACGATCTGGGTGAGGTTTAATACCGTGTTTGATATGGACATTTCTTACCTAAAGAGATAATTTAGATTAAAGAGATAATTTAGATTAATGCTTTCTGTATATCCAATCCACATGAAAAACGGAGTGGTATAGTGGACCAGAACAGGATGTGATTCCACCTCTTTTTCTTGGGTCTGCCCAACATGTGGATTTTGTTTGGTGAGGGGATCACATGCTATGCTGTGTTTAATTCCAGATGAAGTCAGGTACACAAACACCATCTAGCCTAGGAATAAATGCAAAAAGGGCAGGTGAATTATAACAGCTCTTCCAAAAATTCTGTGCACCACATAAGAGGCAGTTGAATATTTCTTCAAGAGCATTAGCTGCTTATCCAGTCGGAAAAGTAACTCACTGAGTTATGTGCAATAGCATCATGTGCTCTTTTCTGTAACAGCAGCCTTCTGTTTGAGTTGAAGGCTAATATTTTGTGGCGAAGATTTTGGTCTAACAACAGCTTCCATCACAAAAACTAGATAGCTGATTTCTCAACTGCATTTTTAAGAGACATCTGCTTTGGACAGGGAAATGTTAATGGGTGGTTGCTGGGGCACCTGTGGTCCAAAAAGTACTTGATAAAGGCATGCATGTGATGTATGTTAGCTTGTTGGTGCTCATGATATATGTTAGCTTGTTGCTGCATGTGATGTATATTCTTGCTTGCTTGTGCTGTAAGATGAACAGCCTCATGTGAAGCCAGAGATTAAGTAGAAAAGGAGAGATAGGAGGAGACAGCTCTCCTCAGCAGATGATGAATCTGTAGTTAGTGTCATCCAGCCATATCAGCAATAAATCACATTGCTTCCCAGAAAGGATAAAGTTTCGTCCTTTGTGAACATTGCTTAAAAATAAGCAGACTTTCCTCTATTCTTCCCTTGAACCTTTTTCACTTGCCAGCTTTCTCTGAGTCTTAGGGAATGGATTCCTCCTGCCTATCACCACTCTTACTCTTCCCCCAAATTCATAGGCCTTCCTGAACATGAATGAGTGAAGCTTCACAAGAAAATATGTTTGCATTTTACAAGCCTGGCACATCTTCCCCAGAGCCAACCTTAACTGCCCTCAAGCTTTGCTTTACTCCTCCCTGATGTTGCCCATTGAAAGTACTGTTTATTTCTATTGAGCTGCTAGTGTTCATATCTTGCTTTTTCACAAAAGTCTCATTCAAATTGCCTGTTCTGGGGGGGGGGGGGGGGGGGGGGGGGGGCGGGGGG
>JAVJGG010000001.1:11259916-11319017 GCA_035590195.1 Aviceda cuculoides
TGTAGACAAAACCTATGAATTTAACAAGGATTTGGCTGGTTAATAAGAAGTACATTCTGACTGCCAGGATTTGTAGACTTACAAAAGAGGTAATCATGGATTCCCCTAACTGGGGATAGTGACTGTACCATTTCCAGCATACAACCTTGTCACGCAACTCTGTACTTTAGCTTTACTTTCTCCTGATAGATCTCTCTTTTCACCCCTGCCTTTGGAATAGGCTGAACTTGTGGACTTCGGTCTGTGGACTTATATACACATGAAAGGGTGTTTGTGTGTTGCTCAAAATCCAGTGACAGAACTTTGAAACTCTTATGAATGTGCCATTAGTCTTAAGGGTTTGGTTTGGGTTTTTTTACCTCTTTAATGTTGTTTTATAGAATTTTATGTTATTGTTACACAGATAGTACACATTTGCCTGAAATGTTAGCAGAACTTAAAGACCACACGGAAGTGACTGTGTATCAAATATGAATTTGAGGGCCCGTTTTATGTTAGCATAGGGCAACAGTACGTCTGCAACTCCAGGTTAACTACCTGGGTGTATACTGCCACCTGAGGGCATATGTAATGCTGCATCACTTGTTATGTCAGATCTTTTCCTCTATCACTGAAACGTGAAAATGCACACATAGGTACTGCAGCTAACTCTCTGGCACATGAGAATACCTTCTGTCCACCTCCTTTAGTTTTTGGTCTTTTAATATCACCTCACTGTCAGCTGGAGAGAAAGTTTTGCTTCAACAGGCTGCAGAATGGGACTGTATTGATGTCTGAAACTCCTTCCTCTTTAATGCAGTTTCCTTAGATGTTAGAGTCCTCCTTGCCTGGCTTATGAGAATCAATTTTTTTAACATGCCACATGGAGAATCTCCTATCAAAATCAACTTTTTAGGACACACTTAGTATTAGACTTGGATGTGCTTATCACAACCAGGTACCTTTGGCAAAGGTAGCCATTTCATGAACCAGATTTCCCTTCACTCCTATCTGCTCCAAGGCAACTCTTCCAGGCCACTGCACAGCACAAAGAAACTGTTCAGAGCTCTCTCTGATCAGGTGTGC
This sequence comes from Aviceda cuculoides, assembly GCA_035590195.1. Lineage (NCBI taxonomy): Eukaryota > Metazoa > Chordata > Aves > Accipitriformes > Accipitridae > Aviceda > Aviceda cuculoides. Next base: position 11,260,982 of record JAVJGG010000001.1, read on the forward strand.
TTATTGGGGGGTCACAGATGTCATGTCTAATATATAAACTGGGGGGAGTTGACCAGGGGGGCAGATTGCTGCTTGGGAACTAACTGGGCATTGGTCTAAAACAGTCTCTCTTCTCTAGCCAGCAATTCCTCTTGTTCAGCTACCATTCCTATTTCTTGTTTTGCTTTCATAAACTTGCAAACTTTTGGCATCCACCTTTTCCCTTTCTATGAAATATGCCTTAATGGCAGATGAGATCTGCTTGTTCAGATACTTCTTTTAAGTACAAACTGCAGATATCTGCTTTTTGAGATTTATCTTGAAAGTTTTCATGTGCCTTTGCATGTTCTCCCTATATAAGGGCATTGATTTGTTTATAGGCACCTATTTTATTCACCCATCTACCCACTGGGTTTCCATTACATCATTTGCTGCAGCTTCAGCCCAGGTTGTCGTGAATAATTAGGCACTTAAATCCCATTCAAAACAACCTGATTTGGATAGCTAAACAAGTCCTTGGAGTGGGACTGTCTTCCACATTAGATCACGTCAGCCATGCTGTTATACAGGCAAACCTTCAAAAAGCTTTTTCCAAATGTTCAGTCCAGATCTCTCAAACTGCTGTTTGTGGCCAATTATACTGTTTATTGCTACCCGGAAAAGTTTGGCTCATCATCATTGTTACTGTCCATCGAGTAGCTGCAGGCTGCAGTTGAGCGTTACAAAGAACAGGACATCCAGCATGGTTTGGGTTTTTTTCTGCCTTAAAAATCTTATCATAGCACACCCAGAAGCAGCTCAGAAAATCTGTTCTCCCTTTCTTTTGGTAAGCACATGACACGTGTGGACTTCCCTTGGCTCTTACCACAGACAAGCCTTATTAACTTCTTTTTAAAAGTAACTATTATTAAGAACTTTCAAAAACATGTGGCCCATAGTCTCTCACCTATGAAGTCTTATGGCCTCTCTTGAGTGAGGACCGCATATTCTGCTGAATCATTGCTTTCAAAGAGACATTTGGCCTCGAGCCACTCACCTGCAAACTCTTATGGCCCCTCTTGAGCCGGAACTGCATATTCTGCTGCATCATTATTTTTATAAAAAGGTGTTTGGTTAATATGTTACCCAAACTTTGGTGACACCACCGCTTGGCGTGACAGCTCCTGCTTACTATGTAGAACAGCCTGTGTGAACTCCAGGCACCTTTCTGAGCAAAGGTATAAGAGAGAAAGTTGGAGGTTTAGGTCTTTCATGTCAATAGTGTAACATGCTTCTTGCATTATAATCTCTCTGGAGAAGCTCAGTGGCCATAAAAGTTGATTGCTGACTTGAATCTAACACAGGGCAGTCAAGTACACAGTGACTCACTTGAAACAACCCTGACCCAGAAAAATCCCTCTACAAATAACTGCTACCTCTGCTAATCAAAGACCCTGCTAATTGTTCTGAATCATTTAAGATAACTTAAATGCATGGAAATGCTTCTTGCTTTAGATCCCTCAGTAGCACTCTTATCAATGCTTTTATCACTGTTTAAAATGTGATCTTTGAACTCCAACAACCTGTCTTAGTAAACATTTTGTAGAGGTAAATATTAAAGACCATCAAGTTGTAAATAAGGTACAAGTATTTTTTGCTTTCATATGCTGCTTGGAAGAAGTAAGAAGGAACAGTTCATTTCTTTTCCTGCTGACAGCCCCATGACAGTTATGTGGAGGAGACAGATATGTGCTGGGCTTGTTCTTTTTCTTCCTTTCTGGAGTTTGGCAGAAGGTGGGAAGCTCTTGGTTGTGCCTCAGGATGGAAGTCATTGGCTAAGCATGCGTGTGGTTCTGGAGAAACTCTGGGAGAGGGGGCACGAAATTGTTGCAGTGATTCCTGATGCCACTTTGCTCATGAAAAGCTCACAATCTTTCACCATCAAAACATACTCTGTGCCTTACACACAGGAGTTTCTGGATAGATACTACCATTCTATTGGTGAAAAAAGTTTTGACAACCCTCCTTTTCTAGAAAAATTTACAATTTTATTCAGCAATATATCAGAAGTGACCAGCATGTTCTCTTCTACTTGTCGGCATCTCTTATATGATGAAGAACTAATGAAGTACCTCCAGGAGAGCAAATTTGATGCCATTATGGTGGATCCTGTGTTGCCCTGTGGACCAATTCTTGCTGAATACCTCTCTCTCCCTTCAGTGTACTTCATGCGTGGTCTTCCATGTCTCTTAGACTACAAAGCCACCCAGTGTCCCAGTCCTTTTTCTTACGTGCCAAGGACTTTCACGTCCAGTTCAGATCACATGACATTTATGGAGCGTGTGAAGAACCTCCTGGTTGGGTTTTCAGAGCATTTGCTTTGCTATCTGTTTTATTTCAAATTCGAGAACTTAGCTTCTGAGTTTCTTCACAGAGAAGTAACAATACTGGAACTATTTAGCAAAGCATCAATTTGGCTGATGAGATATGACTTTGTTTTTGAGTATCCACGCCCAATAATGCCAAATATGGTCTACATTGGAGGCATCAACTGTGAGCAGAAGAAACCATTATCAAAGGTTTGTCATTGTTTATGTTGGGGGCGTTATAGCATTTATTAGCAATTATTTAATATTTGCTTTTTTAAGTACTTCCTGTAGTAGTATTTGTGCTTGAGGCAGTATGTGATTGAATACCAGGATGGCATGATTTGGGAGTGGGAATCTCAGGCTCTGATAAGTGATCACAAGACTTGCCCTGCAAGCAGCTGAAGGGTTTCTCTCTGGGAGACCTTAAGTGAAGTTGTCTAAGCTATGTAGCTGCCTAGGTATAGTGTAGCTTGTTGTAAGTGTATCACCATAATATTAGACAATCATGGCACATATGCTGTATTTAGATAAATGACAAAATAATTCTAGGTCATACAATTTAATATCTCTAACAGTTGTGGAATACTGATTAATTGCAGGAGACTTGATTGGACAAGAAGTGGAAATGTGGAACTAACTCTGTATGTATATACCCAGTTACTTATAGTGTGCCATAGAGATTGATAATGTGGATGAATACCCCCAAACCAGGGGTATGCAATCAAAGATGGTAGAGGGAATTCTTTTGCCTCTGAATTTGTGTAAGAAGCAATGTAAGATAACATATAAGAGGATGACTAGAAAAAATAAGCCTTCAGGGTTGAACTATCTGCCCTGCCTCCCTAGCATGTTTAAATCTCCCTAGTGGGCTGTGCATTTGCACTATTTAGTGCAGATGCCAGTCATTTATTCTGTTTTTCAGACCGCAGTGGTGTTGCAACAGCAGAAGTTATAGCTAAGCTTGCATCACATTTACTACTGTAGACTCAGTGCTTTCACTCTGATAACTACTACGATCTAGAAACAAATCTGAAGATACACCTTCAACCCACTGTATATCAAATCTCTGTCAATCACTGCTTCTTGTTTAGACTCTGGCAGTGCAAGGTAATCCAAAGGTCAGGCTTTTGTTCCAAGTTTTGTGTCCAATCAGCTGAGCAGACTCAAGGCAGGGAGTTCTTCATTAACTGGATGTTAACATTAACTGGATGTTAATAAGATAGTGATTGCTGGGTCAGGTGTTACCTCCCAATCATGACTTTTGTTCAGCCTTTCAGTGTGACACACTGCCAATTGCATGACACTTCTCCCTTGAGCATTTGAATCCTCTAATGTTAATTCAAGCATTCAACTTTACCTTGCAGTGCCCAGTTACTTAAAGTCTTCACTGTGCACAGATGATAAACCAGACCTTTACCCACAGTTAAAAATTACCCTAATTTCTGCCCACCAACATACAGTCCGTTAAAAATTAAACGCTTACCTTAGTTCAGATATATACACTTAGTGCAAAGTACCCTGTGATTCAGTCCTCATCCCCTGCAATAGTTTTGCAGCTGTTTAAAACTTTGCTGACAGCACAAGGAAAATGGCTTCTTCAAATCCAGGATTTAATTCTCTTTCCTCCTGGGTTGTGTTTTTCCTGCTCCCGTGGACCTTTTCTGAAGGGGGAAGGCTTTTGGTTGTACCTATTGATGGCAGCCACTGGCTCAGCATGCACCCAGTTGTGGAACGGCTCCGACAGAGGGGACATGAAATTGTCGTGGTTGCACCAGAGATAAATTTGCGGATAGATTCACCAGTGCATTATACCATGAAAACATACTCTGTGCCTTACACCAAGGAGTATGTGGAGGCAGAATTTAAAAAGCTGGGCTATAGGAGTTTCACACCTCAACGCTTCTTGGAAAAATTCTCAAAAATGGCAAATATTACAACCATGTTCTTTGATTCCTGCAAACGTCTTGTGTCTAACAAAGAGCTGATCAAATACCTTGAAGAAAGCAAATTTGATGCCGTCTTTATGGATCCTTTTTTTCCATGTGGACAGATAGTGGCCGAACATCTCTCCCTACCTTCGGTGTACCTTGTACGGGGACTGCCATGCAGCATAGATTTCCACGCTACCCTCTGTCCAAATCCTCCTTCTTACATTCCTAGGTTCTTCACTCGCTACACGGACCACATGGCCTTCCTCCAGCGTGTGGGCAATCTCATAGCTAGCCTGAGCAGTTCCCTAGCTTGCAGCTTTCTTTATTCACCGTATGATCATTTGATCAAAGAATTCCTCCAACAAGAGGCAACAGTGCTTGAGTTGTTCAGCCACGCGTCTATTTGGCTCATGAAATATGACTTTGTGTTTGAGTACCCCAGACCCCTAATGCCTAATATGATCTTGATCGGAGGCATAAGCTGCACTCAGGAAAAAGCATTATCACAGGTTAGTCACCTTTTTTCCCTAGTTTAGCTGTGGCTGCACTGTTTGCTCTCACCATGAGATGGAGCTCCTGGTAGTAACAAATAACAGGCGAAAAGAGTGAGGTGGAAGTGGCTGGGAAAGCACTTTGCGCCTCTGCATCCCGTGTGTATTGAGGAGTGCGTTACATTGTGGGAGACCTCCAGATTCCCAGACAAGCATGCATACAAAGCTGGACTTCTCCAGGTTTTTTCCCCCAGTATTTTCTGGCTGCCTATTTCCAGTAATTTTGTTTTGTATACCTGTTTACAAGACTTGGTGCTAGCTAGGGTAATGCAGCAGGCCAAAGCATCCTAGTCCTCTGCCCTTGAGCAGAGGACCACTTCTGCAGGAACTGTAGACAGTGGCAGACCTGAATGAAATCCCCACCCCCCCGTGAAGCTGCAAGAGATCTGCTTCTTTTGTGTAAACTACCCTGTCCCAGATCTGGTCTGCAACTGTATTTTGCTTGAACTATGCCAAACTTCCTAAATGTGCAATATCTGCCACTTTCCACTAAGAAATCCTCCTAATTCTTAGTGCTTTCGGTTATTTTTCAGTGAGTGTCCACTGCAGGTTTTTCATAAAGGTTGTCTGTAGCACCCACTGATACAAGCAGCTGCAGGTTAAAAAGTCTTAAGTAAAATAACCCACCTATTCCTAAAGCAGGGCTGCAAAAAGTTTCATATCGGTAGCAGCATTTCTGAGCAGAAAGTCAGATCTTGGCACACAGAAACATTTAAAGAACAGAGTAAAACTGACGTGACTAGTCCCACAGAAAACAAATAGGGCTAAATACACCCTGAAATAGCTGTATCTGTTCCACTGCACCAGGAACTGCCAAAGAATTTTGTACCAAAAGCACATTTGCAGTTTGGGGAGGATTTTGCAGTTCCCAGATGTCTGTGAGTTTATACAGAACTGAGCTCTGAGTTCCCTACCAGACATCTGTGACACCTTAATGGAGAGCATGTCTTCAGAGAAATCTGGTAAGACAGAACCAACCCCTGAAATGAGAGTTACACTTCACTTTGTTTGCCCCCAGGAGAGTGCCAGGTCTGCTGTCCAGGGTGCAGCTATCAGCAAACCTTCGATGGCTCCTTCTATTTGGGATTCGGTCCAAGCGAAGGGCTACGGCACTCTGGTCAGCCACAAAAATATGTAATAGAGTGTAAACTAAGAAGGTCAGTCTCAGTTACCCCCTTAGAATCCAGAGATATTTCAATTGCCAGACTTATGGGAACATTAGTTTATTTTATTCCACTCATTTAACTCTGATGCCCACAGCAATTCCCTCCAGTTTTTTGTCTTTCTTTCCCTGGCTTTACCAAATATTTTTCTGTGGCACAGGATTTTTGCTCTAGCCTTCAGCTGGTTTTTTATGCTTCATCAGAATCCCTTTGTTCTTGGATTCCAGTGACAGATCTCCTAGTCCTTCTTTTACTTAAGTTAAACAAACTGAACAGGTAAAAAAAAAAAAAAATGGCAGTGGTTCAATATTATCATACTCAAAGCAGATCCCATAAATCCAAATATTAGAAATTAGAGCTATCTGCTGTCAGAACACTTTTAAAATCTTAATTCTCTCTTGCAGCTGCATGGTTTGAAAAGAAGAGCATCAACTCTAAAGCCAGAGCATCTGACTTGCAATAAATGTGAAAATAAAACACAATGTATTCACCTGGGGGCTGGTTGCCAGGAAAAGTATGATGATGAATTGATGTCCTTAATTGGTACAGCATCTTTTTACTGCACAGAAACCAATGTCTTTGAGCAGGCAGGCTTTCCTATGTGACTGTTTTAAAGTAAATTTTTTCTCATGTCCATACTGAATCTCAGTTCGGGCTTCAATTCTGCAAACACTCATGCACCTCCATAAATTTGTTCATCCACCTGTGCCCATTTTTTTCCCTTGGGACTCATTTTCATACAGATAACTTAATTTTTCTGATCATAATTTTGTTGTGTTGACTGTTCATTTTATTGCCTTTACAAATAGTTTTGTGGGAACGTGACAAAATTACAGCGTATGACGTGGAAGGGACTTTGACTAAGGATGTGCTTTGTGTTGGCAGGAATTTGAAGCTATTGTGAATGCCTCTGGAGAACATGGCATTGTTGTCTTCTCACTGGGCTCCATGGTCTCCGACATTCCTATGAAGAAAGCCACAGAAATTGCAGATGCCTTGGCATCAGTCCCTCAAACGGTATGGTTTCCCTCTTCCCCTTCCAGCACAGCAATTCAACGCTGTTTTCAAAAACAGTACATGATTACCTTCAGCTTTCAGTATGCTTGGTCCTCCCTTCTTTCTCCTGCTCCCTGATGCCAGAAGAAACTATCATCCCAGCTGCTCTCACGATGGAACAGGTTGTGTGCACCACAGATGTTTTTAGCTGTGCTTTTCAAACCCACTGAGGAGCAGCAAGAGGCCAGCTGCTGAGAACTGACATTGTGTTTACTTCTCTTGAAAGGTTTTGTGGCGATACACAGGAGAGGTGCCCCCCAACTTGCCGAAGAACGTAAAGCTTGTCAAATGGCTGCCACAGAATGATCTTCTAGGTAGGTCTGAGATACCTTGAGTGATACCGGTGTGTTTCTTTTAATCTGATAATGCTGTTGTAAGGCCCTATTAGCATCATCTCTGCTGACTCGCTGTATCACTGTGGGTCACAGGACTTCCTTACAGCCTTTGCTGTTTGAACCAGAGCTCATCTTTTAGAAACTTATCTGATTGCAACTTCAAAATTGCCAAATTATGAAACAACATTGTTTGGAAAGGTGTTCCAACAATGGACTACCCTTACTGTCAAAAATGGGGGGGCCTGTATCTCTAACTAGCCAGTCTCAACACCCAGTCATGTGTTTTTGTCGTGTTTTTGTCTACTGGACTGAAAAGAAAATTTAAGGTGCCTGAGTAAGCATTTCCAGACAGGTCATCAGGCTTTTCAAATGGTAAAATTGTACATGCTATTGCTAGGAGTGCATTTGTTGGTTAGACAATAGGCCTCGGCTGTGGGAGATTTGCAAAACTGGCAAATGGAAGACACGGTAAAAAAGCAAGCAATGGTAACATTGTTTTTAACTTCACTTGGCTCTGATTTCATCCTAAAATCTGAGAAGCTTTGAAGGATTATCCAAGGCTTTCCAGAGATTACTCAAACCAAGACAGAGCTCTACAACCCAAGGTTCATTCAGTCCCTTGTAATGTCATATTCTCTGCAGCCTTTAGTCTGTCCAAAATTAGTGATGTGTATGAAAGCCTGAAGTTCTTGATTTATAGCTACCAGTGCCATTTTTGTGCAAGTTTTTCCCCAGGGATGCATCACTATGACTTAACAAATCAAATAGCTAAGCAAGTGTTTCTTTCCCCCACAGCTCACCCCAAGACTCGTGCCTTTATTACCCATGGAGGCTCACACGGTGTTTACGAGGGCATATGCAATGCGGTGCCGATGGTACTGATGCCTTTGTTTGGAGACCAGATGGACAATGCCAAGCGAGTAGAGTCACGAGGAGCAGGACTGACACTGAATGTACTTGAAATGACTTCAAAGGACATATCCACTGCCCTGAAAGCAGTTATTAATGATAAAAAGTCAGTAATAGAAATACAGCCTTTCTTTTCTACTGTTGTGTAACACCAGCACACTACCTTCTAGCTTAACAGAATGTTAATCTGTTCTTATATGCCTTCTTATATCAAAGTTACATCATTGAGGACTGATATTTGTCCTGGGTTAACCTCATCCTGTCCCTGTAACAGCACCATCCTTCTCACTTCCCGGGAGTATAATCATTAGGGGCAAGAACTAGCTGATACGAGAGGATGCAGGTATCAGAGAAGATGGGGTATAGATGCAACAGAATATATCAAATTGACAAAAGATGTGTCACCTGCTTAAAGCCAAATTTACCAGGCAGTGATGTAGAGGGCTTTGACACAATGGGGCAGAAAAGGCAGTCAGTGAAGGGAGATGTGGCAAACTGCTTTTTTTCCCCAAATCAGTGGCAACATGAATCAGTGGAGAGCCTGAAAAGGTTGAAAGGCTTAGCTGCCTGGTGGATTTTCTTTGCATGAGGCTTGCCCAGAGATGCTGTCTGCACAGCAGCAGGAGGGAGGCAAGTGGCAGTGCCTCGGTATAGTCCAGAGGCTGTACTGTGTCAGGAAGCATTGCCTTCTGGCTGGCACGGTTTACTAAACATCTAAACATAGCTATTATCACTCATTTATTTTATAGACTAGTTCTGTCAGTCATTTCCCCCCTGCTTAGTGCTCCTAAGGAGCTGTATGAGCACAGTCAGCTGCTGCCTGGCTCAGCAAGGCTGGACAATTCCAGCACAAGTGCAGGAGGAAAATGCAAGGGTACACTGAGGCAGTACAGGGAACCACACTAGACATCGCAGTATTGCAGTCAGCATGCCCAAGGTGTTTTAAGGCATCACAGCGAAGAGGAGCTTTAAGACATACCCTCCTCTTTCTCACTCTCATTCTCTGTCATTAGGCCTTCTTGGTCCTTGGCATTCTCTTACCCATCATGTTTCTGAGAAATGGCACCTTATTGCCATTGTTTCCTAACCACTGTTCTTATAGCAATAACAACAGTAATAACAACAGTAATAATAATAATAATAATGCATGTCGATCTTGAAAAGCTGGATGGCTTTTCTACACCCAGTTTCATTTTCAGCCAGATACCTTCACCCCAGAGATTTTGCTGACAGCTCAAACTAAGCTTTTTCTTTTTCTTCTTTTCTAATACCTTTCCCTCTTTTTTTTTGGTCATTGAAACCAGCATTTTTCTGCTCCTATAACTCTGCCATTATCCTTCTCACGGGGTAGTGGTGGTGGGGAAACACACCAGAGAAGCCCCCAGTGGGCCATCAGACTACTGACACTGCATCCCTTTTTTCTGGGGATTCAGTCTCAGAAGCACAAGTCACTGAAAACGCCTAACTTCTTGACAGGTACAAAGAGAACATCAAGCGTCTCTCAGACCTCCACCTTGACAGACCCATCCACCCCCTGGACCTGGCTGTGCACTGGGTGGAGTTTGTAATGAGACACAAAGGGGCCCCACACCTGCGGCCTGCTGCTCACGACCTGAACTGGATCCAGTACCACTCCCTGGATGTCATCGCCTTTCTCCTTGCCGTGGTGCTCCTCTCCCTCTTCATTTCTCTTAAGTGCTGCCTGTTCTGCTGCCGCAGGTGCTGCTGTAAGAAGGGAAGAATAAGAAAGCCAACCAAATCAAAGTCCCACTAGCAGATGAAATCAGTGGTAGGAGATAAGGCCTCTGCTTCAGACCAGAAGGATTAGAGAACATCTCAAATTTCACTAAAATAATTGCTGACTTTCAGTTCAAGAAATAATAGCGTTCCTTTAAACTAGCAGCATGGGTGGTATTGTTTCGCTGATGTAATTTCTGCCTTTAACTAAGAATCGGTTGTTGAAGATAATTTGTATATGATTGTGTCAGTCACTTGGGGAGATATTAGTGTAAAGTCCGAAGCTCCTGGCTTCCATGTCTTGGTGTACAGAGGACTCGCAGTGACCTTTTCTTTTTTTACCTCTACATGCAGTGGAGATATATAAGGATTTCATAAGACTTTGCTTCAGGGGCTTTAGCAAAACCATTTGCTCTAGTGTAAGACTGAGGTTTATCAGGCACTTTGAAATCTTTGTATAGCTGTTGTTATAGAAGAGGCAAATGTTATACACTGACAATACATGTCACATAAGCCAAGCTAGATGCACGTCTGAAATGGGTTTTGTGTGTGTTTACAATACCCCGAACAAAATTAAGGTTTCTGCAGGGAAGTGGTGGTAAAGCCACTGATGTTTCACCCAAGTTCCCCATCAGGCAGAGTACTGTATCTGGAGCTTACCTGTTAGGTGATGAAACCTTTGTAAGCAATGTTTATAAAACCCAACTGATTTACTCTTTTTAAGCGATGTTCAGGTAAAGACCCAAACCCCATCCTTATAAATAAATCCCCAATACTAACAATAACGGTTCTTGTGTTTTCTGACTTGAGAGATACAGGGCTGGATGCTTGTTCAATCATGGGGAGAGAGCTGGAGAAGGGGGAAGTTCAATACCTCACAGTGTAAAAGCCACCTCAATGCACAAAAGCCATTTCTCAGCATTACTGTCTCACTGCTTGGTGACATGGTCCTTGCTGAGAGCTTACATCCTGAGGCTGCCACAGTCCCCACTACTATGTGTAGAAAAAGTCAGAAAAGTACTTAAACCTAAATTAATATTCAGGGCTCAAAACAGGCTGGGGCATCCTGGTACCTCATGGCAGCACAGGCGTCGTGCTAAGTACCTGGTGCTGTTATTTTCTATTGCTGTTTGAAAAAGCAGGTATCTCAGTGAAAGCTGTTAAGTTCAAGAAGATAGTCCCTTTCCTCCTCAGCCTGTCCCCATTGCAGTGCCTGATTCTCGTGGGCAAACACACCACCGGTAACCTGTCCAGGACCGATGCCAACTGTTGCTTTTTATCCTCTGCCTTTCCCTCCCCTCCTCTTACCTCCAGTAAACAGAAGGAAACCCTTCTTTGGGACATGCAGAGAGTCCCCATGGTGCATGAGAGCTGACCTTTTAAAATGCAGCTTTCGTGGCTCCTTGTGTTCCTGAAGCGACAGCTCTGGCTGTCCCCATGGTCCCAGCTGGAGTCAGGCGACAGCAGCGCATCTGTGCCTCTGGAAAATGAAACCCAGCGGGAACTTGCAATGCCCATCACATCACCAGCTGTGGTAGTTTCAGTCATCTCTGAGCATGGGGCTGGCTCCCAGCAGCTGTCTGATGCAAAAAGCACTTTAAAATGTCCTTACAGAGAAGTTCTCCAAGTACCCTGCTGCAAACAGGCTCTGGATTGATCCAGTGATGTTCTCTGCATGGACAAAAGAAAAACCCCTTGATTTCAGATCAGATGAACAGAATTAAAAAAAAAATCCCAATTGCAGCTGTTCAGGTTTTTTTCCTTTTTAACAACTCAAACCCTCTTGCGTAGGTGAAGAAAAGCACCTACGAGAAAGGGAGGAAGAATCAAAAACCCCATCACATGGCTTTCCTTTCATTTTGGAAATATCTTAAACACAACCAAAGCAAAACAGCAGCAGAAACCAGGTATCATCCTCCTCCTCTCCTTTTCCCTTCGCTCTCCTTAGCCTAGTTTGTCCTGCTCTTTATTTTCCCTTGGCACACTTAGGGGACGTGTGAGCCTGGGCCTGGACAACTGTCACATCGTGCCCAGCAGAGGACACTACGATATCGCTAACAGGAGGGAGCAAGGGAAAAGCCATCCTTCCCCCCAAGCCAGGCCCGGTGGGGCAGTAGAAGTCAATAGAGGCCTGTTTATCTACCTTTGTACAGGAATATGGACCCTGCTGCACGGAGATGATTTTCAGGGTGAAGTAGGAGCCAAAGTGCATGGGACAAGCAGCTTCAGTGCAGAGGAGGGAGCCAGAGGGTATGCTGCATCGCTGCAACACAGCCTTCCCAGCCCTTCTCAAGAGAAGAGTTACGCTGGGGAAGCTGTCCCCTCTTATTGCCCCCTAATTGGGTGCCACATAGAGCTGTGCTGCCCCTTAAGCAGGGCAGAGACCCCCAAGCCCCTGCTACCTTTACTGGGAGAAGGAGAAACTATTGGCCACGATGTATTTCTAAGCAACAGAGCTGAGATGGGGTCACTTCTCCAAAGGGGAAACCGAGGCAAAGCCAGCCATTGCTCCTCTCCCTGAGCTGTGCAGGCTCTGCATCGCCCCAGGGCTCCAGGAACTGCAGCCTGAGTTTTTCCAGCAAATCCTCCAAATCTCTGCAAGACAGCAGCCAAAATCCCTTCACTGCCCTTGGAGAAATGACAGACACAAACACCTCCAGCAGCCTAGCGCTCATGTAGCATCCCAGCAGAGCTGTGAAAGGAGAAGAGAGCTGTGCTTTCCACTCCCATCCGAGGACTTTTTTACTGTTTATTTTATTTTTGCCTGGATTTTAACATCCAGGCTTGCAACAGTAAGGCTGCGAAAAAAAGCAGTGCAAGCCAGTGCTGCTCCTGGCTCTTCTGGTGACCCTTGGATCCCCCTGGCTGCAAAACATAGGCGAGAGCCTCCTTGGTTTTGAGATGGGGAGTGACCTTGGAGACACGGCAGCCCTGGCTCCGGTGGGAAGATGCAGCTGGCATCTCTTGCTGCTTCCCACCAGCTGGACCACGGGAAATGACAGGAATTGCTGACATTTTTCTGCAGCCACAGGGTTTCTGCAGCCTCACCACAGCCCTCCAGTTCCCAAGGGCAATGGTGAGGTTTTGCCACTGCCACAGGAGCTCCGGGCAGCTCTCGGGCTCCTCCACCTCCCTGGTGCGTGGGTCCAACAAGACCCCTGTGCCACAGGGACACAGCACTTGAAGGGGGGACTCACCCCCTTGCAAGACACACTGAGAAGTTAAATATGCTTGTTATTCAAGGGCAGAGCAAGAGACAGCAGCGACCCGAGCACTCCCTCCTCCTCCCTTGTGCAGGGCTCCCAGGGCCAGACACCCACAGATGTGTCCAGACACTACATCCCGGTGCTGCCTCGCCCTGCACACTCACACTTGGATGCTCATGCTCAGACCTACAATTACTTGATTTTGTAAAGATCTGTCTTCTGGGTGGCTTTGTAAAAAGTAAATACTTACTGTTGCCAGCAGCCAGCCATGACTCCAGTTTGGGATGTTTCACAGGAGCTCCCAAATCCCCTTTCAGCCTCGTTTCCCACCATGGAAAAGCACTGAAAGCTTGAGACTTGAGCAAGTGCAGTGTGTGTGCCCACTTCCCTTAGGCATGTGGACGAGGGATGCCGACCTGCCACGAGCAGCACCTGCCTCATTAAAAAAAAACCAACAAAACAACTCAAAACCACATGCATCCACAAACAAGGCCGCTCTGGGGTTACAGGTGTGATGACTGTGATGGTCCAGAGCCCTGCCCTCCTCCCCAAAAGCCTGGGGAGCAGTGCAGCACCACACAGCCCCCCACAGAACCCACGGGAAACAGTCGAGGTTGCCCCACAACGTGGCTTGGCCCCTGCATCATTCTCTGGAGCTATCCCTGCAGCATCCCTGCAGACCCCCATATAGCATCCCAGTGGGTGAGCCTGGAGTTTGGCACTGGAGACGTCCCATCCCGTGACATGCCACATGTCGGCCAGTGCCGGACCCCAGTGCTGCCTGGAGGATGGCAGGGAGCCAAAACTAGCAAGCCAGGTAGTTTTAGCTGGAGCAGCCACGCAGATCTCCAATTAATTATCACCTGCAGAGGTGGTTTCAGGAATCATTTGTAGGTAAGCATGATGAAACCTGGGGAAAAGCAGTTGCCACAGTGACCCAGGCGCAAAATGCAGGACAGCCTCTCCCTCCCTGGGGGAGAATGTACCCTGCTGAACCCGGAGAGGGAGCAAACTGCTCTGGCTTTAGCATTTAAGCTCAGTGAGCCAGGTTAAGCCCATGTGGCAGCTGGACTCAGTCCATAGCTCGGCGCATAACCCTGCTGCTGCTGGTGCCACAGGCTGCTGGGTCTGAACCAGGCTTACAAAGGAAAGAGAAGATGAAATCTCCATCCACAAACGTTTCCTCACTGGCTGCGGGTGCTGGTATTTCTGGGAGAGGCAATGCTGTCCCCAAGCTCATCTTTCCCAGAGCGAACTCCTGCCCTGCCGGTGGCAGGTGCCACGGCTCATGCTAAAAGCTGCTGCCACATGACTCTGCTTTGACAGGTACTTGCAAGTGCTCCCAGCATCAATTCCCTTTCTATTAAGGATGGGTGAAAGGTTTCACACACCAGATCTGATTGCTTAGGATGATAAAAGCAAGTCATCACCACGGGCTGTTCAGGCATCAGCAAATCCTAAATCCCCCCTGGCCAGATATTGGCTGGCTTATGTAACCGCGTGACCTGTCTTCAAAAGCCAGCCTGGACAAATGGAGCAGATTTCTTCCCTGAAATGCTACCAGCCTAGATCATCTTGGGGGGGGTGGGGGGTGGAACACGGTCCCCCCACTTCACTGGGGCAGATCCAAGCAAGCTGCATCTGTTACCAAGCATCCCTCTCTAGCTCATCGCTCTCTCCCAGCAAGGGACCGGACCACATCCCAGTGACTCACGTTGCTCCAGACGAGACTTCGCAAAGCATCTGCTGGAAACTTTAATTAACGTTCAGTGGGGGGTAATCAAAGCAGGGCAGAAACCCAAGGTTCGTTATCTTCCGGAGGCTGCTGAAGTGATGGTGGGGCTGTCCTTTGAGTTTTGGCCACAAATGGTTGGTCCGAACTCCTTGGAGGGGTGCGTCTGAGATGATTTCAGCATACCACAAGGGAGGCTGTGGGATGGATTCAGTGATGGGCAGGGGAAGGAAGGGGAAACCGGGAAACCACAACCAGCAGCGCTCCTAATGTCAAGTGAGTCTGTTAAACAGCAATAAAAATAATATGGTCATCTCTCCAGTCAGAAGCTCCTTCCTTTTCATATAGGACATCAGGGTCCTTCCACCTCCAATCAAGCAATTAGTTACCCCTTGCAGAACTGACAACTCAACAAGTGAAGCTTGCCTGTCTTTCGGCCAGGCTCCTCTGCACACAGCCTTTGGGAAAAACATGCCTTTTTATTCTGCTCCCCCCCTCTTATAATAAAAAACCCCAAATGTGTCATTTGTTGCTTGGAAGTCCCTGAATTTCACCAATGGATTAAGCCTGCTGAGCTGTGAAGAGGCGAGCCCCAGGGCATGCTTTGGGTAAAGCCTGTTATCAAAAAAAGGGCTTTCGACAGGAGACTTGAGCGGGTCACGCTGCAAACGCGCAATGGGAGTTGCACTTCCAGGGATGATAACCGTCTCCATTCATTTACAGTCATTCAAGCCCAGATTTTATGAGGGATCAGGCCTGATTAAATTGGCTTGGGTTATTAAGGTGAAAAGGTCATAAGGGTCCAGCAGACAAGGAAACCCAAATCTGGAACAGAACTGCTGAGCCAGATGTGCCTGGGATGCTGGCAGAGCCCAGCACCCAGGGCAGAAGTCTAAGCAATGCAATGTGATCCTCACTAGGGGTGTCTTCAAGGGCTTTCCACAAAGCAAACCATCGTGCCTGCACCTGGCATGGGGGATATGGCCATCAGAGGAGGGTGGACGCAGGGGACAGCCCCGGGAAGGATGGGGTTTTGGTGGCAAAAGACACCTGCCAACAAGAGGAAGACCTAGAAGCAGCCCTTTAACCAGCTCCTCTCCTCTAAGCACTCATGACCCGCTCCTCCTATTGCAAGAAAAAGGTGTCCTGACAGCAGATAATCCACAACAAGCATTTAGTTGAGAGCTGGGAAGGACGCAGAGGAATTGATTTTCAGCAGGGATTTCTAGGGATGAAAACAGATGCTCAGAGACCTCCAGGGTGTTAATCGTAGACTCTAGTTTTCATTGCAAACTGCACTGGGCATCCGGACACCAAGAGCTGGTGAGGACACAGCAAGAATCACAGATACAGCAGCTCTTCTGTACAGACACCAATAACCCAGAGGTGACTTTTCTTTCCCCTCCCCTTATGACATATCTTCTTCAGTCATTTAGTGCCAAGCTGAGCTGATGCAGGCTGATCATTCAATTTTGATGTCTGAAGTAGTGGAGAAAATGTTGCAAATGCATTTCCAAGGTGACCTGCACTGAAGCAGTTCATTCCCCTGATTGGCCCAAGGAAGAAAAGCCACATCTTTTCCTTGAAGTTGAAATATTAGAGGGAGTCAGTCAGCAGTGAAGCAGCTAATGGGGAACTGCTCAAATCAGATGACCAGTGCCCTTCCTATCCAGACCATGTAGGAGCGAGGTGCCCACACAGCAAGGCACCCATGGTGGGGCATCCTTCCCACCCATCCCAGGGGCGAACCTGCAGTACCAGGGCCATCAGGAGGGGACTGATAACCCCAGCAGAAACCAACCCCCTATACACATAATGCAGAAATAATTCAGAATATACCACAGCAGACCATCACAGGGACATCATCTCACACACCTTTTTGCATTATCACTGGGCGTACCAGTGCTGGAGGATGGATTTTCACACCACGTTACATTGTGAGGCTCCCAGCATCAACCGCGGCCCCAGCCACGGGTTGCTGGCACTGACCAACTTCACAGAGGAAAGGAAACAAGGAAGGACGGTCAGCTGAGTTGAGACCTTCTTAGCAAGTTTCCACTGGTAACAACTGCAAATGAGGGAAAAGAAAGACAGGCAATAGGATACATAGCCATCCGTGGGTTTCAAGGAAGCAAGCCAAGGCATCGTTACTGGACCAGCAGATCCACACATGTAATTGAATCTGGAATTGTTATTCCCCCGGTTTTCTTCTCAGTTCACGCACATCTCAAAGCATGTGTACCTGGACAAAACGAGCAATGAGCCATTCTAGGAAAGCATCTGTAGGAAACAGAGGGCTGAAAAGCAGCAGCAGTGAGTAAAATAGTGGCTCAACTGCATCATCCTCCTGATTAAAACTTTGCCCCAAATGCACAATTTTAAAGCCCAAATGCTGTCCATGACACAGCCACTCTCCAACAGCCGCAGCTGAGCCTTTGGGCTGCTGCAGTGCTCACCCTGCCACCCTGCTCTCTCCAGGGAGCCTCAAGTGGGGTCATGAATTGACCGAAGCCCCAAGAGCCTGGATGGTGTCTGAACTGCAGCCCAAATCCCGTGATGGCCACAGCTCTGGGTACTGAAGCAAGTGGGGGGGATGATGCAGCAAGGGCCGAGCAAGCCTGGGAGGGAGAAGCATGCTGGCATTATGTCCATCACCCTGCTTTGGAGGCCAACACCCTCCTGAAGGTAGGGCTGAAAAATTAAATGGGTTAGACAGATGGGAAAGTATCTGCTTTGGAAACAAGGGAGAGCTGAGATCAGGAGACAAAAGGAGGAGAGCCAACAGCTGGCTCCTGGTGCATCATCCCTGCAAGAGTCTGGGAAGAACTTGCTCATGTGTTCCCTTTGACAACGCAAAGGGATGTTCGGTACCTTCCTTAGCTCATGAGTTCCACGAAAAGCTTACTTTCTCGTTTTTTTCCCCTGCTCTCTTCATCTTCTCCTAGGCTAGACCTTTGTTTTGCTTTGGAAATCAAGCCACATTATGCCAAGAAGGAAATTTCGTCTCCTTCCATGAGCTGGATGGGCTGGTATCAGCAGGCACTGGTACCTGGCTTCATGAGCTCATCAGCTGCCAGCGTGCATCCCCCTGCAACCTCACCCTCCTCGCAAGGAGGGACCGAGGCTTTCAGGGGAGGACACGGTCAGACCCATCCAGGCACGGACAGAGCAACGGGTGCCAAGCAGGGTCCAAGCACATCCTTGTGTGCGACACGTCCTCCTCACGACCGGTGAGACACGGTGGTCCTGGCTCAGCAACCCAGATGTGCCTTGTTATGCTGGGCCACAAGACGCTTTTGCTAAGGATGAAATCAAACCGTTGTGTCTCCTCTTCACCTTTGGCAAACTGAAACCACAGCCAGATAGCTGAATATTTCACTTTCGTGGCTTGAAATCTGAATCCCGTTCATGTCAGGAACACCACAACTGCCTTGGCTAAATACAAGGATGTTTTCTCCATTCAGAAAACAACCAGAACAAATCCTGCAACCAAAGCTTTTCCCGCTTCAGAAAGTTTCTTACCTAGTACTTGAACATAACCAGCAGCTTCGGAGGCCAGATGGTTTCCAGCGACCTTCCCCCAGAGAGGGCAGGATGGAAAGACACAGGGAAGGAGAATCGGATTCAGATCAGCCCCAGGGGACTGCTGGCTCTAGGTGTGGAAACGTGCTGTGAGGAACCTGCTGTTGGCATGGTGGAAAACCTACTAAATTAATCCCACGCATCACAGCTGCTTTGAGATGAAGAGACAACAGTAGATGTCTACTCGGGAGTACTGGAATAGTAACAGCTTTAATTGGAGGGTTTTTTTTCCAAAAATTTTTTTCTTTAAAAAAGGAAAAAAAAAAAAAAAAGGAACATTAAAAGGTAAGTACAATAACCAGTTACTGCACAAAGGGTGGTAATGCAGAGTCCAGACAGAAGTTTTGGAGAAGGGCTTGATGTTTAGCAGACAGAAAGCATCAAAAGGACATACGCCCAGTCCCGGCACGTGAGGAGGGACTGGATTTCAGACCGAGGAGAGGGACAAATTAATGCAGCGGTCACCCCACGGGCCTCAAAATGCGGCGGCTGTGCTCCCGCAGGTCTCAGAGTGCACAGCATCTGAGCTGAGCACAGCATGGTTTAGGATGCTGCTGAAATGTTAAGTTGGGTAAATGGAGTACCTGAGGTAGTTAGAAAAACCAAGGGCACTGGGGGGTAAAAAAAAGCCAAAATGAACTGAAATAATTCAGGGACATCCCTGAAACACAGGAGGCTCCAACTCCTGCCCTCGCCTGCTGCTGACACTCTCAGGGGTCCCCAGCACAGCCGTTCTGCAGAGCTCCGGACCTTGCCAGGAGAATGGCAAAAGCCACAGTTTGGGTAAAACCTCAGGAGAAAGCTGTCCCTCTGCCTGCACACACCCTCCTGCAGGAGGTATTCCTTACTGCAATGGGGATTTTTGCTCATGCATGGAAAAATGTGCTCTTAGGGTGCCTTAGGGAAAGAGAAAGGGGATGCGCAGTGGGCTCAGCTGCTGACGGACCCTCTCTCTGTGCTATGTTAAGTTGCATAGGAAACTCCTTAAAGCCCCTGAGGAGAAATTTAAGGTGCTATTTACTTCTTGTGGGGTCCATCGAGAGTGTTCATTTCTGGGGACGTGATTTTGGGAAGAGGAAAGGAGACCATTCCCTCCTGAGGCCACTGTGCCGGCACGATCCACTGGATGCCCTTCCAATTCTTTCTCTCTTATTTTTTTTTTTTATGAACCTGAAAGAAAATCACCCTTTAAAAACTAACCTTTCTGTGGTAGCAACGTTTCACTATAAAGAGACTTCGCACTTAAAATAATTGTTCTGTGCAAAAATAAAAAATATTTCCCTCCCACGTAAAATATTTGAAAGCTGGGGAGCGGGAGGAGGAGGGAATGTCATTCAAAAGCCTCGGCTATAAAACGAACGGGGGAAAACATACGGGCACTCGGTGCCACAAATATTTAGCTCATTGGCACCAGGTTTATAGCAAAGACTATTTACAAGTTAAACTGGACTTTAGGAGCCTTGAAGAGCCCCACTTGAAGCCCTCTGAAATCAATGGCAATGAGCATTACGTCATGAAGCACATCTGGAACATCTCCAGTGAGCTCGGATTTCAAATTAGGAGAAACATTTTCTCTTTTCCCTCTTTTTTTTTTGTTTCTGTATGTAAAGGGATATATGGATGGCAACAATTCTATCCCCTTTTCTGGCCTCTTCTCCAAAGCAGGAGCATCTGGAGAGTTTGCTGCCATGGCAGGGCAAGCCACTCTCACCATCCTCCCGGTCTATCTCCCAAGGAGGTCGCTGGTGAACCCCAAACCTCCAGCTTCTTCCAGAGATGTCCTGCAGCACCCGGGTGGGATAAAGCGCAAGGGGCAGCAGCCGCTTCTCCTGGTTAAAAACAGTACCTGTGTACCTGCAAACAGGCAACGAGCATCTCCCTGTCCACAAATGAGCAAATGCATGTTTGCAGAGACATGAAAATAAAACAAAAAACAACCAAATGGGTCACAGGGCCTGTTTAAAAAAACAAACAAAAAAAAAGCTCCTTTTTGGTGTAAGAAAGATGCTTGTTGGGCTGAGGACATCCTAAGTTCATACAGTGCTTTACAGTCATGTCTGGGAGTCTGCCAAAGCCTGACAGTGGGGGAGGGCATTCACTGTGCTTTCTCTTAAAATACATATTTACATTACTCAGGTTTGTCTCAAAAATGATAAATTAAAAGCAGTTTCTACAATGTAAAAAACAACCACAGCTTCCCCCCAAAGTGGTTACAACCTTTACTGCTTGTTACAAAAATTAGACTTTTATTTGCAAATGCCTAAAAAATGTGAACTCTTTTGTGATCCCTCCCCACCCTCTTGACCCCTTTAAAGTTTTTTTAGTAAGAAATAGTTTAACTGGTATCAATGACATAGCAAAAGCCATTCCCCTCTGGTTGCCCTCCCACCAAGGAGGGATGTCTCCTGCTGATTTCTAGTCCCGGTGGAGAACTTGCAAACTTTGGCCTCTTAAAAACTGGGGAGAGCAACCTCCACTTCTTTTTAAAGTCAATTGCTTAAAAAAAGGGGAAAAAAGCACAGAAAAAAAACCCAGCAAATGAGATGTAGACAAAAATGTCGCTGCAGGAGCTAGATTGCAAAATCCTCGTGGTCTTGCGGGCTGAAGGCAGCTGCCCGCAGCATGTCCAAGGAGTTGACGAGGATCAGGGTGCCAGTGAGATGCTTCCAGCGTTTGGTGATGGGGTTCTTCATCTTGTCCAGCCCGGTGTGCAGCTCCTGGATCACATCACGGTAGCTGTCACCCATCTGGCTGCTCCAGGTGAGAAGGAAGTCATACGCTGGCTTCCACATGGCCTGCAGTGATGGGGCAGAGGGGAGAGGAGATCAGAGCTGAGCCAGGCTGGATGGCCGGCGAGCAAGCGATGCCATCCCCAACACACCCCCATCCCAGAACAACCACATTCCTGAGAAAAAAACACCCCCAAATTACCCCGGCACACCCAAATCCCTTTTATCCCCCCAAGGTGCTCCAGAAGAAAGTGCTCTGGAGGTATCTGCAACCCTAGGGGACCCATGGAGACCAAGACCCATCCGTTCTCACCTCACTGTCCACCGTCCCCGTCTTGTCCCGGTGCGGGGCCTCATAGGCATCCATCTGCTGCTTGGAGACTTTGGCGAGCTTCTCTGCAAGCTCCCTCCAGCGCTGGGCCACCTCCACGGCTGTGGTCAGCAGCACAAAATCCTGGATGAGCCGGACAACCAGCCCCTGGCAGTCCATTTTCAGCAGGGCCTGAAGGACAGTTGTGAAAACCAAATAAGAAAGTCAAGGCAGGCAGTAGATGGCAGGTGACCCATGGGACCATGCAGGGAAGTCCATCGAGAAGCCACCCCCAAAATCCTCCCACCCCCTTTCTAGCAACAGCTGGTGAAATTAGGCCACCAGGCTCAACAGACAAGTAATCCCATTAATTGAACCAAGCGCCCTGCCCCTGTTCAATGAGGCTTGCAGCCTGGGCTGGCCAACGCAACCTTATTTTCAGGCAACCCCGCAAGATGTTCAGGCACCACCATAAGCAGTTTAAAGCATCCCAGGGGCTGAGAAGAACAGATGCCTTTAATCAAGGTAACTAATCCAGCACGGTCCATGAGCCTGAGGCTCCCTGAGCCTGGAGGAGCACCATCCTTCAGCACAGGTGGGTGGGCATGGGCCGGCCAGTATATTTTGGGATGGGACCTGGACATCAGCCTTGGGAGGAGATGGGCTGGGGTGAGACCCAGTTGAAGGGCCAGTTGACAGCACTACGGGACCATTGCTCGCCTTGGGATGTTCTTGCTCTTCTCACTGCCCCTCTGCCTTCCCGTGCCAGTTCAGAAACCTCCTCCTTCGCTGTCATTTATTGACCCAAAAGCCAAGATTTTCTGCAAATGGTTTTGAAGAAGTGGGGAAGAGGAACGGCAGCAGTCAAGAATTTTCTAGCTAGCAATAACTTAGCCAGGAAAAAAAGGACAGAGCAGGGTTAGCTCCTATCTTTAGGTACCAAATCACACTAACATCCGCTCAAAGTGGAAAGCAAGTTGTAAAAGGGGAAAACCCACAGTGCAGCCCATGAAAGGAAGGGTTTAAGTGGCAACAGAGGACAGGATCTGACAGACAGAATCAACATCCCACTCAGCAGGGCTCCCCCATCCTCTGCCAGAGCCCATGGAATGCAACAACCTCAGCAGCAACCTCGGTCCCTGGGCAAATCCCACCCTGAACCTCAAGTGGTTACAGAAAGGTGTTTTACATTATGAAATGGAAATTTTTAAAACACGGAGATCAAGCAAAGCAAACAGACCCCAGACCCTGCCTTGGGCAATAATTTCCCAAGTACCCTCTTTTTCCTATGGCCAGATCTGGAGCTGTGGCACCAGCGGACTCGGGACTGTGGCTCCAGGGTAGGTGAATGCCAAGGGGTGGTGTTCACTTCAGTAGAGGCAAACCACAGCTCAGGGATGCAGGGACAGCCCCCTCGAGGGATGCTGAACATCAGAGAGCACCCAAGGAACCACACTGGCACACGTGTCCCCATCGGAAACATCCTCCGCGCCTTCACAACAGCACAGGGCTGGTTATTACAGAAACCATGGATGTGGTGGTCCCCATGCAGCCAGAATCCTCCTGCTTTCTGCCACCGTGGGTCCTGACATCCTCTCCTGGCACGGAGGATCTGGGCAAACCCCAGCTGGTTTGGCTCTGGGGCAGAAGAAGGGTTAAAATCTCACATAGGCAGATTCACAGGCACAGTTGGGAGAAGATGGGAACATCTGAAACCACTCCAGCAATTTGCAAAGCAAATGCATGTTGATTTTTCCCTTATCTGTTTCCAGCTTAAAGCTGAGCTCAATCTAATTACAGCTGCAGACCCACATTTGTTTGCTCCTCTAAAGTGCTTACACTGGTTTCCTGTACTAGGAGAGAAGTCATAAACCCTCTTCTTAAGGAAGCAAGGAAAATACATTCAAAAGAGCATTATTTTTCTTTTAAAAAGGGCATTAAGAAGCATTTAGATCTCACACCTGTGCTGTAACCACCTCCCCTCCAGCAATGCTACCTTACCACCCAGCCCCCAGATTAATCACCCTCTCCTCTGCAGGCAGGGATTCGCATGGTCCTAAGGAAGAGCAGATTCAGCATCCTCAAACCTGCCTTTCCAGGCAGCTTGGATCACCTGCATGCAAACCCCGAAACAACCTGGTATTTAGCAAAGGAGACTAAATGAGTCGCTCTCATCTCTTGCCAGAGGCCGAGCCGGTCTGAGGCAGCAGAGGAGGCCACTGGAAGCAAATGTGCCGCAGGGGTTAAGAAAGATGGAGCTGCAGGAGACGGATTCTCCTGTTCCTTCTGCTGCTTGAAGTAAACAAGAAAACAGCATCAGGTAAAGCAGCTGGGAGGCCATGTAATTGAGAACTGTATAATCACTCAAAACACCAGCTTTGGAAGAGATGGGCTGCTCCCCGTCACGCAAAACGTTAACTCTGAAACCTACTGATGGCCATAGAACAACCTAGTTTCTGTGCTTTTCCCCTGGTGATTTGAGCTGGGGAGGCTCAGCACACAAATTATGGGCTGGGGAAAATGCAGGAGGGTGGGCAGAGGTGATGGGAGATAGGGAGAGCATGAAATCCAGGTGGGGATGGGGTGCAAGGAGGACACAGGACCACCAAGGTCAGAGCCAAAGGGGGAATATTAGTGGTAAGAGCAACACACTTTTTTTTGGCCTGGGCACAACTCGCTCCCTCTATCACAGAAATACACGAAACACGGGGCTCTCCTGGAAGCCCTGACTGCCTGGCTGGGATTAGCAGGGCTCACAACAGACTTAATCCTCCAGCAGGCGCTTTTGGGATTACACTACAATTTCTTTCCATCCTCCTCCTCCACCCTGGACAAGCCTCCCTGGATAACTGGGTACACCCACTGCATCTCCGTCCCTCGGTACCCAGCTGTGCTCCCTGCTGAGGCGTGATGTGGGCTGTGCCTCGCCGGTGACCTCCAAAGCGTTTATTAACCTCGGAGCAGAGCGAGCTCCAAGCCTGCTCCACCAGACTAGCATGCAGCAAAGGAGATGGTTTGATATTCAAATCCCAGTTCAAAGAGGCACAGAAGCGCCTCTACTTAAAAGGCATCCAAGGGAGGCTGAATTTGCATCCCGGCTCTGAAATGCAGAATCCCATTTCCCATCCTCTAATGATGGAAACCAGCATCTGGGAGAAAGCAAGCCAAGAAGAAAGAGGCAACCCCAAAGACCACCTGCAGATGTGTGGCAAACCCCTGCCCATGCCCATCACTGCGACCTTCACGGTTCACTCCTGACTCTATGAGCCTCCAGCCCTGCTCGTTCCCCCATGCACAAATAGGCAGCTTCCCCATGGTCCGTCCAGCCCTGACCCCCACATGCTCCGGAGTGGAAAGCATTGCCAAATTCACATGTGCCCACCAAGTGTGGTGCAAGCTGGTAAGGAAACGGACTTTTTAAATTAATAACTTTTTTTAAAAAATAGCATTTAAATTGGAAAGCACCCCAGGGGGTCCAAGTGTTATCATGTATTTGTCACCCCCCCCGAAACGTCAGTGGGGGAAGTGGAGATGCGGTTACCCTAAGCAGTAATATTTAGCGTCCCATTAACTGCTGCAGGGATGCGTGCCAGGGCAGGGATGTGACCTGAGCGTGGCAGGCAGGCAATGTGCCTGGGGTGGCACCGTGCCACAGCTCCTGCTTGGGACCTCCTCAAACACGGGGAGAAAGGTCCTGGGTCCCCAAGGGGCCAGCAAGACCCACGGGGCGAGAGGACGCTCATGCACAGGCTCCTGTCTCCATCGTCCTCTCTGGGATACGGGTCAGGTTTTTGGCCCAAATGAGTTACCTCTGTACAAGCGCTCCCAAAACAACACTTGCTTTAGGCATTAAACATGTATTCCGCTTGCTTCTTTTGGCTGTTAGCACCCCCAAAATCACCAGTCACACACACTTAAAATACTGTGCTACACACTCATGATCTTAAATACTAATTTCTTTTTTTTCCCTAACACAGGCACAGGTTCTGTGGGGCAATCTCCCTGAACATGGTACCCGGCTGGGTCTCGGGGTGCTTAAGGAATCACTTCTGAAATGAAACCAAGTGCCATCAGCCACACTCCCAGGTGGCTTGGAGAAGGTACCATCAATGCAACTGCAAGCGGCTTTTTGGGTTTTGGGTTTTTTTGTTTGTTGGTTTGGTTTTTTGCAAGAGCAAAATTGCATGGGAGCAAGAACACAGGGTCTGCAACTGCTGAACTGGGGATGGGAAGGCAGTAAAGATTTCCTGCCAGACCCAGAAAATAAAAGTGGGTTGGCTTATGCTGTCCACAGAGCAAGAAGCCTGACAACACGACAGCTGAAAGGCGTCACGTGGCATTTCTACAGCTTTCTATTAATTGACAGGAGCACAGGACAAGACTTACAGGTGTTGTGCGTGAAAAGACCTTGCTGGAAGCCTGCAAACAACTCTTTCTCCTTCTGTGCTGCAAGCAACTTGGCTATGCAAGGACAAGCCATGCCCTACAGAAAACATGCCCACCAACTACAGCAGGGTGCAGTGTGGTTCCTCAGGGGAGCAATGTCCAGGATCTATATGTGTGGTGGGGATTTGTTCCCATGAAAGCAGAAGCAGAGGAGTTGGGCTTTCCCCTCTGGACCCAAATTCAGCACAGGGACTACCATTAGCCAGCAGATTGCTTTGGGATGGAGAAGCAAGAGGGGCCCAACATGAGCAACCTTGGGCTGGCATGCTCCAGGCGTGCCAGTGCAAGGTCCAAGCGATGGACACCCTGCTCTGCAGGACATTAAGGACTGCTTGAGCCCACCAGCAGCTCCTTGGGGTCTGCACATACCAGGGACAAACAGTATCTTTTGGTAGAAGAAAGGCAGCATGCAGATACCTGCAGTCAGAACAAATGGTAAGAAACAAAGGGAAAAAAAAAATCTCAACATCATCTTCTGTATGATCTTTAGAAGCAGTCTGGAGAAGAAAAAGCTCATTGTTTCCACAGCTCTCTGCTGACATGCCCAATGGCATTCCCAGAAGACCCATGTTTTTCCCAACAGCAGTCTGTTGGAAAGGATGATAAATGCGAGGCTCTATAAAAACACTATATCAAAAATCCAGAGAAAGAGAGAAACGCTGTGTCTCATGACAGGCCTAACCCCAGGTCCCAAGGGGTCACTGCATGGCCAGGTACCAGTGGCCCAGCTGCAACAAGGTCTTCTTGCATCTGTGCACAGGGTTTTTTAGTCAGACCATCTGTGTGCTTTCAATGGGCAGAGAGGAGGGAGGGGAGAGGTAGGTTTCTCTTTCTGATGTGATGACTAACTTCTGAGCAACATTCCCCCAGTTACCTTCACACACCACTGCTAGCACTAGATTTGAAAAATAACAATTAAATGCACATTACTTATTAACTAGTCATCATGACCAGGCTTCTCCGTGGTTGGCTGCTGGTGCACGGCTCTGCCACTGCAATTTATGTATTCAACACTGAAGTCAGATAAGCGTCCTTACTGCTTCTTCCTTCACAGTCCCTTTGAGAGGAGACAACCGACTTTAAGATGAAGCAGTCAAATCAGAGCTTAACCCAACTGGTTCTTCTTGCCAACAGATGCCAGAAAGTGAGTCCATTTGTTACAAATAAAATCAGATTTAAACACAATAAAATACATTACTGCTCTGTTGTCATCCCCTGAAACATCTATTTCTTCGTTGGTTTTTTTTTTTAAACCAGGCTCAATCTAATTTCTCCATAAGCTAAGGAGGATTTGACAGCAGCAAGGGGTTTAGAAGAAGCATCATCTTCCACCAGGAAAAGAGCTCATCCTTTGTTGACAGGCTCAGACTCACAAAGAATAGGAAACAGAGCCAACGCTCAGGATTAGCCTCCATTCGAACAAGGAAAATAAAACCTGCTCTGGGACTCTGCACTCCAGGCATCCCTTGGGGAGCAGGATGTTTTCCTGCAGCTTACAGCCCTCCCTTTGAGTTAGTTGCTCCCTGAGTATCTGAAGAGCCTTATCTTTCCCTTTGTCTCCCTACTGAGGTCTGGCATAGATTTTCCAATGACCTACAGACTGGCTGGGAATCCTGGAGACAAAGGGAATAGATAAAAGAAACACTTACAGGTTTGCAAATCAGTAAGGCAAACAGCACAAAGCCCTTGGAAGCATCCAACAAGAGAAGCACAGATTTCATCCCATCCTTCACTGAGGCTAATGATTAAAGGAGCAAACCCTCCCTCCTTGGGGGAACCATGGGGCCAGACACCAGTCTTGGCTACCACGGTGGGTATTTTCCCTTCCTGGATGGCCCCAGAAAGAAGAGAGACAACCGTGTATGATGGCCAGAGGAATGGCTCAACAGAAGCAGCGTTGGTGGCACGACCTGGCACCTGAAAGTCAAAGCTAAAACATTGCCCCACGGGCCACAAAGTGATAGCCAGGCACCAGGAACTCGCTGGACAATATTTCCATGAGTAACGAAGGGTTCTGTGCTCTTCCTAACACCTTACACCTTGTATTCGATCCTCAAATTTTCCTCTTATTAAAGAGAGTTTGGGAAATAAAATACTTCATTCGGCTCCAGTCCTCTTTACCCAGGCTGCCTACTTATTTAATTTTGCATGCTGCTGCCTGCACGCGTCATGGCCAAGCGAAGCCGTCGCTATTCCTTAATTCAATTGGCATTTTAAACCACATGATCTGCCATAACTCAGTTATCCTGCTTCTGCAGGAGAGCCTGTTAAGAGGCAAGAGCTGCAAATCTCTTCCAGACATTTTGTCCTGGATTTTCTTTGGCTCACTTCCTATGAAATGCTAGAAATGATCATGAATATGGTTTCGCGCAAGAGACTTCGAACGGCATCCTAGAAATACTTGTGGGCAGCACTTCCCCAAATGCCTTTCACAGGACAGAAGCAAGCCATGCATTTCAATTTACAAACACGATCCACAGTTGGACGTAGAAGTGCTCTTGGTTTAGCTGCCACTCAGAGATGGGGGAGACATAACCTGACACTATTATACAGGAATTTGAGGTTGTTTCATGAAGGCAAAGGTATCACCATTCTTTGCAGCAGCTGTAAAACCCTTCTGCAGTATGCTTTGGCACACCTTGTGATGCAAAAGTATGTGACCTGACACGTGGCTCACCAAACCCACTCCGTATAGGAAAAGCTTTTGTGTTTCCTGCCCTTTTTGCAGTTTTCCATCAGCATTGCCTTCAACGATGCACACTTTGACACTGGGGTTGAGGAGACCAGCAGCCCTCAGGTAACTCCTAGAAGTGTACATCATTGAAGGCTGAAACAAATACCCAGCAGCAAGCACCTGTCGAGTGCTATGAAAACACTGGACCAAAATCACCTTGATCTTGAAGGGCTTCAGATTAGATACCTTCCAAAGCAAGCCTGTTGGCTGCCCTCACACAACACATACTTATGGTATTTCACTCAACTTGTCCCTCGTTTATGGCCATGATCCCATTAAGCCAGGAGCCCACCAATGAGTACCACCACAGGACTGAACTTCCACATGGCTGTGCCGAGCAGCCTGCAGAAGACCTTAAAGATGGACTTCACTTTCTACAGACTGAATTAGGAAACTTCCACCTCTTGTTCACCCTCATCATGCTGCACGGCAGGGAATTAAGACCCCTCGTCAGACCTCAGACTCACCGTCATGAGCTCCTTCTGGAAAGACTTCCTCTCCTTGTTCTCAGCATTGTTGCAGTCTTCCTTCAGCTTCTCCAAGATGGAGGCCACTCGCTCCGGCTCGCTGTCCAATTCTGCTCGGCAGAAAAAAGTGAGCGGCAAGTTCAAGTACCCCAGCGCATCAGCGAAGGAGCGCCAGCTGCTGAGGTTCTCCATGAGCAGAGTCCTCACAGAGGCGTAGATGTAGGTCAGGAACTTGCAGGGCCTCAGGATCTGCTCAAGCAACAGGCTGGTGGTGAGATCTGGCCCAGAGAAGTAGCTGGGCTTGACCTTCCCAACCACCAGCACATTTTTGGTGTGCACAAGGCCTATTTTTCCCTGGTAGTAGCCAATATACCACTCCTTCGTCCACAGCTGCCCTTTTAACCTGATCTTCTCCTCACTGAGGAGGGCTATGACATCTCCTTTCTTGTACTCCAGCAAATAGTGGTTCTTGCTTTGCCTCACCACTGTCTTCAGCAGCTTCCCATACTTCAAGCCCAACACCGGCCGGTCCTGAAAAACTGGATACTTGGCAGTGGCAGCCAGAGGTGAAAGGATGATCTTTCCGACCTCATTCTTCTTGAGGAACCGCCTCTGCCCTGTCGGTTTGATGGCACTTTTCGGAGGCGGCTGTGGCGTCTGGACACAGAATTGGGTCAAAATGGCATCCTTGTCATCCTTGACCTGTATCCTTAGCGTGAAGTCTGAGAGCTCATTGGGGTCATGGGACGCAATGGGGAAGATAAGGCGGCTAACCTTGCCCAGCTTCATCTGAAAGCCCCGCACAATTTTGGCTTGCTCGCTAGCTTTCACCTCATAGTTGGTCATGTTGGAGAACATGCAGAGCTTGAGGTCCTGAGGCCGGGACAGAGCAAACTGATGCTTACCCCAGAGCTGGAGGGCGACGGGAGCTGGGCTGTGGGACTGTCTTGTGACCTCGTTCACCAGGAGAGTCTTGGGGGCACATTCGTGCCCGAACATGGCCACGACGGTTTTAAAGGAAGGGTGAATGTGTTTTGGGCCATAGACGCCAACTGTGATCTTCTTGCTGATGTAATCCCAAACAGTGTAAGGGTAGAGGATGTTCTGCCCCTGGGCTACGGCCGCAATGTACATGCAAGGCTCCAGGTTCTCCAGCTGCACCTGGATCGTGTCCCCATATGAGTAGCTCAGCTGCATCGGTGTGTACGGCCCCTCTTTCATATCACTCCGCAGACACTGCAGTCCAACCAAACTCTTGCTCATGATGTCATTCTTGACCTCTGCTGACACTTTCATCTCCAGAATGATGAAGGTTTTCACCTCCATATTGCTGAGTTTGATCTGCAGGACTGGGCTGATGGTGCTGCACTTGTCACTGTTCAGCTCCAGCGGTGGATCCAGCATCGCTTTCATGGAGATCTGCTGTGTTTCCCCAGGGCACACGTGGCCCTCTGGCACATGGATGCTGATGTTGGTGTCTGGAAGCTGAACGGCTCCACCTGAGCTATCCAGCTTGCAGACAATGTTGGTCTCCACTGGTTGCGTCTGACCCCAACCAGGATTTTGACCAAGCAAATCTAAGTCATGGCAAGACCGAGCCAGCTTCCTGTGGTTCAGCCATGCCGTCCTAAAATCCTCCCGGCTCTGGAACTGCTCAGGAGTGGGAGACTTCAAACCACTGAAGAAACCCGATGATGCCGGAGCATCTGACTTGGCCTGAAGAACGGACAGTTCAGACAAACTGTAGGAGCGTTTACTTCTGAAGAATGGATTGTCCCTTTTCACAGGCTGTTCCAGATCCAGCCTGTTTGTGGATGGAAACTCATCAAAAATGTTGCCCAGGCTGCCATTAGCAGCCGAACTGGAAACAGCTGAAGTAGGAGCCCCCGTGTCAAAAAGCAGCAAGTCAACAGCGACGTTGGAGTTGGACTCTTTGTCCAAGCTGGGCACCGTTTGCAAATTTCCATTCAGAAATGGGTTTGTCTGGACTCCGTTCAAGAATGGGTTGTTATTGCAGGTTTTCGCAGAGTTTCTTTTCATGTCAGTCCATTCTCCAAGCAGGTCTAACTCCTTGACCCCCTCGTCAGGGCTCTCCAGTAGATTGTCTATCATTCCGCTGTCCGTTAAGGAAGAGTTACGGTAGTTTACTGGCTGGACGTAGGAGGAAGGGATGTAACCCATTTCTGTAGTGTTGTGAGCATACCACCACTCACCTCCCGACGTGTCTAAGACATAAAGGTGGTCCCCCTTGGAGAACTTCAAAGTGGTGAAATTAGTTGGACAGTAATCTTTGATTGCTATTACTTCCTTTGCATTTCCAAAGGACGTGGGATTGTCAACCAGCAAGGCACTAGGAGAAGGCACTGCAAAGCCAAGAAGAAAACAGCACTGTAAGCAATCCACAAGAGAGTCACAACTTACTTGCAAGCATTTATTTCAGGTCAGCAATCCATGCTACTTTAAGCAGTGAAGTAAGGTAGTCTTATAACCTCTCAAACCTGGAGGTATGTTCCCCCCCCTAAAATTCTTAAACAAAACTTCTCCCTCTGCTACTTCTGATACACTCACATTCCTCATCCCCAAAGGGTTCATGATCCAAAGGGATGGGCATTGATGCAGCTGGGAAGAGCAACGGGAGCCGAGACAGGAGAAGCAGCAACTTGTTATCTTCGTCAGGCAGACAAGTGCCTTAGCAACAAGCCTCCCTCTCAGTGTAGGGCCCCATGCAGCTGCTCCTGTACGAGACGCCAGTATCCCAGAGCCTCGCGAAACTCCCTGATGAACGATTCACAAGAAGATGTGTTGGATGGAGTTTTAAGGGAATGGGAGTCGCTTCTTATCAGCTCTCCTTTTCACCTGGCGTGTCGGGATCTAAGCTCCCACGGGCACGTGCTAGAATGGCAGGCACCCCCTTAAATGTTCATGTTTAAAATAACAGAAGTTAATTACAGGGGGTTCTCAACGATTGCTACATGGGAAGAGCCATTATCCTACCAATCTGCTCAGTGGTATCTCAAGGTCTTTGGCCACCAGCTCTTTAGCACTGCCACTGCACTCTCCATATGCAAATAGTTCTCTGTTTGCTCTGGTGCTGCTGCTGGTGAATGCCTCCTCTTCAAAGAGATGACGTGATAAAGCAAGGAAACGTAAACCCAAGATAACTTTCAGCACAGGCTAAAAGTGCTCTCACTCCGCCATAACCCCCCTCCTGCACAAGTGAAACATGTTTCAGTGAAAGAAACATCTAAGGGCATGTCATACTCCTACGTTTTCACATCACACCAGCCAAAAAACCCAGCATCTCATTCCTTTTACACAGCACCTATATTTCAAAGCTCCTCAACAAAAATTAACTCAATTTCTAAAGAAGGTCACGTAGTTTGAACCCCCAGAAAGCAGCACAGCATCACCATCCTGCAGTGCTATTGTGGTCCTAGCAGCATCTCCAATGCCCCTTTCAGCAGTGCCAGCCGAAAGTCATCTTGCCAGGGGATCCCAATTACAAGCAAGATAGCTGGGTCAAGCCTACAGACACTTACACTGTCACTGTATTTGTTGGTTTTGCTCTGACTTTTAGGACCTATTTCTGTAAAAAGCACTAGAAACAAGCTGCAGATGATGTTACATCAACGTTCAAAAGTGTCTTATCTCGCTAGACAGACCTAAGAAAACAAGGAGAGCTGGATTTTCATCAGTATGGAGCTGCAAGAGAACCTGCTTCAACAGGCTCAAGAACTCTCTAGAGGGAAAAGGGGGATTTAAGAAACACAGGTAGTCCCTAAAATCCTGGAGACAAAGGGATGGCAGATCAGACTGTGCGCCCCTTCGGTCACTAGCTGCAGGCTGGCAGCACTTCTCGGACACAGAAACTACAAAGCAAGAGAAGATACAGATGAGCAGGAAAAGTCTTTAACCATACGCTGGGGATCAAATATTAAGAAAAGAGTTTGTACACATCCTAAACAACTCATTGTTAACCCACTTCCTCCGCCAGCAGATAGGCAAAGGCGTGAGGACATTAATTCAGCGTAAAACTATGTATTGAAACTATTTTGCCACCCTGGTAGGAAGCCACCGTTAACTTGCCGTGGCAGCTGGAGTTGTCTGCAGGATGGGGCATTTTTGGTCTCCCCATCCCGTCGGATCAGACGGGCAAGTAGCCATCCCCATGTGCCCCCCAGCTGTGCACGCAGACGGTGCAGCAGCAGGGTTAACACAGATGTGCTGAAACCAGCAAAACCCTTGGAGAATATGAGTAATTCCTACTTTCACATTAAAAACAATCTAATTTGCAGCGAGAGCGTTTGATGTTTGGGTCTCTTCTTGCTATACCTGCAAAAGCAATCGCTTTTGTGCATGTTTATTTTTAAAGGCCCTCGGCACATGCTTAACTTCCACCCAGAGTTATTTCTTGGGATCTGTTTCTGACAGGGGAACAGTTAATTCCCCTCTCACCTGAACACGGCTTTTATGCTTGGTAAGGTAAATGCAGCTGAAGAAAAAGCAATAAAAAGAAGAAAAAGGATTATTGAAGCAACCTGCAAGCTCCCAGCTCCGGGGAAGGGGAAAATAAACCCTTGCAACCACGCTGTTGCCGTCACCTCTCTTGGCTGCTGGATCTCTTGGTGTCAGGTCCATGCCCATCCTTGTACTCGTGGATGCGCTCATCAGCGCTTGCTGCTCTTCCCCACCAGCTGCCGTCTGCTAATTATTAACCCCTTCCTGGACCGCAGGGGTGAGAGGGTGCACCCTAACTGAGGAGGCGGCATTGTCCCAACCCATCCCATGGGGGTGCCCAGCCGTCCCTCCGCACCTTTGACGTCGCAGAGGCTGGTCTCGGCGAAGCCCTCGCTGAGGTCAATGAGCGTCCCCTCCGACTTGCACCGCGGCAGGCCACCCGAGTTGGCTGCCCGGATCCTCTGTGCCGCCATCTCCAGCCCGCCGACCCCCGTGGTCCCGGGGAGTGCTAGACGGCCATGGCCTCTCCGCAATCGGAGCTGTCTACGGGGACCCCACCGTCACCTTGGGGAACCAGCCTGGGGGAGAGAAACAAACCCCAGCACGTTAGCAAAGGCTCTGGGTCCCACCATGCCACCCACACACCAATGATGCTCTCCCCGGGCACGCGCCGACCCTGCGGTGCCGATACAGGAGAACATCCTCGTGTTCTCCGTAAAGCACCATGAAAGATAACCTGGATGCTCCTAATAAGCACGGCACTGCCGAGGGCTTTGGGTAGTGAGGGCAGCCTGGTCTTGCAAGATGCTACTGCTGGCCACTACCCCGTACAAATCATCCCTCTTGCCTTTAAGAGTTATTTGGGAATACATTGCTCTGAGGCTCACAAATCAGTCCTTCTCCCCATTTCGTAAGAGCTTTCACGGCATTTGCACATTGCCGTAATACATATTTATAAAACCGTCAAGCGCTCGGATGCTTTGGGACCCCAGGGCAGTGGTTAGCGAGCATGGCGGGCCCACAGGACTGGGCTTTTTGCATGGTCAGCTGTGTCATCACTCTCTCCCAACACAGCACTGGGATCTCCTGGGATGGGGACCAGCTCTTCCCGCTTGCTCCCTGCATCCTTCCCCTTTGCCCAGCCAACTGGGCAGGGACCAGGCAGAGAGACATCCCTTCTTACACCAACTGCCCTGCTTTACTTGAGGAAAAATAAAAATAAAGGGGCTTTTTCTCCTTTTTTTCCCAGAAACACTTGCAAAAACACTTCCAGAAACCCTATAGAAGAGCAGCTGCATCAGCATGCCAGAGCAGAGAGGAAAATTAACCCATTTCCCGCTGCCCACAGAACACGCCAGCACTTTGTCTGCTAATGCCGTGACTGATGCAAGCGCCAGTAAGACCTCCTCTGGTGTCACCTGTGTCCTCTGGGGCTTGGAGGGTGGCCAGAAAGGCCAGGAGCACGTGGGCGAGCAGGCAAGCCTGGTGCCTCTCTGCTAGCTGAAGGCAAGGCTGGAGAGCATAGAGCCTGAGCCATGCTTTGCTCCTCCAGGTTTGCGCCAGCGAGCAGGTATGCTGCCTGACATACCTGGCATTATCCTGGTAAATCCTGCCATCCAGCAGCCCTACAGGCATCCCTACATCCTGCTCCCTACAAACTTGCCGCAAAACTCCAGCCTGGCTACAAACTGCCAACGGCTCTTAAAAATTAAAGTTCTATCCAAATCCCTTGCTTTAGTCTAGCACCCAAAGGGCTTTTCATCCACTCCTAATACTGTCTTTCCTTTCTCCCCCTCCCATGCAACTTTTTTTTTCTCCCTCTGCTTGAAAATCAGATCAAGCAGAAAACAACCCCCAAACCCAAATTCCTTAGGCGGGAATACTGAGCTGATGGAAACGTGAAGACAAGAGCTGATTGCTTTGGCTGCAGCCAGCTGTTATTAAACCAGCAGGTCTCTCTGCACCGGCACGGACGAGGAAGAGCAGCAGCAAGCCCTGAAGGATTTGGTGCCCTTTTCTGGAATGCAGTAAGAGGAAATTTGCAGGGGAGAGCCTGAGCAGGAGATACTCCAGCCTGCTTGAAATGCTTCCCAAGCCATCCCCTGGGCCGGTATGCCAGGAATGCGGTTAGCTGGAAGGGATGTGCCAGGCTCCAGCCAGAAAAGGGAAGGGAGAACTTGTGTGCAAACACTTTTCCCTTTGAGAAGAGTGTTGCTTCAGGTCCTGCTAGGAGCACTCCAAGGGGAGAGGGCTTGGCAAGCATCAAATACAGAGAAACCAGGCTTTGAGTCAAGACTGTGCTTATCAGAGCCAGGCCAGGTATAATTCAGGGGATTTGGAGCTGCCATCAGCGGCAAGAAAAAGCAATAAGCAGTCAATGGGAAGTGAGGAAGGGAGGAAAGACGCTTTCGTTAGCTAGCACCGTTCATCACCCATCCAGCTCACCCCTTTGCAGAGCACCACCACAGCGGGCAGGGTGTTGTGTCTCATTAATGCGAGGCACTGTTTGGGACTGAACATTTTCCAGCTGGCATGCAAAGACCCTAAACACTTACTGCCTCCCCCTAAAGAGACCCTGCAGACACTAGCTAGTTTTTTTTTTCTCCCTAGCTGGAGGGTTCAAGACTTCCACAGCTACACGGGCAAAAAAATCCAGCATGAGGTGCACAACATTGTCATTGCAGAAATAGCTCAAGTGGCAAAGTTTTCACTAATTTTAGTGATGCTTCCACACAATCCTGTTAAAAAAACCAAAAACACTTTGACAGCCCAAAGGTCACCCCTGCTTGGTGAGCACTGCACCAGGCAAGAAAGAAACCAGGGACAGGTAGGTGATTTCTCCCATGAATCAGTGCAAGCCACGAATGTATTTTTAAACACCTGCCTGGTAGTCCAGTGCCAAATAATTTTTTGTATCAATCATTACAGCTGTGCACTGACAACTCTCACCGATGTATCCACACGCCTCACACTACCTGGCATTTGCAGGGATGCTCCCCCGTCCTGTATTTATGTAACTATATGGGAAGCTTAATGCTAAAGGTCTGGACAGATGTGACTGTGTGGAAAAACAGCTGGAAAAGTCCCCCTTACATGCACCCTACAGTCTCAAAAGGCAGCAAGAACATACATTAAAATGAGTGATTATGAAAAGGTATTTCCTCTCCCAAAAGCAGAATCTTGGCTGCGTTTCAGTCCGTTCTGGATGTAGCAATGCTCTCAAACACACAAAAGGATGGGGGTGCATGCTCCCCCCAGCTGGACTTGGGGTGGGAGCCGTTTTTTGGAGCCAACAGTCCCCAGGGATGGACCTGAGATGTTTCCATGTGCAGAGGCAGAACAGATAACCAGCAAGCCTTCAAACTCAGGCTACATGAGAATAAAAGGGGACAGTCAGGACCAGGGTGGGGGGAAACAAGGGTGAATAGGGCAAGATTTGTTTAGAAATCACTTCTGCAGCCATGGCTGAGACAATGGTCTGCAAACTCCTCTGAAAGCACTTTAAATATAGACTAGGATTAAATATAGACTAGGAAAAACCCAGCCCCATCTGTTTACCCAAAGCCATAAACAGCATCCAAAATGAAGGGGGGGGGAGGAAACCGGTGAGCAACCAGAGCTCATCCCGCACGAGCAAGAAAGGCGACAGCATCTCGTCATGCAACCAGCTCAAAGGCACCCGCACCCACTTTTCACACCATTTTTTTCCTCCCACGAGGGCAAGGCAATGCTGCAGGGTAAAATCCAACCCTGCAAGCCAGGAGGACCCGCTGCGTGCTTCCCTCACCCCAACAAATCCAACAGGCAGCTTTGCAGGCAGCATGCAGGCAGCAGCTGCCCAGGGAGGGGCTCCACGGTGGTTACACCCCACATTACCAGCCATGTCACTATTCTTTCCAAAATCCTAAACAGGCTTTGCTGAGGGTTGGGCAAAGCGTTAGGGAAGCCCAGACAAGCACGTTTCCACAGCTGCTGGCTGTCCCCCCACCCCGTGAATCCTCAGCGGCTTCCTGGGGCACAGAAGCGGCAGGGATGGCACACGGTGGGGGGACGCAGGGCTCCTCTCTGGAAACCCCTTGCTCCTACACTGGCATCATGTGGGGTGACACAGTGGCCATGTCGCCTCCTTTGCCCATCTGCTGGGCTTCTGCTTGGCAGGGACATCACGGGACACCCACCCTGTGAGTCACCCGTCAGCAGAACAGCAGAGCTGTCTTCAACAAGGACTTGCAGAGCATGGATTGATTTAACTTTGCCTTAGCTGGGGCTGTGAATAAGGTTTTTGGGGAGGGACAGATGGAACATGCAGACCTAGCCACGCTACTCTCTGCAGAGAGGCTGGCTACTTCTCAAGGAGTAGAAATGCTGTCATGAGCAAGCCGGGGAGCAGCAAAGATCTCCAGTGAATCAGTGCTCTACCTGCTCCTGGATCTCCTCTCCACTAGGCATGGAGCAGCAGCAGGTTTGGGGAGGGTCTAGGGCTGGTGATGGTGTAGCACCTATTTAAAAAAACTTATTAAAAAAAAAAAAAAAACAACAAACCCAAAGGTCTCTTTCCTGCAGAATTTGAATGCACAGCATTCAGCTTTCTAACAGCAGCATTTCCCAGCATGCAGTGGCACAGAAAAGGTTAAAAATAACTTCTGCAAACTGTCTGGTATGGCTTAGCCCGGAAACTCAACCACAGGGTTTCCCAGCCTGGCCCCGCAGACCCAGGGGAGCCTCCTGAGACCCCCCAGCACAGACTGATGGTGGGTCCGGCAGCAGAGCTCCGTCCTTCCCAACGCTCCCAGCTCCATCCATCATGCCAAGCTGGTCCTGATGGGATTACAGTATGGACCCACCTCTGCCTGGACACTGAGCTATAAATCAAAGACATAGCATAGGCATCTGGCCGTGCTGAACGGAGTTAGCAGAGAAAAGCAATCCCAGGAAAAATACTCACTGGCAGCGTTAAGCCCTGTGTCCACAAGCAAAGAAATGCAGTAAAAACACAGGAACACCTAAAAGTACAAACCCTGAGGGCGGGAAGCAGGATCTGCTGCTGGCCAAGGGGAGGTCTTCAACGAGCACTGACTGCAGCCCAGTGCAGGTGGGAGAGGAGCCCTCCAAAAGCCTCAGTGATGGAAAACTCCTGACTGCCAAGAATTTGGGCTGATAAGACCTGGGAGGGCTGGCAGGGCTGGGTGGTACCAAGCACTATCAGGGCTGGAAATGGAGCCAGGTCTGTCCAAGTGCAGCCAATGCTAGGGCAGTATACAGTACCTGCCACCAGCAAAGGGAGGTGGGGAGGACTGATGCACATCTCTGCCCATCCCGCAGCTCCCAGCCCTCCCCAGAGCTCAGCCAAGCCAGGGAGCTGCAGGGTCCATCCCATCACGGCACGCACGTGTCCATGCGAAGCATCAGGAACAGGAGCCACCGCAACACAAGATGGGCCAATCTTGCAATAACTACCATACCTGCATGCCTCTTCTCCCTGGGAAACACATAAAAAGCCCCTCAAGCCCTAAGCCCATGGTACAAGTTCAGGGGAAACCTTCAACCTACCCTTGGCCACAAACTGAAAGGTGGCAAGAGAAGAAAGAGCTTCTAATTGATCACTCATCATCCTCTTCCCACATCAGAGCCAAGACCAACTCCAGGCACTTGTTGCTAATGGCTTTTAATTTGCCTTTTCCTTCTCCAAAGTCAAGCTCCTCAGCTCTCCTACAAACATAGAAGTGTTTTTGGAGGTTTCTTTTAAAAACAGTCAACTTTGCTTAAATACAAGTGAATTTAACTTTCTGTAGCTAGAAATTAGTTTCCCAGAGCCACAGTGCTACCCACAGAGCACGTTCATCCTATGCAATGAATTTACTGAAAATGTTGCTTTTATCACAGTTACAAAACCTTAAGTGACTCAAGACCACAGAAGCAGTCGCAAAAGAGACTCCTCCTGGAAACCCAGAGGACAGGCACAGGGGACACCCCAGCCCTGAAGGAGCTGACGACTGCCTGCTCAGGGACTGGCAAAAGATGTGCCTGGGAGCACCAGCACAAACCGGATTCTGTCATGGCAATGTGCAATGGCCTCCAAAAGAGGACATTTTGGGCCTTTTTTTGGCTAAAATTGCCAAATTTTAGCAAACAGTCTAATTTAAGAACTTGGTTTTGCCCTGCAGATTCTTCACCTTCAAGAGCTTCCTCATGACTATGCTACAACACAACCTCGGCCATTGGGCTTAAGTTGCTCAGCACGCTTCCACCCGCCAGAAAATGATCCAACCATCTAGGGATTTGCCTGCTTTTTACATGCTTGTATTACCAGATCTTCTAGCACATGTGAAAAACACAACATCCTCTAAACTGGTAACATCAGCACAGACCCAGCTAGGCCCTCTGCAGCCTCCTACAAGACTGGGACAGCTTTTGAAACTGCCGGTGGCTTCCTGCCACCCGTGTTGGCAAGGTGGACAGACTGACATTCTTGCAGCTCACCTCTGAGGTCAGTCCGAGACGGACAGGCTCATGGCTGACTCCCCACTTCCATGAGTGGCCACATAGTGTATCCATCACTCTCTGCAAGCTATCGTGAGGAAGGCATGGCCCGAGGTCCTGTCAGGGCACACGCAGGCTGGGAAAGACCACCTGACTTGTACAACCCCACCCCTTACCCCCACCAAGTGACCTTCTGCCTGGCATCTGCCCCATCCACCGGTTTGCCCAGCCCAACTACTGCAGGACACCATGGAGATGCTCTGCAGCACAGGGAGATGTCTTCTGTCCATGGGATGCCTCCAAGGGTCTCCAAACATCTGGTGGTAACAAGTGCCAGCAGAGAACAACAGGTTTTGGTTAGGAGGGAGAATGGGACAATTCCTCCTCCCTCTCCTTTGTCGTAGAGAAAAAGCATCTCACTCCCTGCAATCCTGACCTCTTCAGTAAGGCATTTTGAGACTTGCTGGTGAAGACGGGTGGGGAAGAGCTAGCTGCTATTGGTTTTTTCCCTCCAGAAGCCTGGGCCAAGCATTTTGCACATTCGATGTCAGCAATGCCACATACGCTGACAATTCCCGACCTTGTCACCTTTCTCTTATCTCCTCCTCCTACTTTGCCACTTGTGTTTGCAAAGCCAATGCTTTCATCTTCAAGAAAAAAAAACCCAACCAAAGGTAAACCACCCCTTAAGACAACACAAAATACAAGCTCTTTGTACCAGAAAGAACGCATTAGCATGAACTCACGTACATCCCAAACAAGCCTTGGAGCTGCTGATGTGCCAGAACAGAAGACGTGTCATTTTGTCCCTTTTCTAGCAAACAAGAAGG
Organism: Aviceda cuculoides; assembly: GCA_035590195.1. NCBI lineage: Eukaryota > Metazoa > Chordata > Aves > Accipitriformes > Accipitridae > Aviceda > Aviceda cuculoides. Next base: position 11,301,965 of record JAVJGG010000001.1, read on the forward strand.
GACTTGAGCAAATATGGGGACCTCCCATCCCTCCTGCAGCACCCTCATCTCCCAGGGGTTTGCTTTGGACCCAATCCCCACTGCACATGACAAGCGGTGGGGATGCTCGCACTCAGCATCCCTGCTCGGGCATTGCAACGGCAGCAGAGCCGGCTGGAGAGCAGAGCCCCATGCTACGCCGTCCCCTCCAGCCCCTGCCAAGCCCCATGGAAAAATCCTGCCTGCAAGCTTTAAGCTTGGCTCAGCTCCTGTTGGTTGAGCCCGCTGCCAGGCGAGGGCAAGCCAAACACAGCAGGTTTGATGAGGCAGAGGTAAACGGGAGACAAAAAAAAAAAGAAAAACAAAAAACGAAAAAAAACGTAATTATGGCTAAGCATGTGTTGCCAGTGTCTGCTGGCACCTGGTGTCCGTTACAGCCTCCCTGATGGGGATGTCACTCTTCATGAGCGAAGCGGGAAGGATGGGAAAGTTTCCTTTTATAGCAACGACTTTGGAGCACGAGTCCCTCTGGATATGGTTCTCCAGTGCTGACTTTCAAGTGACTCAAATACAGATTAGGTGTCTTTGGCAGGGGAGGGGAGTGGGAGGGTAGGGGAAGAGAGCTTTCCCTGCAGGACCTCCTGCTGCTGCAAAGCACAGGCTCCAGCCCAGCACCCATCCACTGATTTTGGTCACCTGTGCCCCATACAATCAGCCACCAAGTCAGGAGAAAGAACTGCAGAAGCCAGCAAGACTGGGTTGGGTAGGCCCTGAGGGCCGCTTGTGGTAAGGAAAGTTGGCTATCTTGGCATCAAGCAGAGAACAGCACAGATGTGCTGATTGCCAAGGCACAGGAGGTTCCCAGAGGTGCAAGTACAACCCTCGAGCATCCACAGCAACTTCAAAGCCCTCCCCAAAATCACCGAAAATTGTGCCAGTGTGGCAAAGGTTTAAAACGCCTGCAAGCGTAGGAAGGTGCTGGCAGTGCTATACACAGCAGGAACCCTCATGAGGTTTATAGGGCCATAAAAAGGGTGCTCCTGGGCTGACAGCCCAGGTCCTACTACCTGACAGCAATGCTTCCCAGCAATAAAACCATTACATGCACGCGAGTCCCGATAACATAGCAGGGAAGTAAATAAATTTGTACTTGCTTCCACGGTTTCACGGCTACCACGGGCTGCAAGACCAGTCACCCCCTCTGGCATCCCCAACAAAGCAAGGCAGACGGATGTCTCCAGTGGCACAGTCCTCAGTGCAGCTGATGCTGCTAAAAACAGACTTCTCCATGCCACAAAATTCATAAAAGAAAAAGGTAGTGTCTGCCCAAACATCTCATGGTGAAGCAGTGTGACCAAAGGAGAACATATCAACAGAGATGCTCTGCCCATTTTGCAACTTTAGCTGGACCTCTTGCCCAGGGGAGGACTGGGTCAGTCTTTCCTTGAACCCACATACACTTTTTGCTTCCACAATGTTCTTCAGCAAGGAACTCCACGGGTCTGCTGCCCGGGCAATGGAATACCAACCTCCATCAGGAATAGGCTCTCACCAGCTCCGTCTGATGTCCACTAGCCCTCATATCAGAAGAGGCAGAGTTCAGTCTTGATCCACCCTCTCCCTACTGTCTGCTCAATGTTCTTCCAAGAGGAAAAAACACTTCCTAATTCAGGTGGGGCAGTCTCAAAGGTGTTCTGTTTTTTTAACAGGGAGCTGCGGATGGACCTTCCTCTGCCAGGGCAAGGAGTTTGTTCCTGCCAAGTCCCTATAGAGACCAACAAAAACATGAAAACCCAAAATCATATCCAGCACTGAGCTCCCAGGGGCTAAATGTAAAAGCTGCAAACTCAAGTTTAAAACAGTTGGAGGGAACAGGAGCCCAGGAGAGCACCTTCTTCCTCCTAGCCCTTGCAGCCCCTCCAAAGTCCTTTGCAAGCCCAAGAGCTCAGCCAGTGGCCAAAACGAGACTGCTCCTGAGGGATGCTTAGGGCCAAAAGCAAGGACTGAGCACCTTTGAAGCCAGGAGAACTCAGATTTGAGCTGGATCGGGCAACAGCACAAGCTCACGCAGGCAGTCAGTGGCAGAGGAGAAATGAAACCCAGATTTCCAGAGCCACAGTCCAGCTGCTGTCCACAAAGAGACACTTTGAAAGAAAAAATGGTCTTGTCTGACAACAGACATCCTGCCCATGGCTCATGAAGAGTCATCATCCTCTGCCTTGGAAGAGGAAGGAAATCTCTCCTCTTCTTCTTTCAGCACTGCAGACTAATCAGTGGGTTAACCTAAGGGTACGTGTGCACCCTGGCACAGATGTCTGCACAAGTTGCTCCAGAGCAGGACAAAGCTTGTTGGCTGTTGCCAGCATCCGCTGTGCCCGCTGGTGGCACGCTCTTGGTTGATGGAGGAATGGTATGAACACTGTGCTGTGGCCCTACCTAGAATCTTCATCAGGAAAAAGCACTGTTCCCCGTGTGATGCCACAATTGAAAAGAAGCTATGGTCACCCATGAGATCTTGGGTCAATATCCACAAAGAGCAGACTAAGGGCAACCACGGAAAACAAAAGGAGGGGAAATGGTTTCCTGCCTCTATGGGTGCTGCAAGAACCATCTCATTAACTCCTGGTACACCTGAGAGGGGCCATGCAAACCCCTCTTCCCCATCTCAAGACACCAAATTAACCAGGGCAATGAAAACCTGAAGCACAGTAAAAGGCTTTCATTGAGAAAATCTTGGGAGCAACTCACTGTTGTGCTACCCCTGAGGGCCACAGTCCCGGCAGTGTCTCCTTACTTAGATAATTTGGATGTTAACTTGGAGTTCAAGAGCTGTCAAAAGTTGAAGCAACCGAGACCCTGAAAAGCTGTGCTTCCCCAAGTGGAGACAATGACAGAGCTCTAACTGCATCAACACTTCAGAGCCCTGTCGCCATCACCCTTCACTAATTTTGTCTCTGTCTGACGGAAAGAAGTAGCTGTTCTCAGCTGAATTGCTGGTGCAATGCGCAGAGCCACGTGCTCTCCTTGCTCTCGGCTGCAATGTTGGGAAACCAGTCCCACCAGCGTGACCAGAGAAGGGCAGGCACGGGAAAGTCACTTGGGCTGCTGGCTGGGGAGGCTGGCACCATAACTGATGCAGTGACACACAGAGAGGACAACAAAAAGCTCCAGAGATGAGCTAGCCCACCAGAGATGAGCTAGCTCCAACTCGCCCATAGAACAACACATAGCCAAGTCCATGCAGCTCTCCCTGCCCTAGTACTCCACCAAGACGTATCTTCCCCACACTGACCACTTCCTCATGCAAAGAACATCAACGACTGAAAAAAAATCGGTCCTGCTTGGTCCTCTGGACTTACCTGACCCGCTCATCACTTAAAAAGAGGGTGCTGCATTCAAGACGCAGATGCCGCGGGCAGGATGGGCACGCAGCAGCCACCCACAGGTCACCCAAAAGGTGACTTTTCAAGCAGGCAGCAAGGACACGGCTGCAGCCCCCAGGTCAGCTGGACTTGCTCCTGATCTCGGTCAGGAGGTCCATTTTAGGAAAAAAAGCAGGGTTTTGTTCCCAGCTCGCTGCCTGAGCATGCCCACAGACACCGAGCAGCCACCACCTAACAGCCAGATTCTCTCGCTAACGAATAAAACCTCTCTGGATTACCAAACTGAAGAACACATTCAAGCGATGAGCTCGTGCAAAAGCTTACCCTTGATTTAATGTTCTTACACACCTTGCTGATTAGTCCAGGTACTGATCTGTTGGTGGATTACACGACACCTTTAGCTATGCCGAAAATGCTGACAGGAGCCAAAAACCATCACAAGCCTGAGTTAGGCAGAAACAAAAGCAATCAGCACACTGCAATGAATTTCCTCAAACCAGCTTTTTTTTAAGCACTTGGTAAACATTTCCAAACCAGATTCCCCACAATACCTGGGTTTAAGCAGCTTAACTGTTTGCTGGAGCTGATGGTCTCATAGGAAAGCAATACGCGGGGTTAAACTGGACCGTGGGTTGCTTGCTCCATGGAATGCTCCATATTTGACCAAATCTCTAGACCACGAACCCATGTCGGGAAGACGGCAAGCTCATTTTGAGCATCACGATACCTGGAGCGCAAACCCCCAGGTGATGATGCCATTCTAGAGGTGTGTGGCAAGAAGCGGACATGAGGACAGATGTCTGCTCCAGCCCAGAGTGAGGATTAGGACTTGCTGCAAAAAGCTCCGGTATTTCGATTTGATCTCACCTGCAAATCCAGTGAGTTGCAGACTCACCCCAGAAAGCATTCCCGCTTCAATTCAGAGCATGTTTTTAACACCAGACTCATTACATCGGCACAAAAGGCGCCGTGGCTCATTTCAGGCAGTTTTCGGCAGCAAAGTCCTTGCCTTAACTTAGATTAGGGCTTGTCCACAGGTAGGAATGAGCTTTCCAGGTGCAGGCACCCACCTCTGCCAGCCAGGAGGATGTTTGAAATAAACCAAAACAGGCCAGTGTTTATGCAACACAAGAGCAAACACCACACCTGCTTGTTTAATTAGTTACCCCTGAAATTAAAGCCCATCAAACTGCACAGAGGCTTCGTGCAACCTGCAAATCAACTAGAGGGGAACGCAACCTGAGGGTGAGGGATGCCAGATATAATCCAAGCAGTGGCTTCAAGCACTTTCCATAACATCAACAGTGCCATGAAGGGAAAAACCCAAAATGACACCACCCACCCCATCTGTCTGTACTTCAGAGTTTGTTGTTTTGGTCTCGCCAGGTTAAAAGCTGCTCAATCCCATCATCATGGGTCAGATGTCTGATAAGAAACCTATTTCATCATTTTAAGACCCGAGCATTTATTGGAAGGGTTTATCTACAAAGTTACGCACTTTGAACTGTTTAGTTTCACGTCAGTTAAAAATGCACGAGGCCCTTGCCTGGACACTCTCAAAATTCATGTGGTATGAAATGAAAGCCCAAGTCCATTCCCATCAGCCTCCACCATGTGCAATGTCAAAGACATGCTGCTTCTCTGTGCTGGGACACAATCCTTAACAAAAAGGGTGAGGCACTTTGGGGAAAGATGCCCCTCTCCAGCAAGATGCTTGGGCACAGAAATAGTAATTTACACAAATTTGGCAAAATCTCACCTTTGGTCAAAATTGCTCTCGTTGCTGGACAAAGGAGGGTTGAATCTCAGACACAGTCTTTGCAGTGCTAGTCACCAAGCAAAATTAAAACAACACCTGAAAGTCATCTTAAAAGCAATCAAAGATTTTTTTTTTTCCTGCTTAAAGCAGAGCTTTTGTGGTTGACCGGAGTCAGTTTCTACAACTTTCTGCACTGCACTTCTTGCAAACACAAAACACCCTCCTGTATGTGCATCAAACCATGGTGATGCATCTTCGCAAGGGCACCCCCTAAAAAATGGGCAACACTAAGCCACCATGGAGGGAATATTTCCAAAAGGCAAGTTATTCCCTCTACACTGTCTCCAAGAAGTCAGCCCCAGGTGAGGCCGCAAGGAGATACACCTGCCCTCGCTTCTCAAGCCCAAGACACGAGGCCTCGAGGAACCTCAGAGCCTCCCTGTTTGAGCCTGAGAGCTGGGTGCTCCATTCATTCCCACTGAAATTTCAAAGGTAACAGACCACACCACTGCATTTCGGATTACTGCAGCTTGAATTAGGGGTGACGCGTATCAGCTGTGGTATGGGGTTGTCCTAGGCCAACACAAGAGTACCCACATTAAGAGGAAAAAAGACAAAGTCGTTACCGACAGCCAGGGAGGGGGATACAGAAAAGCCCAAAGCTTGTCCACTGTCTCTAGAAGAATGCCTCATTTTAGAAAGTGAGGACTAAAATCAGGTTAAAAAGCCCCATGTATTCAGGGACAGATGCTTTGGGTCAGCTGAACATTGGCCAAGCGCAGCAAAGAACCTGCTCCATTTATTGATTTCTTATGGAAAGCAACTTCAATTCCACCACTAGCTCTGTTTCAAGGCTGCTTTGATAACCACGCTGATGTGTGTATTTTCATTTTGGCTCCATATCTAAAGCATGGGTTGGGATCTACAAGCAGCAGGTTTTTGGTCAGAGAAGACAATTCCAGGTACAACCAACTTGCCACCAACCAAGGCCATCTTCACCAACTCGCCTAGACAACACCTCCTTTTCTCAGCATTTTTCACAGCAACACCCCAGATTTTCTTCCCTGCAGGACCAAGCTCTCCCATATCTCAATGCCATTCATGTCCAGCAGTGCAGCAGATCTCGGTGCCAGCGATGGAGCAGCTCTGCAAGGAGAAGCAGAGGAAGCAGCAAGAGCTTTCCAGGAGGCGAGGAATGCTCTCCAGCACAACCAGCTGATTCCCACATGCAGCCTGAAGGACTTTGCTGTCAAAGTGGCCAGGGTCAGGCCAGAATTAGGCACGGTCTTGATGGGAAAAGAGGGCCTAAATATCAAACCAATGCAGATGGACTATTTTCTTTTTTTTTTAATTAAAACTTGCTTGAAGTGACACATAGAAGAAGTGAAATCCCAGGCACAGATGATGCACTAGGAAAGATTTATATTTAGAGGAATGACTTAAGTACCCAATCAACAGGAAACAAATGGAAACTTTTTTGGCACTGTCCAGGAGAAAAGAAAACAAAAAGAGACACAGCCACCCATTATTACTAAGGGCAACATCCACTGGCATTTTAGCCTCCCAACTCTCACATTTACACTGAATTCAGCTTTTTTTCCATGCACGATCCCAGTAAACAACATTTACAGCTCACAGAGCCCACATAAAGACTATCAACAAAAACACATCATGTGCATTCACAAGACATCTGGCATTATTATTATTTTTAATTTAGTGCTTACTACTGTCAGCTTCATTTTCAACAGGACCACTAACAACATGTTAATACTTCAGCATAAAGCAAATCTACTGAAGTGATAAAAAAAAAAAAGACATTTCCAATTTTTGCAGACTGAAGTTTTAAGATAAAGCAGAGCACCTACATAAAATATAATCCTTCAAAATCTGCTGCTGCTTCTGCCATATTATTCATTTGGGAACTTTTAGTTCAGAAGTCAGAGATGTGCTTAGGCGGATATCCGATCATTTCCTGGGCCTCATCCCAAATTTCTCTAACATTACTCACTTTTTTTGTGCAGGAAGAGGGATGAGGTTTTTATATGTAAAGGCAAAAGGGAGAAAGAAGTGTTTGCAGCACTACGTAGGAATTATAATGCTTAGGCTCAGACCTCTGGGTCCAAATGATTCCCACATATCCCACCCACAAAGGGAGAAAGAAATCAGGCTGATGCTCAGACTTCTCTGCCTTTGCTCTGCTTGGGACCCGGGGATGAGCTGGGACCTCCCCAGGCCACCCAGACGAGACCCCCCAGCACTGGGCAACAGATGCTCAGCCCAGAGGAAGATGCTTTGCCTACAAACATCCCAGCAGCGACCAGCAGCATCACCTCTGCCTGCAAGCCTCCCTGCAGGGAATTACCCTCTGCTCTGCTTCAACAAGCTGAATTGCCTCAAAGCAGCCTTAAGCCAGGAACCACCTGCCCTTTCCCAAAGCAAAACACCTCCCCTTCCCCCAAGCAAGCGAGGGGACCATCTGATGCAGCACTGGCATCACCGCTTTCAAGTCACAATCCCTTAAAAATTAGGCCAAACTGCAAATATTTTTATTCCTTTTATCCTGCCTGACTGCAGGACAATCTGGACACAGCGATATACTCACCCCCCACCCCCCCAAATGCACTTTTGAAGTGATTTTATAGCCCGTTTTTGGAGGCACAGGCACTGCAGAGACCACAGTTCAACCCTCAGATTGCATGAACCCAGGCAATGCCGATGCTCCGTGCCTCAGTTTCCCCCCAGTGTTATCCACTGGTACCCAGACCCTTCGGGACACACATCCCTCCACGTTACTTAAAGGACGCATCTCTGCCTGCCTGCGCTGGGGTTTCCCATCATGGCCAGGTAGCAGGAAAACCGTCCGGAGGATGGCAGGCAGCTTTCCCCCAGGATGCCTGCAAGGCAAGGGTTTAAAACAGGGGTCAATGCATGGAGGTAAAGCCGCGACAGAAAGGTCACCCCGGCTGCGGAGCAATTGCAGGGAGGGGGTTAAACGCTCGCCCGCCCCAAATCCCCTCTGCAGGGCCCTGCATTCCTCTGCTCAAACAGCGTGCTGGGCTAAAGCTTTTTTTGCTCACTGTTTCCATGCCTGGTCATGTCCTGCATCCTGGATTTGGTGAACATTTTAATAGCTCCTATTAATAGGCAGAGCAGGAGCTGGAGAGGCACCAGCTGCTCTGGCCAGTCACACCTCCGAGGAGCCGCAGGGCTGTCCCGCTGCAGGGCAAGGTGCTAAAAATCGAGGCAGAGGAACAAACAAACAAACAAACAAAAGTAAGCCCTGCTCACCCAAAAGCGTTTGGGATCTGCACTTAATGGCAACATGCCATTTTTTACGCATCTCCTGCAAAAACATCTCCCATTCCCTGCAGGTCCAAGAGCAGGGATGAGGGATGTGCTGGAGACCGCAGCACGTTCCCCAGGGACTCGAATGAGTCGGAGTGTGCACGTGTGTCCCCATCACCAGGATGGAGTTGTGACCTTGTTTCACGGGATCTCACCAGGCGCTGCAAGAGGCCAGATGGACCGTCTGGCCAATTGAGTTAATTAAAGCATTTTTCGGCAGCGATTAACTTCCAGGCGCGCCGCTCCGGAGCGGCTCCAGCTCCCTCCAGGGAGCACAGGCCACACCTCAGGAGCAGCAGCAAAGATGGAAAAAATTACTTAGAAGTACTTACTGATGGCACCGAGCTGTTTCTCAGCAGCATTTGCTGACTCCAAGCAACTTAAAAAATAATTTAAAAAGACCCCAAACACCCCAAAACCCAGAAACCCCCAAAACCTTCATTTATTTTTCACCTCCAGGCTGAGCAGGAGAGACTCCATGTGCCCAGCAGAGCTGGAGAAGACCCAGGCAAGGCGGATGAATGCATAGGAGGAAACCGACCACCCTGATGTCCCATACCCAGAGCATCTTTCCCTTGGTCCAGTGCAAAGCAGACGTGATAAGCTCCAGGAAGCGAGCAACACTGCCTGTAAGTCCTAGGATGATAAACTGGTCAAGGCCAGAGCCGGCAGCACGGGCTATCCTTTTTGCTGACGAAGTAATCGCCATCTCCTAGGGACAGTAAACACTTTGTCTGTTTGCAGCCCTTGCCCAGAGATAACCAAGCAAAACGCTTGTGAAGGCCAAAAGAAAGACTTGCCTTGTGGCTGCTGCTGTTTTGCTCCCCGACAAGGATGGTTGCCACAAAGTGCTGGAAAGGAGCTGTGTCCTGGGAAGCTGGTATTAAAAAAAACAAACCAAACCAAAACCACCCAAAAAACCACCCAGCCTGTTGCTGGGGACCAAGTGCTTTCATCCCCTTTTCGCAAAACACCTACTTGTCCTCCTCCATCCGAGCAAACGTGGTATGAATGCCTACAGAAGTACCACCCGTATGGAGGCTGCTCCAATAAATCTGCAGCCAACAGCATCCACAGGTGAGCTGGAGCCAGCGCTCAGGAAGACAAGCTGCGGGATGCACCCCCCCATCTCCTCCTCTCCTTTTGCAGGACACAACCCCCCATCTCCTCCTCTCCTTTTGTGGGACATACCCCCCCCAACGACTTTTTTTCCTAACTCCAAACCCAATGAATTGCAAAAGACCCGTTGCTCCCAGCCCACGTGCAGTAGGAAATATTCCCTGCGCTTTCTTACGGACTTTAACAGATCAATCTGCACCAGGCACACGCACAGAAAAAAATACTAAGGATGTTTTTTGTGAGTAAGGGGGTAAAAAAAGCATGGAGGGGTTTGGGGCAGGAGGCACGGTGCTTGGGGGAGAGAGAAGAGCAATTTCCAAGGCTCAGTTTGCATGCACGCTGCCGGCTGGGAAACGCTTCTCATGCCTGCGGAGAGCAACCCCACCCCGGCACAGCTAATCTGATGGCAGGTTTTCAATGCCGCAGCCAGGATGCGAGGGGCTGGGGAGGGAGGCTGGCGAGGGGGGGAGAGAAAGCAAGGAAATGCCACAGAGGTGAGGACGCTTTTTCTGGCCGGGCGAAAGCTTGTTTTGTTTCCCTCCCTTCAGCTAGCTGCCATTTTCCGGAAGCTGGATCAGTTACAAAAAAATAAAAAGTTTCTCTTTGTTTAATTATAGCTGTGGTAGCCCTTGCGCCGAGGGACCCAGCATCCCCCCCGGCTGCTCTGGGAACGGATGCGAACGAAGACGACGGCACGGCAGCAGGGAATAACACAGGAGTTAAAGCTTTAACGTCTCCCAGAAAGACGTGACCCCATCCCAAACAGACTATTTTTACTCCCGGAGGTATGCGAGACCTGGGAGACTTCGGTCTCAATTCCCTGTGCGACCACCACATCAGTTACTCAAATTCCTGCTCTTTATGCTCCTTTCCTCCACCCTTTACCTGGTGTAGGTGACTTCTAGATGGACAACTCGAGCATCTTCGCCTGCCGCACTGAGCAAACCGACGGACACTCCGGCCGGCGCTTGCTGAAACCACGTCTGCACCGATGCCAACCTGCAGCCAAGAGGTCCAACTGACCCCATCCGTGGGCTTATTCCAAATTCAACCCCCCTGACTCAACGTAACGTGGCTCACGCTCCCTCCTTGAGCCCCAACACTTTGTTGGCGCAGTGCCGTCAGGCTGGCAGTGCTGAGCAGAACGTGCTGTGGGCCACCATCACAGGGGACCATCACAACCGGCAATGAACCTTGCAAAGCCCTCACCGAGCTCGCCAGCAAGCTAATGGCAGCAGCGACCATAAAACGTCTCCTGCCTTGCTCTTCCACTGACCGAGCCAGGGATGCACCATTGTTCAACTCTGAAAAAGCCTTTTCTGTTCCTAAGGAAACAGCCAGCATCGTTCCAACAAGGCCACACACCATGCAAACACTTTCCCCCTAAAAGATGACCTAAAGCACTTTATACAGGCGGCTTCTGGATCTACCCCCAGAAAGCAAGCCAGGGAGAAGGAAAGGATAGCTTTGCACTGGGCTTGTTTGCAGCGCAGGATGAGCAACCCAGCCTAACGACTACATACCACAGCCACGTTTCTTTTCTGTGTCGAAAGGGTGTTTTCTGGAGTCAGCTAGAAAACATCTGGTTTTGCTTCCTGGCAGCGATCTCCCCCCTTGAAAATGATGGGACACTCCCCAGGGCAACCCTCCCACAGGGCAGGAGGAGGGGGCAGAGGAAGCAACCGCAGAGTCTGCAGAGAACTGTGAAGAGGAAGGGCTTTCACATTACTATTTTATTATTATTATTATTGTTATTATTATTATTATTGTTATTATTATTACAGCTTTCCCCCCGTCATTTAACAGGACTACAAACCAGACATGCATTACTGTCCCTCCAATTTGTGCAAAAGCACCCAGATGATGAAGAAACACAGGAGAGATTAAAAAAAAAAAAATGACTCAGCCACCTTCCGCCTTTGTATTTTAATATGTACAGGTTTGAGGCTACGAAGTTGCTCTCACATCCATCATCCGCACATGCAGACAGCGTGCGTCAGCCGAGCCGTCACCGGTGAAGAGATGGGACGCAATGGGCACCGCCTTCCTGCTGATGGGTCTGAAGCAACACCTCGTCCCGGCAGAGCAGGAGCACCTATTCACGTAGGAGCATGCAGGAACACTTAGCCTTAGGACCTGCAAATTCATTTTCTTCTATCGGTAATGAGAGCGTTACGCTCCCCAGCAGCCCGTTGATACACCAGCTGGGAATGACTACCTCTCGGCACTGAAAATAAACCCTTGCACAAATCCAAATTAAATCAGCAGGTTAAAAATAGAAATATTTCACATGGGGGTGGGGGGGGGACTGGCCAAAGGGTTTGTAATGGAGGAGCAGCAGACTGACCAGCCCATAGACACTGCTAGGCTTCCACCAAAAAATGGGATTAAAGATAGTAGATGCTGCTTGTGGGACTCCAGTGATTTCTTCAAAAAACATGCAACTCACCCAAAATGTCAACATCCCTAGCAGATGTCAAAAATGTGAATCCAAGGACAGGATGAAAGAGAGTTGGAAGTTTTCTGGTCAGCTCTTTGACCCATCAAAACCCGACTTCACCCTGGAAACACCATCAACATGCACAGGGGAGCGTGGCTGCCTGCCGGACCTGCAAACCGCCTGGAGCAGTGAAGGGGTTTTCATGAGCTCCTTCATCCTCCTGTTGCTGTGGGCCATAAGAATACACCCCTCTCCATACTCCCACATTTTTCTTTACAAGCCCAAGGGAGCATAAATACACTGAAATCACTTGACTCCAAGGACCACCGGGAGAAATTAAGGACTCCAGGCTGCAGTGAGGACCATAGGAGGGGATAGATGCTACAGGTATCCTCAAAAATTATCGCTCAGCGTGGCTCTGCGGATGGTTGTTGTGTTCCTGGAACTGGCACATCACTCGAGCATTAAATGAAAACCAGATGCGACCATCTGACCTGCTGGGAGCAAGTCTCTCCGCCTCATTTAGAAAGCCAAGGCTCTGCACTGGAAGGAAAGGGGCTTGTCAGGACATGCATGTGCCCACTGGAGGACCTGCTCCCATCAGCCAAAGTTACAGGTCCTGCAAGTGCTTTCTCCTTTTTTATTTTTAAAACCCAAACATTACTTATGGCCACAAAGTGAGCTCAGGCTGCAATTCACACTTTTGAATTTAATAAACCCTGCAGCTTTGTAATTAAGAAGCAAGGCTGCCCTTGCATCCCCGTACCGACCCTTCAGGTCCTTCAGGGAGAGAAACCAGACCCATCATCCCCGTGAGGAGCAACCCTCCCGCTGCTCCTCAGCGCACCCCAGGGTTTCGCTGCCCCTCCGGGGATTGCTTCCAAGTCACGTCCGCGGCGGGCAGCAGGTTTTTCCCCGTGCCAGCTCCAAGAGGTCCGCGTGCTCCCTGCCCCAGCCAAGGCTGGCACGGTGCTTCTGACGTCTTCTAACAATGACCGCCCTGTGCCCGAATGCTGGCCCCTCAGCAGGGTTAATGCAGGGATTGTTTGCGCCGCGCTTGGAAGGAGAGAGCAAAAGCAAACCATCCTCCGCTCGCACAGGGACCAGGAGTGCTCAGGTCCTGAGTGGAACGACAGGGGACTCGTTTTGTGCTTTTTAAGCGAAAACGTCATTCTGCAAATTTTAGGGAGCTGCCTGGATGGGTCCATCAGCTGGCGCTGACAGCGGAGATGCCTCCCGTACTGCACCGGGGCATCGTTCAGAGGGCAGGGCACCCCAGGCAGCACCCAGCTTCGCGGCCGCACATTGCTCTTGATAAACACCTTGCTGAAGCCATCACCTCCCACCCCAGGCTGTCCCTTTGCAAGCCTACATAAAATCCCCTGCAATGAACCCACCAGCCTGGCACCGGGCCTGGGGGTATCGCCGCACACAAAGAAGGAGCAAGCTATCTGTTTGGCACGCACAGCGACACGTGCGTGACACTACCGAAGCCACCTGACGTTTGCCCCTGTCACATTGACTCCAGGAGGTCCCAACCAAGCAACTTTTAAGACCAAACCAGACCAAAAGCCCTGCAAGGATAAAGCACTGAAGAACATTTTGCTGTATATATTGCAATGTATATGTTCCATTTCATAAGCACAAACAGATTTTCCAGCAGATCGATCCCCCTTTTTCAAACCTGGCTCGTCGCTGGTCACTCAGGAAGTCAACATGGGGCTACAAAACTCCTCCGAGAGTTGCCATCCACAGCCAACGTGCAAGAGATGCTCAGCCCTCTGCTGAATGCTTGGGGATCCCCTCCACTGCTGTGAACACCCTCTCCATGATGCTGCTGAGTGCCTAAACACCCAGTGAGGACCACCCTTGGTCGAGCATCACAGCCAGCCCTGTCAACCCTTTGCAGGGATGGCAAACCTCTGACCTGCTGGAAACCCATCCCACCTCCTTAACATCTCCCAGGGAGGCTCCAGGGCAGCCTGCAAAGCTCGAGTGTTTTCAGAACGCATTTTGGAAAGGAGAGAAAAGGCAGGTGCCAAACGTAAGGTTGAGAGACTCCAAGGTGAGGTTATTTGCATTCGTTTCTGTTTCAGCTGCCGTCAGAAATCCACCCACCAAACCAGGTGATGCAACTTTCAGACCTCTTGAAAATAAGAAGAATAAGGAGGATGCAAATTCCCCTTCAAGTCCTGACCTCTACAGCTGCTAGCTCCCTTTGCACAGACAGGCTTCTGTGATTAAAAGCTTCTTGCCGTACTTAAAATGTTTTTCTCATTTAAAAAAATGCAGTGTCTAAACCATCTCCTTAACATAGATACAAGCTCTTCTGATCAACCCCACCAGGCTAAAATAAATATTTTGCTTCACAAATAGTTTTCCTCTCATTAAAATGAAAACATAATTAGGATGTCAAGCACAGAGGCAAGCAACGGCTGCAATCACTCCACGCAGCACTGCGCTGCTCAGGCTTTATTTGATTAAAAGTAACGACGCTGCTATTTTTGAAAAGCACGCTCTCTTCCACAGCCCGACCGGAGTTATTTTGGAAATATATATATGGAAAGCTGGCATCTTTGCCAGCAAAAAATCCTCACCCGGGAGGACACACGCTCAGCGGAGGCTGCAGGTCCATGGCATGGGGCACCAGTGAGCATCACGGGCAACTGCATCCTCCTGCTGCTCATGGCCAGGAGGTTAAAGCTTGCTGTATGAAGAGCACAGTGACCCTGTGCGAGTGCCTAACCACTGGAAAGGGTGAGAGAAAAGGAGAAAAGAGAGGAAAAGGAGAAAAGGAGGGAAAAGGTGCTACCGGAGATGTTGCATGAGGGCACCTGTGCAAGGTCTGGTGCTGAAGCTGCCATGTGGGAGAAAAAGACAGGATGAGACGCAAATATTCAGAGCTACAAGACATCCCTGGACGACATTACTCTTAGTATTACGGGGGTTTTTTTGTTTTTAAGCAAACCTGAGCATCCCATTGCTCAGTTAGGCAGTAGGAAATAAAGGATGAGTTCTTCTTCCAGAGTGGAGGAGGACGTTTCACTATCTAGGCACAGATGTCAACACAACGCGTATCCCCCTCCAACCTCCACCCAAACTGCCACTCTGCTCGTTAAGAGCTGTAACTTAATTATTACAAATCTCAGGTAGCGTTAGCCAGGAAGGGTAGGCTGAGGGGCCGTGACAGCCACTACACATGCTTCCTCAGCATCCCCAATGCCAGAGCACAGATGCTGCACTAGGCATTTGTGTGCTCTTGCATCCCACACCCCTTTACACCTCTGGGTCCATAACAGGCTTCAATGCAACGTGGCTTTACCTAGGGCAGAGGCACAAAACCGCATCACAGTTGCCACCATCCTGCTTCGTACTGAAGTTGCTCCAAGTGTAAGGACCGCCGAGCTGCCCTCCTGGGCGAGACATTTACTCCTGAACAGCTTTATAGCCAGGGATCCCCCCAAAACCCCCAAGGGTACCCCAGTACCTGAGCGCAAGGCTGCAACACGCCACCACCGATTCATGCCTCCCCGTAACACACCTTCTGCACGAGTCCACCTCTCCTGCCGAACGCCGTCCTGCGAGCAACCCTGCTGCAGCAACGGCCGTAAACCAAGCCTTGAATAGCATCCCCTGCTTGCAAAACAACCCCCCCGCCCCGGGCAGTCAGCAAGGAGCAAAAAGGTCAGTGACCCCATGACATCAGCGAGCCTCGACTGGGCAAGCCCTTCTGGAAAAAAGAAATACCGGTGCAATACTGTTAAAAAAAGCCCCGAACTCCCAGGGAACGGCCCACCCGTGGCCGATGAGATAAGAAAGGAAAGAAAAGCCAGCCCAGCCTCCTCCAGCCTCAGCTGGAAGACATCATGGCAAGTTTACGGGCCAGACACATCAGGAAACGCTTGCGCCTTGTCCCCAGAGTCCACTCGGTCACACCGCCGTGCAAAAAGCCCCCAGCGTCTGCCCGGCTGGCCAGGGTTCCCCGCTGGGTGCGGGGGTGCCAACCCTGGGACCTGACCCCCATCGCCCCTGTCCCACCCCGGCAGCGCCGGCGGGACTTGGGGGACAAGAGGCAGGCCGCTGGGGCCAGGCCAGCGAACACGAAGCGCTCGCAGGGTGGCTAATGCACAGGCAGGCGGGCAAGCTCCCCCCTAAAGCACGCGACACTTGGGGCGCAACCAAAAGTTTCTCGTGTCCGTGGGGCAGCAGGAGCGGGGCAGACCGCCCGGAGCACGCACTGCCGGGCTAGTTCCCACCTCGTGCAAGCCAGGCTTGCACGGTGCCGGCACATCGCGCTTGCATGTGTGTGCACGCTTCTGCCACGGTGCACACATGCGGACAGCAACGCCGGCTCGGAGGGCGATGCTCGCACACGCGTGTCGCCCGCACACGCCGTACCCACAGTCGCACGGCGTTGCACACGCACACGCACTCGCGGGGCACGGCAGGCGCTCGCAGAGCGTTGCACGCTGACACGGACCGCACGCTTACTTGCACGGCACGGCAGGCGGCACACCCCCCCCCCCCCCGCACGGCGCTGCACAGGCACACAGACCACACGCACGCTGGCACGGCGGGCGGGCACACACCGTTGCACACCCGCACGGCGCAGCCGGTCCCGGAGCTCCCCACGCCCTAACGCCGCCCGGACGGAGCAGCCGGAGGCGCGGAGCCCGGCTGCCCACACCGACCGACCGACCGACCGTCGGACGCCGCCTCCCAGCGCTCCCAGCCGGCGGGTAGAGGTCGGGGATGCGGGGGAGGACGACACACGACTCCCGCCGCTCGCCCGCCCGGCGCCGCCGACACAAACTTTTCCCCGCCGGCGGGGCGGCACCGGGAGCCCCCGGCGGAGCCGCAGACGGCGGTGGAGCCGCTCCTCACCGGCGGTGCCTGCCTGCCTGCCCACCCACCCCCACCCGGCAGCGCGGCGCTTACCTGGGAGCGGATCCGAGACCGGGACCGGGACCCAACCCCGCTCCGCTCCCGGCTCGCGCCTCCTCGCCCGGCACGGGCCGCGCGCGCGCC
>JAVJGG010000001.1:11319239-11357637 GCA_035590195.1 Aviceda cuculoides
GTCAGGTGCACAACAGGCGGCGGGGGGGGAAGTGTCCTCGTGCAAGGGGCGGTGCTCGTGCAAAAGGGGCGTGCAGGGGGCAGCCGTGCAAAGCAAGCGTGCACGAGGGGTGTGGGAGCACGTCGTGCAAGAGGCGATCCTCGGGCAAACCGGGCGGGCGCGGGAGCTCTGGGGGTGGGTACGCTCGAGTCCTTTTCCCTGGAGAGCGGGTAATTTAGGTTTTGTGGGTTTGGGGGTTTTTTTTTGCATTTTCGTGCGTTTTTGTAAAGGAAGCGAAGCCTCGTGGTGCAGCCTGTGTTGAAGCTCGCTGTGCTGTGCCGCATCCCTGGGCTATCTGGGACGGGAGCAAAACCTCCCCCAGTGCTTCTCTCTCGGGATGGGAAACACAGGAATTCCTGCAAGAGGGAAGAAACATGGAGGAAACACCAAAACAAATCTTTATTCGCAATAAAGCAACAAGTTGCACAACCCAATTTCTGGAGTTAAGCACGGTTCAAGAAGGCAGTTTCAAAGCTTGCAGTGGCTCCGACCCCGAGGCAGCCAAAGCCAAAAAAAAGCCTTTGTGCTCGTTAAAACCCAGCTCCTAATTGAGCATCCCACCACCCCGGTGCTGCCTGGGGTTGCGCTGCCCAGCTGCGTTAGGAAATGGGGTACCAGGAGTGAGAAACACAACAGGTTGGGGACGGAAACACCGTGCAGCCGGGGAAGGTGGCCGCAGGTACCGTCGCAGTGGCCACCTCGTTTTGCAACGCTGCTGGGAAGAGCAGCTGGGCGAGAAATACTGGGACAAGTGGGTCTTGTACGCAGAAGGGCCCGGGCTATGCGAGCCGCCGCTCTTCCTACCCCCGCCTTGTTTTTTCCTGGGTTTAATCGGGATCCGATGATTAAATTTCCTCTTCCTGGTGTTGGCTCCTCCTGCGCCCAAACTTCCAGCGCCTCAGAAGGAGCCGAGGATTTCGCCGGGGTGAGACGAAAGCCGGGCAGGCAGCCGGGGCTGCTGCGAGGCCTCGTGCGACCAAACCCCCTCCCCGGTGTCAGCCGGGGCTCCGCGGCCTCATCCAGCCCTTTCGCTGGCTTCGTTTAGTGAACGCAAATGAAACGAGCCATGTAACCACTTCAAGGCACCCTTGGGAGCTCATTTCTGTTGCATTGTTTCGGGCGGTTTGGGGTTTATCAAAGGAAAGCTCCCCGCAGCCGGATGGCCCGGTTCTCTAATTGCAACGGGGCATTTTCATCTCGCTTTGCTGGGGGAAACGGTTCAGACGGCACCCGCGAATGCGGGGTTTGCCGGCAACACTGGGGTGCAGCCGGGCTGGGTGCTGCTGCCGTGCTGGAGGGGGGTGCTGTGTGGGTGGCAGGGTGCTGCTCCCGTCTGCACCTTGGCACCAAGCCTGGGGCACCCAGACCGAGGTGCTCCTCTTCCCTCTGCTTCTGCACGTGTTGTGCAAAACTCATTAACGGCATTATTCGAGCTGCCGATTTATTTCTCTCTGACATCCTTCGTCTGATTTCATATCTTTCTGATACAGCAAAGTCCAAAATGACTTGTCTTATTAAATGTTTTTATATTAGATATACTAAAGTATCAAATCTTGCTGTGGAAACAGCTTCCGATGCCAACCAGCTGACATTTCACAACATTTGTTGTCCTGCTTTCGCTCTTAAATGAATTAGTCTGTGTCAGAGGTAAATCACACTGTCCTCTCCCATCCCTGACAAAGTTTGAATCGACTTTTTTTCTTTGCCTCCCAAACCCCAGTTTATTCTTACTCATTTTAATTATTTCCTAGATAGGTGGAGCCCTGAGAAGTGGTGGTGACGATCTCTGGATCGTCCCAAGCTGACGGCTTGAGTGGCTTTGGGGACAAAAGTGTCTTTTCCGAGGAGCTGGCTACTGGGCTGGAGGAGGTGTACGTGCATCTAGAGCTCAGCCGGCCTCGTGATCCCTCTGTGGTAAACCCACATCTCCAGGCGGTAAAACTGCATTTGAACCGTCGGCTTAATTGAAAATCAACAATTTATGCACGACGACTGCTGCCCATCCTGGGAGCTGCTTTCCCCGTGCTGAGGATGCACATTAGGCACGGCTGCTGGTGGGGAAGGTCTGGCCGAGCCTGGGGTGGGGGGACGAGCATCCCATCCTGCATCTCATCCACCTCTCTGATTTGCAACAAGTATTTTGCAACACCCAGAAGAAGCTGAGAGCAATAAGGGGCCAGGAGTTACTTGGTCACAGGGCGGGTGCTGTACGTGGCAGGGACCAAAATCAGTGGGTACGGAAGAAGATGCTCCCCCAGCATCCTTCCAGCAGGCACTGGTGTGGGCTGTCCCTGGGCTCCCGCCTCCCTGCCCTGCTCCTACCCCTCTCCTGCCTGCAGCTGCCTTCTCCTGCCACGTTCCCTCTGCTCCCACTGCGACCGCAGATTGCCGGGAGAGAGCCGGGCATGCCAGCATGGCAGCAGAGCCATCCCACCTTTGGATGTGTGCCATTCCCATTTCCCCTGCCAGGAAGCGATACCGGTGAGCAATTAGACCCGGACAGGATGCCCTAACAAACTCAGGCTTTTATATGGTGCTGGGAATTCATTTTGCAGGAGTTCCATGTTAAAGTTCAGTTCAAGACTTTCTCTGTCCATTCACCTATGGTGTTTGTGAAGCACTTACACAAAACCGAATGGTAATTGTCTCTGTTTGCCTAAACAGTGCTTAGGAGAAGGGCTGGTCCGGGATGACATGCCCGTGACTCAGATACATGAGTGTCTCCAGCTCTTTCAGAAACAGAAGGAATCATCTTTGCTCTGATGCTGCCTTTGAAATTGCAGATAGAAGCTGGACATCTGCTTGTCTTGGAGGAAAATCCTGAAACGAGCTGCTCTGCAAATGAGCCCGGGTCTGATGAGCACCGAACCCTGCAGCACCAATCCCCTCACCGCAGCTGAGAGTGCAGGAGGATGCTCTTGCAGGTGCAGTGGTGGCTCAACCACTAATGTTGAGGTCCTGAAACCTCACAGGTGGGAGCGTTCCCAAACCTAAGCCTAATAAAACCTACTTCCTGAATGGAATCTTAATAAAATCCCTTGGTGGGAGTGTCTGAGTTCCTGCTGCAGCCCGCATTTGTTGCAGCCTGTTGCTACGCGCTGGAGGGAGCGCTTTTTCCATGATCCTCCAATTTTGGTAGGAGTCCAGCAAATCCCTTTGCCTGTACCGTGCTATAGATTGCTTTCTGGAGCTGGGGAAGAGAGTGCTTGGCTGCCAAGGTACGTTTAATAATGCTTCATTAGTACAGTGAGCCCCGCGAACTCCCTGGGGTGAGCTCTTCCCAGGCCAATCTTCCTTTTGCTGCGAATTAATTACAGCCACGATGGTTAATGACGAGGGAGAGGGATAGGGATAGCTGGCGGTTTTTCATGTCCCTCTTGGTTCATGCTGTACCAAGACAGATCTTCTCCTCTGGAAGTGGGTGGCAGAGCTATTGCTGCCTTCCTGGGAAGCAGGGGCTCTTTTTTTATTTGCATCCCTTGGTAGGGAGCAAGGCAAGCTCTGGAGCATCGCTGACATAGGCGGCACTTACAGGTGTTTGAACTCTGGTCTGGGTGCTTGGGTTTTATGACTAGGATAAAGTAAATAAAGGATTCAGACGAGATTTATTTTGTATGTATAAGTTTCTTGCTTCAAAACCAATTACCCGAAAAAGTTTCTAGTAAATAAATCTCAGTGCATTTGGAACTGGCAAACAAAACATTGTCTTCCTTCTGCCAGATGCCCCAAGTGGATTTTTTCTGCTTCATTTTCTGAATTAGATTACACTGGGCTGTAATGAAAGCAGGGCAGATTTACTCCTCCGACACTCATCTCCGCTTCAAACGTACATTTACCTGATTTGTTTTTGTAGCTGGAGTCTGGAGGATTTTTTTCCATTCCTTCCTCGGCCACATGCTGTGAACATTACACAAGGTCTCCATCCATTGCAATGGCTGAAGGCGAAAGCAGCGATTTCCTACGCTGTATTTGCAAGCCTGGCCCCTACTTTTGCTTTTCCTCAAGACTCCCAGCACAGCATCCCCCAGACACATTTGCTGGGGTAACCACTGCACTGCAGCAGATGAGTACCCCCTCCCATCATAAATTTGGGGCCATGTTGGTGCCGAAGGGGGAGGAAAGTTGCGGGATGGGGAGGCTGCAAGTGACACATGACCACTGTGCAAACCGCTCAGCCCTTGTGTACGATGTTTGTAAGGTGACGGTAAACAGCCAGCCAGGTGACGATTGCTTCCTACTAATAACAGGGATTAGTTTTTTTAAGCCTGATGAGGAAGTGCGCAAAGCAAATGACAGGGCTCCCGGAACAGCTTTTAATTTCTTTGGCTGCCTGGCATCGACTGACTGACTGAATGAATGAACGAAAGCAAGCAAAGAGTTGGAGGTGAGAGATAAGAGATTCCCAGAGACCGGCCTTGCACCTTATGCAGTCCTCGAGGTAAAACCTACAGCATCCTTCCTCCCTGCCACCATCCTCCTCAGTTTTGCAGCAGCCTTTCACACTGTTCCTGCCCTCATACATCCCTCATCCTTGCCATCGTGCATCAAATGGTGCAACTCTTACCTGCTGCTCGCTCTGCCCTGTGGGGAGGGATGGGCTGTGGAGTTTGCTTTGGGGAGCTTTGCACCGTGCATGCATCCTCAGCCTCCCTCGCCGTATGGCAAAATCCTTTATTGTAACCAAAATCCTTTATTTTAACCAACCATTTCCAGTAAATAGCACTCTTCATTTTCCCTCGTCACCCTTTCACTAGAAGCCAGGCAATCCCCTGTCCATACCTGCCACCCTGGCTGGCCAAACCAAAGTGCCAATTGCAATGGCAAGATTCGCGACCCACGAGTTAAATGCTACGGTTTCCCATAGAGGGTTTCTTTTCCTCCTCGAGTCCAATTGCACGAAATAAAACAGCTTTTGTTTGCAATGGAGATTCTCCTGGCAACAGAATGACGGAAGCTGCAAAAAATGCCAAGGCTCAATGACAGCTCTATCTAAAACTAACCACCAAGATGAGTCTTTTTTATCATCATTAGGGAAGCGCCAAGCTGATGGAAAAGGGTAAATCGCTACTGTTTATGATGGCTTTGTAGATGGACAAATATCCCCGCCTAGCAGAGGGGGCGTGCAAAAGGGCACAACTATCAATGCATTACTGTGAACCTTGAAATGAGGTTGAGAGATGAGAGATGGGCTCCAACCTACACACCTCCACCTCCAGTGAACTGACAAATTTAGCTGAATTATGGGATTTGCAAGGACTGCAAATCTGTGAAGACTGCAGTCTGTGAAGAGGCTCCAGCAGATTTCTGTGGGTCTGGATCAGGCCCAGAGCATGCAGGAGGGAGTTAGAGGAGCAGAAAGCCCTGTTTTGCAGCCATGGGGGACTTTGGTCTTCAGTCCAGTGTCCTTCTAGGCTGCCTTTCTGTGTCCCTCAGAGGCTCAAAGCAGCCCTTTCTCCACCAGTTTTGGCTGCTGACTCTCAAATTTCCCCCTACGCATCTAAAGATCTTCTCTGGGAGAAACACACGGGGAGCAAGAGCCATTTAACGGTGCTGCTGAGTGATGCACGTGTCATTTACTTCCTTCCATCAAATCGCTGCCAGACCCCTTCCAACTTTCAGGCAGCACCGTGATAAAACGGGACTGTTTCCTCATTTCAATAGTGTAAGACACAGTAATTTCCCATGTTCAGTGATGGGCAGCCTCATTTATGACGTTTGCTGAGTTCCTGTATTAATCAATGTGGTTAATTGAATTGATAATTGCACCGGCTTGTGTTCAGAGCAGCTGTTTCACGTCTTTAGCCCCACTTAATGTGACAATCTGTCAGAAGAGCTGCCTATGGTCTTCTCCACCTTGGTACAAGCAGTGGGAGATCCTGGGTCTCCCCACCATACACCAGCAGTGGCTTAGGGACAGGGAGAGGCATTCAGAAGATGCTACACTGCAGCCATCAGTCTCATTTCTAGTGCATACCAGCAACTAAATCAGATTTGAACCCAAGGGCTGAATGCACCTGATACAAATACAGGGCAAACCCCAAAGCAGCAGCATTTTCTGCAAATTCATCCCAGGGACACTGGGTGCAAGTGTCCCAGGGTAAAAGGAGAGGATAAAAGTATCAGCACCTTTGGCTATTTGCTATTCACCATGCAAAAGGGCTCAGGACTCAAAAGATAAAGGGGTAAAATAGTAATTCCCAGGCCTTTAGAGGCACAGGAAAATGGGAGGAAGGAAAATGGGAGCCCAGAACCCAGAAGAGCTGAGAGCCATCAATCATGCAGTAATGAGGGCTGGAGCAAGACCTGCTGGAGCACATGCCCCATCAGCAGCATCACAGTGGCAGACAGAGGACATGCGATGATGATTTATGGCAATGTTATCTTCCCAAAGCAAACACCGCGTGCTGAGGACCAGGCAGCACAACCAGCACAGCACTTTCCCTCCTTTTCATATGGTTGATGGACACTATTTTTTTCCTTGCTGCCCCCATATGGAGGAGGGACATCCCTTCTTATCCTCCTTTTCCTACCTGCAGTCCCTGGGTCTTATTTACCAAAAATCATCCAGATGCTGGCAATTTGCATTTTCTCCTGGGTGTTTTTGCTCAGGCTGAAAAACTCCTCTAGGACGAAACTTGCGTCCGGCCTAAATGTCTTATAACCTGGGTCAGAGAGAGTTTGAAGTCTACGTCATCTGAAGATCTGCATGGCTGCTCCAGATATCATGCGCTCTATCTACCTGCTGTGTTGGTTTTAGGTTTCAGGCTAAGGTGATGAACCTTGTAAGCTTCCTCAGCAAAGCTGTCTCCAAAGGGATGCTTCTGCAGTCACCCTGACACCCAGGCACTCACACTGGGGCCAAAGGATTGCAAAGCTTTTCCTTGCTAAAGTTCACTAAAATTAGGAAAGTTTCACATGGGACATGGGGCTTCTCACCCTTCTTTTCTTCCTCAGTGTTGAGGGATATTTAACCATCAGGCGGGCGCAGGGTCTCAATTTTTCTCCTCCTCTGACATGCAAAAGCCCTGCGTGTGACCCAGGTGTTGCTCTGTGCAGTCCCATCCTGGAGATGCTGAGCACAGGCAGGACCTGGAGGGCACCCAGGGCCCTGCAGCATCAGATACCTGCAGACTTGGCAATCCTTTCTTTTTCTTAACTTTGGCTACTCTATATTTGAAGAAATGTCCCTGCTGACACCCTCGCCCAAGCGCTCTCTCCCCAGGGGCTCCTGCCCCACATCCCCTTTCCCCCGTCTCCTCCACTCTGGCTTCTTTGCTACCTTAACAGGTCTCTCACCCCAGCTACCCAAAACTGCCTCTGAGATAAAACTAGGGACGTTTGTTGCTGGGGAAGAGGGAGCAAAGGAGTGATGCTGATGTGTGATGGACCAGCTTGGAGCTCCTCTATTAGCCCCCAGCACCCTGGTTGGGTTTTAAATCCATAACCATGTGCAAACCCTCTCCTACAAGGCATTCTCTGCTCCCCTCCCTGGAGCAGCCCCCAAGGACACTGCTGCAGTGATGTTTTGTAATGGTCGTCGCTACCGGGCACGCGGATGCCTGTCCTAGGAGTTATTACACACTGATGAAGGCAAGGAGGAACAGGAGTCAGTTATATCATTATAAAATGATGTTAAATGTCAGATGCATGCCACAATGCCAGGTACTCTTCTGCAGAGCCCTCCACACATTGCACCATTTGTGGCTCTATTAACAAAGAGGGTCTTGTAAAAAGCGCTGCCTGGATGAGATTTAAGCCGTCAGAGATAACCGCTTGGCTGTTTCTTGCTTGGACCTCAATACCTCCTCTTGCGTGGTAAAACACACTTCCTTTCTGTACCGCCGGATTTGCTTTTCAATGCTTCATTATGTTTCAAGGTCATGGCGTATCGAGCAGTTTGCTCGACTGCCCTGGAAAGAAACGAAGTCATAAGAATTTTTTTAGTTTAATAAATGCATGCACAGAGCTTGAATTGCTTTCTTATAGACATGTAAAGGAGAACGGAAAGCACTTGGGTCTACATTTTTTTTTGCACTCCCTCTTTTGTAAATCCATTATTCGCACTCCTTTTCTACAGCGAAGAAATGCACGGCTCTCTTCTTTTCCAGCTGGCAAGCACTGGGTTCTCATTTAGTTTCCAGTGCCATGGGATTATTTGCATGGACGTTAAGAAACTGTACCCTTCACCGCAATAACGGCAGCAATTGGGCAACACCAGCCCAAAAGCTGAGCTTCGCCCTTAGCATCCATCAGAGGAATTGCCACCAGCAAGAACGGCATTATTCCTATTTAAAAAGCGGAAGAATTGGGGCTCGAGGTTGTTAAAGCAGATGGAGGCAGCATCGATTGAGCTGATTATGTCCTGGTGGGCACGGGGCAGAAAGGACTCGGGGCTCATGTGGTCTGTTCGTGCCATGGTCTGCACCGGGGCCAGCATTGCAAGCAAGGAGCAGACAGGAGAAGCAGGGCTTTGGGGCAAAATGTTGGTTTCTTTTAAATCAATGGTGAAATTCCCGCTGGCTTTGACCGCCAACCATAGCATGACGAGGACTTTGCAGACGTGCTGATGGTCAGGCCCGTAGCTGGAGCCTGTCTGATGGCATCCTGTTGCCAGCTTGTTTGTGATATTAATTAGGGCCGTGAGTCCACAGGGTTTTCAAGCTCTGTGGCTTAAATTCGCCGTGCAGGAAGAAGCAGGGATGCAAAGTTAATTCCCACTTCTAAAACAGGTCCCGTGTTATTTTTGCCTCTGACAACACTTGGATCCATCTTGGGTGATGCTGGGGCTCCCATTGCTCAAAAAGCATCTGTCAGAGCAGCTTTCTGTGGGACGCAGTGTTTCATGAGGCGTGGAAACTTTCCCTGTCGACATGCCATTTCTGTCGAGGCTCCAGCTGCAAAGCAAGATGGCCGGGCTAACCGGTTTTCCACCAGCAAATTTTTGGCAGATCTCCTGACACAAAGCCAAGGGCAAGCAGTTCTTGGGCGCTGGCATCTCACAGGGGCTGAGATCCTGCCGGCCCAGGGACAGTATCCCCCAAATACCCCTGTAAACCTATTTGCAGTCTTCCAAAGGTGAAGTTTATGCAATTCCTCCCCTTTTACAAATCTCACTTCCCTGGCTCTCGCAACTCATGGCTACTTGACCACTATGAGCTTTGACCACTTCCCTGTCCTGATGCTTGCAGGGGATGAGGTTCAAGCCACCATGCTGGCCGGCAGGCTGCTCTCCCCCCTGAGGAGGCTCTGGGGCTAATTGCAATCAAACCTGACACAAGCATGGCAATTCCAAGGATAAATATGTCCTGGCAAAATTTTATATCAAATAACATCTGCATTGAGAAGAAAGAATCTGTAAATGTCTCAGCGAGGAAAAAATTGCATGAGATTCTCATTTCTTATTAAACATCAGAAAGCCCGCATCGAGGGAGATGTAAAAGTCCCTAATGTGAGAAAAGCATCCATCAGACCATGCAGTCAGTCTCAGCTGCTGAAGAAGCCAGGCTTTGGTAGCTCTTCTGTGCTCATCCAGCTAGCAAGTGTGCAACGCTCACGTTTCCTGATGGTGATGGAAATGTGTTGTGCCATTACTGGCATTTTCCCTTTTAATAAAAATACATCAGCCCATCCTTAGCGCCTGCGGTGAGAAATACCTGGGGCTGACAGCTCTCTGATGGGGCCTTAGCTTCAGAAACAAATTCTCTGCTGTGATAAACATCCCAAATCCATTGCTGGGTGAGTTTTTAGAGACTTTGAGAAATAGAACGAGCAAGTAAACAAGCTGGGATTTTCCCCTGTGCATGTGGGAACGTCTCCAATGCAGCGGAAAGCACGATCAATAATTGAGTGAGAAGGCAAGCCACTCTGAGCTTTCACAAAGCACAGCCTGAGCATCCAATATTTATTTTCAAGCCTTAAATAATGTATCTGAAAATGTTTCTAACTGGATATTTTAAGGCAAACAAATTTATGTCATGAAAAGTTAATTAGGAAGAACATCTCTGAAGGAAAATCAATAACAGCCACAAAAAGTACCCCTCAGCTCTTCAATGCATCGGTCCTGTTCCTCCTCATAAGTTAGGGGGCAATCCTATAATTTCTAATTAAGGACTCATTCGCTATCAATTAGCCCATATAAGCAGATTTCACTTGCTCCCCAAGCTAAATCACTTAAGCCCCTTCATTTCCTCCTTGCTGCTGCAATGCTGGCCGCCAGCGAGGCGGTGTGGGGATGGGAGTCACGGGATGGTGTGGTCAGTCCTGGTTCTGCCACCAATTTCCCATGGGAACTTGGTGGAATAGGTTCATCCCAATGGGTTAGTTCACTCAGCAGATGCCTAGCAGCTACCTTAGGCAAATAGGAAAAAAATCACCCTGTTTCCAGAGAGGTGGGATTGGTTGGAGGTGGTGGGGTCTTGCATGGCATGGAGATGAACTGTATGCCTGGAGCAGTGGTCACAGGTGGCCCTCAGAGGGGTCCTGGGGCTCTGACAAGTGGAGGTACCACCATTAAGGACAACATGAGCAGGAGGTGAAGGGAACAAAGGTGCTCCGCTGTTGGGTCTCATGCCAGTGTATCCCACTGCTGCACCTCAAAACAGCAGTCAGCATGGGCATACGGGCAAGAGCTCTGTAGGAAGGACCTTGGCCAGGGCTGGCACGTTCCCACAGGTGTTTGTTTACACGCTGGCAGCAGATAAAGTATCTGCTGTTAAATCCACCATGGCTTTAATGCTGGCATGGACAGCCTTGTCCTTCAACATCCCCACCCCCCCACCCCCCCGCCATCCAAGGCATGAGAAAACACATTGCCGTGCCAGCAGTCAGCCCCAGGGATGCAAAGATCACATCTTTGATCCTGGAAGAGACAAGAGTCCTGACACACATCATCACGCGGCTGCCCTGCTGTAGGGCTGCCCCATCCCCAGCCCACACTGCAAACCTGGGGAGGGGGGACGGACAGACAGACAGAGCTGGCTGTCCCCCTGCAGCATCCCCAGCCATCGGTCTGTCTGCCACCCTCGGAGCACCCCAGGACCCAGCAGGAGCTCAGGGACAGGCTGCTCGGCGTGAGCCACCGCTGCCACGTCAGGCTTCTCGTTATGAAACCCAAACAGATAAGGTAAGAAAGGTTCATAACCTCTCATCACAGGACAAGTTTTCTCATCTCCAGCCTGGCTTTCCTGCCTCTGATGTTTATTTGCTGTTATATCCAGCATCCAGCAGTAGATGAATTGCCTCCGCTGGGATTTCAATTCAGTCTGATCAGAGGAAATTGGTTTTGACAGCTTTGTGACAGAAACATCTTGGGCCAAACTCACCCCTGGTTGAAGCTCCCTGGGGTCAGTGGGGCTGGATTTGACTCTGGCTGGCTGGGCAAATGCAAACCAGTAACAAAAAGCCTGGAACCAGTGTAACCTGGATCCAAAAGCATTCTTCCAGGTAGCAAGGGATGGTTTAGCCCACAACACCCTCAGGAGCCTAGAAGTCAGTGCGGGGAGAGAGAGAAGGACAGAGAGGCTGGCTGTAGCTGCATCGGGCTGTATGATGCTGGTGTTATCTCCTCCAGGGCTTCAGCTGGCACAGAAACACAGCCTTAAAAATCATAAGCTAACCCGAGGCAGCTAACCCCAGACCCTCCAATACGAATCGAGCTGAACCAGACAGAATCTGCTTTTCTAGGAGTTATTTCTTCCTGGGCTTTAAGAAGAAACAAGGTTATGCTGACACAGAGCTCTGAACATCCAAGTGTTACTTCTTGACTCCTTTCTTATGGCAAAGCTTTTGGGTCAAGGGAGGTTCCCCCGCCCCCGCGAAGGATTTGCAGGAGGTGGGAGGGCTGGGGAAACGCAAATGTGCTTTTCATGCCATGCTGTCCTCAGTTCAAAAGGCTTTCACCTCCCCAAGAGCACGTTCACTGCTCCTATCTAGTCACAGCAGCTCTTGTACTCGTCAGGAGCTGGGACAAACAGGAAAGCATGGACTTACTTTGATCACAGCCTTTAATGCTACAAGGCTGTATCTTACACTTGGTCGGTGTGAGCTGGATGCTGGAGAAGCAGGGAGCAGCCTCCTTGGAGGATGCTGAGGCTCCTAAATCCTCGAGGCTGTTTGTTGTGATTTCTGACTCAGTGAAAAGGCAGGGAGTCTCACAGGTCGAGGCTGACGGTTTCTCAGCAAAGTGCAAAGCTCCTTCCAGTGAGGACAGACGCTGGCAGCAGCCATGCAGGCAGTGCGGCAGGAGTCTGCCTGCTGGCTTTTGTCCTGATGGAAAGAACTGGCAAGAGTCGTCCCAAATTGGGCTTTAATACCACTGATGGAGGCTAACATTTTTTGGGGGGTAGCCGTGAGAAATCCAACTCGCAGGCTTGGGAAACTCAACTTGACACACAGCTTTAAGGCACCCCACCAACAGGCAGGCATTTCTGGAGCCCAAGATGTTGTCCTTGAGCAGGTCCAGCTGCACTTCTCCATCTCCCCTGATGGGCTCCAGGGGCGCAACATCAACCCAAGCTCAAGGACCTTCCCTTGGAGCCACAGCCTGGTCGAGGCATCAGGCCCATTTAGACCCAACTCTACCAACCCTTTTGATTTGGATCCGAATCCCTTTGTTTTTTCTCCTCAGGGAGCAGGGAACAGGCAGGAGGTGACAGATAAATGTTTATATGACAAACTGTTTGGGTTTGCTTGATGGTTTCATCTTCACGCCCCATGAAAGCCACAGCTGAGCAGGAAGGAGGTGTCATGTACATTCATTATTTACTTAAAAGAATTAAAAACATAAGCTAAATAATTTGGTTCCCTGCAGATGGCTTTCCTGCCTGGGCAGAATCAGGTGGCTCTTTTTGCATGTCTTAGCTTTTCAGAAAGTGAAAAACTTCAGGTAGGACCGCAGCAGTGATGTGAAAAGCCTGTATCCCTCCCAGCCCACCCCAGATGGACAACTTAGTGCTGTGGTAGTGGCAAACCTAATGTGCGTGTTGTAGCAGCTGTGATGAGATGGCGTTGTTGCAAACATTTTTACAATGCAATCTTGATTTAGGACAAAAACGCCATTTTAAAAGTGTATCAGGAGTTACATCCAAGCACCATAAAACTTCAGAAAAGCATAAATCTGATAGGAAAACAGTTTAAAAAATACTCTAATCTCACTCTTCTTTCTAAGCCAAATGCCATTCCCAGTTTTGCTGTCCATAATTCATCCATGCAGACTTCATTAAAGATTCTAGTAAATCATTTGCAGAGTCGGAAGCTTGCCAGTTTGCCTACAGATTAATGGCATGTTTCTCTTCACTGTTATTTTCTTTATTTACTTCAAACTGCATAAAAATAGTCAAGTCTGACTTACTCAAAATCAACAGCAGGAGCATGAATAATAGGAAAGTTTAGGCCTGGCCCATTTTGTAATTAGCACATTGAGACCTCATGGGCTTTTAGAATATGCTCATTAATACATATATAAACTGTTATTTGTTATACAAATGCAATTTTTATATATACGTATATTACATATTTTAAAAACTATGTATGTATATTTATATACACATTCACTTTAAAGCATATTAACCCCTCCCTCTGCCCCACCAAACCCAACAGCAGAGAACAGGACTTTTGCTTCTTGGGGTCACTGCTCACTTTCCAGATGGCAGCCATTGAGTCCAACACCTCTGGGACAGGGTGGACCACCCGGACAACAGATCTGTGTCTCCTGGTGGATCTGCCCAGCCCCAACAAGGACCTGTGACCTTCCTTGGACAGGAGGGAATGAGATGTCCCTTCCAGACCTGGCAAAAGTCACAATGGGCTTTCAGGTGTCCATACAAGCTGTGGGCCACTCACTTTTGGTCTCTTCACCTTCACTCAGTCCCGAAGAAGCAATTCAGCTATGTATTTTACATCCCTAAACACCACATCTTGCTCGAGTGGCATTTTCTTTAGTCCCAGGGTTTTGCCAAACTGTCTCAAGAGGCAGTCATCAGAGCTGTCAAACTCTCAACGTCCCCTTAGCAATGAGCAGCCTTCCTTCCGCTGCAGGGTCTGCTGCACCAGCCGTTGCTGAGCAGCAAATTCGAGTGATTCAGGAGCAATCACATCCTTTAAAGCGTAGATGCGATCACCTTTCCTGATTAGCGTCATGCTTCACTGGACTTTCTAACTAATTTACCATTAACATTCACGTCACTATCCATAAACCTATTTGCTCTTTGTTAGACAAGCCCGGTACATCATTTACTGAATGCATAAAACTAGATTTTTACCCATTTTTTTTGAAGTGTGGCCTGGGGAAACTGAACTTGCCATGTTTTTTACCCACTTTGAGAAATCAGCAATACTTTGGTCTGCCAGCAAAGCTGTAGTCAGCCTTTTCATGGAAGGGGATGCTGACAGCAATGGTCGTGCAGTGCAAGGTGGCTGGACCAAGGTGCTGCACACCATGGCAGAGATCACCCTCTCCATATCTGATGTCTGCATCTGCTGCAAAGCACCAGCACGTCGCCCACGCTCTCTTGGTCTTTCAGAAGACATCAGACCCAAGAAACTCAACCTATTCTACAAAATACGGGGAAAGATGTTACAAGGTGGTCCTAATTATTCAATAGACATAAGTAATGTCAGAGGGCTACTCTGCACAAAACCTGTTTGCCTAATCTCCTCATTTGAAAATGAATCTTTTTAAGTCAGAAAGGTGGCATGGTCCTGCCCTGCTCCTTCAGTCACCCAAACTGATCCCTCAGGCAGGAGCCGAGCTGGGAGAAGGGCCCATTCTGCTCCGTGCATCCCTGAAGGAGAGCACAGTGTCCTGTGATGGAGTAAGGGCTCACACACTGGACAGGCTTTTCCAAAGCCTCTCTAAGCCTCTTAGAGGAGCAAATCCCATTCATACCCTCTTCCCCCAGTGCACAGTATTTACCAGTGGAAGGATCCATCTATTCTAACTTGAACCACACCATGTGGCTGCTTATTCCTGTGCCAGAATAAGCCCCGTTCCTCCAAAGCCCATTATCCCAACCTTGTCAGGTGCTTTGCAGCACCCTCGGGTGCTGCTGTGCCCCTTCTCCTGCCTCCGGATGGAGGGCTGGGACATCTGAGCATGCAGACAAGGAGCGGTGACCTCGCAGGGTGGGCTGTCCTGCAGCCACCGCTTTCTCCTGCCTCTAGGAAACAAGGGGATCCTGCAAGGAGGACAACACGTTTGTTATGTGACACTATGGGGAAAGACCTGACATCTTGTGCATCTTCTTTGTCACCTGTTTACTGGATGCTGCATCCTCTGCTTGTACCTGTAGGCTCATTTGTCACCCCAAGGCCTTTCAGCACCACCCCAGAGCCTAACCCTGATGGCCACAGCCCACTCTCATTTGCACCAGCTTCATTTTTTCCTGGCTGTTTCAGCCTCACTTTCCACCCTTGGGGAGCAGATGCACAGCTGTGGATCTGCAGAAGCTGGTTGGGGATTTAGCAGGAGGTGCTGCAGGGATGGCTGCCATGTGGACTGTGCCAGCATTTCAAAGCTCAAAGTCAACTCTTTCTCCATCCATGCTCTCCACAGAGGACAGAAAGCTCCCGAGCTGCTCCTGCTGCCAGGGAAGGGCATGCATGCTCCCAGCAGTACTGCCCTGTGTACCACTCAGCTTTCACAGCTTCACGCATGGCCTCTCGCCTACCTGCTGCAACAGTACCTTCGGGACCATAGGGCTTGGACAACCCATGCAATAGCTCTGCAGCTCCTTTCCTCCATGCAGGGCTGGAAACAAAGCCAGGGAGCACGCCAAAGGGAAGCAGGGCTCCAGCCAAGTTTATGAAGCAAACAAGGAACAGGAATGGCAGCTCCACAGGATTAAAGGCATCTTGGTGCAAAGGATGCAGCTAGGTGCTCTTCCTCCACCAGTTTAGGTGGAAGGCGGGTGAAGCACCACTTGCAGCCAAGAAAGAAGATAACAAGAATATCAGGTGTGCTTACCTTCCCTCGAGGACAAGGTGGCTCCAAAAATCTGTGGCCTGAGGGGGAGAAGCTGTGATTGCCCTGCGGCTACACCTACAGGTGCACACAGTAGCACCCACCTCACTGGAGCAGGAGCTGTGCAGGGTGGGGGACATGGCCCACAGATGCTGGCCAGCCCCTGCTGGGGTCATGCCCAGCACAGCGCAGGGGCTGCAGACAGCACTTCTGCACAGCCTTGCTCTGGGCTGATGTGGCTTATGGAGGGACAAGCAAATGTGGCTTCTGATGTCCAGGCTCGAGGTCACCAGCTGGGATGGCTGCACCAGACGAGAGTGGGAGATTTGCCTAAACTGAGGTCCAGCTCTGCTCTGCCAGGCACTGAATGATGAACACACTGCTCCTGGCAAAGATTTGCAGCGACGCTCATTCCTCTGGAGCTCATGCATCAGTGTGCATGAGTTTTGCCAGCTGTCTGCAGCAAAACCCAACCTGCCCATCTGACCTGCCACAAATCATCCGAAAAAACCCCGGAGAGAGAGTTCTTGTTCCAGCCCCAGGACTGGCACATGGTGCTGACAAAGGGGTCACTCATACCTGGAAGCATTTAGAAGTTGTCAGAGTCGGAGGAGACAACTGGAGGGCTGCTTCCCATCTGCAGCGCTGGTGGAGGAGCCAGAACTGGTGGCCCAGCAAAGCCAATGTGGCAATGCTGGTGGCCATTTCATTTCCTTGTTGTTCCAACCTCTGCACACCCTGTGAGGGCTGTGGGCTTGCTCAGCAGTCAAGGAGGTAAGGTTTGCTGAGTTGTTCACTGTCCTTGTCCTTCCCTATTCCCAAGCAGGTCCCGGAGCCATCATGCCACCTCTCAACAAGCTTAGCCCATGCCTTGCTTTCAAAGCCTTACTTTTAAAGCCTGGCTATGTGTCTGTTGAAACACAGCCTCTGTGTGGCTCTTTATGATCGAAGTTCTCCATGCTCCTGACTTAACCGTAAATGCAAAAGCCAATGTGTTAGTTTTTAAGCAATTAGTTCAATGCTTAAAAACGCTTCTCCCACTAGCTGATGCTTGGAGATGGATGTAGCTGCTCCATCTCTGCCCTTGTTGCGGGACCCCACACAGCATGATACAGGCTGCCATTTCTGCTACAGCAGTGTCTTTCCCAGTGAGGACAAATTGCCTTTCCAACAGCCCAAAGGGCAATTTTCAGTTTATAAACATTCACTTATCTCCCAATGGTCCCTGAAATAGGGCGCATTCATTGTTCAATGCATGTGGGCAGCTAGAGGAATGCAAAAGAAATTGCAGTAGGGACACAGGATCATGAAAACTCATTAATTCTTGGCTGCTTTACAACTGTGCATTCTGGACACTTTTTGGTTCAATGTAATCTAATCTGGATTGGAAGTGATGTCCCCGAGGAGGGGGACATCATGAACAACCATTCTTCCAACTCCATTTTGATTACAGGGTGATTTCCCAGAGCAGCCATTGTTTGTATGACTGCAATGGGAGGGATGAGAAGTCTTTTCCAAGGTGCTGCTAAAAACGACTGAGGGCATGAATTTGTGCCCAGCATCACTTGAGCCCTGAAGTGCTCGGGTGAATTTGCTGTCATGACAGTAAAGCTCCTTTTCCCAGGAGGGACAGGGACTAAGGATGCTTGAGAAGCAGTGAAGTTTTACAACTTGCCGTAAAAGGAGGCACAGAGGTTTTTTTCAAAAAAAAACCCCCATCCAGTAGTCAGGGTCCAAACTTTCTACAGGGAGAGATATTCCCCTGGGCTCCATCCACATTTGTGTCTTAAAAATAATGTCCTTGGAGATTAGATTCTCCATCCATCCCCAACTGCCATGGACATGATCACAAGCTCATTAAGCTTAAATACCTAATGTGAACTAGAGCCAGAAGAGACACAAAGACCCATTTGGGATCCCTTCATAGGTGTCAGGAAAGGAAAGAAAGCATCAATCTGTTGTTTTGTACTTGCCAAGAGACCCTTTCCTGCAGGCTTCAGGTTGCACACCTCCTGTACAGAAAGGGCAGAGCAGGAGATTTTGCAATGCTGAATGGGGATGTTATCCTGTCTGCTCCTGCCAGCTGTCCTCCTCAGCTGTTTTTGGGGTGCTTTGTATGTGAAAAGTGTGGAGTAATCAAATGATCCTTAGACTATACTAACTGGAAAAGGACAGAGCAGCCCCAAGACCCCTGGAGGTGGTGAATGGAGCCAATAACAGTGTATCTGAACTATTGCTACTCAGCGACTCCCTTTATAATGCTAATATTCTGGGGAGAAACAGTGCCAAGAAATTGCTCGCATTCCTCCCTGCAACAACAAACCCACAAGAGCCAAACCCCCGACCCCACACATTTATCCTGAGCTGGTGCTCGCTTTCAGGATGTCGGTTCTGCTGGGTGTGTTCCCTTTCTCTTCCAAAGTCGCAGCCCAGCTCCACTCCTGCTGCAGTTGCTTCATGCAATTCAGTGCCAGGCATCTGCTGGGTGCACGTCTGTCCTTCCTTCCCACCACATATCCCAGCTCCCACTGTCTCCTCCCAGCCTCTCTTTCCCTCCATGTCACTTGCAAAACCGCAAGCTGATATTGGTCTGAAATTCTTGCAAGGAAAAAGGATCTGAGGGAATTTCTCCTGTGGTGCAGAGGTCTGAAGCAGGAGGGAGGTCTGTGCCCTCCATTCCCAATGAGGTTGGGTTGAACAGCAGGGCTCCTGCAGACATGGAGCAGCACTGGCTCTGAGTGTCTTCGATTTAGAAGCAGGGGTGTTAGCAGGAGAGAGGCTATACCTGCTGTCCACAACTGCCCAACCCTGGCCCTCAGCCGTCTCCATGGGTCCTTCCCCTGGCAATACCGCTTCTCTGACACAGCCTTTGGGAACCACTTTTCACTGGGACGCTGACAAGGGATGGGACAAGCCAAAGAGCAGTCTGGAAGCAGGGCACAGACCTGGGCAAGCCAGATCAGTGCAGGTTTAGGCACAGCCCAGGTGCCAGAGGAGGAAGGTGAGCTGGGCAGCCCTTCCCTGCCTCCTGCCAAGCATCACACTTTGCAGGAGCCCTGCCCTGGGGGGCTTCTCCTTCAGCCAAGAGCACTCCACTATTGCTGCTTTCCACCATTGGCTAGGAAGGACTGAGTTCATTCCTGACAAGCAATTAGCTCTAATTAACACACAGTTAGAGGGCTTCTATTCCATTATAGCCAATCAGTGGGACTGGAGCCACTAATCACCATGCTGATGCAGCAGCAACCCAGAAGATTGCAACCCTGGGGTGAACCCATATTTATGAGTCCTGCCAACTTCCTGCTCCTGGTCCACATTTCCCTTCTCTAATTAGGGTCCAGACACTCAACAAGACTGAACATCAAGTGGCTACAGTGAAAGCTCCCTTTAAATAAGTCCACTTTTCTGAGGGGAGCCATTCCTTGGTCAGCTGGAGCTTGCTCTGAATTCAGATGAGTGAATTCCCACATGAGGGACAATTACAAGATGAACACATGATGACAGTGCTGTGCCAGAGTGAGACACTCTGCACATGGGCTGGCACTGTAGCTTGATGGAAAAGCAGGAAAAAAACCCAAGTCCTACTGAGCTTGTGTTCCTGTATAAATCTGAAAATAATTGTTCAGGAGACACATGAGAACATAAAGCAGAATGAAAATACTTTTATGTTGTTCAGGCACTTAATTCCAAGGAAGACGTCCATTGACAGAGCATGGCAGGGTGCACAGTGTTTATCAGCCCCTCAATTTTCTTTGGCACTGGGGCCATAAACAAGAACAGAGCAGCACCAAGTCTCTGAAGTCCAGAAGAAGTCTCTTGGCTTTGGGGAGACTCTGTAAATATTAGGACAGACGCTATCTTAAAAGGCTCAATGCCTTTGATTATGTTCCCGTGTCTAGCTTCCTCCATTTATTTTTGTCTCATCGTCTCTAATGTTGAGCTGTGTTGCCTGTAGAGAAGGCTGTGAACTGAAACACCACTGCAAGTTTCTTCTGCTGGAGCCTGAGCTCCAGCAGAGAAATTGGCAGTTGGATTGGGAGCGGTATTTCCAGCCACAGGCTCAAAAGATGATTTTTTTCTGATGGCAGAGCTGTTGTGGCTGTGATAGTCCAAGGTCATGGGTAAGGTAAGGTCTGTGAGGAGAGCTAATATCTTTTTTAACCCAGCAAAAACCTCAAGCCCAAAAAGCTAGTAAAAATTTTAGACATGCTGTGCTTTCACAGTATCTGTCTCTCTGTGAGAAGGTAAAGTGTTCCCAATATGTGATAGCAATTTCCCCAAAAGACTTAAAGACTTTAAAAAATGAGAGTGGAGATTGTTTCCTATTCACATGACTCTGGAATCTGGGACTTTCAGTAAACATCAGTTAAGGTTAGGCACACAGCAAAGTCATGTGAGCTGACAACATCCGTATGACTCTAATGATGGGTGTGGGACTTGTGGGCTGGATGGAGAAGCACCCATAGGCTGGGTTGGTGTAGGACCTGTGGGTTGGATGGAGAAGGGCATGTAGGTTGGGAAGGTGTAGGACCTGTTGGTTGGGTAGTGTGGGACCTGTAGATTGGGTGATATAGAGCCTGTAGATTGGGAAAGACTCGTTGCTGCAGCTCTGGCTCTGGCCAGCTCATTAACGCTCATTTTGGAGATCCTGTGCTCTGCTGTGACCTCTATGTGCTAGGAACTGGCTTACAGCTCCTGTCCCACAGGCCACCAAATGGAGGCTGGATTTGCCCATGTGTCCCCAAGAGGAAGGGGTCCCCCCACCATCTTATTGGTAGTCTCCTGAGCCACCACAGCTTATTGCCAGTGGTCCTACTGCTCTTTTAGGTCTGTCACAGGGCCCTGCTGGTCTAATCACGTTCTCCTCCAGACCATGGCAGAGTTCCCACTGACTTCAGTGAGAACAGGGACCCAGCCATTGTCTGACACCTTTGATATTTTCTGGGACTGAAAGGAGCTATTTTTGTGTAAGGAAGGTCAAAGTGAGAGCAGGCACATGGGAGGAGGGTGGAGAACTTCAAAGCTCAGCTCTGAAGTCTCTACGGGCAGGAGCCCACAGAGCCATGTGGAGATAGCCAAAGCAGCACCAAGCAACCTCACTTTGAAGGAGGAGCCTGATGGCTATTTTTAGGATGGAAAGGTCCTTCTAGAAAAAGGTTTCATAACTCCCCAGATGGTCTCAGCCACTTGTCTTGCTCCTTCTTTGCTCTAAGTTCAGCCTGATCTCCTCACTCCAGGCTGCGATATGATTCTGCATTATCTAAATGGTTTGGGGGATAAAAATCAGATCATAGCACATATTTGCACTTTAAGTTTCCTTAGCACAAGGCATGAGCAGCCTGTGGCATGTGTGAAGCCACCATGCTGGCCTTGCTGACCAAGGATGATGGCTATCCAGGCTGAGCATGGTACCCTGTCTGGGCTGAGCCCAGGGCTAATGGGTGGCAAGGTTTCATGTCTGCATGCACATGTGCAACGCTGCATTCAGTGACACAGTTGAATATCGTAGCCATTAAACTGTTTCCCACAAGACACAACAGCCTGTCCTGCTGGTTCAAACCCATGAGCGGTACTTGCGATCTCTGCGTAATGACTTTATTAATGTTTGCCATTAACTACTAGCTTGATATTTTAGCAAAGGGAGGAAAACGTTCCTCACAGCTATTAATCCTGCAGTTGGGATGTCTGCTTGACTAAGTCTTTTTTACTCTGTACAAGGAACGACTATTTGGAACATAAATTTGACTGAAACATCAAAAGCAATCCCTTCCTCCATTTGCTATTGGCACCTCGCATGAGTCATGCTGGCAATCTGAGATTTCAAAAGGACCCAGCAAGTCAGGAGTGGAGGGGGAAGGGAAGCTGCTGGTTTTGGTTTTTTTGCAAGAGAGGTGTCAAAGACAATGAATTTCACTGTGGAGCGTCTATCAACTTCAAATTGTTGATATTTGGGGCAGACGTGTAATACATGCTAAGAAACAAGTGCTCGATTTGTAAGGGCTGATCTTGGTGAAAATTGCAAGAGAGCAGGGAGAGCAGCTGCTTCTAGACAAGAGGACCACATGAAGCAGAAACTCCTGGGGAAGCGATGGCCCCTGGAGCAGCAAGGTGCAGGACGCCACGAGAACACCGGCTCTGAGCGAAGGGCGGCATGGAGGCCTTTCTATCTTCCTTTCAGTCTTACTCCGCACACAAGCCTTTTGAAGTCTGTTTTGATACTCGCTGGGTTTGCTCTCTGGTTGTCCGTAGGGTCGCCCTCTGTGCCAGTGGCAGGACCTAGGGGTAGGTACAGCAAGGATGCTGCTGCTGCAAGCATGACCACCTCCCGCCCCACTGTATCAGGGCTTCAAAGCCTGAGAAGGGAGGTAGTTCAGTTCCTACCTCCCATTGCAACATGCCATGGTCCCGCTCTCTTCCAGAGACCAAGCATCTTTCTTGGATGGCAATATTGCACATACTTGTACAACACATAACGTCAGCAGACAACGTTACTGCCTGCAAGGAGAAGCTGAATGTCACGGTCAAGGGATGGAATGAGAGACGTGGTCTGCTAGGGCTTTAGGCCTTTATAAAAGTAGAAAAATAAGGCTACAGTTCCCATTAAATGCTATCATTCATTTTCCTGCTGATGTATTTTAGGTTTGGGCTGAAGAACGAGAACGTTTTTTACTTCAGGGCACTTGCAATTTGCTGGTTTGGCTCCCTTTCCCCTCCATTAATACTTGTGCTGGTTGCTAGACAAACAAAAACCTCACAGACACTTTCAATTTCATCTCGGTTTAGCTGAGACCCCAGTTTTCCATTTAAAAGAAAGCTTCCAAGTGAGAACTTGCTGTGCAAACTACCACCTACCGGCTTCTGCAGTGGAGGAATGCAACTCTGCCTGGCTCCCTCGCTCCTAATTGCTGTTAGAAACTGGCAGTGGAGAAAAGCAACCCAGGACACACGCAGCACTGGGGAGTTGTCCATCGGCAAGGACACCATCACCTCTGCCCATCCCCTGCCCGATATTCACTGCTCACACACCGATGTGCCTCTTGCTCCCTCTGAAACAGTCCCTGTCCCTTCGGCATTATCCCCTGCCAGTGTAGAAATAAACTCACATGTTGAAGTATTTTCCTCCCCTCGAACAGTTATCGAGCTATAGCTTTGGGAAATACTAATTGCCGAAACTTTTCCCTTGGAAACTAATTCCTAGGAAAATTAATTCCCTTGGAGCTGCTTTAAGCGTGTGATTAGCCTTGCAAAGGTGGGCTGGCAGCAAAGTCAAGTGAAAGGCCATGCAGTGCTTTTTGCAGTGCTCTGGGTCCCTCCCAGAGCAGCCAGCACCCACACCTGCCCAGGCAATGCTGGGAACAGTGAGCCTGGGGGGGGTCTTTTGAATCCTGCTCCCATGGTGAGCACTGGATGGGAAGCCCACTTGGCCAGCACAGCATCAAATGGCTCTGGAAGTGGGAATGGGGTGCACAAGAGCTGAATTATCTGGAGAGAGTGAATTATCCTGGGTATCGGCTGGGGGAGACAGTCTGTCTCTCCTCACATCCATAAATCCTGTGAGCTCGGATTCCTCCCTGTTTATCTGAAGGCAAGGCCCTCTTCCAAAACCTCTCCGAGATGCTTGGTGGCAGCATATGCCAGCTAACCTGGGCAAGAGAATGGGGAAGGCGATACTCTCTCCAGCTTCAGTAAAAGCAGGACTGAGCTTGGGCTATTTTTGACCGATCTCTTTCCTGCTGCTCAATGATTACTGCAAGAGGATTTTTGCCTTGGCGTGAATGCAGACACACAGCTTTTCCTGAAAAACCTCTCTTGAGAGGTGTAAATTTTATTGCACAGAAAGCCTGGCAGTGAGCAGCGAAACACTGTAAGTAACTGAGAGCATCCTGGGCAGGCACCCAAAGCGTTGTCAGCAGTAGGACAGGGGAGGAGAGCGATGGCATTCACTCCTTGCCATCCCTGATGGCTTGCTGGTGGCGGAGCTGGTACCTGGCATTACAATGAACCTCTGCTAATGTGGAGGTTTCATAAATCCGATCCCTCCGGCAGGTGACAGGAGGAGACAGATGGAAGTCATTTAAGACAATTGCATTTTCTCTCTCCCGGGCTTTTTGTTATCCACCCACTGCACACCTCACTCAAGCTCTGGATGCTGGAACTGCTGTTGCTGGAATAAAACACTTTGGCTGGCTGCAGTCCCGCTGGGGGATGAATACAAGCACCAGGGTGCACAGTTTCTGGGTGACGCAGCATTTCCCAAGGCGCTAGAATACGTACAGCCATTCCCTCAACACCAGGGGAGTCTTTGCATCCATTCTGAGATCAAGCAAATCTCATCTGCAGCTGGACTGGGGCTCCTATGGACAAGCCAGTCTTCTGCACGACCTCGTACAATGCAATAGCACTGAGATAACTGCAGCAAGCCCCTTCCTCATACTAACAACTGTTAGGCACGGGCTGCAGCGTGCTTGGACCTCCAGGGAGAAGTTCAGCCTTCATGGGCACCCTGGCTGCCCTATCTTTGAAGCAAGCAAACAAAGAACTTCTGGGCTGCAAAAAAAAATTGGTAGGCTCACCTTTTGTTACAAGACATGGAAAACTACTCACCACAGGAGTGGTGTAATGCGGGGATTGACACAAGCCACCTGCAAACCTGTCAGTTGTGTGCTATCTGGAGGCTGCTAAAACCTGGGGACTGAACTCCTGCTCTGCAGCCACAAAAGCCCATTTCCATCAGAGACCCGGCCTGGGGGCTATGCAGTGCAAACAATGTGGTAGGGGCTGACAAAGGCAACCCTTGAAGCACAGGTCATGCAGGGCTGCGTAGGACCCCCAGATGACCACGGGAGCATCGTTTGTACAGATGCAGGATTTGAGGCCCTGCTTCCCCAGCACATATCTCAGCAGGTTTCTGAGTGCTCTTTACTCCAGTAGGACAACTCACATTCTTCAGTGATTTGCTGAGCTGTGGCATGTATTAGTTTCCTGAAAGATTCACATGCTCGGCAAGGGAGGTTTAGAAGCAATTTCTTCTTTTATTGCATTTTTTTGCTTATTGTTCTTTACTCTGTTAATAAATAATAAGTACATTCCAGAGGCTTGACATCACTTAAGGGAAAAAGAATGAAGGTAGGAAATGAAAACACAAAGGAAAGTGGAGCCACAGGCAGAAGCATTGACCCTTGCCTTATTTCTTGGCCAATATTCCAAATGCCGGGCTCTTTCAGGATTATCTGTATCATAATTCAAGCAAACGTCTTTCCATTCTATGGCTCTTGAGCAGCTAAAATATTCCCTTCATTCGAGGTCACAGCAAGCAAAGGTAAAAATATTATTTAATAACAAAAAATGGAACTTCTTAGGAGACACCAGTGCTCCATTTCTATCT
Organism: Aviceda cuculoides; assembly: GCA_035590195.1. NCBI lineage: Eukaryota > Metazoa > Chordata > Aves > Accipitriformes > Accipitridae > Aviceda > Aviceda cuculoides. The sequence goes on from JAVJGG010000001.1 coordinate 11,344,622, forward strand.
TTGCTAAGAAGGGATGGAGAGCTGGCATCGGCTCTTGGTTCCAGCAGCTCAGAGGTGCTCTCATGTACAAACCTGGTTTTGGTGTTACCCAAGAAAAGGGGACACTTTTGGAAATCAAGACTGTTTTGAGATCTTAACAGGCAGCAGAATCGAGGGCAGGCATATTTGAATTTAAATTAACAGGTATTCTACTACTTTTACGCATGGAAAAGTCCTTAGCCAAGCTGGTGAGAAGAGAACCACCACGTTACTAGGGGTTGCAAGTTCAAGCTCCAAATGAGTTTTTAAAATAAGGTAAACTCCCTTGCTTCAGGGCATGAGCTAGTGAAGACCTGGAAGAAACATTCTCAGGATGGTCATTCCCTGCCTGCCCACTTCCAAGTTTTCGATACCTTTTTTGGAGGCATGGCACTGGGCTGATGATGCCAGCAGTCTCAGAGGATTTAAGACATATTAAACCATGGATTATTATGTGTCTTTTTCTAAAGGCTTTTGTGCAAGGCATTAATAGGAAAGGTTCATGGAGGACAGCATTTACTGCAGTTTTTTGACTGCTGCACTTCTCATCTGTTAGCTAATGAGCTGCCACAAGCTCAGACTCAAAACAGGACTGGGCGCTGCTTTATTTCAGTTAAATGAAACACGAGAGCAGCATTTTGGTACCTCTAATTCCAAATCAACAGCAAGGCATTCATTACTGAGAGAAATAAATCAAGCATTTGGACCTTGATTCAACAGTGCATTTAAGTATATGCGTACATTTAAGCCTGTAATGGCAGCAGGGCTATTCCTAAACTGAAAAGGAGGTGAAGGCTTAATTACATTGCTGAATCAAGGGCTTCCAGCGTGGAGAACTCGAATGTTAAATGTCAGCATGAAGGCAGATTCCTATGGCCAGTTACAAATCGCTAGGATTTATAATAGCTTTATATCCTGGAAACGCTGACAGCTTTAAATATAGCACCATGGCTGTGATAAATTGTTGGCATTTTTTTCTTGTTAGCCTTTTGTAACTAAATTTAAGGTATCCATTTCAGCATGATCCAATTATGGAAGTGTAATCGGAACAGCTCCCCATGCAAGAGGCCACATCTGTTTTTGTCTGTGAAGCTTAAGTCTGCATTTCTGAGCTCATGATTTATGTCAGACTTTAAATTAATAATAAGGCATCTATCCACAGGCAAATATTGGTATTGCAAGATCCATTCAGCACGGACTCAGCAGCCAGCTGAGGCGTCCCAAGCAGCCAAGATTCAGTTACAATGGCAGCACAGGTCCTATTTCAAACATCACCTGGCCTTGCACAGTTATCATCAACTCCTCCTTGCTAAGGAGAGCATGTCACCTTAGACTGCTGAACTCCAAAACATCCATTCCTGAGACAAAAAAAAGGCCAGACCATGCCCTCACCTCCATTGCCAATGGGTGTATTTCCACAAATATTTCTAGTGAGAAAATGCAGGTGTCCTGCCTTTCTGGGGTCAAGCAGGCAGCTGAGCATGCACAGATATGACCACACATACAAACCCAAGGGATGTGCAGAGCTGAAAGGGAGAAGGATAAATCCTCACCATGCTGGGGCACAAGCCTGAGGACACAGCAGATGTGGGATCAAGTTCATTTCTCCATTAGCTTTTTGAGCAGTCACCTTCTCCTGCATTAATCAGTGGAAAATATACTGATTTCCTCTGCAAAGTGCTTTGAGACCTGCTGATGGCAGAAGCAACATAAGAGCCAAGCACTGTTGTCATGATCGAAGTTCAAGAAACCTTCTGCAATTAGCCTTGCTGAGAGCAGCTTGTCCTGTAGTTGAGGATTTAGTTTTTTGAAGTATCTGGGGCTGTTGTAGCTTCAGCTTACCTGTCAAATGCACCTGCAGTTTTCTTTCTTTCAGGTCAGTAATGCTTCTAAATAAGCAGAACCATCCGAGAAATAACCAAAGAAAATGAGAGGACTTCCACCTTAAGCTGATGGCAAAACTGGACACTACGTGACAAACACTGAAGTATAAAACCACTTAAGCACCAAGTTCACCAGGGAAATAAAGAAAAAGAAAGTCACATTTCACATGTGATTACCTAAAAGGGTCAACTCCTGGGTCCGGCAAATAATTTTGCAATTGGTAAATAACTCAGTGTTACAAGTGCTACATAGCTTCTTTCCCTGAGCTGCTTGGTAGATCTAGACAGAGGAGAGGATCTTTGGAGAAACATAGGTCTTTGCTGGAACATGCATCGTCACCTTACATCGGGTCTGAAAAGATGGTAAAGCTGTGCAAGGCAGGGGCAGAGATCAGAAGATTAAAAGGCACCACTTTCACTGAATGCCATGCATGACCTGCCTGGTTAAATGAGCCACACACAAGACAAACAGTCCCTGCTTCCTCTTCCTGTTGCCCAGGAGTTTGCACATCCACCCATGGTACTCAATGTTGGCCCAAGATGGAGAGCAGAAATGGACTTTGCCAATCAAGAAGTGTGTTTGCAGCTTCTCGTGGTATATGTTAGGATCTGTGTGGCACCAAGTGCCATGGAGCAAGGTGGGATACAGCAACACTTGGGTACAAACCTCCCAGAAACTGGGACGGAAAGGGGTGCTCCCAGCTAGAGGAGTGGGAAGATGCCATGAGGAGTCACGTCAATGTCCATGGGTAACCCATAAGCTCTGTTCACAGCATTTCTGAAAGAAGTTCCCTAGATAGCTTTGTGAAAAGGGGGTTGTTTTACCTACTTGGGTCTGGGTGGTAGCACAAGCTCCCCATCTTGCAAAGGCTGTGTCTCCTCAGAGACCAACACTATGTCCACAGCGCTGCTGGAGAGCAGGCCTAAGACGATGTTCACCTCAAGTCCACCTGGGCTCAGGGTGAAGGTTTAAGGTGACCACATGGGAAGGAACAAAACTCTAGCCCTACTCTTTTCTCTTGGTGCAAGCCTGCTTGTGCAAGTCCTCCACTGTGTATCCCACAGGAACTTGCAGCAGCATCCAACAGCTGATGTCTGGGAAGTGTCTGAGCTGGGCTTCTCATGGCCATAATGTGGAAGCAGACACACAGGACAGGAATGGCAGGACACCTGAACACACTCCCTGATCCACATATCCCAAAGGAGATGCAGGACAAGTGCTGGCTGAGTGCCCCACCATAGTCAACGGCAGCCCAGGGAGCAGGATCTGGGTCTCCCAAGTCCCCACGCTAACCTTTGTGCCATCCTTCCTCTCAAATGGCTGAGCTCAGCTGAAGCTAGGAGGCTTGCATCTGGTTTGCTCTCTCTGCCCTGGTATGCCCCCATCACTAAAAGAGCCAACATGTCCATTATAAAGCTCACACTGAGTACTTTGCTTTTAGGGAATCCAGATCACCTGTGGTTTTAGGCAAGCTCTTAAAACCTTGAGCATCCATTGACTGAGGAGATGCCTCTTGCTAGCCCTACAAAACCTGCAAACCAAAATCTGAGTTACTGCAGCTCAGCATCTCTCCAGCACTATTTTCAGCACAGATCACCCCGGGGTACGCAAGAGAGCCTTGCTCCCCTCCACGGTCCCTTTCCACATACCGTGGGGCAGCCCCAGACAGAATAAGATGACAGTCTAAGTGTGGCCATGTGCATTGCTTCAAAGGTTACACAAAAAAAAAGCGTTGGGAGATGCAGTTCATTTGCTCCATGGCTTTTCTCAGCCTCCAGCTGGCCTAAAGCTCCTGGTGGTCACAGCAACCTGGGCAGCAGCTTTTACTATCACTGCAATTAATTTCAGCTCATTTCTCCTTAATCCAGGCCTCTACATCCCATGGACCCCTGGCAATAGAAGAGCACTTTGTGGGCAGGGAGTGGGGAAGACATTGGATACAGGCCAAGCTGTGTTTGGAATTGAGATGAGGAACACAACTCGGCTGTCAATGTGTTGGAGGTAATTGCTAGTTCACAGCCCAAAATGTGCCTGCTTTACACTTGCAGATAAGCATCCTCGTCCCTTTGTGTGCTGGTGCAGGTGTGTGCAAGCGGATACAGCAGCACAGCACAAATCAGCCACTTCTTTTTCAACAGCTCTTGCCAGCATTCATGCAGCCCCCATGGCATGGTGCTCCTCATCCTCCCCCTCTCAATTCTGCAGGCACCTGCCTTATTCAAGGGTCTGAGTTGCTCCTGAGGGGTTGGAGGAAGATGCTTGTTGTTACTACAGCGGAAAGATGCTCAGTGCAAACTGGGGACTGATGGGAGGCAGAGAGAAGCAGTGCCTCAGCTTCCATTGCCAACTGGACCGCATCTCTGTTGGTCCCACCAGGATCTTCTACATCTTAGGCAAGTCTCTGAGTCTCCAAAAACAATTCTTTCAGAAAGATCACTAAGGAAAACCCATGGGACACAGGCTCAGCCGTGCTGCTGGCTGAGTCTGGGACAGGGAGCCATGGTAGGCTCGCCCTGCTTGGGCTGCCAGATCTGGCCCCATTCCCTGGCAGTCTGACTTCCTAAATACTTCACCAGGACTTCAGCTGTCCATGGATACAAGGGTAGGCATCTCACACAGCCCCAACGCTCCTGTGCCACCATCCCCAACCTGCTCTCAGGGGCCTTTGACCCCTCTTTTTGCTGTCAGTGTCTTGCCCAGCATAAGCCTAGATGTGCTGAGAGCCACTTGGATGCCAGATTTAACTCTTGTGGACCCACTCAAGATGGGTAGGACTCCATTTCATTGCTATCAGCCCCATCACCCCCATCACCAGTGGACAGTCTTATCAATAATGAAGTTAATGATGCTTTGAATTACATCTGCACATTCCTCTCCCTTGACTTGGGACTGTGGAAGAGTTCATCTGCTCTTTTTCTCTTTGATTTTTCTCCAGGAATCATCAGCTTCCTTTAAGTCATTTTCACATGTCCACAGAGGAGGAGGTTCTTTGGAATAAATGACATAATCCAGAGAGGTACTACCTTGTTTGCAGAGCCTGGCAGCCCAACATGAATCTGAGAGCCACACAGCCTTACCTTTGTGTCTCAAGGGGCTCCCCAGGCTGCAGCAGAGATTAATTAAGTGGTGAGTAAACACCGCAGCTCCCCCCAGCCTGGCAGCTGGAGCATAAAGCTGACTTCAGCAGAGAAGAACAGCTAGGGTGCAGGGATGGTGAGTGTTTGGTATCATATCAGGCAATATGAGGCCAGTTTGGGTTCATTAAGGAAATCTATCCTCTGCTTTGAAGATAAGAAAGAGGGGCTGAGCAAAGAGAACAAGGACAGCATTGGCCGTGGTTTCAGTTTGGCTCTCCTGCATTTCCTCTGCAGCACCCTGAACGGAGGAGCATCCCTGAAGCTGCTCAAGGGCACATCACTGGCAGGGAGCTGGGGCTGGCAATCAAAGCCGTGCCACCAAGCAATGGGAACTCATTAAAGGTACCTGCTCTCGTCTGAGCTCATGACCCTCAGCACCTATTAGGGTTAGAAAACAGGAGTGTTGAAAGCACCATGCACCCAGCCTGGGTTAGAAGCTCCATGAGGAAGGGATTGCCAGCAGTGCCCATTTCTCCCCAGTGCCACCAGTGCAGCAGATCCCAGCCTGGCTGGTGGCTGTGCCCCATCCTCCATGGAGGAGCACATGCTTGGGACACCTGGCTGCACAGATGTCCCATCAGCCAGAAAACTCAGTCTTCCCCTCCAATGCGCAGCCCCTTATGCCTGTGTACATCGCTCAAAGCCTGCTCTAATGTGTCCTGCACCTGAGAAAATGCAGGAGAGCATTGTGTTTCCAGAGGTCCTGGGGCCAGCCCCTCCAGAGGCCACTATGTCTTCCTTTCACTGTGCTGTTTTACACTGTGCAGGGCAGGTTAATAGCCATTTCAGCCAGGCAGGGGGTTTATCCAGAGTCTGAGAAAAAGTTCGCTGATCCAAAATCCAATTTGGTGGTTGGAAGGGACCCATTTCCCCAGAACTCAATTCATAACTGTAAAGCAGTTCCCGAGCTGCTTTGCTGAAAATGAATTGGTGAGCTCAGTGTTAGACTGTTGCAGACGTCGAAGTCACTGCTGCAAAGACAAAACCCTCCAGACTAATGCCTCCATCAGTTCAAGCTGCTACTGAAGAAAGCTACAAGTTACCAGCTCACAGCCCAACCTGTCCCCAGGCATTGCAGGGAAGTGTGAGACACCATTGCCTTTGGGTGTCCCCAGCTGACCCCAATCAGTTTGCTATGATTCATTCATCATTCTTCACTGCTTATTAACATCATTAACACGACAGAGCCCACGAGTCTTGCGACACCACTTCACCCTCCATCTGCTCACCCCGCAGCAGTAGTTTTTTTCCCATTTTTCACACTGCCTTCATTCCCACCGTGCTTAACTGAACGTCTTCCCCTACCTCCTTTCTCACCCTGCCTGGTGACAAACCAAAACCCAGTATGGATTGTATCAAGGTCAAAACTGGCTGACAGACTTGAAAAGATGGGCAAGCATTTGCTACGAGACAGCCTGATGCTGGTGGGGACAGATGACAGCGGCAATTTGTTTTTTCCACATAGAAGACCGAAAGATTTTTTCCTAGGTATTCCTAATTCAGGGCAATGCTGCTGATGTTTTCCCTCTCCAGCTTGTTTGAGGATTCAGCAGCAATAACCAGAGACAAACTCATTTGGTGGCACTGCCCTTATTTCTTATGGGCCCATTGTTAGTGAAAAGTCATGTTAAACAGAAAAAAGTGATCCTTTTCTTCCCTTAAGGCTGAACTGAGGACTTCTCACCTCTGCTCAGAGCCTAAACGCAGCAGTGCTGAAAGAATGTGAATCTGGACAAGCTGCAAACTTTGCAAGGCTGATATTAAAAAGCAAAGACAAAGATACCTCAAGGCATGAGAGAGCCCACAGCTCCCTGACCCCGGGACACAGGCAGCTCTGTTGGAGCTGCAGTGCTAAGTCCTGCTTTGATTTTCAAATAGCTCATTTATTCTGTCCTCACTGCTAGACTCCGCAATTATTTGTCCTTGGTTTTCCCAGCTCAAGGCATGCAGCCTTTGCTTTACCCTCCCACAAATCTTGCTTGTGCAAGAGGTGAAACGAGCCCTGGCAGCAGGGACAGGTGTTGCAACAGTCCATGGCTCCGCTCAGAAATCCAAGCCTTCAGGAGGCATTCACAAAGCTCTGCTTCCTTTTAAAACAGGCTCTTCCCTGACACTTTGGAGCTCCTTGTTGGTCATAAAAAGCAGGCACCATTCTGAGACGGTCTGCTGCACCGACCCAGACTGGCCTTAATTTTCAACTTGCAAAGCAAGGAAGCAGAAAGAATCACTGAACCCTTTCCGCTGGGTAGGAGATTCTCACGGACGTAGCCAGGCTCCTGTCAGAGCTCAATTACCAAGTCAAGCCCTGGTAAGAGCATCATAGGATGCCTGTATCACTGCCGAGCAAGTTTACAAGAACTGGGGAAGAGCACAGACCCATCAACATCGCTTCTTAGCAGCTCAGGGATGCAAACTCTTTCCCTGAAAAGCCATTGCATGCTCAGAGTGTACAATTCAGCCTCAGGAGCATTTGTCAGACAGTCCTAGGGCTCTGTGATGACTTTTCATCTCCTTTGCACCATGCATGAATGGTGATAAGCACGGGGCAGTTTTGCAGAAACAGGGCCAAAGGAGCCCTTCCGGGGCCTGCAGAAGGAGCATGCGGAGTCCTGCTTGGCCTTGAAGATTGGCTGAAACGATACCAAGAGAGCTCACATGTACTGCCCTCTCTTCACGATAAAGACACCTTTTTCTAATAAACGACAGCTTCAAAGAAGCAAAAAACCACAGAATAATTTCTGTTCCAAGATTCCCATTGTTAACTAATTTCAGCATCAAGAAAGATTCGGGTGACATCTCATTTTGGAATAACGTCTGCCCCAGAGGGCCAAGTCCTTTCAAACTACTATGGAGAATAGCAGCAACTGCAGTACTCCAGCAAGTCTAACCTCAATAAAAGCCCAGCTTCCCTGGCATCTGGACAGAAGGGAAAAAAATAGCAAATGCAGAAAGCAAGCAATCAGTGCAAAGTTTATTTTAATAAACTCTTGTGAGTTAAATAATCTCAGCTCTGATTAGCACTGGAGATTAAAAAATGTAAATATTTACCAGAACATCTTCAATATCCTCATAGAGTCAAAAGGCCAATTTCTGCATGCAGCATGTCAGTACTACTTGCTATCACAAGCTCTGAGCTTTCAGCACTCTCAGACAACTGCAGAATTATGCAAGGAGCTTAAATATGATTATATTTATTACAAAGCCAAAGTATTACAGTGTTATTTGCTTTCTGTTCCAAGACTAAGGTTTCTATGCTTTCTTCCTCCTGTGTGAGACTCAGAAATCTCCTTTAACAAAAGCTGTGATTCCCACTTTGCTCGAGGAGCCTGATTTAACAAAAAATAGCAGGTATCATGATGCCTGCAGTAAATCAGGGCTGTGAGACCTACTGTAAGTCCCCCATTGGCTTCAGGATGGCTGCCTTTGATTCTCCTTCACTTCAGCAACCTTTCGTTCCAGCGCAGCATGTTTGCACACAAGCCTGCCAGTCACCTGCCTTTCTACTCCAGGAGGTCAGCGGGGGGAGGACCGGCTGTTTGTATCCACATCACGCACACAGAAAATCCTTACCCGCCTCATTTCACCATGAGTTTCAAGCAGATACCTCAGGTCTTGCAAACCTTCATCCAGACAGAGCTTGCACATAGTGGGGCTTGCTCTGTGATGAAGGAACATCTGCCCTGGATTGCTGGTGACACTGGTTCCCAGTAAGCTCTGGATATACAGTCACATCAAAAAGAAACCAGTTGCCCGGCTTCTTCAGCAAATTCCTAGGCACCTTATTCAAGGAGGCTTAAGGCTGGTCTTAATTAGCAAAAGTGCTATGAATGGGCTAAATCCTGTCTTACACTTGGTAATAGTATTGCATCTCAAATACTTCACCACCACAGACACACAACCTAACGTGTACATCAGCATTTGGGGTAGACTGTGAATTTGAGGTGAAGCAAAAGGAGCAGTCTCTCCCTGCTTACAGGTTAGCATCTTCTGCTGTGATCCTACCTTTCTGCTGTGATCCCACTTTTCTGCTGTGATCCAGCCTGTCTTTCAATGCACAGTTCACAGTTTTGGTACTATGCAAGCAGTAGATCAAGATGCCACGGATGCCACCTGCCTTTTTGTCCAAGCCTCCATACTCACCCTCCAGGGCTATTTGCCCCCAGGATGGAGGGCTTTGAGCTGCTGCTTTTGCCACTTAGATTGGGTTGCTTCTGGACCCTGGAGCCAGCCTGGGCACACAGAACACATGATGCTAACAAAGCGAATAACATCACCACTTTGCACTTGAACCCCACTCTCCTCTTCCTTGCCCCTCTTGTGCTCACACGTTGGTCCCCCATTGCCAGGTTTAACATCTCCATGGTGGGGTTGGGTCTGTCGCTGATGGAGAAAACTGGGACTTTGCTTAGCAAACCCATTGCTAGCCTAAGGTAACATGAAAGCTGCATGGTCAGGGAGTGACATGGAGCAATAAAAACAACCTGAAGGAGCAAAGAGGCATTTAATTGCTTCAAAAAGACTGGTGGATGCCATGGCTGGGGTGAGGACAAGGAGGGAGGCCTTTCTCCCTTCTAGTTGCTGAGAAAAGACAGTGAGGACCTTTCCTGAAAGCAGGGTCAAACCAACCTGATTGCGTGAGCACTTGTAATTTTAGTTCTTAATTATAGACTCATAGAATGATTTGGGTTGGAAGGGACCTTTAAATGTCATCTAGTCCAACCCCCTTGCAATGAGCAGGGACATCTTCTACTAGATCAGGTTCCTCAGAGTCCTGTCCAATCTGACCTTGGATGTTTCCAGGGATGGGACAGCTACAGCTTCTCTGGGCAGCCTGCTCCAGTGTTTCACCACCCTTATCATAAAAAATTTCTCCCTTATATCTAGTCTAAATCTACCCTCCTTTAGTTTAAAACTATTAGCCCTTCGTGCAGTGAACAAAGACATGGTGTTTAGTTCAGGCGGGAGACATCTCTTCACTTTCCAAGCCCTCCCTTCTAGCTAATGGGAGATACACGCCAGGATTTCTCTTGCACTTGGACATCTCCTGCACTGGGATGGCAGGTCATGGTCTCTTGGTGCCAGTGGTGCAAAGATGGCAATCCAAGCACACTGGAGGTTTGGCTCCATGTTGCAGGACCAGGCGATTTCCCCCTCCACATTTTGCAGCAGGCAGCACTTTTGGCCCTTGCGGGATGATGCTCCTGACCTGCAGAGGTGGGCAAAGCTGAGGAGAAGATGTGAGCTGCCAGGACAGAGCCCTGTCTTTACATCTGCCCTGCCTCTCCCGAGCACAAGCAAGGGCCCTGAGATTCATGCCTTCCTCAGGCGTGCCTGGTGTTTATACAGCAGTTAATCTGCTAGCTGACACGGTGTTTATTAAGCCGCAAGCACCTTGCAGACTGTGAGCCACGGTGGTGTGCGAGAAGTGGTCCTGCCTGGCCATTTCAGTGCTCCACCAGCGAGTGAGAAGGCAGGTCCACATAGGAAACAGCATGGGTCACTACTGCCTGTTGCCTGAGCTCGGATTTCCAGCCCTCCTGCAAAACACTCAGCACCTCTAACAACACCGTTGCCTGCTTCCCATGCCTCCAATGGAGGGGAAACCCTTGCTTTTGGGGGCATGGGGCAGCAGAGGCGCATGGGGGGCTCAGCAAGATGCAGGTCTTCTCCAGCTGCGTTTTGGCACTTCTTGGCATGCCTTTGCTCTTACAAACTGGGAGAAAAGAATTAAGTCAGATAGACTAGAAGCAATTCTTAATAAGATTGTAAAAGCCACCAGCTTGCTGGGATTTAAGAGACAAAAGCTACAGGTAAGAGGCAGCACTGCATCTCTTCCTCATGAAGTTCCCATCAACTCTTCAAGTGCCACCTTCAAAGACCAGAGTTTGCAGAGTTTAAAAGAAAAAGCAGGAATAAAAACCTCTTGCTGACATCCTTAATGCATCAAAAAAGGTCCCTTGTAGTCTTTTTTTTTAATAAAAATCTTTTTCAAGTTGAGATTAGCTCATTTCAATGCAAGTAGAATACACAGTTCTCTCTGAAGAGGCCATGCACTGAAAGTTCACACAGTCACTACTAAAAATGGTGGTTTTGCTGTCAGAAATCTTGAACCGAGAAACAGGCATCTGAGCCAAGTGGGATTTTTGACCTGCTCTGTCGTTGGACCTCTTCCCACTTAAAGTCTTAGGCTGAGTTTCACAGCAAGCCAACCATTTGATTTGGCAGACGTGCTCAGGCCAGACCTGCCTTTTAAGTAGCTCTGAGCTGTTAAAAAGAAAATACACAGCTCCACAATACAACAAAACCAGCTGTTCTTGAACGGCAGTCAAGAGGGACAATAAGTCTTCTCATGTTGGGAAGAATTAGCAAGCCTTTCCTTCCCACTGAGCCAATGTAAGGAAGGGAAAGGCTCAGCAAAAGGGCTGAGCACCGCCGGCGCTCAGAGTAAACAGAGGTGAGCTGCAAAATTGTCTCCGGACTGAGCCGTCAAACAATGGGGCCCAAAGGGAAATGGAAAAGCAAATATTAATGTTTTGCCATTCACATGGCCCCAGAGAAAAGAGAACAATGCCTTCACTTGGACACCACCTTGATGTCTTCCTCCTCCTCCCCTCTTACTCTAAAACGTCATCTTAGGACCCGTGATTTCTTTGGACAAAGTAAGCAATTGCCAAGGGCTGCCTGCTGCCCAGTGGAGCCCTGCTGCCTCCTTTTCCCATGCCAGAGTGGAGGACTTAATTATAAAAGTATTCCCGGGCCCCCTACCCCAAAGTCATGCTCCTCCTCATGAAGCAAAAACCAGAAGCAAATGAGAACCCCTTTGACCTTGACTGTAGCAATGAACTCCCATCAGCTGGGACAAGAGCAGGACTTGGACAAAGAAACACGTGCACATAACTCGTCTTAAACCTGGCAGAAAGGGTGAGCAAAATGCCAGGGGACTCAACAAACTAGGAACATCCTCACGGAGAGGCAGAGATGAGGTCTTGGCTTGTTCTTTACTTCTTCTCTGGCAGCGTGTTGATAATCCAGCCTGGCTTTATCAGACATGCTGCCCTTCAGCTCATCACCAGTATATTAGCAGGACCAAGCTCCTCTCTTGGCCAGAGGACCCCTCATGGCAACGGTCCCCTTGAAGGATGAGATTCAGCCTCCAGCAAGGGGTGAAGCCATGTGTCTGGGGGACACTCCTGTGGATGTGACCGCAGTGGTGGCATCTGCTAAGGCTGAGCTCTGGGAGACTCTTCCAGAGAAAAGTGCCTCCTGGCTGCACCAACAGCACCTGGAAGGATTTGTCATTGAGGCAGGTGATGAGCAGTTGTGATGGGAATAAAAAGCAGGCTCCTTGGGCTCCTCTCTGGGGCTCAGCATGGGGGGAGGAGGCATCAGGCTGTCTTCTCTGCTGGTGCAGAGCTGTGCAAGCCACACTGAAATGCAGCTGGCTCTTATCCTGGCCTAATTGTTCCAGAGGCAAATGAGACGGAGAAGAAGAGGAGAGAGCCCTTGTGCTCGGCCATTTGATATAGGAGGTTGTCATGGAAACCACTGTGTAATTAAAGCCTCCCTCTCTGCTCTTATATGCTTTAGTTGTGTAGGAGATGGGCTGCATCATTTGGGGCTTTTCAGTTATTGTTGCTGTTATAAAGCGAGCTGTCACAGTTTCCTCTTGAAATCAGGCTGTTTCAGCAATATGACCATGTCTCGGAAAAGATGTGGCATTGCTAGATGTTTACTGTCTTCAAACAGGAACATCTATTTATTGCTGATCAGCAGCCATGACTGTCCTGCACTCTTCTTTAGCCTATTTCCTCCAGAGCAGCAGCAAGAGCAGCTGCTGGTGGCCTCCCAGGACGCAGTGCCAAGCTGGAAGAAAACCCTACTGTCCTGGTTTCAGCTGGGCAGAGTTAATTGTCTTCCTAGTAGCTGGTGCAGTGCTGTGTTTTTGAGTTCAGTATGCGAAGAATGTTGATAACACCC
>JAVJGG010000001.1:11365204-11379129 GCA_035590195.1 Aviceda cuculoides
GCCCTAGGTGAGATGGTGGCAACAGTGTTCCAGGAGGGTTGGGGTCCTCAGCGATCCCCCAGCTCCTTGCAAGTGGCACTGTCTCCCATGCCTGTCAGCGGTTGAGAGGGGGCAAAGCATCCAGACATCCCACAGAAACGGAGGTGCACCATGAGATTGTCAGTGTGTAGTGAACAGCAGAAGGGTTGCTTGCTGCTAGATACCACCTCCTCTCCCAACCAAATTTCCTTGTCTAACGGTCATGCATCCCTCTATAGTTTGCCCTAGAGGTTGGTGGGCAACTACATGGGAGACAGAACAAAGGACTCCCCAAAATCTGCTTTTCCCTAAAGGGCAGGGCATGGCCACTTTGTGTGTGCAGGTCTGGTAGCAGCCCACTCTGTGCCCCTGGAGGCAATCAATGCCAGCATCTGCCCCAAGGACGTGAGTGATGCCTGAAACACAACCCACTGCTGCCATTGACCCCTTGCCTGGTGTTTGCTCCAGACCCCTGCTTGTCCCCTTTTCTGTAGCAAGTTTAGAAGCATGCGGAGATGCTCAAAATTGTGTCATGGTGCTTTTATGTCACTGTGGGGTTGAACACACCCCATCTTCTGCCACCTTCGCCAGCAATGATGTCCCCATGGGCAGCTCCTCTCTCTTCCAAACTGCCCTTTGGGGTCACACCAGAGGTGTGAGCCCTCCCTGGCACAGATGCCCCAAGACTTTGCAAAGACTCAAGCGAAACTAGCTTTTGGAAACCTCTGCAGCTCTCCAAAGCCCAGCCAGAACAGATGACAAGGTTATATTTTTTTAATGCTTTGAAAACGAGGGAGTGCTGTTTGGGACTTGGATGGGTGACAGCCATTTGTGCTGGTGAGCAGGTCACAGTAAAAACGTTTTTAAAGAGAAGTATGATTCTATGGGTATTTCCCCGCGGGTGTTCCTGCCATTCCCTGTTATTTCCTGATTGCAGCAGCTGAGTCACAGCTGGCTCCAGAGGGCTTAGAAAGTTCAGGAGGAAAACTAACTGGTCCTGGTGTCTCTGGTGACCTCTACAGAAAATAAGAGCTGGAGTTTTGCACGTGGGATGAGCAGACAGAATTTGTCAAAGACCTGAAAGCTGGGCTGAGATTGATGGGAATTAACAGTGAAGATGCTCCGAGCAGGATGGGGATGTGAAGGGGGGGGCGGAAAGGATGGTGTGCTTCCCTCTTATTTAAAAAGGTGTATAAAAATGAGGATTTTTGTGTTTTCCCCAAAAACTTGAAGCACCTGTCCTTAATTTTGCCCAGTCTTTGAACATTGTTGGTGGGTGACATTTTGGGGGAGAAAGAGATTGTTTTTTTTCTTGAAGCTCCAAGCCCTAGAGTCAAGCCCCTATAAAATGTGCAGTTCAGGTTTCTGAGGTTTACAAGCTTTAGGGTGTGAACAACACCGTTACCTGGCCTTCCACTAGCAGAGCAGAAGCAAAAGGCAAATTCAGAAAAACAAATTTTAAAACCAGCAACCCCCAAAATCATGATTTTCTGAGCACCAGCCTGCGGTGGTGGAAGAGATGGGGCTGGTCTTAGGAAGAGGGAGCTCTTAGGGGAAAACACAGTACCCCAAATCCTGAGGTGGATGAGGCTGCCGTGGCTTCGTGCCCCAGACCCAGCCAACCCTTTCCCAGCCAAAGCATCCCATAACTCCTGTGCAATCCCAAGCTGCCCTTCTCCTGCACCCCATAATATGTCCCATACCCCCAGGCAGTGAGGCCCAAAGGTCATTGACTCATTCGATGGGTGTCACATCAAATGATGGGACAGCATGGGAGGGTCCCAGGCAGGGCTTTTGTCACATAACCTAACTGAGACCCACGTCTCCTTCAGAGGGAAGGCAGGGAAAGAAGCAGAAAGGAGGGGATGTCTCCATAATATTTTTCTTCCCAGACTAGGCTCAGTGCCAACAGTGCTGCTGGTATAAATAATGGAGTGTGATGACAGGGACATTTTTAAAGGAGAACAAATCACCAGACTACTTTTTAGAGCTTCTTTCCTCTAGTCTAAGTGATGCTAATGAGGGAGGTCAATCCGTTTCCATTTCTCCCTGCTACACAAGCTGTGACATTTATCTCTTTTGACAAAAAACCTCCTAGAGCAGAATTTCATCTTTCAGTTTGTATGGCTAGTATGTCCCTTTCTGGGGAGGAAAATGCCTCCAGAGGCTATGATGGGACAATACCCTGGGAGATGTGTGCAGAACTTCTTCCCCACTGCCCTTGCTGCCTGCAGCAATCAGTTCGAACACCACTGCTGTTGGATCTCGCGTCTGAGATGCTGCCTTCAAGGTCATTTCATGGTGTGCTTGGGACATCCTGTACTGCAGCAGCCTGGCTCCACCAAGCTGAGTAGCAACAGAGCCAGCTACCCACAGGCAGGACTTAGAGTGCAGCAGGGCAAAGGGGATGCTGACAGCAATTTCATGCAGGGACTAACATCTTGGCAAGCAGCATGTCAGAGAGGATGACTTGGAGTGACATCATCTTTCCAGCCCTGATCTCATATCCTAATAATCTCATACTCTAGTGACCTGTGCGAGAAGCACTCACATTTCCAGGAAAGCAGATGCCAGACCATGTCAGATGCCAGACTATGTTGGGTATTTGGAAAAAACTCAACATGTGTTCCCCTCTGCAGCCAAATCCCTGAAGTTTGGGAGACAGTCCCCAGGGAACCAGCTTTCCTGGGAGAGTGCTGCCTTTCTTTCCTGTTGTGGCAGCTGGAAGCAGATCAGGAGCTCCCATCTTCACAGTAGCAAACCTAGGCTCCCTGCTCCTCCTCTATGGGCAATTTAGATGTGTCCTTTTGAAGGACTGGGCTTTTGGGGCTGTTCCCCTGCCCTTTCTCAAGGGGGAAGATACTGCTTCCTCCAGACAGACTGGATATTCCCAGGGAGGAATCAAATGAAGCTGGCAGGGGCAAAGCTCAGCTCAAACAAAAGGAGGTGGCTCTTCCAGGGTGCAGCTCCTCATGGAAGTAGGTGTGAAAACGGTTGGAGGAGCAAGAGTGCTTGGGAGATGTATCATCCATTCCTGCTACATCTTCCCTGCCACCATCATTTATTTTAGCCACTGGAATATCCACCAAAAGGGTTAAAGTGGTTCCAAATGGCTCTGCTGGAAAAGCAGCTTGTGAGCCCAGTGGTGGCCTGAGTCGCAGGCACTCAATGAGAGGCAGAAGTAAGTGCAGAGCCACTACGGTGCATGCTGCACCAGATATCCCCAGGTAGGTGTTTACAGAGCAGAGGCTAAAAATACAATGTGCCGTGCAGCACAGTTGGGAAAACACATCAAGAAACATCTTCAGAAGAGGCATATCAGAGTGATGGACATATCCTGCTTCTGGGAGCACTTGCTGTGGCCATACGGGCAGGGACTTCTCTTGCTGCCAAGCAGAGCAATGCAGGGCAGGCCATGTAGAATGGCTTTCGTCACCCATGTAAAGCTTCATTAGAAAATAGCAGTCACTTCTATTTATCTGTGCTGAGCTCTATTATATTTGTCAGGTGAGGTGAGAGCTTGGAAAATGAGAGTTGGCCCCTGCCGGGCACCACAGCATCCTTTCACGTCACAAAAACCTTTCCTACAGGATTAATAAACCTCTTGCTGGTGGGAATGGCTCTAGGCAAGCTCCTGGGGTCCATAGCTGTTTCCCAGCCCCTCAGCTGGTTATGGTCATAATTCACACTGGGGTTTTTGCCTTATTTAACAGGAAAAAGGCAATTTGCGGGATTCAGCAGTGGTTTTGTTCCAGTATAAGAAAAAAGCCCTGTGGACTGATTTATGTTCACCTTCAGTTCAAATTCCTGGCCAAACAGTCTTGAAAATGCCATCGTACGCCCCCTGCAGGGCTAGCAACACTGACAACATCAAACACTCCAAGACCCTGGCTCAGTTTCTTAAAAATCATGAAGGTTCATTCAATATTCATCGTTCTTACCTCTCCATTCTGCAACTAGCTCGACAACCATAAGATTTAAAAAAAAATAGTAAGGGTTTTTTTTACAAGGAAAGCAAAGATTAAGAATTAATCACCTCTCCCAGGGTTTAAACAAAATAATATAAAATACTGTAAGAAATACAGTAAGAAATAATGGTGACACTATCTCTGCTTCAGAAGACTTGGCTTCTTGCTTTATTGTCATAGGTTGCTGACTGATAACAAAACTCTAAGAAATATTCATCTTTGAAGAAAAAAAAAAGCCTGAAAAAAACTCTAAATTCTCTGGAGCATTCCCATTTGGTGAATGGGCTCTGTGTGCCTGACACTAATTAATTAATCTCCTCAATTTAAATTGCTTCTTCTGCATCCCCAATTTACAGGAAAGCTTAAACAAGACCTGAATGCATAAGAGGGGAAGCTGAATTTCTTTAAGATATCATTCAGTAGCAGCAATTTTCTGTATTTTTTTCTGTCTTCTGTCTCCCAGATTGGGCTTGGTCTCCAGGGATGCAGCAGTCTCCAGGTTAACTTTTTTTTACCCACTGGGTGTCAGAGATGTGTGCTGGGAATGGGCCTAAAGATGTAGCAAGAGCAGCAGAAACTCAGGCTGTGGCACACAGGTGACGTTCCCTCTGCTGAACCATGCTGGGGTGGTGGAAGCCATGCAAGAATCATAGAGTTACAAACTGACTGAGGTTGGAAAGGACCTCCAGATGTCATCTAATCCAACCTACCTGCTCAAGCTGAGTCACCTAGAGCCAGCTGCCCAGGACCTTGTCCAGATGGTATCTGAGTATCTCCAAGGATGGAGACTCCACAGCCTCCCTGGGCAACCTATACCAGTGCTCAGTCACCCTCACAGTGAGAAAGCATTTTCTGTTGTTCAGAGGGAATCCCTTGTGTTTCAGTTTGTGGCCACTGCCTCTTGTTCTGTCACTGGGCACCACTGAAAAGAGCCTGGATCCATCCTCTTTGCACCCTTCCTGCAGGTATTTAAATACATTAGTAAGATCCCCCTGAGCCTTCTCTTCCCCAGGCTGATCAGCCCCAGCTCTCTCAGCCTTTCCTCATAAGGGAGATGCTCCAGTCCCTTCATTATCTTTGTGGTCCTTTAACTGTCTCCAGTAAGTCCATGTCCCTCTTGTATTGAGGACCCCAGAACTGGACCCAGCACTCTGGGGTGGCCCCACCAGTGCTGAGTAGAGGGGAGGAATCACCTCCCTTGATCTGCCAGCAATACTTTGTCTAATGCAGCCCAGGATGCCATTTGCTGTCCATGCAGCAAGGGCACACTACTGTCTCATGTTCAACTTGGTGTCCACCAGGACCCTCAGGTCTTCTTCTGCAGAGCTGCTTTCTACCTGAGTGACCCCCCACATGTCCTGGTGCCTGGGACTGTTCCTCCCCAGGTGTAGGACTTTGCAGTTCTCCTTGTTGAACTTCATGAAGTTCCTGTCAGCCCATTTCTCCAGCTTGTCAAGGTCTCTCTGGATGGCAGCATGACCCTCTGGCGTATCAGCCACTCAGCCCAATTAGGTGTCATCTGCAATTTTCTAGGGGCACACTCTGCCCCATCATCCAGATCATTAATAAAGATGTTGAACTGGATCTGATCCAGGATTGACCCCTAAAATGAAACTGCAGTCTGAGACAGGAAAGTGCATGGCGGCAGGGACCTTTGGGGCTAGACATGCCCTGCATCCAACCTGTTCTGGAAGACTTGCAGGGATGGGGCATCCACAGTCTCTCTGGGCAACCTGTGCCAGTGCCTCACCACCCTCACAGTGAAGATCTTCTTCCTTACATCTAATCTAAATCCACCCTCTTTCAGTTTAAAGCCATTATCTCTTGTCCTATCATACATGCCCTTGTAAAAAGTCTCTCTCCATCTTTCCTGTAGGCCCTCCTTAGGTACTGGAAGGCTGCTCTAAGGTCTCCCTGGAGCCTATTCTCCGGGCTGATCAACCCCAACTCTCTCAGCTTGTCCTCATAGGAGAGGTTCTCCAGCCCCCTGATCATCTTCGTGGCCCTACTCTGGACTCGCTCCAACAGGTCCATGTCTTATGTTGGGGGCTCCAGAGCTAAACACAGTACTCCAGGTGGGGTTCTCATAAGCGCTGAGTAGAAGGGGAGAATCACCTTCCTCAACCTGCTATCATGCTTAGATACAGTTGGCTTTCTAGGCTGCAAACACACATTGCTGGGTCATGCTGAGCTTCTTGTCAACCAACACCCCCCAGCCCTTCTCTGCAGGGCTGCTCTCGATCCACTCATTGCCCAGCCTGTATTTGTGCTTGGGATTGCCTCGATCCATGTGCAGGACTTTGCACTTGGCCTTGTTGAATTTCATGAGGTTTGCACGGGCCCACCTCTCAAGCCTGTTGAGGTCCCTTTGGATGGCATCCCTTCCCTCCAGCGTGTCAACCACACTACACAACTTGGTGTGGCTGGCAAACTTGCTGCGGGTGCACTCAATCCCATCGTCCGTGTTGCCGACAAAGATATTAAACAGTGCCGGTCCCAATACCAGCCCCTGAGGAATGTTGCTCATCGCTGGTCTCCACTTGGACATCAAGCTGTTGACTGCAACTCTTTGAGTGTGACTATCCAGCCAATTCCTTATCCACGGAGTGGTCCATCCATCAAATCCATGTCTCTTCAATTTAGAACATGTCCCAGTGAGCCCGGCGGTGGGGCAGCCCCGCTCTGCGGGGCGGGGGGGCGGAGACCGGGGGGGGACCACACGGGAGACCGGGGTGGGGGGACCACACGGGCAGGAACAGCAGGGACCCTGCGGGCACTTGCTCTATCCAGCAGTCAAACGCTTCCCCCTAGCGACACAAGAGCACAAGAGCAAGAGTCCCACCGAGGGGGAATTGCAGCGATCGTAGGCAAATCTCTCGTTGCATAGGGGGCGTGAGGTTGGTTTGGGGGGTTTTGCCCTCAACCTTTGCAAATCAGGCTCTGCAAATGCACATAACCCTTCTGCCGCCCAGCTTCGTGATGCTGTGCAGTTGCTCTGTGGACCGGTGGGTGCTTGAAGTGAAAAGGTCCACCTTCTGAAGAGGATGCCATTGTGGGGGGGGTTCATCCACTCCCCTTCTTGAAAGCCTGGGCTGGGTTGATCTCTGCTTGCAGAGGGGCAGTCAGACTCAAATAACAGCCTCCGGCAGTCACCCACAGCCTCGACTGATGGAGCCCCAGCACCCACGTTGGTGGGTGACCGTTGCTCCCACACTGGTGGGAACCTTACTGGGTGCAGTGGGTTCAGTCCCCCCTCCCCTTGGCCACATGGAGTTAAGCAGAAGACTAAGCAGAAGCAACGTAAGGAGCTGGGAAGCTGAGAGGTCGCTGGCTTTCCCGGGGCACTGGAGAGAGCAACGCTGAGCACATGTGGCATAGCTCACCCAGACAACTCTTCATGCCCAGAACAGCCAAGATGGGTTGGGGACCGATAGGGATGGGAGAGCTTTGCAGCAGCAAAAATGTGCAAATGCCACAAGGAGGAGCCGACAAACAAGATGGTTTGGGTGCTCTGGGTGCTGCCAGTGTGGTCACTTGCTCCCAGGGGACAAGACAGCTTAACTTCCTTCCCCTCTACAGCACATGTGGGTCCTTTTCTGCCCTTCACTGCTCAAATCCTTGCTGATTTACACCCTAGTTGTTGTCACCATGGAGCCCCACAGGCCAATCCTTCTTAGGGTGAAAACGCTGCTGCCTTTCTCAGCAGGTCAACTCACATCGCTTTGCTTTTTGATTTTTTACATACCAGCTTTTTCTTTTTACTGACTGAATGACTGAATAAAAGCATCCCAGAGCCAAACTGCACTTTAAATGGGTAGAGCATGGAAACGCACGCTTCCCGAGGCAATGGTGTACACTTGGATTAGACTTGAAATCTGTTGGGAAGAAAAGGGGTGGGAAGGGGCAGCACTTTGCCAGACCACAGCCCCAGTGCCACCAGGGGTGGGGGACTCCTTTGAGTCGCCGAAATCCAAAAGCAAGTCTTGTCTCCAGGCTATCACCAGGTGGCTCTAGAAAACAGTTTTTGCCAGTCTTGCTGAACCTTCCCTGGCTGATTAAATCAGATTGTTTTTATTTCATTGGCTTTGGTTTTCTGAAAAACAGGACAGAGGCCAATGTCATCTGCAGTCGTTCCTCTTCACCAGCATCTCTGGGAGGTCTTTTTGGCCCTCACCCCCTTGGACTGGTTTTGGCTCCGCTGCCAAGCAGTACAGGGGATGCTTCTGTGCCACAGGGTATTTGTTTGGTATCAAATAGGGCTCCTTTGCACGACTGTGCAGACGGAGGAGGCATTCCTTGGCTCAGCTGCTACATCTGTAGCAGGGACAGCAAGATGCCAGCACTGTCACATAGGTACCCACCCCTGCTGTCTACCTGGCAACTGGAGAGCATCCCAGTGCAGAATCCATGTAAGGGAGGCATTGATTGCAAGGGAGGGATTGATTTGCGAGCCCTTCACTTGCCAGTAAGCACAAGCACGCACCCCAGGGGCTGTCACCCTTCTTTGGAAATAACAGCACTATAGGAAAAGCAATCCGAAACCATGCAGTTAAAGAAGCAGTTTGCCTGGGGGTAGGTTATGCATACAAGACCATGTATTTTAGATGACCTCAGGAAGGGAAAAGAAGATAACAAATGCCACATGCCAGCAGTGGCTGTTTTGCAGCCAGGCTGTGCACTGACCCTGGCGCAGTTGGAGCCTGAGCCTGGGGCCAGGATGGTTTGGTGGCTGAGCAATGCTCTGGGATGGAGGTGCTCTGGATTAATTCCTGCCACAAAGAGCCCATGCATCAGCCTTGGCTTCGTTTTTCTGTGTCAACAGGCTCCACCTTTGAAGCTCAAGCAGGGGAAGATGCTTCCTTGTTCATCTGATGGGAGGTCTTGTGCCCGTCCCTTTCTTGGCACCAGGGCGATGAAGCGCTGGCTCTCCAAGATGCCTTAAGAAATTCCTGCCCCAGCTCTTAATCCACTTCTCCAGCCAGCTAGAGGAATTTATGTTAGTAAATATGAAAGGCCAAAAGAGGGCAGCTTTTAGCTCAGATTCCTTCTCCAGCCCAGCAAACATAGGTACTGATGGGAGCAGAAATGTGCAGCCATGACCAGGATGCCAGCAGCGCCAGGCCTTGGCACCCACAGCTCTGAGCCACAGGGTTTCTCCCAGCTGTTGGCTACTGAATCTCACAAGCATCAGCATGGACCTGCAACAGTTTGACTGCAAAGCCCCAAACCAGACTCCTTCCCAGGTCATGTCCCCCTGTGGTGACCTTCCCAAGGCTGATTTGTTCTTTGTGCTCATCTCCCAACTCCCTTGCCTTCCTTCCCTGGGGCGGGGGGCACCGTCCTGCAAGAAATTGCCCAGCAGCTGATAAGCATCGCTTGGGCTGTAATTCCAGCGTGGCGATGTGAACACGCAGCTCCATCCCCATTTCTACACTTCATTACATGGCCCGGACCCTGCTTGATTGAATTACAGCTTCGCTGCATCGAGCTGCCTCTTGGATTGGCAGGCAGGTAATGTTCAGCGTGATGTGAAATCGCATCAGCAGGGTATCAGTGTCCCTTCATCACTCTGCCTGGAAGATGCTAAGCACAGCAGTTATTCCCCAGGCCCCAGAGGCTTGAACTTCCCCAAGTTCACATCTCACCGTGACAGAGGCAAAAATCGATGCTGCAGTTACAACTCTGCCTCTCGGAGGAAGGAAGCCATCAGGGAACAGGCATGATTGCCTGGGATGCAGCCTTGAAAATGGGGTGTCCTCTCCCCTGTGCTGCCCACAGTGCCCAGGGGAGAGCAGGGATGCTCCCCGTTCCCTGCCAGCCAGCCCTGGACTAACCTCATCCTTCCAAGCTTGAGGCTTTGGTTTATTTAAGTTGTCGCCACAGGGGGATTTTGGGGCTGGCTGGAGGGGAAGGCTGGTGTGCATTAGTCAAGTGTGGATTAGTAGCTGAAATCTGACCTCCTACATGATCCTGGTGCATTTTTTTTCGCTACATCAGGCTCCAGCTGACTAAAGTAGCCGTAAACAACTGTACACCAGCTAAACACAGGTAAATCAGCTCAGAGCAGGATTTTCCTCTCTGGCCACAGAGCAGCTCCTTTAAGCAGGGGGGAAAAAAAAAAAAAAAAAAAAAAAGGTAGGCAGCAAATAAAGTGCTCTGACATTTTGGGGGGCTAAGCAGAAATTTGTGGTGCAAATCACCCGAGGAGGTAATTTGAGATGCTGGTGTGCTGCTGGAGAGCACTGGGTGATTCATGAGCCCTAAATCTCCACCAGCCCCATGCTTTCACTCTCTTTGCCATGCCTGCAGCTCGGTTGGCTCCAAGATTTACTGCCCAGGGAATAGGTGCTGGGAAATTGAGGGTTTTTCTAAGCCTCCTGCTTATCACTGGCAGCAAGGCTAATCCACTTTTTTTTTTCCTTGAGACAGAGTGTCACGGAAAAATTATAGGGTGAAATCTGCATCTCTGACTCCTTCCCCAGGCATAACTGCCTGAAGCCTTGGGCAGGAATTTTGCCAGGGTAGAAAGTGGCTGAGACCCAGCATTATTTGGGACATGAATGAGGGAGAGATGTGTGACCGTGTGCCTGCAGACAAACCTGAGCCATGCTGTATGTCATACCTGCATGTGCTTAACCCTCCCTGATTCAGCATCCTTCCTCCTATGTGGAAGTGTATGTGCCTTCCTCTGAGCTTCCAGGCTGCCACCATATGGGGTTACACAGCTCCAAACAAGCCTTTCAAGGCCAGGTTTCCTCTCCACCCACCGTGACCAGTTGCAGGGGTGTTCAGTGTGTACCCCAGCGAAGGACACCCTGCCAGGAACAGGTCCAGGTGGGTGCAGGTACTTCCTTTCTCCCCCAGTTTTCCCTTGGCTGCACCGAAGAGAGCTGTATTCTGTATCCAAAACTAACGCAGTGTCCTGGGGTAATGAAACCAGCAGAGTTTCAGTCTCCTCTCCTCTGGCCCCAGGATGCTTGTGAGCACAAAAGCAGTCGTTCAGAGCAGTTATTTACCCAGCTGGAAGCCAGGGAGGGGCGAGGGGTTATTCCCCTCCAGGCACTGCTTGTGCAAAGGGAGCTGGGGATCTGGTATGGTGGCTCACCCAGGTGAGAGCTAAGGGTTGCTCCCCCCTTGCCACCAGCCCAGGAGGGGTCTCACCCACCCCTAGATGTGTGAAGCAGAGATGAGGAGATGGAGTGTCTGTACCCAAATAATATCTCTTTTCCTATGGGGTCCCCATGGGTGACTGCCCCAGCTCCAACTTGGGTTTCCCCAGGGCTTTCTTCCCCTCCTGCAGGAAGGGGTAACTCTGCTTTGCCCAGCAGCCACGGCCCCAGGCTGGCCCGGAGGTGCTCAGAGGTGAAGAACCAGCCAAATAGCCCTGCTAGCAATGTCCCTGGCACCCTTCTGAGGGCAGCGGGCCGTTTAGTTGCATGGAGTCCCAGATGCAGCAGATAAACCCTAACGCTGCTGAAACCTCAACTCCTAAAATGATCAAAGGAGGACATCCTGCTTTCCTCACTCTCCCCACACAGCATTTTACTCCAAGCATCCAAGCAGTCAGTCAGGACATCCAAACTGGAGCACAGATGTTAAGGGAGAAACATCAGTGCTGTTTTGCTTGATCCGGTGTAATCAGCCCCGTGTCCCCTCCCGGTGCCCTCAGCTGCAGCGGTGGGACACAGCACTCGCTGCCGTGCAAAAATGACGTCTGTCATCTCAGCAAATCATGGGAACAAAGGCAGAGAGCTTGCTTCTTTTGTCTCTGCCTGCTCAAGTCAGGCAGATGTTTTGTTCCTCCTGCCGAATTTCATGGATTGTCGGGGGGAGGGGGCAGTGACAGGCAGAGTTAGGGCTGCATTGCAAGCATAGCACAAAAAGAGCGATTTCTGGTGAAAATCTCAGCCTAACCTGCCAGAAAACCTTTCCACTCACCTTGCTTTAGCCTGCAAGGCTGTACCTGGTCTATGTGAGTTTGCAGAGGACATTTCCAGGCAGTTTCATACTCTTTATCCAGCAAAAATCAGTAAACTGTGGCATTCTGCCCCAGGATGCTGAGAAGGCTAAAAGCTTGTAAAGCTTCATAGTGGGTTTGTATGAATTCATGGAGGGGAAAAACCCACCAAATATTCTAATACACATCTGCCCTGGCCTTGTGCTCCTCCAGCTGCCTCCACTCCTAGGGGCTTACAGATACAATTCTGGGCTAGATGGGTTTTGTGCTGCCTTGGTAAGGCTGTTTTCACATCAACTCCTTTAGAAGAAGATTTTCTTCTTCTTCCTCAGTTTGTGGCTGTTTTGCGTTTCCTGGGGATGAGGCTGTAAAGTCGGCTTTAAGCTGGTCCTTGAAGGAGTTTGCTTGGCCTGAGGAGGCATCTGAGGTCATGAAATGGAGCTGAGCTGCTGTGCTGCAGATGAGCAGATTATTTCTCACTCCTGTATTAGGAGCTCTGTGGATTCAGCCATTTCTCCGCTATGCTGCTGCTTTTGTCCATCACTCCATCTGCACACCCCTCCATCCCCCATCCACTCATTCACCCAGGAGCTCCTGGAGACATCTCTGAGCCACAAGACCTCCTTGCCCCAAGTGCCTGCATCCTCAAATGAGCAGGAGCTGGCAGGGATGGAGGGCCCCGCTCCAAGGGGCACAGACCCTCCCAGCGCAGGGTTGAACACCGGTGGGTGAGACAAAGCACAGAAAAACACCCAAGCCAGGCCATCTCCAGAAACCACTGAAGAAACTGGTAGCAGAGTCGTGAATTGAGCACTTAGAGGGATAATCTAGTGTGAAATATTCCGTCTCTCTCCCTCTCTCATTATTCCCCTGTGTCCCTTTGCTCTCCCTCATTAACCCTTTCTGTGGGGGTACCTAGCTGTATCACCCTGCTTCTGCAGCCCCGCAGAATAAAATGCTGCCTTTCCTGGGAGGAAGAGGTCCCCTTAAATCTGTGATGCTCTCTTCCCTCAGAGTTGCTATCCAAAAGGCTCCTATGGGACTCACAGGCTATTCAGCCTGTAATGATCCCACATTACCTGGCCTCATTAACCAGTGAGTGGGCTGGAAGGGCCTTGGAAAGGAAGAGAGTGCATGAAGACGGGAAGGAGAGTGACACAAGAAAAGGATGCTGACCACGACAGGCACGGGTGCACTGACCCCAAAAAGCCTCCCCAAGGGCTTTCCCCCATCGCCAGGGCTGGCAAACAGGGATGAGACTTTCCTACACCATATTAACCAGTGCTGCTTCTCCCAGCTCATGCAGACCCAGGAAAGCCACCACTTGGGCAGAACTCACCTACGAAACCCTGGCAGAAGAGAGGAGCAGCTCCCTCCTAAACCGGCTGGAGATGCCAGTCCTGTGCCTTGTCCCACCATCAGCTATTGGAGAGGTGGCTGCCGCAGTTCTGGCTCTCAGCGCAGCCTTTGGACTGTTCCTGCAGCCCAGGCCTTAGTCACGGGGATGCTATTAATTAGCCTCAGGGATCCCCAAGAACGGGGGCAATCCTAATTACAGCCCTTGCCTGTCGACTTTGTTTGGCCTTGTGTCTCTGCTTTTAACGCAGAAACAAAAGGGAGCGGAGTTAAGACAAGTGGTGCTGTTAAGAAGGAAGGGGCAGGGGAGGGAGAGAGGATCCTGCATGCTCCGGGAGTTGGGATCCTCTCCGCAAACTGACTTCCCCCAGTCCAAGTCACCGGCTTTGCCAGAAACTGCTGGCAAAAGCTGCTGCTCCAAGGTTTCGCTTTGCCTGGGTGATAAAGGGCTAATTGGATGCAGATTAAAAGTCACTATTAGGGATAATCTGTGAGCAGGCCGTGGAAGCGCGGGAAGCATCCTTCCGTTGTCTCTGGGCACTGCGCCGGTAGATGTGTGCGGGCTCTGGCCCTTTGTGATTCACTCAAAAAAAAAAAAGAAAAAATATACTTTGAAGCACAAGATG
>JAVJGG010000001.1:11383995-11396711 GCA_035590195.1 Aviceda cuculoides
CCCCCCCCCCCCCCCCCCCCCCCCCCCCCCCCCCCCCCCCCCCCCCCCCCCCCCCGCTAGTTTTTTATAAAGATTTAAACCCAATACAAAGCAGAGAGCCCCTTGCTGCCAGCAATAGCTGTGTGGGCTGCCTCTGCCTGCTGAGCGCCCGGGACAGGGTCAGGCCCCGCCGCGTCCTTCTGCAGGTGAATTTTGGTACCTGGAAGAGACTGGGGACCAAAAGCCATTTGTTGTCTGTGTTTTGGCCTGGGACCCAGCTCTCTGGAGGAGAAAACCAGGGTCTCGGCTTTCCATGCTGCCCACGGAGCAGAAGCAGGCAGCCCTCAGGGGCCAAATACGCTGAGTTTTGACCACGCAGTCTGGCAGGATTTTCTGGTGATTTTACACCAGCCTTCCCATTTGAAAACCCCTTCCCAGAGCAGCGAGGGAAAAACCACCAAGCAGACAAAAGAAAAATGCCCTTCGGGTTTCAGGGAGTTGATTCTCCCCCTTGCAGCAATGAGCGCGGCACCTTCCAAATAGCGGGTTTTTTGTTAGGAAACAAATGTTGCAGCCAAGTAGTATTTCTCTTCTTGCGGGATTTGAGTTCCCAGCGCAAGTCCTGACTTGTGTGCTGAGTGAGTGGGCTGGTCCCATCAGTTCAGGTGGCTCTGTTCCTGCTTCCTTGGGTTTTCTTTGCTTTGTCTTCACCTCCAACACTTTAGTACTTGCTGTCGAGAGAGGAAAAAAAAATTATTTATTTTTGATGCCACAGAAGCCAAGTGCAGTAACCCTTTTTTGGAGAGCAACCCATTTTAGAGGCAAAACGTAAAGCTATGTTTTCCCCACCAACTCAAAAGCGATCAGGCTTTAACAATGACACGTGCAGGCTATTAGTTGTGGGTTTTGCCTCCTTGCTGTCGAGACGTAGGTCTTGATTTAGCAAATGCTGGCACGGAAAGCCCAGTGGCATGCATTTACGGAGTTCGGTCCTTCCTGGGAGTTTGTTACACCCAGCTCAGCTGAGCATCCCCTTGGAGAAATGGCTGGTTTTTGGCAGAGCACTGAAGCGTGTGCTGAACTGGCAGCGCAGGCTTGAAGCTTCAGCTGAGCCAGGTGGGACGCTGTGGCGGTGCTGTTCCTACCAACTCTGCTTTCTGCAATAATTAAAAAGACTTTTCCAATTAGTAGCTAATGGCTTCCGTGGTATTTCTGTAATGTTTCACAAGTGTACGCTGATTTTTCCTGTATGAAGATGTGCGTCGCTTACGGTGGACTAGAAGAAGAGGTGCCTCAGCAAAACAGCAGTTAAGGGAGACTGCATGGGTTGTTGCTCCAAAAAACGAGCTGGGCTTTTTGCAAGGTTGTTCATCTTCTCTAAATATGTTTGAATGACCTTTTTTTTTTTTTAGCAGCTATCACAAGGTACCAGTCTCATTTTCCCAGGTACCTTTGCGGTGTTCCCATCAGTGTTGGATATCCTGCTGCGCGTGTCCTACCCTTGCCATTGTCCGTCAGTCTCTGTTCCTCATGTCTTTTCTTCTTTTTTTAAAAGATGCAGACATAATGCTGTGAACTGAAATAAATTATTTATACAATGAAAGGGCCTGATAAAAAAAAAGTGGTGTTCTGCTTATTTCTCTGATATCAATGCTGCATTTTGCAGTTGGTTCTCGTTGTGTGTTATGAAGGAGGTGGGCATGGGTACGAAGAACGGACCTGCTCAGGATCACTCTGCACCCAGTGGCACGCTGGCATGGGTCTGTCACATAGCGTCCCTCTGCAGCGTGTCCCTCTAGGACGTGGGGAACATCGATAATTTTGCAGTTAATGAAATCTGAGCTCTTTTGGAGGACACTTAATTTCTCTGCATCTCTGCTGCTGTCCATGAAAGGGGAGAATACTGTTTGTTGTGGGTATTTTGTTCCCTCACCTCTTTTTATTTTAAATCCATGTGAAGAAGGCGATCACCCTATGCACAGCACTTGGAGGAGGAAGCGAGAAAGTTTTGGGTTTGCTCGGTGTGGCTTTTTTAAATGCGTGGCTGCAGGCAAGCCCGTGTCAGTGGCACAGAGCCAGGTCTGCAGGGGTTAAAGCACCAGGCGGGCAGTTGAGAACAGGATGCTGCAGGGCAGGAGGCTGCCTCTGCTCCTGGGTGGCTGCTAACGCAGGAAACACAGGGTGACATTTCGGAGAGGCGAGCCGGAGCTGGGTGGTAAATGACTTTTTGCTTTCTTTTTAAAACGGTGACATGGCAGCCGGGGAGGAAATGATGAGCCCAATTCCCAAAAGTGCGATTTGGGCTTGCGAACGCTTATCCTGATCGAGGTTTGCAGTAGGCTCCTCTCTGCTGCCCAGGTGGACCCCCTGGTTTCCAGGGTGCAGAGTGCCCGGGTGAGAGGACGTGCCGTCTGCTTTGCAGGATCAGGGTCTTGGGGCTCTAAAGGGTTGCAGGGCCTCAAAATGAACCTAAAGGCTTATCCAGTGATGCAGTTACTGAGCTCCTATCAAGGCTGTTGGTTCACACCCAGAAACCACTGGAAGCTGAGCAGGATGGTGATCAGTGCCATTCAAGGATTGAGTTGCTGAGTGCTCAGCTGCCTTGTGACCATGTGGAGAGCCTCTGAAAGGTGCAGTGCCTCGCAGGCTCCTTCCTCACACAGACCATCAATGGGTTCCTCTCTCTCTGCCACAGGGGTGGCATGGAGAGCAGCACGGTCCGGTCCAGCGCTCCTGAAGATGCTTCTGACCATCGCTTCCCTTTGCCCCTCCAGCCCCATTTTTCAGGCAGCATGCGGGACATCATGTTTCTTCTGGCCTGCATTTCATGGATCTGAAAGCCCAGGAGCAGATGCTTCAGTGCTTGCACCCTCCTTAGCATGAAGGGACTCATCCTCACCGATCCCACCCAGTGGGAGCTGATTTATGGAGGTTTTCCTGCTGGCATGGAGTCGTGCACACTGGCGTTGTGTCCCTGTTTGGGCTTATCTGTGCCCCAGACTTGGGTCCCTTGGGCACACAGGGTGACCTGCTATGTCCTGCATGGAGCTGGGGGGGCTTTCCTCCTCCTGGTTTACTGGGGGGAACCATGCCTGTCCCTGTGATGGAGGAAAAGAAACAGCCAGAAGGGATTGGGCTGTAGGTTTTGAGAGGCATGCACTTTGTGCATGTGTGAGTGTGCAGCTGGATCCCCCCACCCCAGCTCTGTTAGCCAGGGGGGACTGACCTGGGATGCTCAGTTTATTTTACTGCCAAAGCCACTGGCTTGCGGGAAGGGGCGGGAGGGGTTGTGTCTTCTTGCAAGCAAAGCTCCTTGTGCCTCGAGCTGCAAGGACAGACATCCTCCTTCAAGCCACACAGCTTCTCCTCCTGGCCAAAGAGTGCTTTTGTCAGCAGGGGTTTTTGCGTGTTTAGGCCAGTTGTCATGAAAACATTGCACAGGGAGCTTGCTGACCTTGTGGTGCCCTGAAGCAGCATGCTGGCTATGATTTATGCTGCCGTACCATCTCCCTGAGCAGGCAGTTCAGCAAAACAGCGAGTGATGCTGGAGCCATGGTCCCCAGCCCGATGTTTGGGGACCCTCATGGCATGTGGAGCCCAAGTCTCTAGGCAGTGCCCAAGGATGCTGCCCCTGCATGGGACCACTGGGGAGAAAAAGCAGTGAGGAAGCAGCTGGGCTGTCAGCTGCATCGGATCTCTGCAAGCATGGGCTAGGAGCAGGTGAGAAGGACCTTCAACCTTTCAAATGGCAGAAAAGGCAAGAAGAGAATGGACCAGGGCTGAGGTCTAGCCAGGAGCAGCAGGAGATGGGGTCGGGATAGAAATAAGCAGAGAGAAGCTACCAGCGTGTCCCCCGCTGCTTCCCTGCGGGTACCTGACATACCCTCTCTGAAGGCCGCCAAGGGAGGGCTGCTGAGCAATTTTCACTTGCTCTCATGGACAAGGGTGCTTCAAACACCCCTCTGATGGCTTGGAATATCCTATGTTTTCATGCACATAGCTTCATGATGCTCTTCACCCCAAGAGCTCTGCAGCCCCTCTTCTGCAGGTTCTGCCTAGCTAGCCTCTTAGTGTCTCAGTTACACAGGTCCTTCTCCCTCTCTTTCCCTGATTTGCCTTGTTAAGCTAAATCCCTCTGCTTTATTTCAAATGGGATTTGCCTCCCAAGCAAGTATCTTTAAAAGGATCATCTTGGTTAGTGTAATTTGTAGGGCACTGAATCCTTGAAGCATGGTCTAATGCAAAGAGAGCTATATCTTTGCACAGCACGAGGTACTTCTGGTCAAAGTTTGGGTGTGGTGAGGATGACCATCTCTTTAGAATGGTCTATAAACCATTACAAGAAGAAAAAAAAAAATCCCATGCTGATTCAAACTGGGACCCCGTTTGCTTTGTTTTCAGTCAGCTCCATCCTAAAGCTTCTTCAATGTGAATTACCCCAAATCACATGTACTTTTTGTCTGAGCAGCAAAAGGCCACTGCTGTGAGTGGGGTCTGCAGGACGCTAGGCACTTTACACACATCTAATGCAAAAAAAAAGGTAGCACTTGCCTAGTAGAGCGAAATTGAGACATTTCAGCACAAGCATATTCTCACTGAGGATAGTTCATGATGACTAGGGAATATGGAGAGCCCAGTCTGGAAATATTTGCTCTAATAAACCATTCTGTTTATTTCAGCTTACCT
The DNA here is from genome assembly GCA_035590195.1 of Aviceda cuculoides. Classification (NCBI taxonomy): domain Eukaryota; kingdom Metazoa; phylum Chordata; class Aves; order Accipitriformes; family Accipitridae; genus Aviceda; species Aviceda cuculoides. The sequence goes on from JAVJGG010000001.1 coordinate 11,388,661, forward strand.
TGTGTTTGCTTCCCTCAGATATTTGAATGAGATTTAAGGGAGTAACACTTACAAAAAAGAGCAACTCTCCAGCAACTGCATTAAAATACTGATGAAAAGTGAGTTATGAAGCCTATAAATCCCCGAGGTGTTTGCACTGGAGCTATACTCAGCCAACAGGTGACCAGAAATAATCCCAAGTGCCTAATGACCCCCTTGTCCTCCCTCCCTGACAACCTTGACTAATGACATCTTACTGCTTGCAAAAATGCTGCAGCACGAGGAGAGTCTGTGAGAAGTGCTGCTGAGCCCAGGGCCATGGGGCGCTGGGGGAGAGGGACGACAGCTTGCTTGCAGACACTGGGGAATGGAATGCAGAGATCATCTCACACAGCTCTTCATCAACCCACAGATGATGATGATGATATTTAATTATAATTTATTATTGTTAATTATTATTATTTATTATTATTATTTTTATTACTTTGGCCCAGTGGTACCCAAATTTTGCAGCTGGAGTGGGCTACTGTCAGCTTATGAAATTTCTTGTGATCCCCCACTGCTGGGGCTAAAGCATTCCCAAAAGTTGGTGTCCAGGGAGACAGAGAAACTCGAAGCTCCTGATCCCACCTGGCATTGCTTTCAAGTCTGTATTTTGCTGCTGGAAAGAGAGCAGAACACAAAGCTGGGTTCAATGTGGTTTTCCAGTCTCTGCCACTGGCTCCTGCCTTACCTTGGTCACATCACTTTAGATGCCCTCAGGCTTCTTTTCCACAGGTGTAAAACAAGGTTGCCAGCATTTTTCTTACTCCCAAGGCTAAAAAAAGAAATTGATGCTGGTGGTGTGATACTTAGATCCCCATACTAAAGATGTTAAACCTGCAGCATGGCCCCTTACATGGTGGGGAAAGGGATTGAATAGTGCTTGGATGGGGGAAGATTGCTGCAGGTCTGAGTGCTCCTGCTTGCACTGTGGGCAGAAGAGCTACATCAAGGCTGAGTGCCTTGGTTCAGCATCCAGCAGCTCCATGCCATGCTGACTTTATTTTGTGACTTGTGGCTCTCTCAAACCCTCCTGCCGTATCCTCCAAGTTATGGCTGCAAGAGGGAGGTTACTAACCCATTTTAAAACCCGAACTCCATACCTGTGGGCTCCCCTGCAGCTACAGGGATGGTAATGAAGTCCTGCAGGTAGAGGAGGTGGCACAGAAGCTCCCGTCACCACCGTAGCGCCGTGCCAGCAGTAGACAGGCCGTGTCTCCAGGGCTGGAGGCAGCTCAGGACCCTGCAGATCCACCCACGCAGAGGTGAAAGACCAGCGTTGCAATGGGAAATGGGAACACAGGGCAATTGTTGTGCTAGTTAATGTTTAAATAGCTCTTGAGAAGCTCTCTCCTTTGCTGCTTGCATTCTCTGACAAGGGGGCCCTTTCAACTCTTTGGCAATTTCCCCATCCTTTGGCTTCTGCTGCCTGTTTAAAATGTCCAAAGGCAGGAGGGGGAATGGCAATGCTGCAGCTTTGCACTGTTTTTTTGCCCACCACGTCCTCCCAGGACAGACCACGCGCTCTTTCCCAGCCAGTCTTAGAAACCACCTGATTACTTAGAAGGAGGGATCTGTTAGAGCTGGTTGGTGCCAAGATGACAATGGGTTGTGGGGAAAAAAACAACCCCACAAAATAACAACCCACCACCCATATGCTATTCTTGGAGTGTGTGCTCAGTTTTTCCCCATCCAACCTAGCTAGTGACAGCCACATCTCCAGAAGAACTGGCCAACTGCACAGGTCTTTGTCTGCCATGCATGGCCAAGGGGTAGCATCTGATGATGTCACCAGAGAGGTGGGGAGACCCTGCTGATGTCTCAGTCTGAGATGCTCCAGAGCTGCTGGAAGTCCCAGAAGAAATGCAGCAGGTCCCAGCGACAGGCTGAGGTTTGTGGGGAGACATCAGCAGGCAAAACTGTCAGGGGCTAATTTTAAACCATCCTTTGCCTGCAGCTTCTGATGCCAAAGCCAGCCATCTTCCCACCCAGCCCAGCCTCTCCTAAGGTGCTGCCCACCTTCATCTTTTCATCACAAGGCTGTGATGCAAAGAGTCCCACCATGATTTGTCTCTCATCAGCTGCAAAACCTCATGCAGGACAAATAACCATGGCCCCCTCCTCCTTCCCCTGCCGACCCCCTGTAAAACTCGATTAGAGCAAAGCGGGTGGTGGTGGGAGGGCCTACAACTGTTTGTTAAACCTCAGCATCAGCATTTCTTTTCAGCCTGGCTGCTCTGTGTCCCTGGTAACTGCTGGGGTGTAAGGGGTGCAAACTGAAGCGTGAGTGCAGGCGAGGAAGCCCTGGTGTGACAATGTGTTCAAAGAGTGTGGTGGAGCATGAGGCAGCCATAAACCCATTGGGAGGTCACTGAAGGGGCTGGTTTGGGAAAAGCGAGCCCTGCTGGAGTTTTATCACTGTGGCCTGAGGGGTTTATAATCTCTGAGGATGCTCTGAGCTGAGCAGAGCCTGTACTGGCTCATTTTAAGCTAAAAATTGGCTTAGTTCTGGATGAGGGACAGCCTGGGAGAAGAGGGCTTGGGGTCCATGAGCAATGTCCTCATTCCCCACCACGTCCCCACACCAGCCTTGATGCAGGGCTGGAGCCCAGGTGCCTCTTGAGGCGGCACCCACCCCTGTTTATGGATTGCTAATGCCAAGGCTTGATGTTTATCATGCAGTTGCCCATGGGAGACTTGGGTGCCCAACGCTCCTTTATTTTTAGCTAGATAACAGAGAGAGTGACGCAGAAAGTTGGGAGGGAGAAGGAGGGGCTGTGTCTGCTGGGACCGTGGCAATGTTCAAGTTCTTTATCTGTAATTACTTGCAAATAAGTCCTGGGTATGTTTATATATATATATTTTATATCCAACCCCTGTTCTGTTTTTTTTTACATATATATATATAATTGCACCCAGGGAGAGTATACTGGAAATATTTCGTTAGCTCTTGTGTCACCAGGACCTTGTTTTCCCCAGGGTTTCAGCGCCGGCAGACAACCATGTACCAGTGTCCCAGCAGGCCTGGCATTGCAGCCCAGGCATGTATTAGGAGAGAGAAACGCTGGGCTGACTTCAAATGTGAGTTGGAGTTGGAAGAGCCTCGTCTTCACCGATGGCTGAAGGACCTGCATTGCACCTTATGAAAGCTGCTTTCCCCCATTGTGGTCCGGCACATGCCTGATGGCACTGGGCACTGGGATGTGGTGGGAGCCTCATCCCAGCACTGAGTTGACTTGTTCTCTGCCAGCTCATGGGACCGAGGTCTGGCGTGGGGCTCACCAACTCCAACCCCTTCAAGAACCCTTCTTGCCTACTGGCTGAGCCATGGCTCTTCCCTCCCCTCTTAAAGAGGATATTTCTTTTGGTGATTTGGAGCCTTTAAATTTCCAGCCCACAACATTTCCCAGCCACTCTGTGCCCGTTGGCCCCTGTGCCAGAGTTATCCCGTAGCTCAAGCAGCTCTCCTCTGCGCTGGGCACGGATGTGTTTATAGAGGCAATCACAGCTCTCTGAGCGACCATCCTGTGGAACAAAGAAGAACCTCTCCATGTCCACACTAAAATGGGTCCTATTCCTGCTCTGAAACCTGGGAGAGTGGTAGGGGGAAAGTCAATGAGATAAGAAACCCAGAGTATCCTCCAGGCTTGGGCTGAGGGTACATCAGAAAGCTGGAGGTGGCAGCGATGCTTTTGATGGGCTGGGCAGAGTAAGGTGTCTTTTGGAGCCTGTTTGCCTGGGCAGACAGGGACAGACCCAAATTTCCACTAAGCCCTGAACTGGGAGTGCTGCAGTGGAGCTGCCCACAGAGGCAGCACAGGGATGGCCATCCTGATCCCATTGCTGCCTGCTCCTGGGCAGACTCGGCCCTGGGAGGTCATGTCTTGGTGATCAATAAACTAGGGTGAGAGAGGGCCCATTGAAAATCTTGGCATCTGTAATGGAGCTGCTTGGAAACCATCCAGTGCTCCTCCTCCCTTGCCATCCAAAAAGGAGAATTCATCAAAAATGAGCCATTTCATGGAAATGCTGATGGCAAAATGCCACTGTGGGGGTGAAAAAGAAACAAGCCGCAGTGACCTTGAGCATTTGGATAATGCTGAAACAACATTTCTGGAATGGATCATGTTTGCTTTGAGATGGCTCTTTACTGGAAATTTTTTAAGGCATGTTCTGTTATTAAATGTATATAATGAAAACTACCTTGCAATCTGAGCAGGGCACAAGGGGAGCCTGTGCTCCACACCACCGCTTCTCCCTCAGCACAGCATCTCTGGCCTCCTCCCAGCACGGTGATGCTCCCTGAGAGCATCCCACCCCAAAACATGTGGGTCCTCTGGCCTCTCTGGGAGGTCCTTCCATCTTCTGCATGCTGTGGCTTTTTTCTCACTGGGTATCCAGGAATCTCAAGTATCAGTAGTCCAGAAATCCCAGGGAACTCTCAGGAGCAGAAATTGCAGAAGAAGAAATCCTATCCCTTTTCCCCCTGCTCCCAACCTTCTGCCCCATTGGAGCTTCTTTTATCACAAAATATGCAGAAAATTGTTGGGTCTCTAATGTTCTGAACTCCTTCAGTCAAGACAAGACTTGGCTTGCAAAGAATGTGAATAATTTATGTGTAGATAATAATGAGAGGGAGAGCACGATGAAAAAGGAGTTTGTCTTTCATTCCCCTCAGTGCTGCTCCCGAGGCTTTGCCCTACCCAGAATAGCTATTCCTGATTATCCCAGGTGGACTAATTTACGTGGAGACCTTCCTCCGACTCTGTAAGCAGAACCCTCCTTTTGCTTTAATGCAATCCACTGTGGATGCAATTGCTAAATAGAGGGAACCCCCACACACAACCCCAAACTTTTCTCCTCAGATTCACCCTAAACCTGTATTCTTTTGCACTCTTGCATATCCTGAACTAGCTTTTCTCTGTAGGCAGGTCCCCGAGAACAGCACAGAAATCCAGCTTCCAGTTCCATCTCTGGCCTTGCAAATGCAGTGACTCACTCTAAAGAAACCTCATCGTGCTGGCATAAGCCAGAAGCCCTGACACTTTTGGGTTTTTTTGAGAAACCCTAGCAAGGGCAAATATATAGCTTATGAAAAAGTATCATGGCAGAAGAACAGCTTCAATAAACAGATTTAGTATATGAAATGTCAGGAGATTTCTGACTGCAGGAAAATGCCTGAAAGCCTTACACTGTGCAGTGCAACTTTGAGGGGCAGATTCAGTTCTTGGTTCTGTACAACATCCTGCAATGCCTAAATGGGGCAAAGGCACAAAAATAGTTGAAAATCTACAGCTTAGCTACTCTTTGCAGCAGGGGGAAATGTTGAAAAGGAAGGGGAAGGTGTTTGGAAGTAGGAAACAGAGACTCCAGTGCATCTTTCCTCTTGATGTGAGCTCCCAGGACATGACTAAGGGCAGATCATGAAAAATCTACTCCTGCTGAGAAAACATAGCTAAAGGCAAGGGGGACCAGCAGTGGTTAGAGCTGAAAAGGCAAATCTGCTCAAAAAGATGCCCTTTTTGGTGAGAGGATTGTTGGCAGCTTCAAATCGTATTCAGAAAATAATGCAGGGAAATTTCTAAAAAGCTCAGAATTTTTTTCCTCTCTCCATCTCAAAAGGGACTGATCTGTTTCTTTTCAAAGGAAAGAGAGGTTAAGCCTCACTCCATCCCCACGTTGCTTTTTTTTCTTGTCCTGTCTTGACTTTGTTGTTGATTGGGTCACTTAGAAAAACAAACCAACGCATCCTCAACACCCGCCATTAGTAGAAGTGGGGATAGGATGGGGGTGGTGTTGGTTTACTGTCCCTGCTTGAAACCTCCCCTTCAGCCAGACCCCACATTAATGACAAAAAGGTCTAAGGGTTGTGTCTTGACTGAGTGAAATAGGATGGAGAGGGAGCTTTGCAAAAATGGCGCCTAGCTAAGTTGATCCAATTCCTTGGTGCAGTTATGAGCTCAAACTGGTGGAAAGTCACATTCTGATTAAAAAAGACACTACTTTCTGTCAAAATCAGGTTAGCCTCGTATGTGTGTAGGTGGACGCCTCTTCCCTCCTTCCCTGGGCACTGCTGGGGCAGGCGCAGATGGGAGCAGAGTCCTGCTGTGCCTCATCCATTCTGGGCTGCTGGTGACGATGGGGAGGCTTCCCCAGGGACATCCCGGGCGGCCAGCGGGGCTGATGGAGAAGGCAAGCACAGCCCACAGTGATGCATGGCTTCCAGCCCACCCAGGCTCTTTCCCCTCGGCTTCAGCCCTTGCTCGGGCAAGCTGGTGTAGGGCAGCTGACAGCACAGGGCTGTGCAGGATGGGCATGGACAGCATGCCTGTGGGTAACGTGCCTTTAATTACTATTAATTACTTAATCGTGCTCTCCACAGTTCTGCTTAAGACGACTGTGTTAATTGCTCACAAACAAGCTCTGGACACGTACAAGCTGTAACAGAGACAGCAAGTCATTTAAATCCTGTCCCCTGTGGGTTTGACCCCTTGTCACCCTCCATTCGACCTGCCACAGAAGACACAGTTTCTGCTGAGTTGCTCCAGGGCTTCTGTGTGAGTTTTCCAGATGATTTTCAGGTTGACCTGATGGCCCAAGGTCTTGCTTCAGGGTGCTCTCACCTCCTTGGGGACTATAAAGCCATGAAAGATCATTTCCAGCAGCTCAAGGGGGACATCTCAAGCTCTGGCTTTCAAGGCCAGGAGTGACAGTGGAGTCCCTTCCCTTCCCCGGTGCTCCTCTTTCAGCTCAACTGAGACACGGCTCTCACAGTCATCAGGAGAAATGGGAAGCAAGAAGAGGGGATGAAACTCCAGGATCCTGGCAGAGGCCTGGTCAGACTCCAGTGAAGTCCCTGAGCTGGGCTGGATGCATCAAGTGCTGCGAGACAAGAACAGTGTAGGACAGAGTGAAAAATTCAGTTTTAAGCCTAGAGTGCTCAGGCTAGGCCTAATGTTTTTGAGGGAAAGCAACAAGTCCTAAGTGTGGAAGAAGTAAAAAGAAATTGACTTACAAAACAAAACACTGGCAGAATCTCAAATCGACACGGGCTCCAGGCAACAAAGTCAATCACAATCACATTTTCCAGGCCATGCTCCTTGTCAGTCATTATCTTAGTGCAGGGTGGGAGGAGGAGGAAAAAATATGAACTTAAATTCGTATGGGTGAAACCAAGAAAACCCACAGTTACAGCATCAAGAACCACATCAGCCAAAACATAAAAGAAGGTCACATGGCAACCATTCCCAAGATGAGACAGGAGGAAGATATAGAGAAAGCATCAGGGCTTGGTCAAGCTTCTTGATCCAGTCACCATGGGACTTTATTCCAAGAGAGCTTTTTTGTCTTTGCCAAAATGCCCGTGCCACCCCATGGTAGGCGTGTTTACAGCCCCTCAGGTGGTCTCCCTGCTGCCGGAGGCTAACTGTGCCAGGTGACTGGAAAACACACCACTTCCCATCACTGAGAAGCCTCTAGCCCCTTCATCATCCACCATCACTCCCCTTCCTACCCCCTCTGACCAACAACAGAACAGCCAGGAGGAGCTGGGTGGTGTTCCATCTCCATTGCAAAGATTATTGCATCAGCATCCAAAATAGAGGCATGTTTGAATCAGTCTAATGATTCTCATATCCCTTCCTCCCTGCACCCCCCCACCCCCCCCCAAACAAAAAGCTCTATTAAAAGAAAACAAAAGCATAAATGCCTCACAGTCTGGGCAAACTGACAGCTTTAGAGTCAGCTCTTCTCAGGAGCTCCTCTCTCATATCACCAGCTCCGGTGCAGCACAGGGAGGAGTGGATCTGGCGGGGGGCGTGCAGGTGTGCAAGTGGACGTGTGTGTGTGTGTGTGTATCACACCTGTTTCACAACCTGTATGCAATCACAACTCTCAATTGATGGTGTTCTCATAACATTGACTCAATCATCCCAAGTTATAAACAGAGATATCAAAAGACTCCTTCCTAGGAAAAAAAAATGCTTGGGGGGGGGGGGGTGTCCCTGAGCCAAAATTGGCTCCAAAAGCAT
>JAVJGG010000001.1:11396811-11450313 GCA_035590195.1 Aviceda cuculoides
CCCCCCCCCCCCCCCCCCCCCCCCCCCCCCCCCCCCCCCGGTCCCTGAGCCTACATTGGCTCCAAAAGCATGTCAGGCAGTAATTAATCACTTCAGGGTATTTGCTGATATGTAATTACATGCAGTGAAAGGTCTGGCAATAGAGTTTGCTATCAATCATCACTGCATATCAGTCACGTAGGCTGGGTCATCTCATAACCTGTCTGCCAGTTATTTCAAATGCTAATGTTTAAGGTAAAATCTAAAGCCTAAGATTTAATTTCCAGCATTTCAACTGTTTCATGTCACATTCCTGTCCCAAACACCACCAGCAAGATCGTCTCCTGCCTAGACGCACAGGAGATTGATTCACAGAACGATTTCCAGAATCGCACTTGGTAAAATGCAATGTCTTTATGGGTAGATGCAGGGGGGGGATGTTTTCTCTCTGGGCTGTGCAGACATTTTCTGGCACAAATACCCTTGGCAGTGAGGAGTTTACATGGCTTTGCAGAAATCTGTCCCATACTGTGCAGCAGGTAGTGCTTTTGCAGGACTCTGCTGCTTACTTTCCCTTAGGAACGGTATCATGATTGCCACTCCTGGTAACTTTATCTGGAGCTTTGTGGTGTTTAGTGGTTTAGCAAAAGCTCCATGTCCTGGGGGTAACTTTTCACACTGAGGAGCCCCACCTTTCCTCTCGGAAGTCAGAAGGAAAGGGGAACTTGCAGCCTGCCGGGTAAGAAGGCAGATGAAAAGAAGCCAGTGCTTAGCATTAACCAAAAGCAACCCTAAAAAGTAACTCCTGAGTTTTATGCCAGTTTCAGGATTTTGCAATGGCCTGACTCATGGGTTTTTTTGTTGTTTTGTTGGTTTTTTTTTTTTAATAATCTGAGGATTTAAAGAAGCCCCTTCTACCCTCACATTCTTGGTGCAGTCACAGCCCTGTTTTCCAGAAATAATGAACTTTCGAGCTTTCCTGCAAGCTGCGGCACGGCCCTTGGTCTGCACCCACGTGCTGAGTGGAGATGCACTTTGCTGGCGTCCAGCTGCACAGCAAGCTGTTCTGTCTCATCGGATGTGGCAAGTCCCTTCTGGTCCCTGGCACAACGTGGCCTTGTGGATTTGGCTGTCCTGTCAGATGACAGGGGAGATTTTAACTCTCTCTGGGAGATTTTTAACTTGTTTAACTCTGCCTGCTGGAAGTGGTTTTGTTCCTTTTAACAGTCATTTATGCAGAAGTTGCATGCAAAGCCTTCCTTACGAGTAAAGCTAAGGAAGTCACCTGGAGAAAACAGAGGATGACTGCAGTGACCAAACCCCAGAAGGTCAGGGTTATCCACCCACGAGTCAAACAACAAGCCACTGGCAGAGCTGGAGATAAAATCCCCCTCTCCCAAAGGTCTGATCTTGTCCCTATCCTCAAGCACCCCGCTTTCGAATGCAAAGAGATGCACCCCAAGACTGCGTCTGTAATAACTATAATCACTGTCCTGAGGATGGGACGGAGAGCCATGCAAGTCCAAAAGTGCCAAGTTAATACTGCAGTCAAACATCACATCACATGCTCTCCTCCTTTTCAAAGGAAAAAAGGAGTTCAAGTCCTTAAACAACACTGAGTGTGGGAGGCTGGTTGGAAACCCTTGTTAGAAAAGGGTCTGGTAAGACCCGTCCCAGGCAACCTGCAAACTGCTCATTCATGGCATCAGAGACAGGTTTGGCCCTAAAGCCCTAAAGCTTCATCTTGGGTAAAAGCATGCAATGACAAAGCCAAGATGCAATACAGCAAAAGCCTTGGGCCCCTGTGCCCCCCGCAGCTCATCAGGTTATCTATCTCCCTGGTTGCAAGCATCGCAGTGGGGTGTTGGAGAGCAGTGGGCGCTCTGCCAGCATGCTGTGCTTCCACCTGCAGACCTTAATTAAAACCTCCAGCAACCATTTCACTCTCTCATCTGGGAGACTTAACTCCCAGGAAAGTGCAATTCCCAGAGATGACACAAAGAGATGAGCTTCCCTCCTTGCTCACCCTCAGCCCATCAGCCATCGCCTCTGGCCTCCATGCTGGAATTGTTGGAGGGAAGGGGAAGCAGGGTCGGCAGAGCTGATTCATCCCTGGCTCAGCCTCAGCCTGAGTCCTTGCTGATCCCTCTTTGGGAACGTGCCTCAGCTCACAGAGCCGGACAGCGAGACGCTGGGGAGGGATAATCTCCGCTGCTGCACAGGATTCAGGAATCAGTGGTACCACGGTGGCTCCGTGCAGGGGTGGCCAGCACATCACCAGGGGAGGAGAGGAGGCAGCCAGCTGGATGTGGTCTCAACCCCAAGGGAGCTGGGTCTGGACCACCACTGAAATGGTTCCTTTTCGTAACACGGGCGGTGAGCAATGGCTGAAGGGAGCACGTTAGAAGTGTGGCTCGTTCACCCTACTCTGTTGGGTAGGGTGGGAGAAGGATCCTGCCCAGGTGAGAGCTGCCAATGTGTTGACAAGCAGGACAGCTCTCAGCAGTTTGGGATATTCTCCAGCCCCCTGTTGTCCGAGTAGCCCTTGCTCTGCCAGGCGTAACACTTGATATGGTGTGATCCCCATGTTCAGCATCCCCCATGCCTGTTTAGATCCTGCACAGAGGCTGGAAAGGGAAAGAGAAGACCCGGTGAGACAGATAAAACAGAGATTACTGTCTTGGTGTCAGGGGGGTGGCCTCTCCCTAACCCCACCACACACACCAGCCCCGGGGAGGTCCAGCACCACATCTCCCCAGCTTCAGGTGGGGAGGGAGACAGGTTTTTGAGGTAGGCTGGACAGGAGGAGCAGCATATCCCCAGGGCAGGGGCAGACCCCGCTGTTGCTTTCTCTACCCTGTGGGGCACTAGCTCAAAGACAGAACATCCTCCCTGGAGACACACATCATCCCCCAGCCACCTAGCCTTTGCCCAAGGCAAGCACTTGGGGCAGAGAAAGCATAGGGCTGGGTGCCAGCATGGATGGATACAGCCGAGGGACTCCACTGATCTCATCTGGAGTGGCCCAGGGAAGGAGAAAGCCCTTCCCGGTGGCCCGCAGCCCCCCCAGAGGAATGCGAGCTATGCAGGGACCAGAGGTCACTGCAATCAGGTGCAGTGAAGGGTGGCTGTAAAAGGAAAAGATAAACCCAATAAATCAGACTGTGGGAAGAGGAGGAGGGCACAAGTGCACAGAGCTGCCGGAGGATGGTACAAGGCAGCCCCTCTGACCCCTAGGCAGAGGGAGGGGGGATGTGGGGGCTAACCTGGGCCACAGACCAGCCCGGAGATGGGGGATGCTGAGAACAGGCAGCACTGTCACAGGGGCAGCATCTGCAGAGGGAGAGATGCTGGGGAGACCTGGGATCCTGGCCAGGGTAAAGGGAGCAAAAAGCATCCACGATGAGGGAAGTCTTCTGGTTTTCTTCTGGCAGTAAAAAAAAAAAACTACCAAAAAAAGGGAAACATGGGGAAAAAAAAAAGAAGCGGTGGGTTAGGTACAGATGGAAAAAGCCCTCAGAATACTCATTCTCAGTTTTATTGTATTTTATTTTACATTATTCCCATAATGGGAGATGGCAGTCTGTATGCACTGATGAAGCAAGAAGACAAAACACTCTCCTTGGAGAGAGTTACAAATGGCTATGAAGTATTTTAAAACCTGTCATTTTTTTCTGCTTAGACAGGAGACCTCCCATAGGCTCGAACCTCCATTGTGCAAGCATTCATTCCTGCGGCTCCAGCTCTGTACATGAGACTACAAAACAGTGACTTGAGGAGATGGATGGACATCTTGGTGACTTAGCTGGTGACCTGCTCCCCTTTCTTGATCCCTCCAGGTGAAAACAGGTATCCAGACACATGGTTTTGGGACACAGAAGTAGTCAGGTAGCTATACTTGCTTACCCAGAGTGCAGAATAAGCCCCTGGTGAAAATCTGTGCTGGTCCACATCCATTCTGTGTAAGCAGGAGAGCTATAATAAACCTACACCAGCTGCTCTGAATCTCATCCCACCTGGTATGGTCAGAGCTGATGCACCCTGGAAGAGATGATACCAATATAATCTCAGCTTCCCCAGCAAAATACTAAGAACCCAGCTCCAGTGCAAACTGAGAAACAAAATGTTAGCCTGTTCCTCTGTGGAGAAGCAGATGGGAAATGTGACCCTTGCAAAAATAAAAGGTGAACTGTGTGTTCTTGTGGCTTTTAGCTTGATTTCTTAAGATACAAGGCTTATGCAATGGGGAACTCACATGCCACCAGCCAGTTCACCATCCCGGTCCTGAGAAACTTTTGAACCCTTTGGCCAGTCTCCCCCAGATTTGGCAGAGGAGTCGAAGTCTCACTGACACGAAGCGCCTACGAGCCTTGCGAAAATAGGTGACTCGCTCGAGAAGAAAGAAAAACACTATAAATATCCTGAGTGAGGGAAGAATTCATCACTCACTCAGCTCTTATTATACACCAGAGAAAGCTGTTATAAAAACCCCTGCCACAAAGAAAGGGCCAAGCATGAATCACTCCTTGTGAGATATCAAAGAATCCAACCACAGTGGAGAAATCCAAATGGACACAGACATCCTTGGTGCCTCTGCTTCAGACCATGTATTCATGCTCACTGCCTGGCCTGTGACCATGCAGTGGGCACCCTGTCCCTTTGGGAAGATCTCCTGGGGGCAGAGGGCCATCTGTTTGAAAAGAGATAACATCTCCCTTTGAAGATGCTGCCTACAAAGGGCTTCTACCTCTAAAAGACTGAAGGGTAGCGACTACCGGAGCCTGTCTGCCATCCACAGCTCCAAATGCACTCCCTGAAAGATCAGGGGAAATGGTTTTTAGGGTGCATAAAATAGAAGAGAAAGGAATCAGCACCACAAGCCCATCTCCCTTCCTCCGTGGGCTCCCACTGTGTCTCGTCTTCTTTTTCCCCTTGGCTAGATTCAAGCAAGCTAGGGATCGGGACCCATAGGTCAGGATAACAACTGTAAGTCCCAGCCGGGCCAGCATCTGCAAGGACAACTGTAACTCTCTGTTTGAAGCCAATTCCCACAGAGCAGGCTGCCTCCCAGCTTTTGTAAGCTATTAAACAAAACCCTCTGAATGCTGCACTCTGGTTTTGTGATAATTTAGCAGGCTAAAGGAAACTCTTACACCACTTTTCAGAGAATACAGTGAAATCAAGTGAGATATGTTGGGGCAGAAGCAGCATGTGATGGAGAGGAGAAAAGAAGCAGCTAAAAGTTAAAGTTTGAAGGCTGTGGGGATGAAACCAGTTCTCTGCTATCCAGGATCGTGGAAAGAGCTGGATACTGTATACCAAGATAACGTAGATGCCTTGAATAGCCTAAATAGCCTAGATAACCCCTAGTCTGTGGTATGGCATATCCATCCATCACTGAACTGGAGCCATGGAGCCTGCTATGACCTGACTCAAGTCTTCACATACCATAGCAGCAACTCTGCATTAGAGATCCCAGGGTTGCTCAACGCATGGTCAAGGTCTTTGAATCTGCCACAGGGCAATGTAGGGGAGGGTGGTGGGGTCTAAGACTGTTGAATCTGACTTGTGCTGGAGGGCTCTGCTGAAGCAACCAAGTCCACCCTGAAGGCAGTGACAGCAAGCTTTTGATCAGTAGGGTTGAAATAGATTCGGACCAGCATTAAACACAGGCAGAGGTGCCAAGAGGAAGGGTTGACAGTTACCAAGTTGATAGTGGGTCACCAGGGCGGTGCAAGGCCACAGGAAAGTGTCTATAGCACTGCAAATTCTCCAGTGCCTATGCTCAAGAGAGTGACACGCACTGAGCCTTGTGGGATGCTGCTCTCTAAAAGGTATGAGGTCAGGCATAGGCTGTGGAGGAGGGGGTCTTGATGAATTTTTTCCACCTGATGAATTCACATCTTGGCAGGACAAACCTGCAGATGACGGGAAGCTTAGCAGCTTATTTTTCAATCTCTCCCCTTCCATGTCTCAAGCAATGATGACTGGTCTTTTGCCTGAGGTAGAAGTGATAGTGAGGGCTTTTCTTGCCTGTTTTTCAGTCCTCCTGTTTTTTCCCTTCCCTGTTTTTCAGTCTTGACTTTTTTTCAGCCTTGACTGTTTTTCAGCTCCTCCTTATTTTCTTATCTGTTCTCTCACTTCCCCAAAGTCCTGTGAGTGCTGTAGCCAAGTCATCTCTAAAGTATGAGCCCTCATTCACCAACAGGTCAAATTATTCCCCAGCATAATCTTGGTAGCTAACTGTTAAAGCCAAAGCCGAAGCCCACATCTCCCCTCCCCAGGAATTCCCAAGGGCAGGGAGCCCTGGGAAACAAGGGCAGCTCTGCTAACATGAAAGGGGAGATGGATGGAAAGGGCAAAATGGATTAGAAGTGTATTTGCTTATTGTGGGCTCTTTGTTGTCTCTGAGAAGATTTCTTGCAACAAGAGGATCACATCACACAGCAGGCACTCACAGCAGGCTACAGGAGCCGGCAAGCTCCATCTTAGTCATCGCTCCTCCTAAAAGCAACAGTTTCCAGCACTGGAAGCTTAAATTGGGCTTCCATGCTAAATGACCTTGATGACTTTCAGGTATAAGCAGTTCCCAGGTTGGCATTTTAGAGGCATTTTCAAATTTCATCCTGCACCATTCTTCAGATGGGAGTACTTGAGTCCTCAGAGCCTCTGTCTGTGAAACTCCAGGAGATCCCAGCAGCCCTACTCCACTACAAACAATCAGCTGTACTGGGGCGTTGTGCACCACATGCACATTGGCTTGATGCTTTGAGAGACACTTGCCTTGCTAACAGCAGGCCACAGGACCTAGTTTCCTCTCCTATATTAATCATTCTTCCCAAATTTCCTTCTTTTGTATAGGGATTGCCTTTGTTTCCTGCTGCAGGGTTCATTTTCTCTGTACTATAAGCACTTGGAAGTATTTGTACAGTCAGAGAGACCAGCTCATCTGTTCAGCTATTTCTCCTGCCATAGCACCTTGAGAATTGTTTTTCCAGAATAATCTCTGGAGGTTAGGAAGGGAAAGAAATAATCTCAGATACAGTCAAATGGATTGAAGGTAATTTCCTACACAACAGGAACCCATAATCATGCTGAAGTCTTTAATATTGATACTTCGGTTAGAAGGAAATTCAAATCAGAGGCATGCTCTTTAAGCAGTGCCTTCAGCGTCACATCATATGTTCACATCAGGGCTGGGTGCCAAAGGTGCCAGTCCATTGGGGGAACTGTGTAGGAGCTCAGTCCATTGCGCTACTGAGGACCAAAGGGGTTTGGTTTCTTTCCAGGACTATTAAGCCTCAACTGAACGTCCCCCCAAAATTGCTCTTGCTGTCAGCACGCCCAGGTCTGGCTCCTAGAAATGTGGAAGATCAAGCCTCTGCAAATATGGATTTGTTTGGAAAAGGATAATAAAAATATTTCTGGGCTTGGCTCATCCTTCATGACTGCCTTAGTATCTGGGGAGTCAGGTTCCCTCTTACTGCTTATTGAAGACAGCATGGCCGTGCTGTAGCAAACCCAGCCTTGCCCACCAGCACGGTAGGTGTGGAGTGTCCTTTGTACACAGCTGCTCTGCGTGCAGGCACACGCAGACGCTGGCCTGGAAAGCATGGGCTGTGCCATTTAGGAAATACCGCTCCAAGTCAGTAACTGGATGCTTCTGACAAAGCTGTACAAGGGAGACTAAACTTTGCCAGCTTCTTCACTCTGGCTCCTACCACCAGGGTCAGTGCAAGCTGGCACTCATCTGGTCCCAGCAAGCCCCAACTCCTCAGCTGTGTCAGTCATCCTCCACCTTATGTTTTGCATGGGTGCCACAAGGATCAGCCTACACCTGGCGGGTAATTACACAGGGTGCAAGTCTAAACTAGAGCATCCTTCTGAATTACCTCTGTGGATACTTGTAACACAAAGTTGTATTGAGCAAAAATGCAAAATGCATTCTCTTTATTACATTAAACCAAAAAAACCCCACATCTATTCCTCGGTGAGAACATTCCCTTTAATCTCAAATAGCACATCTGGATCAGCTGCTCTGCAGACAAGAAATAGGAGAAACAGGCAGAAAACATGTGGAGTTTCTTTGGACCAGAACAGCATTTTCAGAGTAACACTGATGCTACGTAGCATTTGAAGATCATTTGTAGAGCACATCTGAAGGTCTGAGTGTGCCTGAGCTTTCAAAATGTTGTATTTTTCCTCATAGTTGATGGTTCTGAGGCCTTTGGAAGATGGCATATTCTAAAGTTTCTTTAAACACCATGAGGTTTAAAACTGAGTCTTTTGTCCCCCAGTGTGTGAACACTCTGAGACTGTTGGTTCAAATTAATTCTTCTGGCATTCACTGGTCAATAACCCTCAGCCACCACATGGCCTGTTCTCCTCAGTTTGTCAGTGCTGCTGATGCTGTCAGAGATGGCAGCATGTTGGGCTCCACCTCCAGCTTCTTCTTGGATCACATCCTCAGTTCCCAGCAAGCAACTGCTCCCTTCTCAATGGTCTTGTCAGCTTTGAGGGCATCAGTTTCCTCTGACTCTCCCTCCTCACACACACGGCACATCACAGTCAGGTCTGAACTTGTACCCGCCTCAGTTTTGCTTCTGGCAGTGAAGTGAGCAGCTGTCATCTCCCTCTGCTTCACTCACACCACAGCATCCTTCACAACACTGTGGTGCAAAACTCCCTGGGGTGGCTGTGTTGCAAGAAGGGCTGGGAGCCAACTTGGCCCCAGGCATGGCCAGGGAGAGGGGTTGGCTGTAGGTGCTTCTCTTCAGCCCTGGTAAACCCACGTTTGTACAATTGTAATTCCCAGGCCCTCAAAACTTGCTGGCTTGTCTATTCTTCCTGTCCCTGTGCTGGACTCCCTTTGCGGGGCTGCTTGGACTGGAGCTGCTCCTGGCTTGGGAGCTGAAGGACAAGTCTAGGTGGAAATCACCTCCAGGGACAACTCTGTTTAAATGCCAAAGTAAATGTCATTGTGGGCGTGACACTGTTCCTGAGATGCAGTGGAAGCTTTTGATGACAGCCATCAGCTCTTCGTTGCCTTTTAATGGCATTTCACCAATGGTTGTCTAAATGCCTTGGTGCCCACCATCCAGGGACCCAACCAGCTTCCCTAGGGTCCTTTCCCTCATGTTGTCACCATGAGGGGCTCACGATGAATTTCTTCTTCCCATCAGGTCCATACCCTCCCTTTGGGCTTCTCTCAAAACCTTCTGGAGCCACACCATGGTTCAGGTCTGCGTTCTCACACGTGCACCACCACGTATCTTTCTGGCACGCTGCATGGCAAACCAAACAAACTGTCTGGCCACAGTTAACTGTTAATCCTCCTCTGGCCTCTTCCCTATCGAGGCATCATCTAAACTATTACACAGCCCTGCTGTTGACTTTGCTAGCCTTTGATCATTTATTCACAGGCTGGACAGATTCTCTCCGTTATGAATTACAGGGCTCTAATTGGATTGAGAGCCAAGCCTGCACCTTCCCCTGTAATTTAGCTTTAATTAATGCCCATTTATTATTAACTGTTATCATCTGGGCTTAGGCTTAATGTCAGCTGGTTATTATCCAGAGACCAGCACGGATTGTTTTCATCTCCTTTATTACCCATTTCAATAATTTCCCCCTCCCCTGTTGACAGATGCACACAAAATGTGCACGTCAGCATAAAGGATCGCTGTTAAGGAACAATGGGTCTTTCAAAGCCGCCAAAGTCAAAGGAAAGAAAGTCTCCCCATGTCTCTAAGTCAGTACCCAAGCCAGTGTGGACTAAGAAAAATACCAAGAGATACACAGTTTACTTTTTTTTTTTTTTTTTTTCCTGAGGCACAAAATCTGTAATTGAGAGTGGAAATGGGCGAGGAGCTATTTTGAAAGAATTGGGGCATTTTCATGTTCTTTTATATTTTCCATTTTCTAATTTCTGGCTTTAAGAAAAAAGAACAGAAAAAGAAACCTTTTCTTCCTTTTCCCTTTTATCACTTTCCCCCCCAAAATAGCAGCAGTGAAAGTACCACAAAACAAACCCAAGAAAACAAGTACTCAGGAGAGGGCTTCAGAGCCTGGTTAAAAAAGTAGAGAGCTGAAGAAGAAAGAATGCTTTGCCTCCAGCACATGTCCATTTTCCATTCTGCGAAATCACTCCACAAGGTCTACTGAGACTCCTCCACCAAAGCCAGAGGTTTCAAAGCCAATGCAACCATGCACCAAACTCTTTCTCCTGCTCCTCTTTGACCTCCCCTGCAAGCAGACCATGTTGAAAGCTTTCCTTTCAGATCCATGGGAACGATGGTGGCTCTGAAAGGACCCTGAGATGATGCCCCAGTGTCCATGGCTGCCATGCAGGAACCAGGCATTGCTTTCACCTCTCCTCAGACCCCACTCGTAGCTGCTCCCATCAGACACTTGGAGGCTCGTCAAGAGCCCCCTGGGCTTTTGTGCTTGGCGCGGTCTTCATGCACGGGGAAGAAACACACCCTCCTTCAACTCCAGGCTGCAAACAGGACATTGCCCACCAGCCAAGGCTCCCAGAGGTGGGTTATCATTAGCAGAATTGCAGGGGGGGTGGCCATTTGCTTCTACACCCTCATGAGGCCACAGGACTTGGGCTGAAGTATCTGGAAAGCAGTTCAAGAGGATCAGCTCCCCTCCACTGCGGATCTAACCCACTGCAGCCATTGCTTTTGTTAAAAGAAGTCAATTCCAGGCTGTACAAGAAGGCAGCAGCTAATCTAGGAGCAAGGGCCCACTTTGATGGCCAACACTTAGCAGGCTGGGACCTTTCAGCTTCTACACACCACCTCTCCCCAAGGCATTGCTCTGTCCAACTTGTCCAAGAACATCAAGTGTGCAGAGGACTGATAAAACACAGGGCATCAGAGCTCCTGGTGGGCTGGGGTGCCAGTGTATGGCACCGAAACACAAGCAAACGCCTCTACTACATATGGTGACAGTGACACTTTGTGAGAGAAAGCAACAGCGGCAAAAGCAAGAAGAACAAGTGAGGCATGGGAAGGCCCCTTTCTCTCTTGTCTGGAGTTGAATAGCTCTTTGAGAAAGGTCAGGAACTGGTCAGAGATACAGAAACATCCCCAAGGAGAGATGCAACATCTGACTTCCAGGTCAAAAAGCAGCAGTAACTCCTTTGGTTTGAGTTTTTCCCCATCCTTAGGGAATATTTCAATGTATTTCTTGACAATTGTTGTGAAATTGGCAGTTCTTGCCCCATTTAGTACTTTCTTCTCCTTGCTTTGCTCTGGGTCAGCTTGCAGATCTGTCCTGCATAAAGCTCTGAGGTTGCAAAGTTGGCTTCTGATTTTGATGAGTAAAGAAATCAACACTTCAAAATTTTCAGTGCCAGAAGGACTCCAAATTCCACCTGGCTCCCAACCACATACCCCTTGCCTCAGGGTTCCAAGGGAATGCTGAGTCTCCCTAACACCTTGCAAGCCAAATGCAATGCAATGCTTGTCTCCATCTAGAAGTGAGACCATAACAGACTCACAGCAATACCAATCTGGTTCTAGTTCAGCCAATTCCCATCTAAATCCACTATAACAGTCAGCAAAGCACCACAATTTCTGACACTTAAGTGATCTTCTGAACATCCTGCAAGCTCTGATCTTGAGGGCAGAGGAGCTTACTCATGCACTGCAGACACTGGGATGGGATGGGATGGGATGAACAGCTGGATGGGGCTGGGAGAAAGCTAGGTACTGCCTCAAAATGCCCTGTCCTCTCAGCAAGCCTGCTTTTTACCTGCCTGCAGACCCCTAAGAAGTTTTGCACAGGAGACACAGACCTCTTCTGAAGGGACGTGGCTATACGATTACAGCATAACCTGCACAGATTGGTTATTTCTTTGTTGTCTTTCCCAGACCCTTGGGATGTGAGCTCATAAATCTCCCCAATTCCAGAGACGTGCAATAGTGGGCTTGCTCAAAGAGGATTGCCCCAGTACATGGCACAGCTAGGATCCAAACCCATTGGATCTGAGATGATGGGTCTTGTCAACCAAAACCATGGGTCAGGACTTTCTCAGGACCACAGGGAATATGGCAGCAGGAATTATTCAAGCCTTGACTCCGGACCAAGATTTCAACCCCTGCAGACAAGTGCTGTAGAAGTCTCGCTGCTGGCTGTGGCCATCAGACAGCGAGGTGTCCTGCACAAGGAGCCCCAGAAATGTTAGCCTCTATTAAATGTGCAGCTTCCCAGTTAAATTGCATTAAACCTCTGTGTGGCTATGCATAAGAAGGATTAACATAGCTGTGATTTGAAGTGAGGCAAGCTGGATCAAATTGGCACCAGTAATTCCAACTGAGACCAGGCAGGCACAGGTAGAATTCACAAACTGGAGTGTACACAGAAAGCATATCATGGTGACTGGAGCACATGTCCCAGGCACATGTTACTACCTCATGGCAAATGGAAAGGAGGGAGAAGTTTTTGGTGACAGTGGCAAATCATCTCATCCCCACCGCAGGGTGAGAGCTGCCCTGGGATAGTTACCCTGAGCTGAGTGCACCATCCATCCAGGGGCTCTTCCCTGAAAAGACTTCATTTGGTTTAATTACTGTAATTTGGAAGTCAATTCAGATCTGCTTTCCTGAAGATGCTTGCCTAGAGCAGCCCTCAAGGAACTTATAAACAACTGAAACTGTTTTCAGTTGCATATCAGCTCCCTCAGGCTTGACAAAAATAGGGTAAACACGTCAACAAAACACTTTAAAAGATGCTTCCCTAACTTGCTCTTTACTCAGGCTTTCAGCACAGTCAACTTCCAAGCCCTCAAGGTTAGAAAAATTCCTGCCCAAGGAAGGAACAGCTAGTACAGGAGGAGCCTGGCCTGTGTATCAGGAGCGTGATGGGTAGAGGAGGGCGTTCCTGCATGGACACATCCCCAGCCAGTGGGTCCCCACAGGTCCTCACCACGGAGCAATGCAGCTGGTGAACAAGCAAGCTGGAGCCATGTCTACAGCTGCTGCTGTCCCCGGGAGGAGAGATGAGGCAGATTTATCTGTGCACTGAAGCTGAGCTAGTAAAGAACTACAAGGCATGCACCCACACGATGGTTGTGCTCTGGCGAGGGCCCAGCAGGAGATGCCCAGGTGACCTTGCTATTTAATGTGCTGTGACCGGCACGCTGTTACACTGAGATTTAATAGCAGGCTCCTGCAGAGCACTGCAAAGAAGCATCTCTCTCCAGCCATCCGAGTCAGCCACTTCCCCCACAGATATGCAATCTGTGCAGAGAGCACATCACAGGCAAAGATGTAACCAGCAGGAGCAGTATGGGAGCATCACTTGGCATTGGTCCGGTCAATGGGCCACTCCAGCATCAGTCAAAGAAGGGGGAGCATGTTCACCCTCTGCATAAGGAACAAGCAGCAACTGCATGGTGCCATGCTGATTTTCCAGGCCAGTGCCTTGCTCCAGCCTGCGCACAGTGTTGTACAGCAGAAAACAGAAATATTGGATGCTGCCAGTCCCAAGGGCTTTTTGTTAGCCAAGACCAGCAATGAAGCCTGGCTGATGGTCCAGCACGTTTTCATCCATGGCAGCCACACGGGCAGCTTGGGCTACCAAAGGAAGAGCTGACTGTGTCCATGCCAGTTTATTCTAGGAGATCTGGAAGGCTTTGCTTTGGCTTTGCTTCATCACAGGCAGCACATACACCTGGCTGATGCAGGGGCAAGTTTTGGAAAGGAATACCATGCTGACAAGGAAAGCTTTCTGAAATATTTTCTAGCACTCCCTAATAAAAAAAAAGGCCAATGTTTCAGTGAAATGTCACTACATCTGGAAAGAAAAATCAAGAGCAAAATAGACTGTCTTCTCTCCTCTGCTGCCCCTGGCTCCCCAAATTCCTTCAGAGTCGGAGCAGTGACTGCTGTGATCTCTGGCTCTCCCAGGTATAAATTCATCAACTTTCAGCCACTGCTAAGCCAGACTCTGAAAATAAGCTCTGTGTGGCCTCATATGTGACCTAGAAAATAACAGCAGAGCAGGGTTCGCATCACAGCTTTTAAATCCTAGCTTTCCTCCTGCCACCAGCCCTTGTCACCAGCTGATTATCAGAACCAAAGGGCTTGATACGGCACTGTTTTCCAGAGCCCTGGACTGATACCCTGTCCTGCAGGAAACAGATGGCCAGTGTGGATCTGGACATCACTTCAGTTTGTTTAAAGCATTCCTGGCTGCTGTGTCCAAGTCCTCTCCTGGCATGAATGGACATGTGATGACACTTCCCCTGCAAAGCAGGAACTTTGCAGCAGCTTTCTGTGGCCCCTCTTTCCCATTTAGGTGTGGGGAGAGGAGAGATGGAGCTGTGGTTCACATTTGCTGACCCCGTGTGCAACAAGCACATGTGGTTCCTGACCAAGCTGGTGCTTGCTGGTGCAATGGCAAGGCTGGAGCCCAGGGATCAGCATCACTGGGGAGCTGGAAACATGCCTCAGGATACTGCTTTGCTGTCTGCAAAACCTTCTCCCACGCTCCTCGGGAAACTGCATGCCTGAGGCGCGATTTCTCACATCACCAGCCCGCACCCAGGGAGGGAAAAGGCACATACGGCAGCCGACATTTGAGGAGGGGTGGTTGGAGGCTGCCTAGCTGATGGGAAGCTCTGTGCTGGGCGAGCATCACTGTCCCAGCCCTTGCCAGAACCTGCTGCTCCTGGCAGCAAGACGGCTTGGTGTGTGGCATGGTGCCCATCTCAGAGAAAAGAAACCATCCAGCGCGGGTCCTCCTCAAACGAGCCAGGCAAATCTCTGGCCAAGATTAACAATGACGGCTTGAGCCTGCTGGCAAACTGGGCTATGGCAAACCAGGGCATGCCTCTAATGTTGATACCCGCCGGCCAGCCGCAGGAACAGGTACCCATGCTGCGCAGCCCACAGTGTGGCAGCTCCCTGTGCCACAGCGCTTCAAGGGGTTGGTGGGTGGCCTGGGCACCAGATAAACCCAGTGCCAAATCCTTCAGGTTGGGTAAGGAAAGGGCTGAGGGCATCCTCCTGTGAGGCTGTAACTCATGCTAGCCTTTTGTCCTCACTCCATTTGGTAGTTAATTGGTTCTGGCGACCAGCAGTAAGAGGGTAAAGCATCAGCACAGGGCTGTGTGGCTGAGAGCCCCAGTGCAGGCATGGACAGCTTGCAAGACTGGCAGCCCTCTGCAAACAGTGGTTTTTCTCTTTCTCATCACTCCCAGCTCTTCCCAGAGCCTTCCTCAGTGCACTTTCCAAGGGGGTCACAAACCCATCTGGGTTTGGGATACGGGGACAGCAATCTGTCCCCATATCAGAGGCAGGGCGATAAAGCAAGCAAAGCAGCAAATGAAAAACAAACCCCAGCTGTTCTGACACAAAGGCTAGCTGGCATGAAGATCTGTCCTCAAGCCTTTGGGATCGCTCCTTTTCTCCAAGGCAGGTGTTGTTTTATATTCTGTTCCCTCCACCTCCCTGCTCCTGCCCTAGTGCAGGGAGAGCTCCTGAAATAGCTACTTCTAGCCACTTTATTTTGGATGCAAATCATTGGTATTCTGCAAGAAGAGCTCTCACTTGGAGAGCTATCCTGCCAGACCTGTTCCAGCTGATTTCCTCACAGAGCTGAAGCCCTTCCTATAAAAACCTGTGGCTGCAAACTGAGTGATGAGCCAGGGTTCACCTCCTTTCTATTTTATCATTCCAAACCCGTCCCCTCCTCATTTTGTTTCCTTTTATTTCCCTTCCTTCACATTTGCATTACTGCAGAGCTCTGTTAATGGGATTTATGGCCAAATATTATCTGGCATACAGGTAATTCAATATGCACTTGCTGGTGCGGTTTGAAAAGCAAACAGCTTCTCTCACCACTCTGCTTTTGGCTCAGCTACCTTAATTGCCCATGACATACCCTGTGCAGGGTAAATATTTGGTCCTGGCTCTGAAGCTTGAAGGCTCCCCTCCTGCCTTCTGCATGCAAATCGGGATCTCGGCAGCATTAGGGGATGTCCTTTCCCATGCCGGGGTTAGCGGCTCACTCATGAATCGGGTCATTGCTGAGGACCAACAGAGCAGGGGAGAGGTAGGAGAAAGGGGAGCAACATGGCTCTGTAGGAGACAAGAATCACAGAACCAGAGAAATTTAGTTTGAAAGGACCTCCAGAGGCCACTGGTCCAAACCCCTGCTCAGAGCAGGTCCAGCCAGACCCAGATGCTCATGGCTGTGTCCAGCTGTGGTTTGACTATCTCCAAAGATTAACTCAATTTGTGGGAAGAGGCTTCTTTTCAGGCAGGATTTTGTTTGTTTTACTTAACTCTACAAAAGCAGAAGAGATTGAGAACTTGTCCAGGAGAGAAGGCAGTATATTAAAAGTAAGACACGCTATGCCTCCAGCCAAGAAGGCAGAAGATGGGAAAAAAACCCCCAACTTCTCCAAGAGTAATTATGCAGCTCAGTGATTGAACGGGGGAGACAGCTGAGGTTAAATTCATGCCATGAACCCTGTGGCAGCAGCACTACCAAGAAGACTTTTTATGGGCTTTCACGCTGAACAATGATCAAGGGAAACTTGAGTTTTAGCTCCTCCAATGACCCAGCCAAAATGGCCGTGTTCAGTCAGCCGTGGGGGAAAATGCAACCTTGCAAAGGGCACAAGAAATTTGGTGCCTGCCTTGCAAAGAAAGAGCCAGTTGCTCATGCTGGAAGATGCCTGCAGTCCTTCCAACCAGCTGGGTCAAGCGCGCAGTGCAGCACCAACAGGACATCCCATTGCAGCCTGCAAGAAGCAGCCCACTGGGAAGTGGGAATTTGCAAATAACATAGCAGAAATGTTTCAAAGAGCTGTATTGCTCCAATTAGTCCTCACCAGGACCATGCTTTGCAGCACAGGAGGTGCTTTCATGACCTGATCACCTACACTTCTCCTGCTGGTGAAAGGAGCAAGCTTTAATTACTGCTATGTGTCTGCTTAATAAGTAGGAGAGCACAGGCACCACTGTGTAGGAGAGGCCATGCTTTTCTGCACATTGGCCATGCCAAAGGGACCTTGCTTCGCCAAGCTGCAGGTTACCCAGCTCCCCAAAGTGTGGTGATAACTCACATTGCGAGGAGCATCGTGGAAGGAGGAGAGCCTTTCCTTCAGTGCCAGGTCTCCCAGGCAACTTCTCTGTGAAGCAACAGAAGAAAAACAGTGCCAAAGTGTAAGCTGAGAAACCGCCCAAATCTCTAATCACCAGGTACAGCCTAGGTCTGCACTGGGATGGGAAATTTATATCATCTGTCAACAAGAACTACATGCAACAAAAGCAAATTTAAGGGAACTCTGTTTTGCACCTTGCAGCTTCCTCTTTCACTGGCTGCTGTGTTCTATTTTTTTAAGGTTGCCTGTGCTTCCTAGAGGGTGAAGTCTTGTTCCCAGCTCCACCGCCCAGTCAGATCCCTGTGCACTCTTCTTCTTTCCTACCAGTTGCAGACCTTGTGATATTTATAGAGTGTCTTTCATAGCACGTCTTGGTCCTCTTCTGACCCTTGGGTGAGAACATACTATGAATTTTCTGCTCCGCACTGACTGACCCACTGTATGGTGCTCACACCCTGAGCAAACTCGCTCAGAGCTAAAAGCAGCAAGCAGAGGATTATCCATCCCAAAAGCTTTCTGAAAGGCCCACAGACAAGGACCAGAGGAAGACGGAGGCCATGTATGAATGACAGTGCTCCAGACAGCCCATCTGCAATGCAGTGCAATCAAGGAGTGACTGTGTGGCAGCCTGAACTCTCTTGATGAGCTGGTGCAGAGCGCTGCGCGGGCAGTTTTCCCTTTAATGGAGGGCACTCCCTCGGAACAAGTATTTGGCACTAGATGAGTGAGGAATGAGATGGCTCTAATCCCGTAATTTAATTAGAGCTGTGTAGAGCTGCCTAACGAAAAGACCATTTCCCGAGCGGGCTTCAGTGCTGGGCTTCTGGCTGCTCTCTCTGGGCTGGCATCCTGGACCCTCTTGCTCTTGCTCTGCCAGCGAAAGGCAGTGCAGTGCTTTTCGACCCCTGCTCTGTCTTATTTTTCCTTCTCATGGGTTTTAGCCAAAGGACCATGGGCTGGGACTCCCCCCAGCTCTACACCCTCATATTTGTGAACAAAGGGCTACCTGGTGCTGTCTGGTGGAGAGGGGAATGGCAGGAGCTCTGGTTTTATCCCGCAGAGTCAGGAGGTAGCAGTGAAAACCTAAGCTCCATGTCTCTTTCCATGTGGGGGAAGTTCCAGGTCTCCTTCCATTTTGCAACCAAGCAAAAATATTGACCAAGACAAGGCAAGGATCCACTGAAGGAGTATGCTGCAAGTGGTCAGGTTCCATCCTGCACTGACACAGGGGTCCTGGCACCCTGCTCTCACACCATCCCAAGAGCAGGGGTTTTGCTACAGGTTTTTAGGATCTCCCCAGTTGTTGGGGAGCACTAAACAGACCCCCGATTATTAAGTGGAGTAACCCCCATATGCACTCCCAGATACGCTGCAGGACAAGCTGGGATGGCATAGGGTGGACATCACTTTGGAGAACAATCAGTCCCTTTCCAACTTGGCCTTGGTGCTCAGCCTCCCCTTTGTGGCCCGTGCATGTCCATGATGGAGCAAAACAAGCCGGGGTTGAGGGACAAGCAGCCTGAGGGTCCAGCCTGTAAGGGCAGGGATGCATAACCCCATCCCTCCAAAGGGGAGAGCAGCCTGGGCTGGTGCTTCATCTCTGTCTCAGGGAAAGCATGCAGGCTAAGCCTGGCATGAAATCTGAGTGGGATCAGCTTAGCATGAGGTTTTGGTCTGAGCCTTTCTGGCTTGACTCTGACCCAAGCATGCCTGGGCTATGGCTCCCAGCAGCCTCTCAGGGCTCAGCCAGCCACAGAGCTCCCCTGGTGCAAACAAATTCCTGCACAGCAGCAAAAGCCCAGGCTAGCCAACAGCAACATGCCTAATTAACAATAATTGGCTCCTCGCCACCTATCTCCCAGTCTCAAGCTTGCACCCGCCCCAATAATTGCCGCCCCATTATGTTTTCCGGATGCTCCAAGGTGAAAGGGAGCTTTGTACAGGAGCCTCAGGCAAGCCTGGGCTGCAGCAAGCTGGCAAGCAGTTGCTCCTGCACAA
Organism: Aviceda cuculoides; assembly: GCA_035590195.1. NCBI lineage: Eukaryota > Metazoa > Chordata > Aves > Accipitriformes > Accipitridae > Aviceda > Aviceda cuculoides. Next base: position 11,415,914 of record JAVJGG010000001.1, read on the forward strand.
AGTCCTGACGTTGGGAGAAAGGCAGGGCTGGGGCATCCCTTTCTGCTCCTCAAAGCCTCAGCAAGAACTCCCAACCCCAAGGGAGAAGGGGGAGAAAGCAGTTCTGGCATCTCACTAAGTGTCCTGGCCACTGTCCCTGGCCATACACTGCTGGGTCCTTTATATAGGGCATACCTCATACAAATGCCCCCAGGAGATGTCACTAGCCCAGTGATACCACCAGACTGGGAGAAGGGACTGCTGGCCGCAATAAATGCAGGTACAATGAACCATCCTGCTACCCTGGCAAGGAAAGAGCCTCCCAGAACATCAGTGATACAGCACTGCCCAGAGCTGTGGCTCTATGGTCCCGCTGCTGGAGATCCCCTGCCCGCCTCAGCTGGTCATCACCCCAGCTCTGAGGAAGGTCCTCTGCAGGCACCTTCCTACAGCAGCTTCAGCTGAAGGAAATCCCCAGCGTTGGGGAATTTCCTACCTCTTCTTGTAAGCTGAAGGCTGCTGGAAAGCTGCACCAAGACCAAAGACCTCATGTTTTGTTTCTGGTCCCCCAGCCTTTTTCTGAGCCTGTTGCATGATGAGAGCAGCTGGGGCCCAGCCTGGAGGGAGCATCTCTTTGTGCCTCCTTAGGGAATCCCACACACAACACTGCCTGTCTGTGGTTAAACGGGGATTTCCCTGCTACAGAGCCCACCGTTTTGCTCACAAGCAGACCTGCAGCTGGGGGAGGAGTCGGAGCAGGTCCAGCATTCAGTGTCTTCAGAGGAGGCAGACAACAGGCAGGAACAGAAGCTGAAGGCCAGAGGGGGTTGGAAAAAGTTGGCTTTAAGAACTGCTCCCAGTCTGCAAACAGAAACAAGAATAAAGGTTCATAAAGCTGGAGCCAGCAATGCTCTCCTGGTTGCAAGGCACCGTGTTCCTTTAGTTCAGGTGTGGTGATGCTCTGGCTGTACATGAACCATCCTGCCTCCTGCAACCCAGCCCTGCCCCAGTCTGTCCCCACCACCCTAGGCAGGAGAAAATGAGCACCAGGCACAGCCAGCCAGCCCTTGCTACTCCCAGACAAAGCCTGGAAAAGAGTTACTGTCATGCCATCTCCCTAACTTGCTGGGTCCTCCTAAAGGACTATTATTGTTTATAGTGCACTTGCTACTGCCTTCCCCAAGGGACTGCCCTCCTCCTCTTTGAAAATATTTAGGCAAAGGCTGAAGCATGGTGCTTCATAACCCAGGGAGAAGAAAATTGCCTGGATTTAGCTGAGGCTCTCAACCACAGTGAATTCAGTGCCCTGATGTCGGAAACTAAGCAAGCCTTGCCTGCCCAGTACCTCCGTAGGAAACCACTTCAATATGTTCACGCTCCCACTGCTGGTACCCAAGGGACTCCTGGGTAAGAAGAGACTCTAATGATGGCTGGTTGTTCAAGCCAAACCCAGACCTCACTGAGTTGGTCTGCAAAGCACCAGGCAGAGTTCTTCCCACCAGTTTCCTTTTTTACAGAGAACTTGTGTGTGCAGTTACACCCAGCAGAAGCAGATCAGCAGGAAGTTCCCTGCTCCAAAATCCCCACATTCGCCCTGCAAGCAAGTTTTGTTCCCATGAACATCTTCTCTCTGCTTCCTCCAGCACCACACGTGCTGCAGCGTTTCTGGCTTTCCTAGAAGACCCGCTCCACCCAAACCCATCTGCGAAACCCTCCACCACTGCTGCATATCACAGTTGTTGCCACACAACTGGCTGCCTTCAGCTGTAGCCTCCGCTACTCCCAGCTCCAACATGACACAGACAGACTTTGTTGCTCCTTCCTTTGAACTGAAAAGCAAGCTCTCTGCATACCCTAGCTAGGCTTGAGTTTGTCCACCTTCTTGCCAAGCCATGCGGCACTAAGCTGTAATTACTCTCTGCATCCTTCTTTCTGCCATGAAGCATGCAGCAAAAGTGAGTGGCACAGAATTTCCAGCTATTGCCTGTCCACAAGCCCTGCGTTCAGGTCCCTTCTTCACGCACACTCAGTGGGCCATTTGGGCTGAGAAGTACTGGGCTACCAGTCTAATGGTGCTGGACTTGTCGCTCTTCTGGAGACATCTTGACCCATCATGTCCCTCTACATACATTCTGCTCTCCAGAGATGTAATATGCTGTGAGGTGAGGAGACAGTTCAGAAGATGTTACAGCACCAGCTGGGGACACAAGAAACTAAGATTTATTACCCTGCTCTGCTTCAGGCTTTGCATGAATCACGAGTGACTCAGTTGCTTTGAAATCAAGGGGAGCTGGGTCTTTAAACAGCATGAAAGGTTAAAGTGACTTTAGCACTTAGTGGACTTTGATGTTTGCTTCTGAGTATTGTCCTCTGATGTTAACGGGGATGTAGCACTGCTGGGGTAGGCAGTGAGGTTCACTCCCGAAGGCCACAATCACTCCAGTAGCTGCAGCAGGCATGAGATGGACCTGAGCTCACAGTCATTTCAGCATCCATGTCTGGGAGGGCAATTGCTGTGAGCAAGCCATGCCTTTTGAGCCTGCAGCACCTAATTGTAAGGGAAGCTGAGGAGAAAGAGGGAACCCACACACACCCACCAGTAAAACAAGACATTTCTGAGCAATGATTGGTTTACCACAACTGCATTTCCATCAAGTCTCCAAAAATTTTGGAACAATCCCACTCCTACGTCTTCTTATTTAGTGTCTGGAGATAAATAAGTGCTTTTGGGGAGGGATACAGCACTATCGTCCTCCAGCAGGAAACCAGAATACTGGATTTATTCTTTCGTTTTCTGCTGGAGGGACAGTCTAGTGGTTTCTGGCAGCAATGAGGAGGTATTTACACCAACTCGTGCACACATCTGCAAAGCCCTTCCAGTCCAAGGTAGAAGCCGGACTCACAGGCTGGCAGGGATGCCTGCCAGGAAGGGAACTCACAAGCCTGTGAGATGCAGCAGGGGAATCGAAAAGATAAAATGAGAGATCAAAGGAGGGCAAGGAGGGAGACAGGAAAAGTTGCAGCTATGGATGGACTAGCAAAACGTGAATGCTGCAGGGGAAAAATGGAGGCAGGGAAGAGAGCATGTCAGAACCAAATAAATCAGGTAGCGACATGGTAATTAGCCTGGCTTTCCCAGTGGAAAGGTGTTTACATCAGGAGGATTTTTTTCTGGCATAAATCAGGAACAAGACAAAGCGTTCATCCAGGTCCTGTGTCTACAGTCGGTGCTCCTAACCATCACTCCCAGCACACAGTGACAAGCTGGGCCACTGGGGAGGGTGGGTGGGTGGGGTCCAGCTCTCTGACCTGACACAGCTTTTCTGCAGGAAGCTTTATACCCCTCAACGGATGGAACAAGGGCAGTCTGCCAGCCCACCTCATCAGATGCCAGGCAGAAGAACAACAATCCTGTTTTTACAGGAAACATCCAAAAGTTCCCAAGCTTGTCTGAAAGATTCTGGTGGGGTGTGCCTGGGGATATTATTACATTTGAGTCGTCAGTAGCATGGCCAACCAGATATCCATCTTCCTCCTCCAGTGTGTCTGACCTCAGGATAGGCAGTGGCCACGTCTGCTCACTCAGGATGACTAAAGCAGGTGTCCCAGGGTTTGATCTGGCTTTTCCCAGCCCAGGACTGCACCCACACCATGGTCCTTCTCCAAGGAAAGGGTCTAGGGGTTGGGTTTTGCCAGTACATCTTACCCCAAATTAAGGGCAGACACCACAGTGAGACCCATGTAAAAATTCACTCTGCTTTATACCATTACAACTTTCTGATATAGACAAATTGATGTTTTTATCTCGAGTGTAGCCCTCCCACCCTGGGAAGTTACACCATATTGCTTCACAAAGATACTGGGAAGATGAAACATTACATCAGCATCTCATCTAATGTGGTAGAGAGGGACAGAGATAGCCCTAAATTAAGGTGCCCAGAAGCAGCTCTTTCATCAGCAGGCACAAGGAAATAGGCACCTTGATTTTCACCATTCCCCTTGTGCTAAAATGCCCTCCTTGAGCAGCTGAAAATGCTCTTTAATTGACGATGTTGACACTGGGAAAAAGGCCAGGTAATGTATCAGATCTGCAGGGAGAATTTGGAGAATTCAGCTCCTCCCCCATTGGATGTGCTCTTCATAAAAATTACAGTCCTGGGCGAGTTACTTTAAGTTAGAAACGAACAAGCTTTGGCATAAAGAGAAGATAGTAAATAAACCCCTGTATGTTTGTCCATTGACAAAGAAAACATCTAGCAAAAGCTTAGCATGATTGATGAAGACACTGACCATAGACAGGAAGCATTAAGGAAATTACCTACCAATATACACCCAGCGTGGACACCAGCTTGGTCTGATGCGTTTACCACAGACCCAAACCCTTCTGGCTGTGTGGCAGACCTTCAAAGCAAGATGGTGGTGGCCGCGTTTCATACTGTGTGTAAACATGACACTTGGGAAGTGAAGCTTGTAAAAGATTGGGCTTGGTGGTGATTAGGTTGAGCTGCTCTTCAGCTACCAGAGCCTGGGATAAAACCATAAAGTCACTTCCCATGGGCTACTGGAGGGTCAGAAGGTGTGGAAGGGTTCTGAGCACCAGGTTTTCTCAGCTCCCACCCCCATGAGCCACGTCTTACTTCTGCCAAGACTGGGGAATGCTGCCCATGCCTGTTGAGTAACCTCCACTTACCACTTAGGGCTGGACTGGTCCCTCTGGGGAACTGGAGAGCAGTAGAGGAGAGGACAACACTGCGCTAAAGCATTCCCTTTGCATGCACAGGGAGCAAAAGAGTCTGGGTATATCTGGTCTAGGCAGCATGTGCTGAATTCAGGCAGGTCAGGACCAGCCCATTAATAGCCAGCAAGCTCCTACTCGGTAGCCTCCTTCAAAAAAGGAAGTCAGGAGGAGCTTACGTCAGACTTGGCTTGAAGTGTCTACATGCATGACTGAAGGAAGAGGCTCCTGACTTGTGACAGGAGGCCAAGTGACTCACTTGTGGTGGGTGGGGGCAACAAGAGAGAAGGGGATGTGGTTAGGGAACAAGGCATGAGTCACCAAGGAAGAACATATGTTGATAACAGCTGGATAAATTCAAGGCAGAGACATAAGGTCTGCTCAGGAGAAAATCCAAGCTGTACTGGAAGCCAAAACCTGGAGACAGCAATCCCAAGGGCTAGTGCAATGGAGAGCTGTAAGTGCCTGGCACTGGCTTTTCCTGCTTTGCAGCTCAGCACAGGTTGCCGGATGAACATCTTACAACAGACAAGGTGTGACCATGGTGTCGGCCATGTTCTTCTGTCTCCGGTAGTGCATTTTCAGCAGTCATCTGAGGTTGGAGTCAGCCTTGTTCACAGAGCTCAGTCAAGTTCTCTCCATGATAGTTCTGCAACCTCATGTCACCACAAGGAATAGACACTTCTCTCCCATCCCACAAGGCACAAGCCCTGCATGCTCCTCTTCGAAGTCTCGGCTTCCTACAGGCACGATCTTGGGTGAGAGGCATGAGCATGACTGAGCCATGTGAGAGTACAAGTTGACTTGTAATCTGCTACTGTGTCCTCTGCCCCATCGCCCTCAAAAGCTCAGCTGAAGTTGAAGTGGCTTCAGACAGTCTGGGATCCCACTGAAGAAAAGGATGACAAGGGAAGATTTGTTAGAGTCTATTGGTCAGCGCTGAAAGCCCCAGGAGAGAAGTGGTGTGGAGACCAGAGGAAATACACAGATGATTCACCCTTGACCCACCCCCCCTAAGCTCACCAGATATTCCACCTCATAGCTCATTATCTGGAAAGGCACATATGATCCATCTTCACCTGCTGTGAATGACACATAGGGTGCAAGCAATGGGCCCTCCCGAAGCACCGCATAGCTCCTTGGGTGCATCAGAGCACAGACCTGCAGTGACTGTTCTGCTCTGTCCATACTCCACTTGCAGCTTTGCTCACCCGCTCCAGCACCTGACACAACCGTTTGACTTGGGACAGTGTCACCAGAGAGCACTGCCTGCCAGAGGATTTTTGCACTGTGGGAACCAGATATGAGCTATAGGTTTCAAAAACACCTACAGCATTGATCCTGCATCTGCTGAGGAACCTCAGGTGAGGATACAGTCTGGTGTGTTCACCGAGGAGACCAAGAAACCAAGAATGCAAATGTAATTACCAAGTCACTGGGACATCAAGGGCATTGCTTACCCCTCTGTGCTTTGTTGTGCCCACAAGCCTGGGAGGCCACAAGGGAGCACACGGTGGGGGCAGGACTCTTTCTGGGTCCTTTGCAACACGTTAGTCACCACTGTGCAGAGCAGGGTACATACAGCCGGCAACCAGCACTCAGCATGGGATGGTGCCTCCCCCTCCTAATCCCCGCTCTCCCACAGACACGGTCTAGCTCCCAGCTCCCCCTGCCCACGTCTAAAATCTCTGCGAAAACCTAACCCCCACTTCCCTGGGAGCATGGTCAGCTTCAGCCTGCCCATTCAGTGTGATCTGCCTTCTTTTCCTGCCGTCCCAGCAAATATTTAGAGGCATGGGCTCATCGCCTTGGGAGTTTGCAACCCGAGAGGATTGCTGCTGACTAACAAGAAAATGTGTCACACTCACAAGCCCTTCTTCTTTGCCTCCATCACCGCTGTGGCACTTCCCCTTCGGCGGGGAAATGGGAGAGAAGCAGCATTGACGTGGCACAGGCAAAGGGCAGAGCCAGCCTGGGTCATGGTGGGGGAAGAAGTACCTGTCTGGAAACAGCAGCTTTACTCCTCCGTGACCTTGCGGTCTCATCCAGACCCCGGTGATACCCACAGCTCTGCCACATGCTGCGGCAGAGGGAGGGCAGCAGCTTATCGCAGGCTCAGGGCACTGCAGCGCGCGGGACAGGCTTGCTGTTGCTCATGGTGCCAGGAAGCGGAGTCCTCATGGGAAAGGATGAGGCAGGCGGTGGGCAGGAAAGCAGATGGAGACCATCTTTGCCACAGAAAATGGGTGAGACTGGCAAAATTCATGAGCACAGGGAAGCCACGAAAGCGACGCCCAGCTGAGCTATGGATGCACAGGGACACTGGTAAGCTTCTCTGTGGGGGGGATGTCACTTTACAATAAAACCAGTTTTATTTCTGAATAATCAAGTCATCCAAAGTGGGGCTGCTGAAGAAAAGCACCACTCATGCCAGCACATGCAGCTGGAGGAGAAGGCCCACATGCTCATCCCAAAACTGCCTACAAAAGCCACTGGTGACAGTTTGGAGGATGTGGAAGACTGAACTTGAGGACACAGTTGCACAGAGAAGAAGCAGTGATGTTATCTCCCCATGATCCTGTGGCAAGGAGAAAAGTAGCCATAGCTGGGAGGTGGGCTTAAAAGCAAGCACGCTCAAGGATGATCTCAGGAAACTCTGCTTTCCCCTAATGCCTGTGCCTTGGGGTGCAGTTTGACCTCATCTGTACAGCTGTGTCATCCCAAGCATAGAATCCAGACACTTCCATTGCCATGAGGTTTCTTTCTATTCCTATGTCTCTGGATGCTGGGACCTGAAGGAATAAACATGAGATCTCACAAAACTCATGACCTGTTGACTGTATGAGCACTCTGTCCACCCTGGGCATATTACACCACCGTTTTCCATGCCTTGCCTTAACAGAGGAACAGAGCAATCAACATGTGGCTGGAAGCAGGGCCCTGTTTAGCCACATATCTTGGAGGACAGTGATCACCCACTTGCTTTAGAAGAAGCTGCTAGTAAACCTCTTCCTAAAATCTGCAACAGAGCAGGAGCTGGTTTCTGATGTACAAAGTTTCTCCTCTCCCTAACCCTCCCACAGCCATAGGAGTGAAAAGCTCCCAGCTCTGCCTGTTGCTGTTGCCTGGGCGGGCATCACCTCTCATTCAGCCTCGTGCAGAATGGGGTTTGGGAGAGCTGCTTCTCCCCTTGCACTGCTCAGGCACAGTCACTGTGCAGCCAGCCAGGGTCACTGCTCCAGGACACCTCACTTGTCCACTTGAGGCTGTGATGCTCCCACTATCCATCAGCCACCCAAACCAACTACCTGCTTGGTGCGTTCCTGAAACCTCAATTCAGTTTGGGCAAGGAAGGCTTGATTACTTTGAAGAATAATCACATTAAACACTACACACTAGGGGTGAATTACTCTACGTCAAGCCTATATTTGCCAATGTGTGCTGTAAATGAATATTTTATTATATTAACAACCCTGGTGGAAAAAAGATTTATGTTACCACCTTTGAACTGAATACAATATTTGGTGCCTACATGTTGCCGAAAATAGATCCTCCCTCCAACTGCTCAAAAGGAACAGGAACCACAATTCCACTTTGTGGGCCCTCAGCAAGGATTGCTTGAGTTTTACCAAGAAAAACCTTTTTTTTATTGATTCATTAGCTAGTGCCTGCCCATAGGGGTTTCACAGACACATCAAGGATGCCTTTCCTTGCCAATATTAACCTTGGTTGCTGCAGGTGAGGTACGGGGGGACCAAACACAAAGAGCTCTGAAGATGTGCCAGAGTAATGCTGGTTAGGATGTCTTGTTCCAGGGCAGATCAGCCTCCCTGGAAAGCCAAGATGTGGTCTGTATGTTCTGCTAGGTCCAAAGAGCTCATTGCTTTGCTACATAAAGTCACCTGCACTCAGAGCTTGGCATCGAGAGCGAGCCCTATGCCAGGGCATGTCCTGGGCCAGATTCAGGAAACCCTACAGGGCAGAGCGACTTGCAAAGCAAGTTCCCAAGCAGGCAGCCTGCTGGGAGTGAACTTCTTGCCCTGTTCCTATCCGCTCCCTCCCAAAGGCAAACAGTACTGCTGCTGAGCAGCTCCAAGCCTAAAATTCCTACAGAGAGCAATTCAACTAGTGCGGGGATGGTGGGGCGTTAGACCATGAAGGTGCTTACTTCTGGCACTGGGAGCATTCACATTAAGACTTACACGAGTTAATTACTCCACTATTACACTACTCCACAAAAGCCACATAGGGTCATTTCCTCGTCTAGATAGCCTTAATGATGATCCTGTGTGGCAAGCTGGGAAGGCAGCTAACAGAGAGTTTAGAGAGGCTGGAAATTAAGCCAGCTAAGATTGTTAGAGTAGATATACGTGCACGCAGACAAGTGCACGCACGCAGGCATAGATGTCGCAGTGGTAAAGTGAAACCATCAGGATGCAATCTTCTCTTTCTTGCCAGTCTTCAGTCTGCCTTAGGCATGCCTTTACACTAAGACAGTAGTTTTTCTGGGTGAGAATAGCTGTACACAGGTACAGTGCTTTCATGGCATCATTGATATCCTCATTAGGAGGATGGGAAAGAGACTGCTGAATTCCCAGCCCATGCCTGCTTCATATCCAGCCCATGTTCACCTGTCCTGTGGCACAGTGTCCTAGTGTACTGACCTTTGCAAGGGGGACAGATGAGGGGCAGAACTCTACCCACATTCAGTTTTCTATTTCCACAAGCCCACTGTTTAGCATCCCCTTGTAGGACAGGCTTTCCACTGCCTGCTCCTCCACACCACTTCTACTGGCAGTTTGCTCTTCCTGAGCTATAAGCAATGTGCTGGACAAGGTTTAATCAAAGCCTCATACGGAGACAACAATACTTCCCTCTCTGCTAAATACATCTCTTAGGACTGTACTAGCAGCATCCGCCTGTGCCTATAGTCATCCTGCGATTAGTTACTACCCCACTTCCTCTTCCTCTGGTAATTCACATGGACGAGACTCTAGTGAATAGGGGAAGTTTTATTAATAGATCCAAACACACTACCTGAGTTACGATATCTCACACTGCTTCTTCTAACAGTCCCCAAGGTCACGCTATCCTTCCTGTGTGACATTCAGGTCCTCTTCTACATTGGCAATGCTCTCAACTGTCTCATCTGCAGAAGTGATTCTCCATGTGTGCCTAGCTCATTGAGAAAGATATTAATGAAGACAGGTTCCAAAATGAATCCCTGAGCAGGGCTGTTCACTTCTGAACACATCCTGTTGACTCTCTTTCATCCCGTTTCCCACCCACTTGAAATTTCTGTAGTAATGCTCAGGCTTGCTCACTTCATTAGGAAGAAAAAATCACTTATCAATAAAAGGTGGTAAGTTACTTTGGCTTCATCTGTTTAACCTTGCAATATCACTTAGATGTTCAGCTGAACTGTTCACATGAGCACCTGCTCAAAGCATTGTCATAGCTTACCTTCACTAAAATCAGTCCTTTCATCTAAGGAGTCCTGCCAGTAGGTCAGAGGAGCTGGGTCTCGAACAGGACATCCGTCCACGGCTTAGACTGTGGAGGTGGGTGGAAGCACCTCTGTATACATGGATGCGCAGAAGTCAGCGATGCTTCTACATTTAGGGAAGAAAATTCTACATTAATGATCTCTTTGCTTTTAAAAGATGAACACGCAGCTGGGTCTATAAATGGAAAGGAAATTAATGGTCCCATTCTTTTGGCACGAATGCCCAGTGACGCATTCTTGCATGAAGAACATCTCTGGCAGAGCCAATATCACCTAGTCCAAATTAGAACAGGTCCAAAACTCAGCTAAAAATCAAACCAAATCTGGCTCAGGCTAGTGATATCAGTGATGAGCAATAACATGGACTACTGTTTCCAGAAAACTAGCCCTGTCTTGCAAGGACAGGAGAGTCACGTGTTTCAGGGAGAAAAGAAGCAGGATCTTGACCGCTTGGAAGTCAACAGCACCACTGATTTCCACAGAACCAGAATTCCTCACCACAGACCTCCCAATACTGAAATAGTGACATCTAACAGAGGCATATTCAACCACAGGTACGTAGAATAAAGCCCACAGGCACCGTGCAGAACATGGCTAAGCAAGCTGTTCGGGTTGGGAGTTCACACCATCCTCCCACTGACAGCACACAGCTACTAGACTTGCTGTGTGCAAGTCCTCCCCCTCTGACTGTGCGAGCACATGAGGCCACCACAGGCATCCCTTAGAAGGTGGGGAGGGAGTGAAGCTTGACTGGACATTGCTGGACTGGAGGTTTCACAAAAGAGCAAGCAAATGCAAGACCTTCTGCATTCTTGCTAAGTGATAATTTCCCAGGAATGTGTCGTGGGAAGTGGATACTGTCACCCCAACAGCATCTGTGTATCTCAGAACCGCCACTGCTGGGTCCTTCCTTGGTCATCACATATTGTTTTCTACTGATTACTTACAGCTCTCAGCAGGAACTCCTGCTAGATGGAGAGATGCTAACTCAGCATATTGGAGGCAAAAGAGAGATGATAACCCTTTAAAAACCCACACACTACTTGCATGAGCTTTCTGGGACATATAGGACTGCTGTGCTCTATGTAAGGCAATGCAGATGAAGAATCAAGAGCACTTTCTGCCTCACACATCCCACAGACTAACAGCACATGCACATCCTACTGCTGTGATTCAGTTACACTCAGTAACCTGTGAAGGCGCAATAACTTGGTTGCCTTCCAAGCTCTGCCTATCTGTGCCTCAGTGTCAGACAACACTGGAAATAATTTCTGGAGACAGGAAAGGAGTTGCCCTAGGCAAACTTTGGTGCATTAAATGTCTGGTGGAGCTACATGAGAGTCAGAAGCCAAATCAATTAGAAGTCAAGGGTTGATGTCCTTCTTAGCTTTATGGGACGTTCCACCAACCTGCACTAGGAAAAGACTATCTCTTCTCAGGAAGCAATACGGAAGAGTTGGGATGGAGCACAGAAACCCAAAAGTCAATATTTGGGGTGCCTCAGAGACAAAGCAACTTCCTCTGCTTTGTACAAGGGTTTCAAAGATGAACAGAGATCATTCAAGCACGAAAGCAATGCCCAGACCAGGAGGTTTTCCTCCACCTCTCTGAGCATTTTGTACAGGTAGTAGTAAGATCCAGGAGGGCAATTCCAGTAGTGTGTTGCCAGCCTTGGCAGCTTTTCCATGGGGCTTGATCCAAAGAGGCTATCTGAGTTCAGTACACGGACACTGCAGAGGTTATGTATTACAAAGCAGCAGTCTTGTCTGGCATGGACTTTTGTAAGTGTTGAAGCATGCACTCCTTCCCTGATCCCTTCTAGCACGCAACTCCAGCATGGAAGGAAGTCCACAGGCTCAACGTCTTTGGCTGCCAAAGGCCAGGCCCCATTCATACATGTGTTCTTGCAGCACATGTTTGAAATCAGGGAAAGCATGGCAGCGAGTCTGGCAGCTCCAAACCATCCTGCTGAGGAACACAGTGAGTGGCCATGCTCTGCAAGCACCCTTTTCCATTGCAGTGCAAGCAACCTGAAAGGATAACCCAACTTTCCCTATATATTTGCATGAAAACAGTATCCAAAAACTGCTTGGGATTAATCCAGCTGATCTCTACCATCTGCCAGCTGTGGTTTTGGAAGCAGGTGAGGGTTGCAGTGGGTTTGCTGCCAACACTTTCTTGTGTTCCCACTTGTCTCTACAGCTTTAGATGGTTGGACAGGTTCCCTTGCCGTGACGGGAACACTGAACAAGAGATTTGCCATGTCTCATCCCAAGCACAGCACGGGGAGTACTGTGTGAGTCCCCTGTCTGAGTTAATAGGGTCAATCTGCAAGTGGAGAACTGGGGACCATGGAACCCGGTCCCTGCAAGTCTATGGCAAAGGGACAGGTGACAGCAGGGTGGATGCAGCCACCATGCTCTGTGTTTTCACACGGCAGCCCTACACTCACTCTGAGCCTGTTGGGAAACTCCAAGTCATGTTTGCTCATCTGGAGAGCTCCTTTGTTACAGCTTGGGCTTACACGAAACCATAGTTTGGGCTTGCAGAAGCCTGAGGGATGGTGGATACCAGAGGTATCTGCAAATTAAGCCCAAGCTGTTCCCCTTGGGAGGCACTGAGACCTGGCAGTTGGACTCCCATGAAGCCCTACAGCAGCAAGGAACCTGGGGCAGGCAGCTGCAACCTGTGCTCCTGCTACCGGCACCCACCGCAAACCCACAGCATCTCACAAAGAGGCTCTGACCTCCCAGGGATGCACGTTTTTTCCCATTTCCAGAAGAGTTGTTGCTATGGCAACAAAAATGGCTTGCATTTTTAAATGCTTCCTCAAGGACATCCATTAAAGAGGCTGATGATCAGGAGAATAGAGGGATGTGACGCAGCACAATGGCCCCAGCACAGGATGAGCAGCTTTGGAGCAAGCCCAGGTGTCCATCCACTTAATGCACGGGTATACTGGAGTACAAGTGCCTCCTCTTCATGCTCCCCCTGCAGAGATGGCTGCTTGCATGTGCATCGCAGCAGAGAAGATCCAGACAGGAAAGCTCTGTTACTGGCAGCTTGTCACAGTCAGGGGAAAAAACAACCACACAGTTTCACAAAAAAAAAAGACTTTTTCTCCAGAAGATACTAAAATTGAATGCTCTGTTCTCATTTAAATGGACAAGGACATTCAGGCAGCATTCGCCAAGTTTCCTTCCCAAAAGAGACTTAAAGAAAGTCCTCTGAGGGATAATTAACTGGCTAACAGACAGGAAACGAGGATAAAAATAAGTGGAATATTTCTGCCATGGAAGATTATCAGCAAGATCTGTTCTCATGATTGCATAGCTCATTACAGAGTTCCTCAAAAGACAGCCACTCAGGCATTTGTTTGGATGCCCATCCACCACAAGAGGAGGGATTGCTCCTACATCCAGCATGTTGTCTGTTGGGAAGGGACTCATCTGAGCTGCTGCTTGGACGGTGAACTGGAGCAGCCACTTGCTCCCTGTCCCCACCTCTGCCTCAGTTTCCACGTCCTACCTGCAGGACAAGAGCAGCAGGCATGCAACAGCGGGTGGAAACCTCCCAGTGAAAGGGGAACGAAGTCATCTAGGGACACCTGAAATGGTCTGGGAGGGGTTTTTCAGGGGCAGACCCTGCTACCCCCTACCCAGAAGGACAGAAAATGAAACCATTGCCGTGGACTTCCAATGTTCGAGTTTTCAAGGAGTTTTTGCTGGCTCTATGCCTTAAGTAGGGGAGGATCCAATGTACAGAAGATGTGTGGCTAGAGGCTATAAAGAAAGGCAACATGGATTTCAAATGGTTCCTACCAGCAAAGAGCAGCTGGGGCAGAGCAGCAATTTTTTGAAGGCTGTGAATATTAATAACATGCCTGCAAAGCACAGGCACCAGTGTGCCCTTATTACAACACTGAATGAAATTGCCTGCCTAACCTTTGGCTTGGCATCATCTGTTCCCATCCAAAGGAGCTGTGTAGGAATTACATTACAGGTTCTTAATGACGGATGGCAGAGCAGGGCCGGGGCAGGATGTAGCACTCTCTGGGTGGGTGCTTCCACCTCACCAGCTGTTTTGGGGAGAAAGGGCTGTGTTTGGGATGACTGCAACCCAATCTTCCCTCCTGAAAAACAAAACTCGCTCCATCATCTTTGCAAGACAGAGACGGCAGCAAAGCTCTCCCTAAGCAAAGGACAGAAAGGGCAAGGGAAAAACACATTACTGGAGGACTTGGCTCTGTGGAGGACTTGGCTCTATGAAATGCATGCTCTGGTGGGACAGGGACCTCAGAGAGGTACTGAAGCCCCCAACTTTGTGTAGGCAAGAGCTGTGGCTCAGTGTCCTACTTGTAGTTCAGAGAAATACTGCACTTAAATGCCTCTTCCCTTGCAAAGAAGGACTCCCTTAGGTGTTGCTTGGTTGGTCACTGCAGTCCCTCCAGGACCATCATCCCAGAACCTGACACTGCTTTTATGTGCAGAGCTCACAGGGATCTGACGGGGGACACAACCACGCCAAGAGTCTCCCTGCTGCCCCCATAACAGAGACTTGACTCTGGGGAGAAACCCTCACCTTTGCTGCATGTCACTGGCACGCCTGAGCCACTGCATCCCTGCATGCGGGACTGGTTTGACACCCCTTCCTCGTCCCTTCTGTTTGCTTAGTGGGTGATGTAGTGGCTGTCTGCATTAAAACTGCCTGGAGCCAGGGTGTGAGGAAAAATAAACAGGCCCTGGCACCCGTCAAATTACTGTGGTAAAACCAAAAGTAACCCTTCTGCCTTCACTAGAGCAGTCTGGTCCCCATAGCCACCCAGCTCCTCTCTGGCTTGGCTCAACAGCTCTGCACTTCACCCCAGCCTGAAGTGACCAAGCCAACACATGCAGGTTATACACACTTCCAGGAAACTCGCAGGTATCTTCCATCACCTGCTCTTTTTTCCACCAGAAACAGACAATTTACCAAGAGCACCATTTACATTCGCTGGGGTCTGCCAAGACTCCTACTAGAGGTGATCAATCCATAGCAGAGAAGGACATAAACACACAGATGTCGTGATACCTCCTGCTCTAGCTATCAAACCACTCATTGCAGCTCTCCCACTGCTTTAACCAAATGCCATTAAGGACAATTTAAAAGAGGAAAAAACCTGCCCAATCCCACAAATTTAGATCCAGTTAGGCCTCCCCTGAATTCCAGTGCTCCTCTATAATTATTATAGCCACTAATGACTCGGTCAGCAGCACCGAAAGCCACCGAGTCCTTTGGCAGGACCACAACAGTCCACGTACGCAGGGTATGGTTTCAGAGAGAGTCTCTGCACCAGCTCAGCTTGATTTGAGAGCCAGCAAACCCAGGAAAAGTTGCCAAAGAAAATCCTGGCCATGAAGAGACTGGGGCTGCTGAGGAAAGGAGAAATCAGCTCAAGTGGTCAGCGGTGTGGAGGAAACATCCCCAGCAGGCCCAAGGCACTACCAAACTGCAGCAGCAGCTGCAGAGGCCAGGCACCGGGTTAAAGAGAAGAACATATATTTCCAGTGGAAATAACCTACAATAAAAAGCACATCCAGACAGAGCTGAGCAATGCCCGAGCAGCACCACGAGCAGGAAGGCAGAAGGGAAACCATTCCCCGGCATGCTCCCAGGCCGGGGTAAGCGTTGTTAGCAGAAAACGAAACAGCTGCCAGGGTCGGGAGCATCGCTGAGCATCGGAGAGAGGCAGGCGGGGGTCAGACGTGGGCTGCGGGGCTGGCAGAGGCAGTCGTACCCAGCAGCGTCAGGCAGCCAGGGCCACGCTGGAGTTTGCATGGATGGGCACGCGGGCAAAGCTACACTGTTTGTATTCGACCCGCGCATGTGCGTGTTTGAGTAAGCAAGCTGAGCGCTGGGTGAGGGAAACGTACACGTTCATTATGCTGTGGGAATTTAAAAACAATTAGCAGCAGAAATATTGGCTTGAAGCATGCTAGGTTGTTGGGGTTTTTTTCCCCCATCCATCATAGTATCTGGTAAGTCATTTCTTAAAAATCGTTCTTCTTGGCCTGAAGCTGAGATCTTGCACAGCCTTTGCCCACATATTAAGCATCATTCTTGTCACTCTCAGCCTGGGCCCCAGTTATCTGCCTGGCTGCAGTCTCTGCTTTTTAGCCAGCAGCCAGCGGTGAGAGGCCGTGCTTTCCCTGTTCCCCTGCAGCTCCTTCAAAAGCACGCTGCTGCTCGTCGGCCCGAGCTGCAAGAGGGGATGCTCCACCTCCAAAGTGTTCAGAAATGTTTACATTAGAGGAAAAAGACAGACTCGGAGGCAGAGGAGTGACTGTCTTGCCCCCTGTTTTGGAAACTCCACGCAGGCATGATGCGAAGTGATGCTGTGGGAGAGCTTGACACCGAGATGGACGTATGGGAAAATCCTGCCTCGAAAGCTGCAGCAGTGTAAAGGCACCTGGCAGGGGACAGTGCCAACAGGGGAGATGCTGAGAGGTGGCGATGCTGGCAGTGAGACCCTGGCCAAGCTAGGAAAGGTGTGCGGGACAGCTGAACCTACAGCAGGAAAAGCATAGCCCAGGCACCGTGATCTGCTTGAAGGGACCGCAAGCAGCAAGCTGCATTTGCTGAGTGAGTCTTGGAGACGGGAAGCTGGAGAGATGGGTATTGGTGCGGCTCCTGTGCACAGCACAAAGCCAGGCAGGCACAAGGAACCAAGGAGTGATGTGCTACCATGGGTGTGATAGCGGGCCAGGAGAAAAGCAAAGCCCAGAGGGAGAAAAAGATATTGGCAGGGCTTTTATAAGGTGGGTAATTAATACACTCCTTCACGAGGAGAGGGATCTATGAGATCCCCAACCCCACTGATCATGCTAGCAAAGGGGAAGCTCTCTAGGAGCTGCTGGGAGTCTTCACCACCCTGTCAGCAGCAGGGCTGTCCCCCAGCAAACGGGCTGTCAAAGCCAGGCTGCGCCTGCCGGCAGCTTCCAGTGCTCACATAAAACGGAGCGATTTTTATCGGCATCACAAACGGTGGATTTTGGAGCAAGGAGGGGGAAGGGGACCAGAGGCAAGCTTTTAACTATCGCAACTCATGTGCAGTGATTGAGATGGCAATGTTTCTTTCAACAGCTCTAGCAGCTGTGGTTTGGAGTTGTGATCCTGCCAGCCACGTGCATTCAAGCATCATGAATGTCCCCAAAAGAAAGGCAGCTTGTTGGAGGGTTTTTTTAATTGTTCACAGTTGTTTGTTTCTTTCTGTCTTCTGGGCTTTCATGGTTTTAAAGCTTCCTTCTTGACCAGCAGGGTTGGTCACAAACCTTTTTGAAAAAAACCCTTTTGAAAAGACTAAAGCAGATATTCTCATGCAATTATATGATTTCAGAGCTGAAGTTTTAAGAAGAAACAAACAGACAATGAGCTATTGCTATGGACTGTTAGCAATGCTGGGGTTTAGTTCTGGAAGGGGCCTGGTATGGGGGAGAAGAAATCTTCTTCTGCCAGTGAAATCGCGGTTGCTACAAATAAGCAAATTCCATCATTCAGCCCCCAAAATTCCAAGCCTGCAAACACACGCGTTACTTGCTGCCCTGCTGTGAAGTTCCGCATCTTCCCTCCTCCCACCCACCGGCTGTCTCTCTGGTACATCTCCCATCCTGTCTTCTGAGCTTGCTTTGGCAAAGGATGCTTTTCCCCCAACGGAGCTTCCCCCAAACACTCTCCTCCTCTCTGCTAAGAAATGGTCTCTGAGGATCCATCACTTATGAAAGCCACTGTTACCCCAACCTCTTGTTATCCAGGCTTTTATTTTCACTCTGTCCCTGAGTGGGCTGCCTTTTGTTCTCCACCTGCAGAGAGAGATGTAGTCAAGCAAACTTGTGTCAGCGAGTGATGTTTCTGCCTGCGTTGGTAACCCCATGCCAGGGAGGTTAGTGGAGTTGCAAGGGTTAAGACAGGCTAACACTGGGGACAAAAGCAATGGATTTATTAAATGAAGTAGAAAATCCTTCTATTTTCTTTCCTGCCCTTGCTGGAAACTACTTGCCTAGTCTCCTCCCAACTTATATAAAAAACCTTGCAGGAAATAAAACTGTTCAAAGTTAGTTTTTCCAGTTATGATAGTTTCTAACAGGTCAAAACACTCTTTGCAACGGTCACTTCTTCTGCCCCCCTCCACATCTGGCATGGCAGGGTTTTACCACCCATCCTCGATAAGGTGTTTTTCTCCCTCTTCTCTGATCCACCTCAGGTTCTCCACCATTAGAAATGCCTTGCCCTCTTGCCACCAGCCTCCTCCCAGAGGTAGTTGGGGCAGAGCAAAAGACTAGATAATATCCACAGGGAATTCTTGCACTCCCTGTGGCTCCGTTTCCCAGGGCTCTCTGAGATTACCTTGGCAACTTGTGTGACCCCCACAGGCCATCATGTTTTTCCAGTACTTGGAGGAGAAGAATTGGAAAGTTCATTTTAAAGCAAAAGCTGTGGGATGGCTCACTCCCCGTGTGCTTCTTCCTCTGTAAAAGAAGCCATATGGTAGTACTTAGCTGCACTTACTGTGCTGGAATTACTTGGCCTTCTGGTTTTCTTCTCCAAGACTGCCCAACTGTGCAATTGCCACCAGACTGCCACCTGCCTGCCTGGCAAGGGCCGCACCACTCTCTGGGCTCGAAACTTCTGCAGGCAGCTCCATTCTTGGGTGGCTGCAACCCCTGAGAGCACTGCCTTCATCTCACCTCAGGTGTTACTGATCTCACCCCTGTCTGGATTAATCCCATCAATACTTAGGTTCATCTGGTTTCCCTGAGGATCCTAGACCCAGAACCAAACAAATCTGGCCACAGTACCCTACAGCTTGCAAGTTTTGCAATGCCTGCTTTCTAATTGCTTTAAGATGTGAAGACACAGGCGCTGGGCAAGGCAATTTGGGCAGCTCTGCCAGTGAAATATCTCACATGTGTGTGCTGAACCAGGGTGAACTAGGGCTCAGCATCTCATTGCTAACGAGCCAGGCTGAGGGCTTGAGGAGAGGGTAGTTCCTAGGGCAGAAGCCACAAGGTGTCACAGGGCAGTGATGATCACCAGAACGCTTAGGAATGTTTTATAAGGCTGCTGCTCCTTTACAACCTGCTAGTCCTCGGATTTAGGGTGGCCTAGCTTTGTGTGACCTTCCAGAGGGCCATCAAGAAGGCAGGCATGTTGCTGCTGGTACCCTTGAAGCCCCCAGTCTCCCCCATAAGCTGTTCTGTAAAGCAGCATTTTGTGCCAGCTGCTGCTCGTCTTTCTCAGACCCATCATGCTTAATGGTACTTTTGTTGTGTACCATTTGGGACAGGAACCTTGAGAATAATTTTTTTTCCCCTATGTCTGTCTGGCACCTACTCTCTCCAAACTGAGTGAAGTCACAGGTAGAAAAAGCCAAAAAAAAAAAGCCAACAAACCTGATCAGGAGATTAAGGGAACATCAACGTCTGTTCCTTCCACATTGCGTTGCATCATGCCTGATGCCCACACCCTAACTCAAACTGTGCCAGCTCTGCCATAAAGGCTTCCTGTGGGAAGAAATAATGCCTTGAGAAAACATCCCTTCCTGGAGCAAGAAATGCTTCTTTGAACACAAGTCAGTGCTAGATGCGAGGTTTTGGTGCTCAGGGCTTGTCTCTTGTGCCAGGACCCTGGCAAATCCCCCCACTGAGTACTCCCCATCCCCTCCCAGTGTGATGATGATGTTCCCACATAGCCCTGCCAGCCCAATTAGCAACACAGCACTTTGGTGTAGGCTGAATGCCGTGCTCTCGTCTGCAGGGAGGACATCAAAGTGGCCACAGGGTTCCTGGCATCCCTGGTTAAGCAGCCAGTCAGTGAAAAGCTGGTCTTCTCATTTAGGTCACTGGAAGCCAGGCATGTTGAGAGAAGAGCTGGTGAAGGACCAGCTTCGGCACCTGTCCCCCTTCCTGCCTCTCCAGTGGAGCCACGAGCAGCTAGATCCAGTGGGGTGATGTTAATAGACCTCAGTAGTCAGAAACCCCAGGAAAAGAGAGCCCGATCAGCTCTGAAAGTAAATGCAAAACCAGAAAACATTGGAAGGGAAGCCCAGCTAGTGTTAAATCACAACAGCAGGTATCTGCCTGATGATCTTGTCGGCAACAGTGTTAACAATAAAATACAGGTCTCTGCTTTCCTATCAAAGAGAAGAAAGCTGGGAGCCTATTCAACACTACAACCTAAGTGAGGAACAAGGTCTGGGACCCTTCTGCTGTCCCGGGTGGGCTGGCAGGGGAAAGCTGTATCCACTAGAAATACAGATTTTACATGGGTGAGTTAAAACAGTACTAAGGTTTTATATATATAAAAAAAATGTTTGGTATAAAACCCAATATAGTTGGAAGGTGAGGCTCACGTCAGTCCTGGAAAAGAAGATCCATGGTGGGTTTATCTGCAGCTTAAACAGATCACTTTGCAAGTTAATCCAGGTCCACCGTACTAGGGCACCCAGCCCTTGATTACTACATGGCGGACTGCATGAGCCTGACGAGACCAGAGTTGTTTGGCTCTGAGGTGCCACCATGTCAGTCCAGGCTCTGCCTCGGTGACTGATGCATCCTCCCTGCTTCGGTGCCGGCAGCAGAGCAAGCGGCCCTGGTGCCTATGTTGATAACCCAGGCAAACCAGGCTGGAGCTGGCGGGGAGGGGAGAGGAGAACAGCGGTTTGAATGCCAGCTCAGCTGTTAACAAATTGCCTCCAGCCGCATTCACCCTGCAAAAGACTCCAGCTGCAAGCTCATGCAAGCTTACCAGGAAAGGAGGGTGCGACTTGTGCTAGCTTGAATCGATCCAGCTCCACAATGGGGGACCAGAAGCTTGCACCAGGCAGCTCCAGCACAGCAAACTCCCCTTTTCCTGGGCTTTGCTTGTATAGGTTGATTATCAGGGCTAATAATTCCTGCCCCAGACTTGCAGAGGTGCCACAAGTGGGCACACGGTTGGACCACCCAAAGGGAAAGGAGGAGCCACTACCACAGGGATGCTACCACCCAGCCCTCAAAAGAAGTGGCATTTCAGCAACATTGTGCAGAATTTCTGCCAAACACCGACAGCGTGCAGCATGCCACAGGATCAGGGGCTGGTTCATAGATGTTGCAAAAAGAGCACCCATTAATTCAACTTGCTTTGCAAAAAGTTTTATTTTTAGTGCTTGTGAGTGGTGCCAGATTGGCAGCATTATAAATAGAAGACTTCTATTTATCCTACGGTCTAGGTACTGCAGTGCTAAGTCAGTTTTACGACCTAAATAAATCCAGATTAGGTGCTCTCAAGGATGTGTCACCATAGAAATAACATTTCCTCTTCGCATTCATATGCACGGCTAGGGGGATGGATTATGCCAAGGGGGGGGGGGTGCTGCCCTCATAAGCCAGCCTGATGCTTTCTGATCTGTCTTGATGCGATACAGGTTGACATTCAAACAAGATTGTGGATCCCAGCTTCAGATCTCTGAGTCCTACCTAAAAGGGGATTACACACCTTGCATTTGGGAGTGAAAAGCCTACGGCAGCACCGGCAGATCAAAGTCTACCTCGATGCCCAAGACAGGGAGCATCACACTGTTCCTGAATGATGGCCAGCCACTGCTGCATGCAGGGTTCAGCCGGTTGATGAAACTGCGGTGTCCTTGCCCACATCAGCTGCACACATGGTGACAAAACAGCAGGGCTAGGAGTGAGAATAGCTTGCTGCTCTGCAAAGATGGAAGAAAGGGAGAAAGCAGGAAAAAGAGTCCTATTTGGTAGAATAACTTATAGCCTCTTGCTAAGATGTTGCTTTTCTATCAAGCTGACCCAATAACTATTAAAATGCTGAAATAATTCTTCCCCCCTTAAAAAAAACCCCAACCAACCAAAAACTAACCTCCATCTAATTCCCTTCCCCATTTCTTTTTTCCTTTCGCCAACTGATGCTGCTTCATTAAATCTGTGGCGTTATGTCAATTCCCAGCATGACAGGCATTTTCTAGTGGTCACACACCTCCCTCTCTGAACAGGCTGTGCTGTTCTGGGAAACAGGGGATCCTGAACAGCTCAGCAGTAGCTAAATGCACCTCCTGCAAGACTAGCAGTTCAGGCTGCCTGCTCCAAAAAGTGCCACCTAACTCCTTATGCATTCATTTCAGCCTGTGCTCTCCTGCAAAAAACATGTATGCTACGTGCCTGAAGACTGACTGGTCTTCCTCTAGGCTCTCCTCTGCTGTCTATGGCCAGCAACCAGGGAAGAACAAGGGGGAAAGGATTGGTAGCCTTCAGTTACCCTGAAATTACCTAGTTCCCTACCTGGGAACTGGCCTGTCAGACTGCTTTGGTCTCTGCAGTGTCCACTGGGAGCCCAGGGAGCAGATACACTGGGAAGCCAAGTGTATCAAAGTGCATATGAATTACAGCAGCTGTAGGTTTCTTATCCTTTCATTCTCTGTGAGACTTTTTTTTTTTTTTTTAAATAGTTTCCAAAGCTAGAAGCCTGCATGAGTACAAGCTGCTTGGCTCGCATGCAACATTTTCTCTGGTCAGCTGCTTGGCAGGAGGAGGTAGGGCGCTGGTTTTGGGAGGCAGCACACTGCCTGCCTGTCCCAGCCCTGCAGCAAACGCCTGCCCCAGCTGTTGATGAGAGCTTGCTTCTCCTCCTCACTTGACCTAGAAGGGGGTCTAGAGGGCAGGCAAGTGGAAAGGGGGTGCTTCAAGCTTACCGGAGCCCACGGGAAGTATGAAAAGATGATTGTGGGTGGAGAGGAACAATCCTTACCAATTTTCTCAGATAGCCTTAATGCCAAAGTCGGGAGGTTTGACTGGCCTTGTACTGGCCTTCATATGCACAGGAATGGAAGCAAAATGCAAAATGAGACAGCATGTGAGGAGAAGGAAATTAAAAAAAAAAGAAGTAAAAAGTACTCATGCACAGCAAGACAGGAAAAAATAAACCAAGCCTTGGTGGGAGTATGGATTATTTGCTAGACATCGCTGTCTGATTTTAGAGTCACAAGCCTCAGTACTAAAACCACCACGGAGTCATCACAGAGTTGCGAACCCAGCCTGAGCTGCTAAATGAGGATTTCAGCGAACTTCCCAATATTCACGAGTGGCACTGCATAACTCACGAGCCAGACTGGGATGAGAATTCATCACGATTGCTGTAAGGCACATAGGCACTGGAGCTCCCTGGCGAATGATGATCCCATTTCACGGCAGCTCTTGAGGTTTCAAAATGAGTTCCCTCTGCCTGAAATGAAAGCAGCATCTTTCAGATGTTTTCAGAAAATGGAATTTTGTTGAAATGTCTATTTTGGGATTAAAATCTAAAGCCTTTTCAGGACAGAGGGGATATTGTTCTGCACAAGGTACTGGTTGGGAGGATGAGACACTCTGGCTCTCATCTCCACTCCCCTGGAGGCATGGGTGTAGTTTGCTACCCCAGTAAGTGTGAACACACCAAGCTCAGCAAGAACACCCCTGCGGCGACAGTGCCACTGAGCCAGAGAGACAGCACGGGGTTTGACACGTAGCTCCTCCATGCTCCTAGCTTGGAAAGGGAAGGAGTGGAATAAAGAGTCAAACTCACCCAAATAAAGCTATTAAGGATTTGGCAGGAGTATCGGGCATCCTGTGGCTTGCTAGCACCCCCCATCTGGTCTGTCATCACTGGTTCCCCTTCCAACCCAAAGCCAAATCCCAGGGACATGCTGGCTCCTGCCAAGGCAACAGCTTGTGCCTTGAACATCCCAGCTCTGGCCTTTTCTGCCTGCAGACAGCTCTCCTCCTGTTCGCTCCTGATACGAAGAGCCTCTCACCAGAGGAAGTGGAGGTCATTTTCCATGAACTCTGCCCGAGTTGAAGTGACTTGTGCCTGCAGCAGTCTCCTGGACGACAGGAAGCCCCAGCTCCTGACGGCAGGCAGTAGACCCCCACTCTGGGAAGGTCTGGACCATATTATTTTTCCCATACAAGGACAAGCAAGGTACTCAGCAGCAGTGCCTGTCCCTCTGGTTCCTGCTACCCCCTGCACAAAGCAGAGCTCCCAGAGTCACACCAGGTGCTCCAGAGGACGAGCAAACAGGCTGGAAATCTGACAGCTAGCTGATTGCGTTGGCTTCGCTTGGATCTCTTCATAAGCTGCCAGCTCAGCTAGACAGAAGGCTGTTTTCCTATTTATTTAATAATTAAAGTGAAAGGCATCTTCTGGGAAGCCTATTTTTTCTTGTTTACCAAATGAGGTTACAATATTCAGCTGTTTGCCTGAAGAGTTACGCCATGCTTCTCACCACAGTATCAGAGCCTAGATGGAGTAGGGAGTGGATGCAAGGTCTTGCTGAAGGAAACAAGACATATATTCACCATCTATGCATGATGTTAAAACAACTGCACGTAGGAAGGCAGCCATTTCCCTTCTGCTGTGTGTAGCAGTGCATGGCATGAAGCCTCCATGATCCTGCGTTCAGCCCAGGACTCCCTTCCTGGGTTACCCTCAAGAGGGAGTTGGGGATCTCTGCTCCACTTGTCCTTCATCACCAGGTCTGAGGACCAGCAGTCTGGAGGAATGAAGCGCACAACCCATGGCAGCACAACCCATGGCTCCTGCTGTGAAATGTCTTAATGCTTTCATTTTCATCACAGAAGGAAGCTTAAGGGGAAAGTGCTCACGTGCCTCTTTCAAATGAGAAACAGGGAGAGGGACTGGGAATACCCTGGTTTTGAAGATTCAGCCTCCCATATGGTATCTGGGTGTGTAGTGTTGGTAGCGCCAGGTGGGCTCCCGCTAAACACGGCATTTGCTGTGACCCGCATGAAGATGTGCACTTCACTTACACAGCCCCACAGCATGCTCCGGAGACAGTCACTATTTTGGATTAAACAGTTTCATTACAAAATGCTGCATGGTTAAGGCTGAAACATTTCACACATGGTGGCTGAGGTCTGATGGACTTCCGCCAAGGCAGAGAAGGACATCCTGCAGGGTCTCTAGGAACAGTATGCAGTCAGCAGCTGAGGATCTTCCTGCTCATCAGAAACTTTGCTTATGTCAGAGACAGCCCTAAACCCAAGTTTCCAAGCAGCATTGCTTCCTACCATCTGGAAAATACTATTTTTCAGCTCTTCTCTGCTGTAACTCATTCCAAGGCTAGCTCTCCCATTGCAGTGACTGTAAACTAGCTGCAAAATGACTCCCTCCTGCTCTCAGTTGTCATATTCTGAGCAAAACTCATCAAGCGAATTATACTATCAGCCAGAACAAAAGGAAGACCTGCTCTAGCACTATCTCCTCAACCAGGGTAAGTCAGCAGAGTTCAATCGGTATGAAACCATTTAATCCATTTACTGCATTGTTCAGTGGAAACGCAACCCTTCTCCAGACCTATGTTTCCTGCACAACAGGCATGCACCGGCACGGACAGAAACACTTACAGTTTGGAAAAGCACCTCATCCCACAGAGCCTGGGGAATACATTGGCTGTGCTCCCAGGACTGTCCTCTCCAATGCTGCGGCAAATCCTCCGAGCCATGAGACACAACGGGACAACAGTGGGTTTAGAGCAGAAGGAATGTGGGATCCATCTTTGCTTTCTGGTTTCTAATATTTGAAGATGGGCTCAAGTCACACACCACAGTCCTCTCTCAAGCTGACCACAGGTTATTTTCTTCCAGGGAAGCAAAGTGCCCGATGGCCTCTTGCCTCAGTTTCCTGCCATTATCCCTTGTACAAAATGCAGAGAGAGGCTCTCCATGCCCTGCTGAAGAGCAGCTCCTCAAGCAGTGCATGGCCCTGACCCCTGGAAGGGTTTTACGCTGCTAATAAACACATTCAATCAACCCCAGCACAGACACCTAAGCTAGGCGTCTCCACTGGGAATGTCACCCTGTCTAAGGGGACAGTGACCTATGGCCAGCACTGAGCACTTTCAAATCTGCCCCCCCCCCCAAAATGCCAGTGTATGACTTTGTGCTCTGTCTCTGGCCGCATCTGAAGTCTCAGACAGGAGAGATGGTCTCAGCAGTCAGGAGAAATGGGACCTGCCGTGGGGGTTGAGGGGTATGGCATGGCAGTGGGTGGATGCACTGCTTGGCCATCCCCCTGCCCTCTGAATGGCAAAGCTGAGGCTTCAGTGGGGCAAGGCTTGTAAGAAAGTGTTGACTTTGACCCCCCCACACTCCATCCTTTGGCAGGCCTCCGTCAAGAGCAGCAGTTTGGCATAACTAAATTGAAGCAACCCTGGGAGTGTGGAGTTTATGTATTTCTAGATCATTAAGCCTTCTCCTAGCGACAGTGTTTAAAAGGCATGATGACGTTTCATCCCTCATTCCGCTCCCCCCACCCCCACCCCTGCCTTGCTGTTTGGCTCTTGAAAATTAAAAGATAAGCTTTGTAAATCTCACGGAGAAGAGGGAACTGTCACTTTAGCTTTAGAAGAAAAGCCAGCAAAGAAACAAAATTCTTCTTTTGGCAGAGGAGAAAAAATCCATTATTAAAGGCTTAGAGACAAAGGCTCTCAACACAATTAAAGGCAAACCTAAGCCTTTGAAAGCAGAGGGCATGACATTGGAATACACACAAGAGGTAGAGATGAAAGCCTCCATTGTAGTACTGTTGAAAAAGTAAAAAAAAAAAAAAAGTTTCAATGGATGCATTTGCCTAAACCAAACTAGATGAGAAGCTTTCTAGAGAAGGGCTGGAGTCTTCCCATGTGTTTGCACAATGCCAAGAGCCACTGGGCTCAGTCTTAATTAGGATCCTGGGGCATTACTAGAATAACTTGGGGAGAGAGGGTCACAACATTCATTAATCGGAAAGAAAACAGGGCTCCAATATTTTCTGTGGGAAATTTTCCACCTGGGAAACCTAATCTTTCTTTCCAGCCTGTTGAGCTGAAGCAAAAAATGTTTTGATTTGGTGTTGTCAAGCCATTCGTTTCACAGGAGAGCTTGCTGAGGACACGGTGCTGCACTCCAGACATGCAGGTGGCTTTCAGCCCAGCAGTGGTCTGAAGATGTGGCTACCTCCAGAAAGCACTGAGCAGAGAAGTCCTGGCTCTTGCAGCCTTTAAACCAAGAGCACCAGATCCAAGGAAAACCCATGTCCTGAATGTCAGAAACACACCACTGTTGGAGTGCTTTGCTCCTAGCAGGTAGTAAAACCTGCCCCTTGCTCTCAAACCCTATACTTCCAACCAGCAGCACCATGAGTCAACCACTCACTGTAAGATGCTCCCAACCAGTGTGCAAATGTCAAAGACCCTTTGCTGTCATTCATGGAAGTCTGTGCTGGTAAGGGACCACCACCATTCAGTAAAATCACTGTTTTGCCATCCAACCTCTGCTGCAACTGCCCAAAGCCAGGTCTGACTTGAGCATGGATGGCTGCACCACGCTGGGGAGGCGATGACTTCTGCTATCTTATGATGTCTCTTCTCTGAGGGGCTCAATGTCTCTATAGGAGAGCAGCTCCCTTTTCTCTGTGGACCAGCATGGGCTATAACAGCTCACGTGTGTCTGGAGAGGGCTGCTCCTACACAAGGGGCAGCTGTTTTCCCCTGCCTTGTGTGTCAACACGGGCAGCCTACAGTTTTATTGATGCTGGTTTTAATCTAGGGCTCTGCAGGAAGGGTAAAAGATACTTTATACCAAAACTTGGCATCGTTATTGTGAGGTTAGAGATGGGGACTGTACGGTAAGGATGGTGCCCAAGGTCACTCAGAGAGCTGCGGATAGGAGCTGAGTGTGCAGAACGTTTCACAGTTTGCTTTCCTTGCTTGCACAGGGACTGAGCTGGCATCTTTTCCCCTCATGGGAAGGAAGGTCTATCATTACAGCTAGCTGGTGATTCAATCCTGTTTTAATTCTCCTCTCCAGGGATGCTCCTGTGATAGGTGATCCTGTTTTGGGATGACTTGGGTTGCTTCTACACAGGACAGAAAGACAAGAGAAAGCAGGAACTGTACCAGGCATGCTTACCTCCTGCCTGTAGCCAGAGGATGCCCCTTGTGATGGTGGCAAGACCTTGGGGAGCTGCAAGGAGCTCTTCCAGAGGGTATCACCTTTGCAAGTCCAAGCTGGGGGGTCAGCCCTTCCACTCAGTCAGCCATCTGCTCTGAAAACCCCTGAGGGTTTACCCATTAATGTCAACTCATAGCGCAATCTCCAATGAAACCAGTTATCTGTAAGGCAAAAGGCAACTTGTTCCACTCAGGGCATCAAACAGCTTCCCGCCAATATTGGCTGCATTTGACAGATACAAACCAGGTGACTAAGAGCTGAAGGATTATCTTGACACTTGTCCCCCTAGCCTAGGTTTCTTGCTCATCTTTGTCTATGGCAAACTGGGGCCCTCATTTTTTAAGGATACTTGTCCATCATGAACAGCCAAACAACTAAGCCAGGCATCCTCTGTTATCCAGCCACAGATACAAAAGCAGATAAAAGACAGGCTAAGTCACTGTCCTCCACTCTGAAAATAAAAGCAAGGTCCATGGATGATTTTAGCGTCTTTTTTTGTATGTTTTCCATTGGTTGGTTTTGTCACCAAGGAGACCGAATTCCTACACTCGCTGTTTTAGACATTCGCCGGAACCTAAATCCATGCTTCTGTGCCAATGGCCATCACAGCATAATTACATAAGATACATGTTGTGCTTGTGAGCTATAGCTTTACTCACTGTATGTGTGATCTGCTGGGTTGCTATGTCCACCCAAAGGGGAAAACAACATCTTTCAGATCTGCTCTAAGCCCAAGTCCCTCCTAGCATTGTGGCTAGGAGTTGCCTTGAATCTGTAGTTTCTTGCCGCATGTTCCTCATACCCATGTAGAAAGTCCTAGATAAAACACACCAGTGCATTACAGAAAGGCAAATAAATTCTGGTGTGCTTCTGCAACAGCAGCTGAGGCACAAATTCAGAAAATATTGGTGTAACCAGGCCACTTGGGTTCCTGTCCTCAATGAGCAGCCATGGCTCTCTGTACACACTACTCCTGCTCTCCCCTGATTTTTTTCCCTCCCCCCTCTCAAAACCACTCCTAAGAGTGAGATCAGTTTTCAAAGCACTAAACAGCAGCACCATTTGATGGCGTTAATGGGAATTCTGTGCCTGGGATGCCTTTCAGAGTGTGCACTTGCCAAGTTTATACCAAGTCCCCCAGGACACAGACTGTCTCATGTTGTTTGCGCGATGCCTGTCACGCTGGCCTCCATCTCCATAGCAATCCACAGAAGCAAATACCTGACCGGAAAACATGAGGCAGAGCTCCTGCTCATCTCAGTGGGACAATGATATGGACCAGGCAAGGCAGCGTCCACTGCGGGCTGTTCAGCTAGGCTGGGGCAACACAGTAGATGGCTGGGGCAATGCAGTAGATAACTGGGTTAATGGCCATGGGTCAAAGATGCCATCAGGGCTTTCAAAGCTGTGAAATCTCAACACAAGGCAAACCCATGTCAGGTCACTTATATAAATGGTTACCTAATGATGTGTCCTCCTCTATCTGCGTCACAGGGAACTGATCTGCAGAAGAGACGGCTCTGGTAACACGTTGTGGAAGACGTGTTGGGAGAAATTCGCAATCCTGAAGGCTGAAGGCTTCAGAGGTGAAGGCGCTGCCTCTCTGAGCACCCACAAACTGGCCCAAAGGAGCATCTGTGAGAAAGCCAGGCAGTGACTTGTTGTGCTGTTCAGCAGACAGACAGTCCCCCACTTCTCAGTGTCTCTAGATTTGACCTGCTAACCTTTCAAAATACAGTCTAAACACATCTGGTCTTCAGGGCTGATTTTTTACATCAGCCCCCATACTGTCCTTTTCTAGAATCAGCAACAAAACTGTTTCTTGAAGCAACAGCTGTTTTACATGATCTTATTTTCAAGCCAGCTCCTTAACAGATACTTCCCTCCCTTCCTCCCCCCCAATTTTAGCTATATGTTACTGCTCCATCTGGTCCCCCTGTGCTTGGAGGAATGCCAGTACCTCCTAGGAAAAAAAAAGCTCTCTTCAGTTTGGGATTGTTGGGATAACGTGAGCAGGCAGCAGCAGCATCTGCAGTCATTTCCAGTTCCAATTCTGGACCGTCCCAGGAGGCCTCGAGCAGCTCTGAGGCTGAGCCCTTTCTACTGCCCAGTGGTCCCCATGGCTGTGCAGCGTGGATGAGACAACTGCGTGTTGTGTCTGAGCACCTCCATTTTCCCCATGCGCCAGCCTGAGGTACAGGGAGGGCTGATGTCTACAGCAAAGGTACAAGCTAAGTAGGTGACAGTGGGTGGAAAAACCATTCTGCTGGGATTTTAACCTGTTTGCTGACTTGAGGCATTCCTTTCCTTCTGCTCTTCTCCCCCCAAGAATGAAATATAGAAACTTGTAAAGATGCTGATGAAGGTAGGGTGATGTCCTGCAATATTTCTCCATAATCCATCTGGTCTTTCTGTTTCTAAATCATGCAGTATGTGAGCAGAGATCCCCCTTCCAGCCTGACATGTGCTGCTCACTCTGCGCTCTAGATGTGACTGTTTCTTGCCTGTTGAACAAAGGACAAGCACTGCACCAGCACTGGTTTCCTGCTCCATCCTGTTCCTGAGTCCTGACAAATGCAGTAGCACCGCTTTTTTTTGAGGAGTGGGGACAGGGGACACATAGCTTGTCGTTTCTGGCTAAACATTTTCTGGTCCTGAGGGCTTTCTCAGATAATAATTTGGAGCCTTGCTAGGAGAAATCAACAAGAGTTAGAAGCCTAAATTTCAGAGCTGGCAGACCAGAGAAGCATCCTGGAAAACATCAGGAAGCCTGGTCCAGGATGAAGCAAAGGCACTTCCCATTGTCGCTGGTACAGTTGAGGAAAAGTTCTTTTGTTTTAAGGACAATAGCTTGCTTGCCTCCAGGGATCCTCGTGTGGGCTCCTTTCTTGCCTGTGTTACAGCTCAGGAATGTAAAACAAAGAAAGAATTGAGGAAAGCAACTACAAGCAACCCCGGGAAAGGGTGGGTTTGTGCTCCCCTGAGCTCAGGCTTTGTTAGGGCAACGAGGGAGGTGTCAGGTTCTGGCAAAGGGGCTTTTCCCTGTTGATATCAGCCACCTCTTCCCCTAACCCGCAGGGGTTCAGCCTGCCAGGTAGCAAGCCCATGGTAGAGATCTGTAGCCCCCCGTACTGCCTTGGTACCCTTCGGCAGGGGTGGGTTTGCTTGTTCACAGGCTACAGGTTGATGAGACCAGTATGGGACAGGGCTGTAAAATATGCAGAGCTCAGGACCGTCCCAGGGAGCTGCAGCCCTGAACGCAGGCATGAGCAAGCTCAGCTTGCCTCTCCGCATGCCGCTTTGCCCACTGCTCCCGCGAGTGGGCTGTCTTCATCCAGCTCCTGTCCTTAGCTGCCTAATCCGAGGAGACAGTGAAGAGACTCACGTTGGCAGGCGTCCTCCCGAGAGCGTGGCTGTGCCTGCGAGGGAAGCATCCCCACAGCGGGCGGTGTGGTGGATGAGCGCTTTCTGAGCTCATGGAAGGCAGGTGATGTCCAGGCAGGTGAGGAGGCAGCTGGCTCATGCCTGTGCCACGCTGTCTTCCCAGGGGTGACCTCCTGCAGCAGGCAAGTGATTTCCTTGTTGAGATTAGCTCAGCCCAGAAAGGTCTCAGGTTCATTCAAAAGCACAGAAGCTAGGTACTTCCTAAGACCAGCATAGCGGGAAAAGGATTATTTTGTGTTTAGAAACACACAGGGATGCAAGTTACTCTTTTCTTTAAAACCAATGTGCCCCTCAGCCCTGCCCCACTATGCATGTACACACATTTTCAGGTCTAGTTTAAAGGGATTCTGTATGAAGTACATAAATCATGGCCATCAGCAGGGCCTCAGATCCCCTGTGCCTCCCCACCCTGACACTGAGCTTCAGTTCAGGGATCCACAGAGCTCCAGGTCTTTCATCCACATGCAAATTAGCCTTTAAATAAATTCACCTGGCTTTGCTCTTGCAGTCTCTGGACAGACATGGAACCAGGCCACAGAAGACAGTTCAAAATCTTTCACCTGTTAGGAAAGATTAATAGCCCAGAAAAAGCCTTTTCTCGGAGATACCCAGTCAAGTTTTGTAGAGCAAGGGAAAAAAATCCTGATATAGAGTCTACAGTGAAGAAGCGATGGCTTGGGAGGGACCAAGCAGGCTCCTTGCTCTGGAGCAAGCTCTGCACTGCTAACTGCCCCCAGATCCCTGTCCTTTGCTCACCTCCGGTGTGTGCGCACATGAGCAGATGGGTACAAGATGCCTCTCTGCTACCCTGTGCAAGCCCAGCTTCCTTGGGAACAGGATTTACTCGAATTTTCAGGAGCTGGGCAACAAAACTGCTGAACTTTTTCCGAAAAACAATTCATTGAGGTTTTTGGCTTGCTGCCTGAACTAAGCTGTAAAGTAAATGCAGCCGGGCTGCAGGGAAGGTTTTAGTGCAGGGACATGAGAGATGGATTTCAGATCTGCAGTAAGTCTTGTTACAAGGGGCAGATGAAAGCAAACTCACTAGGTAGAGAAATAAAACTCCTGGTGCAATAAAACAGTGGAGATAATCTATCCCTTTTTAAAGTATCTTGTGAAACAGGAATGGAGGAGCTTAGGCAGCTGAAGTATAAATAGTTGGGTGAAACATGACAGAGTGAGATGAACGGTTGTATTTACAAAATCTAGTTGCGTGGTGAGAAGGTCCATGGCTCCAGATGCTAAATTCATGCTCCAATCTTGATGGCCAGGCCCACAGCCTGCTGAAGAGAACAAAGAGGCTCGTATTCACTTCCACAAGCCTTGGATCAGAGATTAAGTTAACAGCCCTTTGCACCACTGACAATTGTTCGTGGGGAGTCAATGAAAATTAATTAGATGCTAGGAAGCTTTACTTATGTTGCCTTTCTCCAAAAGAGAGGAAAAGCCTCTGCCTAGTTTGGGACTCCTGCATCCTTCATTACCACCAGTCCGATTTAGCTGAGTTCAAGGCACGAGTTATGCCTGGTCAATCACGCTGCTATAACCTGGATGTCTGCTTCACTCTGCAAGTAAAGTCTCTCCCACCCAGCACATATGTTAAATCCATCAGGACAGAGCTGTTTTCCAAGTGCCAGTGCCTTTGCCCCTAGTTCACATGCTCAGTGCAGTACTAAAGCTCAATCAGCATAAGCAACAGCAGAGTCACAGAGGCTGTTACATTCCACTTGCTTTCCTAATAACTGCTCCAGACAGCCATTTCTGGGGACTTTTGACTTGGGCTATTGTATTTCTTCAATATCCATCTTCCTTCATCATCTCAATAGCTGCATTACCTGCCTTTTGTTTGCATTTTGTCTCAAACTTCCCTGCTGATGTAGAGGTTTTGGAGAGGCTGGTGTGTCTCCAGCAGACTCACCCTTTTGCTGGGTACCCTCACTGGAGTGCACAGCAGAGAGCTGTTGGGCTTGGCTACACACAGGGAGCATTAAAGCTGTTATTTTAGTGGACCCAGGTATATCAGGGGGCTGGCTGGCTCTCAAGAACAGATCACGCTGCCCATGCGCAGGCAGCACTGGTTCAAGATGCTGGAAGCAACTCGGCTGCTTCCCCTTTAACACCTCAGAAGCTACCTAAAAACCATATCTTTGCTGCTGTCAAACTCTCTTCTCTCCTCCCTCTGCCCTTCTCGGCTGGTATCTGGCATGCCTTATCCTTCTCTCATCAAGGTCCCTCATTTATCCAGTGCCAACCACTTTGATCTGTCCTTTACAGTCTCCCTAGAAGCTATTTATTTACCCAGGAGCTCCCTCCTTGTCCTACCTTGGTGGGAGGAATTGCTCCTTCTCTTCCTCCACCATCTCTGTGGGTCAAACCTTGACTCTCACCCACAGAAATGCTTCTGTTTCAGTGCACAGGGAGGCCATGAGGGAAGGGGCAGAGCGGAGAGCATCTCCCGCACACATGCAGCAGCGCTGGGGGTTCACAGGTGGATGGCATGCCAGCACCACCCCACCATGAGGAAGAGCAATGAGCCCTGTTCAGGCTCCTGTTGGTTCTGCAGCTCCTCTGGACTGCAAATAGTGTTAAAAAAAAAGAAATGTGTGCAGTGTAAAGGCGTATTCTACACCCATCCCTTGTGTCCTGGTTTCAGCTGGGATAGAGTTAATTGTCTTCCTAGTAGCTGGTAAGGTGCTGTGTTTTGAGTTCAGTATGC
>JAVJGG010000001.1:11450413-11478536 GCA_035590195.1 Aviceda cuculoides
CCATCCCACTGTGGGGGGGGGAGTGAGTGAGCGGCTGCGTGGTGCTTAGTTGCTGGCTGGGGTTAAACCACGACACCTTGCTAGGAGGGTTGTGTTTGCCTTGTATTCATGGCAGCTCCCTACAGACAGGCTTAGGTCTTGGTCCAAGCTTTGACAATATCAGCCGCTGGCTTGCTAGGTCACATGTATCACACAGGTCATTATTCCAAGCTCCTGTTGCTGACACTTCACCCAAAAGCATACACCCGCAATGCACTTACTTACCCAAAAGGAAATGTAGCCTTCATATGATCCATACCCAGCATCCACACGAACCAGGTGCAGAAACGCAGCCCAAAATCTTGCACATCAGGACCTTCAAGCAGCGACATCAACCAGGGCCACCCTTGCTGCCTGCCTTCTGCTGCCCAGCTGTACAAGGCAGAGCGCTCCTTCCCTTTGAACCACCTCTGAACGTTACTTCTGCTCCACACGAAGCATGACTCATTGATGGATTAGCCCAGATCTGTCACACAGCAAGGCAATATGGCAGAAAAACATGCAGTTGTGCAGAGACAGACCCCGGCCTGTGGAGGAGGGAAGTAATCCTTTCTCTCTATAAGACCCTGGTAATTGCATCTGGATTTCATTGAGCTTGTGGCAGGCCATTCCCAGAAAGGCTGACAAACCAGGGCAAGCTCAAAGCTGATTAACAACACGCAACTGGGGTCTGGAGGGATTGATTTATGTGGAGGGATTCATAGAGTTCAATAAGGCTTGCTCAGCCAAGTTATGATTAAAGGAGATAACAGTCTGGAAATACCTGTGGGTTAAAAATCTGATGACCCATCATTGTGGAGCTGCCCAGAGGTTAACCCGAAAGCTTGGAGATAATGAAATACGCCATGTGTCAGGGGGAGCCTGCAGCAGGCTCAGCCCCGCTGAGGACCGAACACGCACGCAACAGCAGCAGCTCTCACGGGACAGAGCGTGACCCAAGGGGCAAAGCGATATGACCAAGAATGGGAGGACCCCTTGTACAGTCCCAGAGGGGCTGCATAGCTGTGTGAAGCCATCAGGGAGGGAAGGGTTGCTTTTCCTGTGGGAGAGTGAGGAGCAGGGCATCGGCTGTCATGCAGCGCTGGGACAGACCATGAGTTTGGGGCTCTCCTGGCTTCTCCTCCTCATTTGGCGTTGCCCGAAGCAGCTGGCCAGCCACGGGTCAGTGCTGCCTGCCCCAAGCTGTTAGCATCAGCAAGGCTTGAGAGAGCCCAAGAGCTAACGCTGCGTAGGGCTCCCTCTCCCCAGCAACCGATTCAATTTGCAGAGTG
This sequence comes from Aviceda cuculoides, assembly GCA_035590195.1. Taxonomy (NCBI): domain Eukaryota; kingdom Metazoa; phylum Chordata; class Aves; order Accipitriformes; family Accipitridae; genus Aviceda; species Aviceda cuculoides. The sequence goes on from JAVJGG010000001.1 coordinate 11,451,724, forward strand.
ATTCAGCAACGTATTGATTTAACTATCTGCAGACAAATGACCTCTCTCTGGGCCATGCTTTTTAGTGGAGGGCTTCAGTCTTTTGCATTAATATTTTAATAGATTTACTGTGTAGTCACTTCACCTCAGTAGAGAGAGGGAGATGAGGGCAGGGATGGGGAGAGGCAGGAGGGGGCTTGTAGCGGAGCACAGGCTGGAAGGTTTGGGTTTTCTGCAAGCAGGCAATGAGATGAAGGGTTTTCAATATAAAGAGACACCACTTCCTACTGGTCTTCAATTCACATTTGCTTAGCACCATGCCAAGAGCAACCCACTTAGCTAGACTTCTCCAGCCTGCGGCTCAGAGGAAGGTGAAGGACCAAGGTGCAATGGTAGCAGATGCCAAGCTGGACTGCACAGGGGGCACAGCCACCAGCATCCTACAGGTTGGGTGGGGAAGACACCTTGCCCAGGCAGCTCACCTGCTCTTGTTCAGCAGCATGAGAACCCCTGGCAGAGGGGTTTCTGCATGGCTGCAGAATGTGTTTTCCAAAAACAGTGCTGCCCATTTTTTTCCTGTACACATGCAAGCAGCACACAAGTCGTAAGCCAGGACCCTAAGCTGTTATCAGTCATCACAGCCTTGGAGGAATCCACGCTGATTTACACCAGCTGAGAGCTGGCATCTCTGAACTGGAGATATTTCATCACCATGTGGCTACTGTGACAGCTAAAAATGCAATCTTGCACCACAAGGGATCATCTGTATCCCAAATCCAAACATCCTGTATTATTCTCTGCATCAGAAACCAATCGGTTTTTGCTATGAGCTTTCAGACCCTGTGATATAGCTCTCTCTTGCCTCCTGCCAGTCTATAACCAGGACAGTACAAGAAGCAGAATGGCTGTAACCAAGTCTGCAAGGAGTAACTGTCAATAGGATACCATGCAGATGTGATATGTCAGCCCAAACTCCCAGTTCAGCCCTGCCTCTGTTTCTCTGCATAATCCCACATACACCATTATACAGAATTACTCCTCCAAGGAGTCCATTTTCAACGTAAAAAAAAAAAAAGTTTTTTTTTTTTTATTGACTGTTCCTCCTTGAGCTCCTGCAGGCCTCCTCTCTCCATGGGAACAAGCAGCCTTCATCTCCTCTGCACAATGGAAGGGATCCCAACCTGCTTTTCTTTTCCCCCAAAACGTGAATCTACCACCAAACTCAGATGCAGATGAGACCTTCCAATGTAATAAACTTAGTTTTTCAACACACTTATGAGGACTAGCTGCTGCCACATGTCCTGCAGGTCTGACCATCAAGCAAATGAGCTTTGATGGAAAAATGAGGCAGGATCTCCATGGCTATAGGGGCTCAAGTCATCTTGACAGAGGATGAGCTTGTCCCCAACCCTTTATTTACATTGAATTATATGTGTTTCCTTGCATCCAGGACAAAACTACGCCATCCAAGCCCCATTATGAACAACATTACTTGGAAGGTCCCAACGCACCAGCCACTGAGATATTGGCAGCATCTCAAACCTGTGTGAGTCATTCTAGCTCTTCACCCAAAGCCAATCTGTGCATGAAGCATCAGCACAACTCACTGTGCAAGTCAAGAACAAGGCAGTGGGCACAGGGGAATCCCACCTGTAGCCCACTCTCCTAAGCAAACCTCGAAGTTTGTAGGAGAGCTTTAGTAACAAAGCAAAAAAACCCCACCCCAAAACCTTAAGTGAGAGCCACAAACAACACCTGTTGCTCCTTGGAGTGACACAGGGTTGAGCATCAGCATTTTCACCCGTTATTCCAGCCTCATTCAGTGATGAAGAACCTATCCTACCCCCGCCAAGTGCACGTAAAACATACTTTCACCACACAATTGTCCTGGATACACAACACCAGGAAGGGAGCATTTGCTCACAGATTTCCAGGACATGAGTCAATTAGCATAGGAGAAACACTGTATTCAGAAAGGGAATGGGAGCTTAAGAGGATACTTTTAAAGTCAAGCAACAGAGCTGTCTGAGAGACAGAAGCTGCAGAAATTGCCCTTAGGCTTTAGTGAATGAGTAATTTTCTTTTTCTCTCTTAGTATAAATGTCATTCTTCAGTGACTTCACCTTTTAATGTAGTATCCCTTTCTCTGCATAGCTGGAAGATGAAGTGGAACCTGTTAAAAGAAAGGTTTTTAATACAGGGAAAGGGTTGTTGGTTCCCCAGTTAGGTGCTTATTATGGCATTTTTCTCCTGTGTCTGGGACTGGCAGCAGAGGGGCACTGAGGAGGGGGGGTGTGTGTGGTGTGTGTCTTCCCTGCTACTTTGGCTGGCTCAGCCAAGAATGGGAAAAAATGCAGAAGGACCCCTTGAATCTGGTCTGCAGAGCAATTGACTCCAGCTCTCCATGAAAGTGCTGTCTGTATATAAGCACAAGTTCGTCCCTGCCCAAGACGTCATGTTTTCAAGAAATGAATAACAGAAATAGACTTTGCACCCAAAGATCTCAAAGCAAGCCTAGACCCTAGAAAAGAAATCAGCCAGGAAAGTGAGCTGAGCCACAGCAGCAGCACAACATAACAGGTGCATGTCCCAAGTCCTATGCAAGGACTCAGAAACAACCTGCATTCCTCTCTCCAGGACTGGCAACTCTTAAAATCTTCCCCGCTGAGGCTGGAGCAACTTTCATCTAAGGCCTTTTAGGAGGTGGGCTCATACGGAGGGTGGCAGGAAGAAAATGCCCCTGCAATTTGTCAGAGGCAATGGTTTAACACTCCAGCAATTCTCATCAACTTCGTCTTGCTGATATTGGCCTCATAACCCATGGTCTAGCTAAAAGATGTCCCATCTAGACATCGAACATGCTTGCTTCCACCGCAGTAACCTAGGAGGTTCTTTCCAACCAAGCTCAAGGTCTTGAGTGGACCAGAGCATTGCTGTTTTCCTGGGTGTGGGGATACCACATTTGGAGGTCACCAGCCAGCACAGACACCAGAAGTGTAGTAAGCACCAAAGAACCATATCCCACACCAGCCACCAGTGAGACTGCAAGCAAGTTACCCTCAGTGCAGAGCTGTGAAGTCCTAAGGTTTTGGGGGTTTTCCCCTCCTTTCTGGACTGCTGTACTCTTAAAAAAAAATAAATAAATTGAATATTATATTGTTGCTCAGGAAGCCATGTTTATTGCTGAGAGAAAAATCTCTCCAAGACACAGGGATGGATGCAGAACTCAGTCACGTGTCAGCAGAGTCCCTGCGACCAGGCAGCCAGTCTCACACCAGTGAAAGGGAAGCATGGCTTAAGCTATTTGCAGGATGCCACCTCTGCTCTCAACCTATGCTGCTGGAGCTGGGGCATAGCTGTGGACTGTCACAAAAGGTGGAGGCCTGTAACTAAAGAGGACTCCAGAAAGGCGGAGGGCACTGGTCCATGAGATTTCCTGCCAGCGAGTGTCACTGAAGAGCTCTCTTAGATCTCCCATTCTGCTCATTCATACTCTCCCAGTGGGGAGGTGGAACAGAAGGTTTTGAAACAACAACAACAACAAAAAATCCCCTCTCTGTTTGAAGCCTGCACCGCTTGATCTGCTGCCTTTGCATCCAAGCTGCCGTCTGAAGTTTTGTCCTGCTGACTCCCACCATGGCTCCACAGGAACGTGACATGGTGGGACAGAGATGCACTCTGCCCTCCCTGCATTTCTCGTGCTTGAGGAGCACGGGTCTCACCCCTTCCCTGGAAGCTTTTTTAGGCAAGCTGTTAAATCATGCTTCACGCTGGCTCCTGCCCTCTCCACCATCACAAAGCATTTTCTAGTGAGGGTCAAGTACCAGGGACGGCTGAGTTGATCCAGCTTCCAAGTAGCTCTGCCTGTTGTGGGAGGTGTTAACAGAGATGTGGACCCCAGCTCTAGGTATTTTATAGCATCATCCCTCCCCTCCATGGCCAAGAGACATGTTCGTCTGCACTTTGGATTCAAGCAGGCTTAATGACACAATAAGCTGATCTGCAAAATATGTGTCTAATCCTGGACAGTTTTTTCCAGCTGACTTTTAATGAGATGTGGTCTCCCTCCCTGCCAAGCTCCCTTTCAGATTAACTTTGTTGTCTGCTTGACAGATTGAATCCCCACAAGAAAAAAACCATCTCAGAAGCTGCTGCTTTGTGGCAGCAAAGGAAAGGCATCCTAGAAAAACATGCTTTCCCCTGCATATCCATGGCAGTTGCACGCAGAGCACCACCACACCAGAGCAAGCCGTCCTCTCACAGCAGGGAGAAAGCTGAACCCTTCGCTGAAGGAACTGCTGGGCATCTAATTGCATGCACACGCTCACCGCTAATTTATCCCACGTGCACACAAGTGCAGACCCAGCGCAGCCTGTGCTTTGATGCACCCGCCCAAGGAAGCAGAGCAGATGTGCCCCGCGCGTTCTGCAACCAGCATCGGGAAGTTATCAACACCGTGAGGCCCTCAGGCAGGGAAGCAAGTTGCCTTTGGCTGAGGATGAAGGCACCTCTTTGCTTTGGACAATGACAGCTGGACCCAGCTCACGTTCTCTGCAACAGCCCTGGTCTTTCAGACCTCTCCTCTCTAGACACAGCAGAGTCTGCCCTGTATTTCAGCAGCGACAGCTGCTCCTCCCCCCCAGTCACTGAAAGGAGACTCCCATATTGACTCCCCAGCAGTCAGGGAATGTAAATTTGGGTTTCAGGGGCAGTGCCTCCATACACAGCTGCACTCCCAAATCTCCACCTGGGACACTAGGTCCCTTCTCAGGAGAACCTTTGGTGCATTCACAAGCCCCTTGCCTGCTACAGGCATCTGCACATGCAGCATTACCTAGAGAGAGCAGAATGCGCATTCTGGCCATCAGCACAGCATCACAGTCACAGCTTATCTATGTTGGAGGATGAAAGAAATGCTTTTACGGTGTGGCTCTGAGCTAGGCAAACTGCTCCTTCCCATCAACTATCAGAGAGGAGAGGACTACATTAAGTTTTGCAAGAAAGGATATTCCTCTCTCCCCACTATTAATAAACCATCAATTAATTAATACACAAATCAATAAAAACTTAATTTCCCAAACTTTCTGTTTTGCTCAAAAAGGCATTTTCCACAGGGTGAAGATTCAGCTAACTCTAGCACAAGGTCTCAAGTGCACACGATTTCCCTGCTAACATTAACCTCCCTTGATTTCATACACACAAGACTGTAGACATGGATGAACAAAAGTGGACAGACTCAGCTGCAGGTGCATGAGAAGAAATTAAGAAAAAACCCTCATGAAGAACTGTGCAGGGTTCCTCTTGCGCTTCACATCACCTGAGCATAGCCTGTTCTCCATCTCCTGGCTACCCAGCTCACCATGAAAGCCTTTGCCTGGCGGATTGAGTCAAGAAAAGCAGGAGCTGGCTCTGCAAGTATGTTTCTGGTAAGTGGTCCACCCTGGTTTCCCCATCAGTAAGTTGTAGTCCACCTTCCCCCGTAAAAGTTGGACTGCCACTTCTCCAAGCCAGCCTACCTGAGACTTCCAACACCAGGTCCAGCTGTGGGACCCCCTCAGCACCCAGATGTGCACTGCTCCAACGGCAATGCTGTGGCAGCCCTCCTGGCTGCTGGTGTCCCAGATCTCTGTCATTAAAGTGAAAGAGCAGAGCTTCTCACAGCACCAAGCAGAGGCAAGAAGAGAGGTTCAGGGGGCAGGAGCTGCTGTCAGAGTGGTGAGAAGCTCTCATGGCTCAGGCACCAGAGCAACTGCTAGCTCAAGAGACCTGGAGCCCATCTGACCTTATCTGCAGTGGATCTCTGGAGAGAAAAGCACGTGTTTGTACCTCAGCAGGGGAGCAGAGACAGCAAGGGTTCCATCCTCTCTGTGCAGTCTGCTTGCAGACTGGGCAGCACCACGTGTGCAGCTGTGGCTTTCCTGTCAGAACAAATGTGTCCAGTGTTTCATGCACACTTTCAACACCAAAAGAGGACTGAAGTGAAGATGGCAGCAGGCCACCTTTGTCCTTTCTTTATTTTGGCCCCACAGGCATCTGCCAAGCCCCAGCTAGACCTGAGAATGCCTCTAAATTCAATTCTACCTCTCCTTATCCTGTGGACCTGCAGAAGTGCTGTGCTCCATCAACAACCGCTTGCTGCCCCTAGGACAGGCTGCAAAGTCTTGCTGCCAACAAGGAGCCCTGAAGCAATGCTACAAGTCAGCAGGAACGCTATACTACAAAAATAAACAATAACAGAACTAGATTTCCAAAGCCTGTGCAAGGTTCAGGTTAGCTCATTCCTTCACAGCAACTCCAGCAAAGCTGGAAATGTGGTGGGGGAGAGGAGGGCAGGTCAGAGCCTGCAATTCTCTTGCAGAACCATTGTATGCACCATGCATTCAGTTTCCCCAAGATAAATGTGAGGAAACACATCCTCTGCCTTCAAGGGGACTGGGATAATAAATGAATGAGAGACTGAAGTGCTGGGAAAATGTGCAGGATGAGGGGGTGGGAGAAGAAGGAATAAAGCAAAGTGTCTATGGAAGAAGAGCTCCAGGTACCTTGTGGCTGGCTCAACCCTTTAGTCTTCACTGCATAGCACTAGAGGAACTCCTTTTTACTGAGGGAGCATGTTCAGCACATTTAATTGCAGCTCAGAGCAGGATGCAAATACTGAGATGCATTTGTGGGTGCATTTCAGAACCAGCGCGACACTCCCACCCTTGATAAGGGATTTTCCCATTTATTAGCAGAGGTCAGGCATGCACTTTGTAATATGCCCCATACCCTTTTCAACTCATGGCCTAACCTTGGATACGTTGGGTTTGTGCCATTGACCACACTTATAGCTCCAGCCAGTTTGCCATCTCAGGTTTAACCCCAGGCCTCACTGGCTTGTTATTTATAGGGCAGCTGCCATGATTTTTCACATATAACCAAAGATTTATGGCTCTGAAGGCATAACAGCAAGACCTTTTCTACTCTGAAGGCAGTGGAAAACACCCATCATTTTATAGTGCAGAAGGCATCAAGCACAGTAGCCCACAAGTACAACCAACATCTCCTGAATTTACGTATGCAGCAGTCCAGAGGGCAGCAGAGGAGCCGAACAGAGAGAAAACCAAAGATTACTGGAGAATGACATGGGGAAATTCCTGCTGCCTCCTATTTAATTAGTGCCAACTAAACAAATTAGATGAGGCCATGCACACACTGGGGTTCTTCAAAGCCCAGTAACGTCAGCAAACCGTGACTCCTGCATCCAGAGGATGGATGGTCAGTGCTTGTGCGTTCACCAGCACGATGGGTTCAGCACACAGGTGATGGTGGCCATTGGCTAGTGAGGAAGATGATCCCACTTGGGTGAAAGTGAGGTTTCTCTCCACGTAGCTGAGTTGCTTAGGTCAAAGACTTAGGCAAAAGTAATGCAAACAAACATACTCAAGGGCCTGCAGAGAAAGAGGGTTTCAGAAGAGCTTCTCTGTGGCCCATTTTTCCCACCCCTGCCTTTTTTCCTGAACAAGAGTCTGTAGCCTTCAACATTCAGGCAGCAATGAAAGCAGAGAAGAGCTCTTGCAGAGCTGCATGAGAAAGGGGGTGGTTTCTACTATGACATGTAGAAGGTGGGATGCTCCCAGATCTGGCCTGGTGTGAATGGTAAATGTAGGATGGCATGCTTGGGTGAGGAAAAGGTTACAACTCTAATTGCACCAAAATGTTTTTGGCATGACTACTCCCATCATGTGGGAACAGCAGCTGCCTAACAACTCTGGGAATAAAGGGCTGGAAGGCAGAAAAAAGATACGGAGCTGCATATGACTTTAACTGCACCTTGGCTCTCTTTGAAGCACAAAATCCATGGCTGACCTTTGTGCATAAGTATGGTGGACACCTCTCAAAGTATTATTCGGCCTGGCTTTTGCAAGAAGCTTTAGTTACAGCACAAGCTCCACAACAGTTTTCAGTAGGATGGAGAAAGTGCCTTGGTATCCTCCAGAGTAATTACAATGTTCAGCTTACGCATCTTGCTTCCTAAAGGCCAAGGAAATTGCTATGGGAGATAAATAGAAAACGGTGGTCTGGTAGTCTGGTTCCCAGCGCAAAGTCCATAATTTCAAACTGGCAAGGAGATGCTAATCTGTCTTTCTTTTTTTAGCACCAAAACCCATGGATACATTCGAAGTGGTTTTACTTAAAATGCCCACACCAAACATAGCCCACTCTTTTCTCCAATACAGGATTTTTTGGCTTTGATGTGTCCCTGAGACACTACCTCCAAGCTACTGTTCCAGCTTGTGAGGATAGGGGCTCACTTGCTGCCTCAAGAAGAAAAAGAAATGTCTGGGTCTGAGCTCTCCTTAGACCACCTAAAATTCACACCTACTGTAACTAACCATGCATGTGCATGAGCATCTATGCTACACCTGTACATGCCTTAGCACAAGAGAACTGCCCAGAAAGCTTTACAGCTACAGAGCCCAGTTACCTATAGGTTCCCAGATGCTGCTGAACATGAACCACCTATATGTAGCTCAATACAGAAGAAGCTCTCAGGGCATCCCTATTTTACAGGGGATGTGAAGGGCCAAGTGAAGTTTCTCAAGCTTTGTCACACTCCTCCAGTTTCCAGTAGCACACACTATCGATAACGTGAGACTGGTTCCTCAGGGAGAACTAGGAAGCACCAGAGCAGGGATTTCCCAGCCACAAAGTGCTTCCCCCCCCACCCCACCTTGTGTCCCTGGGTTCTCTAGCAAGAAGATGTGGAGGCTGAGGAGCCTGCATGTGGTTTCCCATAATGAGCCTGGATTTCAGGCTGTGTCCCCAAGACAAACAAACCTGCAGCAGATCAGAGAGCCCTGCCACGTCTCCAGGCAGCCCTTTCAGGTTCCAGTAACACCTCCAGGATGCAAATGCATCTTCTGCTTTTCTCAAGCAGGAGCCGCTTGTCTCCTCTTCACACAGCAACTCCCTAGTGCTGATGGGGATGGCCTGGGACAATGTGCTTGGTGTTGTGGAAAGATTATACACCATTGCTGGCCGGTATCCATCCATCTGAAAGAAGCAGAGCAGCTACACAATTACTGAACAGTCTACATTATATAGTACAGGAGAAATAAAAGGGATTGATTAAGCCATTGGCAGCACAAAGAAAGCACTGATGGATGCCAAGTCAAAACACAGCACTGCAGAGCTTTAGTTTCCGGTATAAAGCACCCCTCACCTTTCAGCAAGATGGCAGGGCTAGCTAAGAGCTTTGCTACCTTTTAGTCTATCCTGCTTGAAGATGTGGTGGTCACTCAGGCTGGTCAGAAAAGAAATCTTAAGGAGATGTACTTAAATAGTTTTACCATTCCCTGCAATGGCACTTTTTCAAAGCACCTGTTTTGGCTTAAAGCAGACCTGAAGGTTGCTTTTGGTGTCCATCAGCCCCTCCATGGTGCCATAATTGTGCTGGATGAGTTTTCTCTTCTTCCTGGTGAGAAGCAAGTGCTTTGGAGCACCCTCCTCAGCTGTTCTCAGAAGTAGTTTAGTTTTATCAACACACCCAATTCTTGCAAGTGCTGACAGAAAGCTTCCAGCCAGGCCATGCCTCCAGTCACCAAGTATTTCACCTGCAGAACTTTTTCGACATTACTTGCCCATTGCTGATCCTGCCAAAGTCCACAGACATCTTCTTCTCTTTCTGTTAGATAAGGCTGACAACCACTTTCTTACTTTACTCAATGTGCATCCCTCCCTCCTCTATTCCTGACCTTTTCCCCCCTGTTGGCCCAATTCCACCTTCTCTCACTGATGCCAGAGCTCAAAAATACGGGGTGTAACAGTGAGCAGCACTTCATCACAGCTCAATACTTGATGTAAAAATTTAAATGATCTGCTGTAACATCAGACCATCTTGTATTTCATCTTACTTGAGAAGTTTACACCAGTAAACACCTAGTAGTAAACTAGCTAATACTACTGAAGCACTGATAAGAGATCAAGACCACAAGGAAAAGGTTAAAACATGCTCTGGTCCAGGCTGTTTTCAGATGTTTTGAAAGCAGGTCCATGCAGAAAGGCTGGACTACCTTAAAGCCTCCCAAAAGGCAGCTTGCATTGTGACTCTACCTGGTTTTAAAAATCAGCTTAGCTGAATTGGGTTTAAGCCATCTGAAGAGTCCCACAAAAGTAAATATGTCTTTTAGTGAAAAATACGTCCCTGTTACTCTTCATCTGAGGGTTTTGTTGTCTCAGCATGCCTCAAGTGACTCGGAAGTCACAAAATGCTGGCATTGGTTCATGTTTTGCTCCAGCTTCCTAGAAACACTTGCTGGTGCTCAGGTAGGAGTTTGCTTACTAGAGTCACTCTCAATAGAAACAGGCTTGATTAGACCATGTATCATCCCAGTGAGGACACAAGCCCCCCTGATCAGACCTTGTCATTAATCTCAAACAGCACCATGGATTTGTGGCACGGAGAAAAAGACCTGTCTGGGGGAAGCACAGCTCCATCTCATTAGCAAGAGCCACGTTTAAGCACAGCAGTGACACTGCTGTTAGCATTTAAGGCTTGTGAGCACTGCTGTGAAACTTTCCTGTCCCCTAAGCCGACTCCCTGGACCTGCAGGAGGGAAGGCCTCCTCTGGAGCCAAGCTGGCAAGATGTTCTCTGGCGCGTTAAGCATTTAACAGCCTCTGTTTATTTATTGCACTTAAATGCGATCCAGCAGGGAGGACCTGGCCCATTTGCTCTTATTGTGCTCGCTCTTTGCTAGTCTCCTCACTGCAGCACGGGCAAAAACATGCCTCCATTAAAATTAAAACACAAGACACAAACACAAAGCTTTTCTTGTTTGAACCCGCTGGAGCAGAAACACAGCAGAGGTCCCCTGATGTTTCCATGCTGGGCAGCAACACTGGGGCAGGCAGCAGCAAGACCCTGCAGAGGTCCTTGCTGTCGATGGCTGCTTTCACAGCAGGAGTGAAAGGGATTTATGCTTGGCCAAGGGATACCCAGGAGGCAGAGTCAGCCTGGTTTACCCCCACAGGGAGTCAGTCAGCAGCAATGGATGAGCGAGTGGGGTACTTCAAAGTGAGGGACAAGAGGAGATGCTGTAGAGCAGGGCAGTGGTATCTCGGGGACTTCACAACGGTGCAGTGTGCTCTAGATTTGGGTCTAGCAGACCCACGGCTGGCACAAAGTGATACAGGATATTACACTAGGACCATATGAAGAGAGCAATGCAGAGGCCCTTCACAGGACCCGATGCAGCTAGGCTGTGTAATTAGCTGAGGTGCAGTACAGGAGACCAGCCCTCTGCTTGCTGACAGCATGAGAGCAACCAGCAGACAATTGCTTTTTCAGCTCCTTCTAGGACAGATGTTCAATTAAGATGTGCATATCCTTCTCTACCTTCAAATACTGTATTTTAGAGAGTGACACTTAAAGTGTGCAGCCTGCAGTGTTTCGTGATAAAATATGCAGTAAAACTGATGCAAGAAGGAGCATCACTCACTAGAATTGTACCTAAATTAACAAGACTTGGAGTAATCCCACTCATTGAAACTGTGCTCCTTATGCACAGAAAGCAAGCCAGGGGTGGGGTTCAAAGCTATAGACTCTATAGCAGAGGGAAGGCAGATAGCTGCTTAAACACATTTGCACAGCTCCAAAGCATATCATCTTCTGCAGCATGGGCACATGCAGGAAAATATAGTACCATGGTTCAAACAGTGCTCGAGACACGTGATGTAGGGCCCTCTCATTACTTTGATACAGATACCTCATTGTTGTGTCTGGTAAAAGGAAAAGCCTGTGAAGCCCTAAGCTGCAGAGCTTCATATATATTAGTGTCTCTAAACATCCCTACTCAGGACAGGCCTGTAAAGTCAGAAGGGTGCTCCCATGCAGCAGAATAGTGTAAGGACCTTTTGCCCAAATCATCTGCATCTGCCGTTCTGGGGAACAGCACCGATATTTTCACATCTCAGAGGGTTTTGAGGCCAGTAGTCTTAACCACAGTCTCAAAACATCACTTTAGTCCTCAAAAAAGACATAAACAAGGGAGTGGAAGCCTCTGGACACTGACCTTCTTCAGGAAATAAGGTAAGGGAAGAACCAGCAAACTGACCATCCATAATGTCTCCTTCCAGCCTACGACACACATGGCAACCCAAAACCTAGGCAGGATCTGCAGCCCCATCGCTTCCTTGGCCAAGTGATGGTGGCAGTGAGGGATGCTGCTGTGGGTTCTCCCTGGGAAGCGGATGCTGTGCCCAGCTCTCCCTTCAACCAGCAGGGTCAGGAGTTGCACACACAGGCCTTCGCTGCTTCTTCCCAGTTTTCCGTATCAGCTCTGCCACTTGCATTCCTCTACTTTTTCTCTAAAGGAGAACCAGCCAGACATACTGCCTTGTCTTTCAGATGCCAAGATTCAAATCTGTGTAACCCTACTCAGCTCTACCTTGACGCATCTCATGGTCCTCAATGAAATATTAAAACAAACACATGTACAATCCCAGTCTTACAGTGGAGTTGTGTAGACATCTACACTTGCAGAAACATAGCATAAATATCACCATTCAAAACAAAATTCCAGAAAAAAAAAAAGAGAGTTCTGCAATAACAAGGGCTGAGGGTCTCATACTTCCTACCTAAATTCATATCAAGACTATTTTCTGGAAGAGCCAAATTTTTTCTGGATGAGTGCTTTTCTACCTGGAAAACCAATTACCCCTGAAAAAAAACTTTAGCACTTCCACTGTTACCAGACTGTTAATGTGGTCATATTAAATAGGACATCCTGACTCGCTGCACCCTTCTGAAGGTAAGGATGTCAAATTATAGTGAATTAATTTCTGAAGCATTTCAGGAGCTGGGAATGTCACAGTGAGAGTCAAGAAGAAAATAGTAGTAGAGGTCTTGCAGGAAAATCAGAGCAACTTGCAATAAAATCCCTGTGCATGAGTAAAGGAAGCACTAGCTTTATTTTGAGATACTACATCACTGCAATCTGTAAACATGATTCTGTCCCCATGCATTCTGCTTCTACACTGTGCAGTCTTAAAACCCACTCATCTCCATAATTCCTCTTGACTTACAACACAGAAATAAAACTTCTGATACCTCAAGGCTGCCCTGTCGATAGCCAGAGTTCACATTTGCTTTAGCTGGCTATAAAAATGACAGCTTTTTTCCACTGGATAAACAATTCAGCTGTCAGATGGTGGATATGATGATCAAAGACGAGTGCTATTTTTTGCACACACAAGCTTTTAAAACCTGGCCTCTAGTTTAGGATCCTGAATTAGCGTAAACTCCAGAGGACTGGGGAATTGCAAACAGTTTATGAACTCTGTTGAACTCACACCATACACTCTTTCTTCATGCCTCCCTACAAAGTACTGCCTGAAACTTCTGAAAAGGTACATTTAACTTACCCAAAACTCTAAACACTTACAAAGAAACAAAAATGCAGCAGGTTACAAGAGGAAGGGAAAACTTCTTGGGATCAGTCTGGAGGATATTGACTCTAGTAGTCAATAGCCAAAAGCCTGCTGGCCAGACCTGGACCTTGGGCAAGGACAGTATTGGAGAGTTTCAAAATGTGTAGGCTGTAGGCTTGACTTCCTGTGAAAGGTAACAGCCAGGTTTTCCTTGGAAGAAAGCTGCCTCCATGCTCTCCCAGAGCTGTGACTGTTTCCTCAGAGGGTGCACTGAGACCCAAGGACATGCAGACATTTAGGTCAACTGAGGGTGCTTCTGCTGTAAAAGGAGGCCACGTCAGTTTATGGGCAAATTGTCATAAATGCACTGTGAGTGCCTTCATGTTGAAATGTGATCAATCCCTAAGGAAAACTACTGATCTGTATAATTAGAAGGAACTGACATACGTGCCCATGGCTGATGGCAAATTGAACACACTGGAATTCTCGCTCATTCCTGCAATAATCACAGCACAGCTACCATGCTGGCACAGAATTTTAATACATAAAAGGAAAATTCTTAATGCCAATTAAATTTAGGATTAGATTCCCTCCCCCCTATTTTTCCTCTCTCCAGAATCAATTGAGGCTTCAAAGGCACCTTTTGCATCACACCAGGATGTTTTCTTATTACAGGGAGCAAGCTTATCAAACAAGTGCTACTTAATTCCACACTTCAGCCCATAAGTGGTGACCCAGATTTCTGGTCTCTGTTAGGAGAAGTTGGCCCATGAGTATTTCAGGCTAGATAACAAGACGGCAAGCCTGCCAGAACGAGGACATGGCACAGAGCGAGGTAGAAGCATGAGTGTTGAAGGAGCCCAGGAGCTTGGCCTCCATGTTGGTCACAGCCAGGTCAGATGCATAGAGATGGGCTCATTCACTTAACTCCAAGCCCAAGGAAGGGAACCTCCATACAACAGATGAGATAACCCTTCCTCGCAATCTGCTACTAGCTCAGACCTAGTTTATGAAGGCTGTAGTAAAAGTGTGTGGTGACCAGCAGACTGTTTGAAATGGACTGGGAATGGCATCAATTGACTGTGGTTGGCTAAGCCCCCTCAGAGTCTAATTTCCAGGTTGACAGGCTCAGCAGGGGAATGTGGAGTGTGAAATAAAAGATTGAGAAGTTATAAAGAAACCCTAGGAGATGAGTACATACACGGGCAGCCAAACAGCGCAGTCACGCTGGGTTGTACAGGCTTTGTCATAAATCACAATTCATTTTCCAAATGTGCATTTACTTAGTTGAGCCAGAATCTGAATGCAGTGTTTCCTCTATGCTGTGTCACATTAACGAAGCCAGGCTATTAGCTGTCAAACTATAACTGACATCTCCTGCTTCCAGAGAGGATTTTAGCTGCACAGAGATGAAACCCCACATAATGGATGCTCCTATTTGTTGTCAGCAGGGTTTTGCAAGCCAGGTTATACCTCACGAGCCAGGTAAGGGAAGCACACAGTTGGGTGGCCCTTGGTGAAGCCATCTTCGCACCTGCTGTAGACCATCTTGGTTTACTCTCCTGAAGGTCCTGATGGGCATGTTACTGCCTCAGCACCTTCTGTCTGCCAACAGGGAGTCTGTGGCAAAACCACCTACTGCACCCCAGAGCCTGTGTCCTAACAACCTGAACTGTCCTCTACTTCTGGCTTCAAATGAAACTAGATTTTACAAAGGACGACACAGCGTACATGTGGCTTTCTGGGTGCCACATTGCAGTGACAAAGAGACTGAGTGCAGTGATAAAGAGACACAGAGGCACTGGAGTGCTCTCAAGATGTCCCCAGAAATGTAGTCACGCCCACACCCAACTAGGCTATTTTCACCTACTTTGGCTCAAGAAACTCAGAAGTATAATGCACACAAGATGTCCTTATGTGAAGAAGAAAAGCTCTAGAGACCCAGAGCAGTTTGTTTTTCCTGGCAGATAGTCCTGGTTTATGCTCATGTCACATAGAGGTTGTCGGGAAAGAAGTCTGTTATCCTGAATTAGAGGAGAGCAATCATCAAGACTTGGTAGGTCTCAGAGTGTGCGTGTATAAGCATTCCACAAAGAAACAAGATGGTTTCCTCCCAGCCCAGCTGCTAAGGCACAGGACGAGCTTAGAAAGGCCTGTTACAGAGGATAAAAAGCTCCAAGAAAGGGTGGGACTCATTTTCTCTGGTCAGAGATGATTTTCTCTCAAACAAATACAAAAACACAAGAACAGAGGGATGCACTGCCCTTGGTGTGGGAATTGTCTTTTTTGTGCAGGGTCTGGGACAGGGTCACTTGAAGAGAGCTGCTGCATGAGTGCTAAATAACTCTGCGCTAGAAATCCCTGCTCCCCGAAGCATTGCTTAAGATATTGACTGAGCCCAAAGGAAAGGGTTCTCAAGAAACATAGCTATTAAATCCTGTGACTCGTAACCGTCGATGCAAGCCCATCATTTAGGCACATCTGCAAAGAGGGCTGCAGGTCTCTTTCTGCTGATGTCTCATCTTCAGTCTGCCTCCTGGCTAGTTTTGCTTTCATCATCTGCTGCAGGCAGCAATGTCTTCAAGCACCTGCTGCAACTGAGATATTTCCCACCACCACCACCACCCATCTCAGTATCCACACAGAAAAACTTCCTAACCCGTTAAAGAATGTAAGATATTTGGAGGCTTTCTGAGGGAAGGAATAGATAGTTCAGAGTTGCTAGATCATCACATTCAGCTAATGTCAGCAGACTCCCATCACGTCTCGTAAGGCCCAAGTGACCCATCATAGCCAATATAGCCACAGTTAAAGTCCCTCCAACTTACCCGACTGCAATGCAGCCCAGAGCACACAAGCATTACCACTATAGGCACCTTGCCTCTCAGAAGGCAGGGTTTCAATGTCCATGCAGCCTCTTCCCACAACACATTACCCTGCATGACTGGAGTATCTTCTCTTACCTTGACAAGCTGCCGTGAAGCCACCACAAGCGCAGCATCTCAGCCCTGTCGCTCTCCCCTGGAGCAGGCGCTGCTACCAACCAACCTTCCATTTTACTGCATGATCGAGTGCCTCACCTCTCTTAGGTTGAAAGTTAATGAAAAGTTTTGAACTGTATTTCCTCTTCAAATACCAGGCATGACTCATTTTGAATTTATGTGACCATAAAACACAGCTAGCATAGAAATATTTACCATAGTCCTTCCTAAGTCACAACAGACACAATACTCACCCCAGGTCATGTTGCATTCGCTCTCCTCTCTTGCACGCAGCATTGCTGAGCACAGGACTGGGCAGGCATTATTGTGGGCTTGGGACCAGTGGTGTAGGGTACTGGTGTCACCTGTGCTGCACTTGTTCATAGAGGGCCACTGTTTTGGCAGGGATCATTTCAGGTAAGTGCAGGTGTGTTGAAAAAGCCACCAACAAGCAGGTAACAGCAGTAGAAGTCTGCCAGCATCCCAGGAGAGGAGAGCAGGGATGATCAGCAGTTCATCATTTCCCCTGTCTGCTCCAGGACATGGCTATGAATTCATATTTCAACAGGCAATGCAAGGACCGTGAGGTCTCATGGAACATGTCACTGCAGCATCCAAAAACATTAAAGCAACCACCCTGTGTGTTCTCCCAGCACCTGGGGAAGTACTAAACAAGATGTTCCATGCATTGAAGCACACCCATGGGGCTCTCCTGTTGCCTTTTCTACTTAGATTTCGCTCCAGCCAGTAATTCAAAAGAATTAAAAAAAAAGAAAGAAGAAATATTGTTCAAAAGAAGAAATGTTGATCTGACAGGCTTCTGTTTGCCACTCGATTTTGGAAAGCTTATCCTTGCTTTTTGAAAATAGGGAAAGAAAATAGTCTTGTGCTTAAGGACCCTGAAGTAAAACTCCAGTCACTCCTGGCTTGGCAACACCTTTCGGAGGCTTAGACGGGGTGGGTGACCTTCGTGTCATTTCGTCCCCACTGTGTCCATACAGGGAGTCACGGCTGCAGAAGGAGGACTGTAAAATTAGCTAAAGCAGACAGCATGAGACACAAGCATCCAGGGATGGAGGGACTGGACAGTGTCCCTCTGGACCCTCCTTTGTGACTGCTAACAGCATGTGGAGCATCGCCAAATGCACCATACCTGTGCCACCACCAGCTGTTGCGACCCTGAGCGAGACCCTGAGGCTTTCCAGCTCCTCGTGCACTATTTTGGCAGACGTGGCACCGCTGCTCTGCATGAGTTGGGCAACCAGCTCTGTTAGGTGCGTATCACAGAATTAAAAGCAAACTCATTTTGCCCAGATGGGATGTTGCCTACACAAAACACGTGTACACAGGGAATAATTCATGCTAATACACAGTGTCTGATGCTCCTGGCTCTGACCCTGTATCTGGAGAGCTGCGTATGCCACCACAGCAGCAGGCAGGCATGGCTGTCACTGCCCCAACATACAGGCTGGAGGCATCACAATAGCGGTGACCCTGACTCTAATAGATCATGTTAGCCCAGACAGGACAAATACAGTCAGATTTGTCAGCACAGCTAGAGCCAGGATCTAAAGAAACTATATCCTGAATGTCCACAGTGGATCAGATCTGGGCCCTGCAGCGAAACAGATGTATGAAGCTTGGTGCAAGGACAGGAAAGGCACATCAAAGCTTTAAACAGCTTTTTTTTTTTACAAACTCAGTCAGCTGCCTAATGCCACATGCATCCACTCTGAGGCATGGTCAGTGAAATCCACCTCACACGAGCAAGCAGGCACAAGCTTGCACAGCACAAGCCTCTCCATCCCACAGCCTTGTCTCTTGTCATACTTGTATGCACAATCAGGAGGCAACGTGCTGTTCCTTTTTAAGGTCAGGCCAAAATTTGGGGTGGGGAATGAGAAACTGGAGCGTCATGACTGCTCACGCAAAACAGAGAGGCAACTCTCCACTTGGCGTTGCTTCCCCAAAGGAGCAGATATTCCAGCTATGGTATCTGTATGTCAGCAGAGCACATCTCACACCTAACAGCAGGTATGTAAGCTCACAGCAGTGCTTTCTGAGATGCTAATGCTACTTGGCATTAGCCTTCAGGACTCCATCACTTTGACCAGGCTGGGCACCCCTTGTATTAGCTACTGTTAGAAATCTGCAAGAGGGAAATTACTCAGCAGCTCCAATTGCCCAGTTCAGTTTGAATGTAATGCTACCCGGGTGCATTTGTATCAACAAGCCTTGGAGCCCTGCTTCAAGGAGAGCCTCTGATGTATCCCAGCCACTTCAAATCCCCAGAAAGGCACAGATACCAGTTTCTGACACCTCATGGCTAATTTCATAGGAAAGCTGGATTTCCCTGTGGAAGGGGCTACATGGGAGGGAAGCAGGGACCAGCAATCGAAGGACTGGTCTCTTCATAACTGTCTGAGACCCAGAGCATTTCATCTGCTTCCCTAATGGCTTGTCTATAATAACATTTTCTTTGAAGACTGCTCACTGAAAGAAGACAATTGCTTTAAAGCAGCCAGAATTATTCACTTTGAATACTCAAGTGCATAAGCCCCCTTTGAAATTCAGAAAATGAAACATCACCCTACTCATGACTGGCTAGTAGAATGCACACTGCAGTGTGCAGCCATCTCAAGTGCTGAAACCCACAGGGGATCTAAAACATGGGTATATGTAAATCTGTTACCCTAAGGGGAACACAGACTAGCTTCTCCTGGGGAAGGAACCTTCTGGCTCTTGAGGACCTGGCTGTGGATCCATGCCTTGGTGGATGCAAACCAGCTGCTCTTACCTCAATTGCAGACACCCTGCCAGCTATCCTCCTCCCTGCACCACCATGCATTCCTGAAAAGCCCCTGTAGCTTCCACTCTCATGCCAGGGCAGAAGCAACCTCCCTCTCCCTCCTCACCCCAGGAATAGATGCCATTGTCCAGGCCAAGGCCAGCACCAGGCCTTCCTCCCTGGGGCCACCTACACCCTTCTCAACACTTGGGAAGAAGCACATTAGACACAACTTCAAGCAGTCTATAAAATGGGGCAATTCCCCCAATTCCCAGTGGTGTAAGACAAGTACCCAGGTTTCTGGAGGCATCCATGCCTGCCAGAAACAAAAACAACCATGACAGACCCATACTAGGATTTGCCCTTTCAGCTTATCTGATGGTGGTCCCAGAGACCAGGGGGGAAATGTTGGAGCAAGGAAGATGTACCCTTGATGGATCAGACCAAGGAATACTTAAGCAAACTAGACACACATTTGTCCATGGGCCCTGAAGGGATGCACTCGTGAGTGCTGAGGGAGCTGGCAGATGTCATTGCAAGGCCACTTGATAATCACTGATAGATCATGATGACTGGGAGAAGTGCCAAGGACTGGAGAAAAGCAAATGTCACTCCTATCTTCAAGAAGGGCTAGAAGGAGGACCTAGGGAACTACAGGCCTCACCTTGATCCCTGGAAAGGTGATGGAGCAGCTAATCCCAGAAACCATTTCCAAGCACATAGCAGCAAGAAAATCATCAGGAGTAGGCAGCACAGCTTCACCAAGGGGAAGTCGTGCTTGACCAGTGTGATAAACTTCTAAGATGAAATGACTGGCCTGGTAGATGAGGATAGAGCAGTGGATATTGTCTTCCTCGACTTCAACAAGGCTTTTGACACTGACTCCCATAAGGTATGCTGGGGGCTGACCATCCAGAAAGCAGCTTTGCAGAAAAAGACCTGGGGGTCCTGGTGGACACTAAAAGTTGAACACAAGCCAGCAATGTGCCGTTGTGGCAAAGACAGCTAACGGTATTCTGGGCTGCGTTAGACAACATATTGCCAGCAGGACAATGGGTACAAACTGCAACACAAGGAGGTTCCCTCTGAATATTGGGAAACACTTTTTTACTGTAAGGGAGACTGAGCACTGGAACAGGTTGACCAGGGAGGTTGTGGAGTCTCCATCCTTGGAGATATTCAAAAGTCATCTAGAGATGGTCCTGGGTAACAGGTTGTAGGTGACCCAGCTTGAGCTGGGGGATTGAACCAGATGACCTCTGGAGGTCCCTTCCAGTCTCAAGTATTCTGTGAGCATACAAGTCCCAGGAGTGGCATATCACTGAGATGGAAAAAGCAGGACCAAAGCTGCCATATCTTGAATGGAGTTCTTCTTAAGAAGAAAAAATATGCACTACCTTGTCAATCTTGACACATTCAATTTGCCAATCCACCAGCCACTGTAGTTCCTATGTCCTGCCACCAATAAAAAGACAAACTGTTCAAAAGCAAAAGTGATACTTCATGCCTGGAGATTAAGTTAACCAGGACATTTGAATTTTCTTCAACATCTGACTTACCATGTTTTCAATGGTTGTGTTAAATCATTAACAGAAGTTAGTGCTGAATTCATCTGAGGATTGCTGAGCTGAGTCAGTATTATTCTCCCACTTCAGTTTACCCTTGCAAATCAGCTTGAATTGAACGGCTCCCTTAGTCTGCACCCCAAAATAAAATACATGCAGAGGCTCATTCTGGGACTTTGCTGAGCAGGTGCTGATTTGTGGAATCAAATACATTCAGTTGATATTATGCATTCAGACCTTTGCAGGCAAAACACTCCATGAGAACCAAAGGTTTCCAAGCAAGAGGGAAGATTTCATATTGGGAATTAACTTCAGCCTCTGGAATTCACCTAGTGAGTCATGCCGTCCCCTCCCATTCCAGTGGTGTCAAGGAAAGAATAATACCCTCTTCAAGGGGCTCCCAAAGGGCTTGGCATTACCCATCCACTCTTCATGGGCAATGAAGAGGGCCTTCTGTAGGGCAAATGCACTCCAGATGGTGAAATAACTGGACATGTTCCATCAGCCATTATGGTGATCAAGTTAACCATGCCCTGTATGTGGGGACAGGTAAGTTGACCTGGAGAAATCAGCCATAGATAGGAAAGGAGATATGAGTCGGGGCATTAGCCTGGCCCTGCAAAGCCAACTGTGAAATGCAGACAATATAGTTGGCACAACAAAAGCTGCATAGGAGAATGTGGTATAATATGAATTCCCTTAGCTGTGTGCAGTTAATGCAAATCAAGCTACCCTCCAGCACTGGCCTGTGAAGGATTCATTGCATTTTAACCTTTCAAAATTGCTGATGCACAGGGTCTGCCCACCCCCCCCAGCCCCCCCCCTGCATGTACATGTCTCTCCCTCCACCACAGAGACAACTGCAACACCCCAAAAGGGGGAAATTGTAATAACCTCCTCAATGACAACTTTACAGTCCCTCCAAGGGCTGTGGAACACTTTGGAAACAGATGCAACTTATCATTTGTACAGCTGGAAAAGTTGTCACACCAGAAGAGGGGCAAGGCTGCAGAGAAGGGGTGCTGCACGCCCTTAGACAAATGTCACACTGACCATCAGGGCAGGAGGAAAGCCTTGGAATAAGGATAGAAGGACTCCCCTACTTACTCTGGGGGTAGAGAGCTTGTTTGCAAGAAGCTGAGCATTCCATAACACTTTGGTAACTTTTCCTTAAACCCAGATAAATGACAAATACGTGACAGCAGGTCTAATCTAGAAACATGATTTCAGCTTAAAGTGCCAGAGATGACACTGAACAGATAGTCATCAACAAAACTATCAACAGTCTCAGCAAAGTGCTGGTAGCCCCTGACATTCCCCAGCAAACAGCCGATCAGATTGAAACAGAAACCTCCTCCTCTGTTCCAGCACAAAGCTTCATTGCAGCAGGCTGTGAGCAGACAGCAGTGCAGGCTGCCTGGTTACTCACTGCTGGCCTGCAGTTTGAACCTGGAAGAGCCATCAGCAGTTTGCATGCTCCAGAGACAACAGTTAAGATCAAGCACGTACCCACTCGTTCACTCAGACATGGGTGCCTGCTTCTGTGCAAGTTGCTAAGAGGACTAAGCCCAGATCCCGGTGGCCCCTTTCCCACAGGAATAAGAACATTAACACGAGGACTTGCAAGAGAAAAGTATGCCAGATTTGTCCCAGAAATGAATGTGGTTACATGGATCATCTTACATCAGCATCATTTTGAAACCCTGCTAGGGAGCAGCTGGATTTACTTCAGTTGTGTTCAGAGCTCGCTGCAGACTAGCTCTAGTCATTATGACTTGCCAACCTTCAAACGGCTCCAGTAAGGGCTCATTGCCATTGCTCCTTGATGGGAGCCCTCACTCAGCACGGGACAACCCAGCAGCAGGTCCTACTCTTCTCTCCTCAGTGTCTGTCATGGGCAAAGAGCCTTTGGGGAAGAAAAAGCCTTAATATTCCCCACAAGAACATGCAGCCTACCTGCTGTGAAATCATTCCCTGCAAGGATGATATTATGAAATAATAAGCCAAAAATTACTGCATAGAAATTATTGATAACACAAATATCCTGACATTCTCAAGTAGTATATGTATAGACACAGTTACACCAGAGCTACTCTACATACTTCTCTCTTTGAAGAAAAGCTCTGCTGTTTTCA
This sequence comes from Aviceda cuculoides, assembly GCA_035590195.1. Taxonomy (NCBI): domain Eukaryota; kingdom Metazoa; phylum Chordata; class Aves; order Accipitriformes; family Accipitridae; genus Aviceda; species Aviceda cuculoides. The sequence goes on from JAVJGG010000001.1 coordinate 11,474,584, forward strand.
TAGTTGCTTCTCTTCTCTCTTACAAGTTTTGATCTTTTGTGCAAAGTCTGCAGCAGGACAAAGACAAAGATCTGACTTCAAAGACTTGTAAGAACAGGAAACAGCCCAGCACTGGTCCAGATTCTGGTTGCTGATAGGCGAGCAATCCCGCAAAATCTGTTTTGTTTGCAATGCCATTCTGACTCACACCTCTGTAAACCCAGCTTATTTTTCACTGCTCTAAAAAAAACCCAACGCAACCCAACCCAAACCAAATCAAACAAAACAACCCCCCCCCAAAAAAAACAAAACAACACACCCCCCCAAATACAAACAAAAAACCCAAAACAAAACAAAACAAAAAAAAACCAACACAAAAACCAAGCAAGCTTCAAGTGATTTTCCCACCAGGCAAAAGTTCTTAGGACACAGAAAGAGTTGCCAGGAGTCAGGCAGCACGATGGTTGTGGCTCTGCAAGAATCCTCCTTAGTCCTCTCTGCATCGTTCCAGGTGCATCCCCCAAACAGAGGGAGCACAACTCCAATCTCATTATTGCAAGGCCAGCAGGCAATTTAACAAGGAGAGAATTGCAACAGAGTCTACCGCTCTCTGCGCTGTCCCATGGAAACACGGTCATGGGAAGGGAAAGCTTTCCAGGAAAACAGGCGCTGCTGGAGGGACAGGACAAACGTGTTTTCTGCTTCTCCACAACCTCCACATCCTAGTGCATGTTCTTGAGCACCATCTGCTGGCATTTTCTCCATGAGCTAGCTTTTCACAGACACAGGCGGCTGTCACCCAAGGCCAGGTGTTTGGGGCTAACAACTCATGCCATAGGCAGTAGCCCTGGCACAGCACAGTGTAGCACAACTCCAGTATTTCACAGGCAAACCTACTCCAAAAGCAGCTGATCTGCTTTCCAGTAGAGTCGAGGCTAACACACTGTGGATGCACACGGAACCAGCCCAGACGTCCAGACGCTACAGTCCCAGAGCCAGGAGCTGAGGTCTCTGCAGAAGCCCGTGGGCTGGGGCAGCCTCGCAGTGCAGAGCACCCGACAGCAGCAACAAAAGCAGATAGGAGAGCAGGGCCACAGGGGAATCCTAGCAGAATAAAAGAAACCATGTAGGCATCCCAAGTCCCCGCGACTTTGGCTCGACTTGTTCCCCAGGATCTGTATGACACCAGTGTCATTAATTTGAAAATCTGCCCATCATTAATTTAAAAAAGGAAGAGTTGCAGGATATAGCTTGCTGCTTTGGAAGGTGTGAGTCTGTTCCCTCCATCCTCCCCAGAGCCCCTCTCCATGTAACGCCCACGCTGCCCTCGGAGGACAGGCTCGTACCAAGCTTCTGCAAGGAAGCTCTGCCGCCTGCCTTGACTGCTGGATGGTTGCAGGAGCAAAGGATATCCCTGTGATGCAAAAACCCCTCTGCTCAGCCAGAAGCAGCCCGGCAGCAGAGTAGAATTATCATTGATAAGCTGTTATCACCAGCCAGCGTTAAATGACAACCTGGCACTTCCCCGTTACAGCCAAAGCTACTGCTGCTTTCCACTAAATATAGCTGCATTTGGTTTTATTTTCTTTGAGAGTGACCCTCAGAATTAAGTGCGCAGTGCAGGTAAAGAGCCCTCTGTATGATTACACATGGGCCTCGGAATCAGACAGAAACGCTGGGGAATCTATTCTCTGTAATTAAGCAAAACAGCCTAGGAGAACACCAAAATATAAGCATATTCCCTTTGGGATCAAGTGTCCTATGTTTCAGGAATAAAACACCTTTGAAATGTTACAATGAAAGAAAGAGAAGTCGGCCATGCTGAAGGAGGAAGGGGAGACATGCTTCCTTTCCTGCTTTTCTTGATATTTTTAATTGTGATCCTACTGAGATAATTCAGAACTCCTAATTAGGATATTTCAGGACTGCAATTTGCACAATTTTTTTTTTTCCAAATTACTTTCTGAACGCCCCTGGTCGATTGCTGCCCTTTGTGTTCAGCATTCCCCACACCCACTATGCTTAACCCCAGCCTCCTCCTTTTATATTCCCACATAAAGTTGTTGTCAGAAGAGGAGAAGAGAGACCTACAGCCTGCAAGATTACCACCTTGGGGACTGCTTATGAACAAGCCAAGCATCACTGGCTTTCCAGTCGACTGTTCAACTGGCAAGGCTGCTGCTGCCATGGAGAAGCCATGTGAGGGCACAGAGACACCCCAGAGAGCATCGATAACCATCTCCTCCCCACATTAATAGCCAGCACAGCTGAAGAGAGAAGAGTTGCTGTTGGGACTTGGAAGTTTTAATTGACTTTGCAGTGATCATATCAGAGAGGCTTGTCAGAAGCTTGTCCTTGCCTTCTGAGCAGTGTGGTCCTTGCACCACGAGGTTACACATCGGGGGCTTCTTTCCATCAGCCTTCGGGGGACATCCTGTGTCTGCCTCATGTCAAGACTCCAGTCCTCTCCAAGCATGTTTTTTTTTCCCTGAAATACACCTTTGTGGGGCAGTCTGCTGTGCCCGTTCCCTTGTGATCTGCATGTAGTGCTGAGTACAGCTAAGACCAAGGTGGCTAAATGCAGCTTTGTTTTCCTCAGCCATAATCATCCTCACCTCCATCCATTGGAAGACAGAGAAGGTCTCCATCCTCCTCACCTCACCCACCTCTTTGCTGACAAAAAGAGCAGGCATCTGCTGAGGCCCGAGGCAGTGCCCACAGACTCAGGAGCACATATACAACCCTGGCCCAAGGCATGGAGCTGCTGGAACAGTATTGTAGGCTTCCTTGCTCCACATTGATGATGCTCTCCTGGTTTTTGACCCCATTTCCTCTTCTGGATGGCATGAGGCCATACAGGCTGGAGCTAAGCTACCTGTGCTACAGCTGGTTGTGCATCTCCCTCCACCTCAGCAATAATTCATAATCTTTGGCTTCTATCTTATGTCACAGTGGTTATGATGAAAAGACAGGCGGATGTGCTATCAAGAGATTAAAGTCTCAGGAAGAACCACAACAATCACAGACCCTGATTCTTCCTACTATTATTCTAATTCTCCAGGCATTTACTATACATCCATGGCCAACAAGGTTTTGTATTCCAGTTCTTTTTATTGACTTGAGGCAAACCCATGTGTGAATGGATGTAACCTAAGTAACTGAAACTCACTGCTCTCTCTTGCATATTTCCACAAGATAACTCTGAACTTCCATAAAAAGAATAAATGAGTTTAAAATTGCAGCCATTCAAATGGAAAATACTGCTGAATGACTGCTACGTACAGTAAAAATAAAAGATGGCAAAATTGCAATTGTGGAGCAGGAAATCCTGCATATTTTATCATCTTCTAGAAAGCTCTAGAAACATAAAAAATAAGGCTGAAAAGACATAAAAATGAAAAAGTATTGTAATCCAAATAATTAGTTCAGTCAAATCTGAGACACATTTGCTGGGTACTTGTCCTCTCTGATCTGAAGCCATGTGGGAAAAAAATATTCAGCTGTCAACAGTATGGAAATCCTGGGAAGAGACCCTATGAGAAGAACTCCACTCACTCCCTGATCAAACAACAGCCCTGAGCAAACAGACCTGGCCTCGGTTGCTAAATGATACATCTTGTTCACCAAATGGAAAGAGGACATGAGAGAAAACATTACTTTGAGCTCATTAATTTCTGGGCTGTTTCAGCTGTCAAAACACTGTACAATATCCCCATAACCTGGAATAGGGGCTAGTGAGTTCAGATCCAATGTCCAGGTTCCCTAACCATACAAGTTGGAGCCTAAGCTGTAAGGGTATCCCATCTCCTGTGCCTCCCTAGCTAGGAGGGATGTACTCACATACACTCACTGAAGCACTAGCCCTGGAAATGGCTGTTCAGTGGGATGCTTAATTTCCTGGCCCTGAGGGTCACTGCTATAACACCTCTCAAGGTCTCAGTAGAAACAATTATCAACAAGGAAAAAAAAAGTGG
>JAVJGG010000001.1:11483067-11516714 GCA_035590195.1 Aviceda cuculoides
ATGCAAATCAGTTATTTAATTCCTAGTTTATATTCATTGGGAAGGCAGAGGGACTCAAATAATTCTACGTCCAGATGATTTCACAAGAGCTTAAAGATTCCTTGCAATAGCAATACTATTTCTGGTATACAAAGAATAATGCAGAGATTAATTATTTACTCTGCATTTAGAAGCAGATGCACAGCCATTGCCTTCTACCTTCCCTCCTTTAGGCTGACATTCTTGGAAATAGCTACTGTCCTCTGTTTCTTTTGCACCCTCCAAAGAACAGTCACAAGTTTTCTATTTACTTTGGGGCCATTTGTTTCAAACGACATGCAATATCTTGGCAGGAACCAAACTCACTTTCAGCACCACAGCCTTACAGTCCCAAACCTGGTATACCACATGCAAACACTCCCAGTTCTCGCACCCCCAGCAGCCATTTCTATAAAGTCCCCAGAGAAATCCCCCCAACACTGACAGGTCTGAGGTATGTCTCAAGCCTTTAGTAATCTTTTGTGTCAAAAACCCATCTCCCAGCAGTTCCTTGCTATCTCCATCAGAAACTCAGAAAGGTCTCCACCACAAAGGTGCCTTCTCTGACCACAGTAGCTCCCAGTTCAGAACCTCTGAACTTCTTTGGACTTATTTTCCCCAATCTATGTCATAGAGAAAAAGCAGCTGGTAGGGTCTCCCAACAATCTCCTTAGTCTTTGTTGTGGCTTAGTAATCAGCAAGCCATCTCTTCTGCTAATTTCCCCTCCACTATCTCTGAAAGGTCAACAGGCAAGTCTGCTCCAGCTCCACATTCCCCTAAAACTCTTGCAGCTCTTTGGCGATATCTTATCAGCCGATAGAAATGTCTCTCTGTTTTCTCCTTGGCTTATTAAGAAATGAGTAGTGATGGATTTCAGTCTCACAGTTGAATTCTCCAGAGATTTAAAGAGGGTCTGCCTAATGTCTCTGATGCTTGGAGAATACCCAAACCCAGCTACTTTCTGTGTAGGAAAGTGTATGTCAATGGTGACCCCACGCCACAGCTCCCCACTATGGAGTTACTTGATAAGGTTTTTTCCTCTTCTATGCAGAAGCTTATATTCACAAGACTGGAAAGACATTCATGTTTTAGAGAAAACAACTTTTCTAGCTAATTTTGACTTGATTTGATAATGGTTTGGAAAGCTGTTGGGTATAAGGGAGACAGCTTAACCACATATTTTATTTCCTTAGAAAACCAAGCTAAAGGAAGCATTCAAGTCATGTTGAAAACCTTTCCATTCCAAGCAGTAATGTTAAATGGAAACTACTAATATCAGATTAGTTATGACCTTTTCAGAAAGAATCCTCTGGACTGTTCAAATTGGCTCTTGAAAAGCCTTTGAACAAACGTAGTCCCAAGATAACTGGAAGACACCTTACATTTTTCACCTAGTCTTCAGTTCAATGTTTTATAGACTCTCAGAATCAATCCTGGATGTACTGCAGTAGTCAGGATGAAACCAAATTAAGAAATATTTAAAGGATGGTAATATTTGTTGACATTAATTACGTGGGGTTTACTAGGATAACATGATTTTATAAATTTTTATTTATAAGTTTGATTGAGAGATCTTATGTGGTTCTGAGCACCAAAGGTCTGGGAAGCATGACACAGAGTCAGGTATTACCATTTCAGTTACTATTATGTTACAATGCTGATCCTAACATAAGCCATAGAACAAACTTAAATTGGTTAATCAACAGGTCTCAAAGTTTAATTATCAATGCGGAATCAGCATTTGGAGGGGATATGTCCAGGGAATCTTGTGGGATTAACCTATGTTACGATAACTAAAACCAAGTTATGATTAAGTTTGCAGATATTGGAAACCATTGGAGAAGGCTAAATAGTGAAAACAATTTCAGAGAGATCAGACTGCTAGACAGAGGCATGTTCAAATACAGCCAGATAAGGTCATATCTAGGAACTAGAAAAGCAGACAATTCTCACAAAGTGAGACTGTTTTAGCCACCGTAACAAAAGAACAAGCAGGTGTAAATTGTCTGCCAAAATAAAGTTCTCCATAAAACTCCCTAGCTAAAAAAGTTTTCAGTCATTTCAAGCAAAACCTCAAGACGATGAAGAGGCAGTCCTCTTTTTTTTTATTCCCAAGGCATAACTGTCCCAAGGAAGCTATGCATAAGACTGACAAGGCTTGGAGAACAACTCTATGAATTATTTGGGAGACCTGGAAAATGTGCTGGAGAGTACCAATGTTAAAGGGCATCGCTGAACAGAGCACACATTGATGGGAAGAAGAGGCTGAAATATTATACAGAGGATTCTCTCAATACAAAGCAGCAGCAAAAGCCATCAGATGGAAGTTGATGGAGAAAAATGCAAGGCTAGGAAAAATATGTATTGATGACATCTCAATAGAGATAAGAAAACCCATACCAGAGCAAGTCATGTCAAAACTATGCTTTATTTTCCATTGCTTGGTGTCTACAACATGCTCTAGCATAACCTCAAGACACAAGTTTGACAACAGCCAGTCAGACTGAGCTATCCAGGCTATGTAAAAGTGGTGCCTGTGCTGGAAAATGGTAATTACAGATATTCTGGGAATACATCATGTGAATCATAAAAAGAACTTGGACATAAACCCTGGGCTGGACTCTGTACTGCAACAGCTGATTCCTCTGCGTGCAGCTAGCCTTCACCAAATAGAAAATAATTTTAAGTTTCAGCCACTCTTTGGGGGGGGGGGCGACGGACGGGAAAGGACGGGGACATGCACAACTGTCACCAAAAAAACAATTCACTGAAGGAAGGGCTTGTACATTCATCACATAAACTACCTAGAGTGTAATCTATCTGGCTTAAAATGTGTCTATATAAGGACAAGCTCTGCACAGTAAAGCATTTTCTACAAGCCCGATTCAGCTGCACAACTGCAAGGCACTTACACTGGTGCTGCTGCCTTCTCTCCTGCTCTCCAGCCTTTCATTAGAACCAGGGTGATAGATCTGGGAAAGCCATCACGTTCACAGGACTTCAGCTTGTGAGCTTGTCACATGCAATACCATCTTTTTAGCTATCAAACAGATTTCACTGTGTCTCTGGTTTGCTTCCTCTGAAGTTTAAGACCAATCCAAGCAAGATAGCTCTGTGCCATAGCTAAATAATCCCACAGTGATCAGAAATCCTTTGATGCTTACATTCAAGTAAGAATATTCTTAGGAAAATGCTGGCTTTAGCTAAAAAAGAGCCCACCCGATATACTAATAGTCAACTGATCAACAGATAGCATCTTATCTCTAAGTAATGCTGATCTGAAGAGAGACTCCAACTGTATAAAGACTTCAGTCAGCTGATTTAAAGATGCAGAAATGAACACAATCAGAACTAGCTGCAGAAATGAAAGATGACTACTACATCAGCCGAAAGAATCAACATTTTAAGAAGAACGCAAAAGCCCTGGATGTCAGAGAAAAAAAAAATAATATTGATCTAAGCCTAATAAATGCACCAAGCTCATATACTGCAGCAGAGAAGCATGGGTTAAGGTTTTAGAGTGGTGTCTGAGCCTGGATCTCCCAGGATGCATAGTCTCTGTCTTCCAGATGAATTTTGAAGACCAAGTTGCCACAGGTTCCCAAAAGAATCGATTGTAAAAGAGCATCCCCATGAAAACTGAGCGCAGGTTTTGGTAGCTGGGCTACAAGTGTAAAAAAAAAGAGTAACTGAAGACATGCTCTGAAGAAGCACCAAGAATGACAAAGGAAAGCTTAAAAACATATCCAGCTAGGATATGCAGCTAGGCTTAAGGTATGCACTGAGCTGGTCACTCTGGTCTCTTTTGTTTTGGAAGAGCACTGAAATGCTGCCCAGTCACAGGCTTGTTGCAAAAATATGAACTCAAAGCTTTCCACATATCAGAAAGTGACATTAAACATTATCCATCCAAAAATATCCTGCGTCATTTAAACACGTCCAGCAGGCATGATCATATTGTCCACATCATCCTAGGACAGAGTTTGTCACAAGCAGAGGAAAATTTATTTGCCCATCTCCAAAGGACAAGAACTCTAGACATCTAAAACAACAGATGTCTAGAGTCTACTTTAAACCACTCACAGCCTCTACACTTGTGAGCCATCCTTGCTGCAATCACGTCCTGTCTTGCTGCAAACGTTACTTGGTGACAGGAGCTCTGCATCTTATATTGTCCAGGGGATCAGACTAGATTCCTTACCATCTTCAGAACTGCACCTTAGACATCCTCCTGGCCTGAAAATCTTCACTGTAGACTCAAGAAAAAGAGTGAAGAGAATACAGCTAAGACACTTTTCTCTTCTTTTTACTTCAGTTTTCTTTCATTACCCTGTTACTGCAGCTACATGTTTGGTGCTTCATTGTTCAGCCCCAGAAAGACTACCTACTGTCTCTTCACATAAAGAGCCGATGACGTGAAGGAGGTCTATTACTTTAATGACTTGCAGAAAAAAAAGTTACTGCACATGCCCTTACTACCCGATTTGTATTATGCAAGTTGTCCATGAGCTTGATCATTTCTTTCATCTATAAGCTTGTTTAAAGTGCTCTTATCTCTTCCACTCCAGGTTTTCTTAATAATTCTATTTCAGTAACAGTGTCAAAGATGTCTACTCTCAGAAAGCTTAGCAAGTGTTTTTCTACAAATCCATGTGGTGTTCAGCCTTTTAATCATGTTCATTCTTTTGAAGAAGAAACAGGGGTGCCGTTATTCCTGGACATGACCTATAATGTTATGTACAGAGACTGACCTTCTTTATTAACGGACAGCACCTCTTAAAATATTTGTCCCAGATAATTATATGTATAATTACCACAAATTTGTTACAGTGCAAAAGAAATGGGATTCACTTAAACACCTTGGAAAATTACACCTTCTTTGCATGCAAAGAAGAATGGTCACACACTGGCCACTGTGTGTCAGAGAGGAGCAATGACTTCTGGGTTAGGGCAACAGCTTCTCTTTCGGCTTCAGTAGATGTACTTGCAATCACTTGTTGCTCTCAAACTCTGCACTCTCATCCTCTGTTACTGCAGAAATGTCTTTCCTTGCAGGCTGGCCTTCTCCCAGCTGTAAAAGGTCACATCACATGGAGGCTAGAGTCCATGCTAGGCAAATTTAACAGCAGAGCCATGTGTTGTGCCTCCTTTCAGGAAAACAGTACCCCCATCACCCCTAAGCAGAAGGCTGTAGGACAGCAAGACGATGACACACTATTTCAAGTGGAAACACACAGTCACTAGTAGCTGACTTGCAGCATGCAAACCCAAAAGCCTGAGGCAACTTATTCAGTGCACAGAGCTTTTCAAGTACTTAATAACTATGATTAAAGATGTCAGCAATGCAACAATAAGGTCTGCATCATAAGCACCAACAGAAGGGCAGCCAGGAGAAAAAGATAAATATGTACTTGCCATGATCTCTAATTCAGGATATTTGCTTAGTAATAAAATGTGGAAGCAGTTTAAAAAAAAAAAAAAAAAAGAGGGCAGGCCAGGCAGAGGGTGGGAGGGAATGGGGAAAACAAAAATACTCAAGACACAGGGTAGCTTCAGGTGGAAGACAAGGAAGACAGAGACATAACCCTACTTGGGTGCTGCTCTGCCAGACTGGCTGTTAAAGAAACTTTTTAAGTATTTTCTAATGCTGGTCTGCCAGACACAAAATAAAGACCATGGAGCTGCACAGTTGTATCCACTTTTAATCTCCCTAGCGAAAGGCCTGACCCATTCCCTAAAAATAACTATTTTCAGTAGTGTTTTGCAAAGAGGAAGGTCAGGGAAAAAGCAAGCACCCGTAGCAGGAAGAACATAAACATGCTCACCCAAGCTCAATTTTTATTTTGGACACACCAGTTCAGATGTAAAGAAAGCACAGAACAGGCTTTTCTTGGACCATTACACAGAGCCAGTGGTCTAATCTCATATCTGGAGGCAGGTTACAGATGTCCTGAAACTGAGGGGCACATCCAACATGCCTCAGATGGGGCACCTGTCAGGAAGGATTCTGTTGATGAGTTTGAGGTGCTTGCTCTAATTATCTCCTCATAGTGACATTCACCATGCAATGCAATCAGCTTCCAGCTAATTGCAGAATATCCCCAATGACTTCAGTAACAAGAGAAGCCATGTGAGACAGCATTTCCATTAAATCCCTCCGGCAGTACAAGCCCACCCATCTTTGGGGGGTGGCAAGGCAGGTCCTCAGGGAAGAGGCAGAGGTTGGAAGGGTCCCCAGTGGGAAGGGCAGAGCCTTGGCCAAGCCCGATGGGTGCTGGGACACAGAGACCAGGATGCAAGAGGGAGGCTTCCCAGGCATACACACCTCCTCGGTGTTTTGTTGGGGGGCTGGCTGTCTCCCCACTCACTGCACCAACTCTTATGAGTCCTGTTCACAGGCACTGCTGGTAGGCACTCAGCTCCATCCTTGGTGGTGGCAGGTCCACCAAGACAACAAAGAATAGCGGTTCAGAGACAGCACCAGCTCTCTGTGGAGATCTTACCAAAAAGACAGCAAAGAGAATGAAACCTGAATTACTGTCCCTGTTACCCTGCTTGTCCTGAGAATACTTTACAATCCCTACAGACAGTTGCCTAAGCCTTGCAGTTTGTCATCAGCATCATAGCTTCTCCGATCCTGACAAGTAAATACACAGTTACTCTGATGTCTGTTGCCACTAATGCAGAAAGGGCACAAGGACAAGGCAAGTTCTTTTATTACAGTCTTTACACAGTAAGTCAAATTCAACCCTGCATCAGCAGCTGAAAACTCTGCGCCTTTCCCCCTCCCAAGATGGTTTTTGTCTGTATATTCATTTCTCCATCAAGGCATCTTAAAGCCTCACTATTTCATTTTATATGTAATGCATGTTAAAGTTTCCCACTGAAATTCACTGCTCTCCATCCCAACTGCTGTGGTGTTTTATGGGGCAATTGCTTTGAGATACAGCAATGTAGAAGCAGCAGAAGTTTAGCAAGCACAGCAAGACACCAAGATTTAGAAAGAATTAAATAAAAAAAACTCAACAAGAAAGGTCCTTAGAGGAATGCAATTGATTTTCCAGTCCTTCTACAAGTTTTTCAGACCAAGTATTCTAATTAATATTTATCCTACCTACCTAAATGCAATAATCTGTGCAATGTTAAAACTGCAGTATTCAGCAATTGATGATGTTAATTCTACCCACCCTTGGCATCTCCCTATTTCAGATGCAAAGTAAAGCATACAGCAGAGAGGAGAGATATTTTTTGCAACCTTTCACATGCGCTGAAAAAGCAACAACAGCTGTAATGATGTGCTCAAGCAAATAAACATTACAACACAGGAAAGCTTCCCATGTACAACAATGCTTCTTTAAAGCATCAATTTTGTCTTCCCCTCATTTGCAAGAAGTGCCTGCTGTCAGCCTAACTCAACAACTATTTAAGTCAGTGCTTTGCAAAGCAAACAGCTAATAGGCCACTGAGAAGAGCTCTGAAAAGATTCAGCTTGCAATGCTCCATAGCTGAACTGAAGCTGTATCATCCCTGGGAATAAGGAGCTGGCATGATCCGTCAAACCAGCTGTCCTCGGAGAGCACTGGCAGCTCTCTGGCCACGGTGTACTGACCACAAAAGACAGAAAAAGAAGTTACATTGCCACAGGAGAAGTTTCAGCAGAAAACCAGCTCATTTGGGAGCTGTTAAGAACCAGAAACATTGACTCTGCTTTCATTGGCTGTGGCTGGAGGTCAAAACTGGGAAGGAGGCAGCTTTCCACATAAACCGAGAAGAGCTGACGTGGGGAACAGAAAAGCATAATCACACTTTGCGCATGCAGGGAGACCAGATCCCTCCAGGGTCCTGTGAGAGCTGACAGAAGACAACGGAACAGCCATTCGTGGCAGCAATCCTTATCCCTGATGGTGGCTGTAAAGAAAGAAGGTCAACCCAGAGCACCAGGAGTCAACCCTTAAATTTGATATGATATGGGAATCAGCCAGAAGTGAGTGGTCTTTCAGCCGTTCCTTTGAACTCCCTGAGGCAGCAGCAGAGAAACTGAAGAGGGAAGAGCCTTTTCAAGCAGTGTCCTCTGGGGCTGCAGGCTCCCAGGCACAGGACTACTGCTCTACTCCATGAGCTCCTACCTGCTCATATACAGCAAGTGCCAAGGGACAGCAGCCCACAGCTCTAGGATGCATCGTCTTGTGGGCTGCTGGTTAAAGAGAGGACCCTCATCCCATGGGGAGGAAATCTGCTTCTCCATAACATTTCATACAACACTTGCTTTCTATCTCAGCCAGGTCAGCAATCTAAGCAGTGCTTGATGCTCATGGCAAAGAGCCACCTCCACCCACTGAGGAATAACATGGTTTCTGCCTGGTGAAGACTTGGGGTAAACTCCCTCATTGCTGTGCAGCTTTCAGTGTTGCCTCTATTTTTGCAGCAGGTCCAGTCTGACTCAAATTCAATTGCCCTACACCAAGGGGTGGTCATCACCTGGGGCAAGGAAAAAAAAAAAATCACAAGCCTTCTTAAAGCTTCAAACTACAGAGCATTGGAAACAGAAAAATCCTGATATGCATCAGAGGGCCCTATTAAGATCATTATTTGCTGTCAGAAAGTCTTCAGGCAGCGTGCAGCCTGTTCTAAATATAGATCCATTTAAAGCTTTTCTAGGAAAAAAAAAGGGGGGGGGAGAAAACCCCAAAGTAACTTAGAATGTGGAATGGCATGAATACAAAGCCACAGCAGCATAGACAGACTCTATGAAGGTGATTTTTAAAAGCAAACTTTTGCACCTGCACACATGCACTCCTTGGGGAGAAGATTTTCAGTGTAGAGCTACATCTCCAACACTCTGCTGCATTTGGTGTTGCAACACCAACAGTGATTCCTCCTCTCTTCTCTGGGAGATGCCTGCCAAATCCCTGCCCAGGAGGGAACCTGCCTTTGTTAGGTGCTCTGCAGATAACTAGGACGTAAGTGCTTGTGACTTACACCTTGACCAAAACCAGTTTTGTGGCTTTATGCACTCCCTACCAAGATCTCTGCACCACAGCAGTTCCCAAAGGGCTGGGTGCCTACCTGTTGCAATTGAAGTCAGCAGGAGCATAAATCTCACGGAATGCCCTTGTAAGCAGTTGTTATAGGGAAAGGACAGGGGACTGCTGGGAGGAAAGTTCGGAAGGGTATCAGCAAACATTGCCAGAAAGCCTCGATCCCCGCTCTGAACTATTGTGCTTTTTCAGAGCTGTAGCATAGCCAAGGACAATGCTGCATGTGCTGCAGATGCACGACACAGACCAGGCCCTTCCGCCCACAGCAAACCCCTTTCTCTCCTTGGGTAGCTGCAAGAGCCACAAGTTTGGGTCTCCAGAGCCTTGTCCTCCCTTTCTGGGAGGGAGCCAGCCTGGTCATCCAGCCTTACAGCAGCAAAATTCAGTGTTGCTTGCACTGCTGAAACGCATCGAGCCAGCTCCAACTTGCTGACGCTGAAGGATGAGTCTCACATTTCAGATGCAGAAGAGAGACTACCCCATGGCTGATATATTGAAAAGACAAGGGCACCCTTGATTTCCTTCTGACCTGCAGGCCCCCCCATCCCTTCAGGCTGGAAATGACTGTTCAGGGTGAGACCCAGTACGGGCTGTGCTGACTCACGGACACTGCCATCTGGGCTTGGAGAAGGAGCCCATGTGGTCCCCAGCCCCACCAGCAGCCACAGCGTGTCCCAGCCCTTCTCCTTTGAAGAGGCTGGTGCCTGTGGGTGGAGAATTCCCAGCAGTCTGCTTAAGCGCACGTAGTTGAAGGTGGCAGAGCCCCAGATGTGAAGGCTAATATCCTTTTCAAAACCCTAGTTCACTTTTAGTATTTACTCTGGGGGATATTGTCATTTGTGCACATAATCCCTTTGGGAATCCTGAAGCCCTGGCTTGTCAGAGATTCTTACAGCAATAAATCCCTGGGGCTCGTTATAAAATGCAGAAGTGCTTTTGATCATAGGGCAAATGCCGGTATGCAATGGTGGGTTTTGCCTCTTTGTTCTCCTGGCAAAAGGGAAGATAAACAAGGGATTCTCTTTCCCTCCTCTCTATGGCACTGACAGTGTTGTAGCATCTTCCCCACTTACTAAACTGAGGGTACGGAGGAGATGGCCTCTCCACATTGGGGTGCTGAGAAAACTTGCACGCTCCCAATACCTGCTGCAGAGGAAGGTGTCATCTGCAGCATTTACCTCTTACAGCATCCCAGGCAAGAGCAAGCCTGGAGAGCGGTTCTCTCTACTTATATAGTATAATATTGACAATATAACTATTCCGTTCACAAGCAAGTCCAAAAGACAGATAAGAGAAGGATTTGTTCAGAGTATATGCTTCCACAGACAGCATGGGTATGAACATCCTTTTGAGGACAGCCACTTAACTCTGTAAGCCAATTAAACTAAATCAAATAAAAAGCTACTCTGATTCCAAAAGAGTGACTTTAATCATGTTTAGTTTCTCAAATTAATCCAGATTAATTTCCACTGCATATATAAGATACTGTATTCTTACGTCAAAATATTGCCCCAGCTAGTAAAAAGATCTTTATTAACATGTTCATGGTAAAGCTTATTCTTTTCTTGCATCTACATAACCATTTAAGCCTTTCCTGGGTGTCGGGAACTTGCAGACAGGCTGTAACTGGACTCCAACGCCTTCCATACTAAACATCCACCCAACTCAGAGAGACACTGTGTCCTTCCTCTGCATAACCACCTGCTGTTTATTTTCAAATCATATCAAATCACCTGGCATTCCAGCAGCCACCTATCCCTTTCCTACCCATCTCTTGCAGGGGACTGTTTGTTTTGCTTTTAAGAACACCTACACACTCTGAAATGAGCAGGCTTGCCTGCCTTCAGGCTAGCTGAGCACGTGGTATGAAGTTCACCTCGAGCTCTACACCAAGTAGAAATGTAAGAAAAAACGATAATCCATTCAACCCAACATCGAACAGAAGTTTAGCAGCAGACCAAACCACCTTGCAGCCATCTATGGGGCTGGCTCCAGTGCAGGACAGACTTGCTGCAGGATTAGCAATGCTCCATAGGGCTGCAGGAGATCAGAGTCAGCTCCCAATTCTTCCGAGAGGGACAAACAGTTCTAATTTGGAAGCTGCTTTTTAATACAGTTGTTTGTTCTCCTGCTTTTTAGAAATCTGGAGACTAAATGAAAGCTTTGAAGCAGCACTGAATCTTAATCGGCCTTGCACGTGCACAGGCAGCTGCACACTGCCAGACCATAGCTGCTTTGGGGAGCTGCTCAGAAATGCATCTATACCCTTTTCTACAAAAGATAAAGTAGCCTTAAATGCTTTTTTTTTTTGCATTTGAAACAACTGACTCCACCAGTCAAAGAACATCCTCTCCATTGCAATCAATTTCTCTAAAGGAGAATAAAACCACTGAATCAAAAATAAGGACAGGCAATAAACCACTGGCAGAGGAAACCCAAGCAGCTTCATGACAGAGATAAAACCAAAGTAATACAAAGCTCAGTCCTGTTCCCTCCCTCCAGGAGAGTCATAACTGGATACCTTTACCAGTCCTGTACCCAATCCAAGGAACAGCAATACTGTATCTCCCAGGTGAGGGTCAGTGTGAAGTCAGGAAAACACAGTTAGTGTTGGTCTGCCAGCAGCAGCAGAGGAGAGGTGGTGCAAAGCTCCCAGGGGAGTAATCAAAGCCGCCTAGCATAGGATGAAACCTATTTCCTCCTTAATGAGCTGCTCCATTCCCAAGAGCTGCAACACTTTTTTTTTTTTTTTTCCCCCTGCATTAGCTACACTAACTAAAACTCAGCTCCCAGAGGAAACCAAGGTCTTTCTAGAGTACAGGCATGGCAGAGGAGCTTGGACAGGCCACCACACCTGCATTGCACCCTGCAAGGATCACCTTGCCTCCATCCCTTGTCCTGTGCAAGCTCAGCCTTCACACTCCTGACTTCCTAGGACAGCTACGGCTACTTGTGCCTCAGCAGTGATTTACAATGCCACCACGACAGTGGAAATTCAGAGATCAATGACTGATGACCAAAGGCTTTGTTCTGCTCCGTAGGTTGTGCAGGAGCGTCCATGCTTTCCCCAGCACAGTTGCAGAGGTGTGGGACAGGCTGCTCAGGACACTAGCCACCTCCTAGGAAGGCCTTGGGGCTCCCAAGTTTTTCCCCTAGAGATGCTCAGTTTGCTTTCCAGAGCAGAAGCAGCCCCCGAGCAAGCTCCCAGCTCCTGCATCCCAGCCTCTTCCCTTGCTTCCAATGCTGAACAGAAAGGCCAAGACTCAGCCCTATGAACCTGTATAAAGAAGCCATCATGGGAGATGCTTTCTCCTACTTTCTTACAGACCAGAAAAAACAAACAAACAAACAAAACCAAACAAACAAAAAAACAAACAAAAAAAACCCACCACAGTGATATGTTAAAGACTTCCACAAATCTTTCTGGAAAATCAGTGGCAGAGAGGGACTCTCCTGGCACACCGCTTCAGCCCTAGACCCTCTTTCATCTCATCAAACTGATCACCCCTGGGAACTCGAGTTTGCAGCAATGAAGGATTTACCTCTTTCAGCATCAATATCCTGAATTTTGAGCTGAGAGTTCACAGAGGGCGATTTATTGATGCAGAGGCTGCAATGCTGCACATGCACGTCTGCACACCAGCCATTTAAGTGCAGTGTTTGGGATGCAGAAATCACCCCAGAGCTTCACAAAGGATGAAAGCACTAAGGGAATGACCTCAAGCAGCCCCAAAAAGTAGAAGACTTGTGTTAGCAGAGACTTATGGCAGAGCAGGGACACTTCATGCTAATCTACGCCTGTCAGAAACTACTGTCTGCATCCACTTTTCGAAAGAAATAGAAACTTCAAAGCAAAGATAATTGATTGCAAAGGAGATATTCACTGACACTGAACTGAAGGAAGGAAGAAAGCCAATTCAGGGCTCTGAGCCCAAGTAGCCCTCCTGCAACATATTGCAAAGTGAAGAGAAGCTGCTCTGACAGACAAACCAGAACAAAGAGGATTTCTCTTCACAGATGACAGGTATGAGAAAGCCGGGGCTGTAGCCCACTGTTTTTCTGTCTTTGTTTACTAAGCATATCCCACCATTTATCCAGCCAAAGCATTTCCAGTAACGCTCTGGAGAGCCAGCATTCCTGGTAGTTGAGCATCTATCATGGAGGTGGCAAGCAAAGGGATGGCACCATGGGCTAGGGACTCTGCAGGAGAAAGCAGAGCAACTAGACCACTGCTCAGAGAGAGACAGCAAACGAGGGACTCAGCTGCTCCCCAGGATGGGTACGAGAAACAAAATGAACAGGGAATACACCCTGGGCTGATATTGGAAAGCTGGCTCTGTGGTTTGTACTCAAATCAGAAGCGAGACTCCGTCTGTCACCTGGAAATGGACTGTTTGAACAAAAGGACTATTACTTGGCTGCATTACCCACAGCAGATACTGTGCTGCTAGCACTGCAGTTTAGGAGACATCTCCCCAATTCTACATAAGCAACCCTATGGCTCTGTAGGTCTCATGAAGGATCCTGGCACACAGTTGCTCAAAGAAGCTGCTGAGAAGCCTTTTTTTTTTATCCCCAGTCCTCTAGAAACAGCTGTCAGCAAGTAAGACAATCTAGGGGACACCGTTTACGCTAGGCTGAGATTAAGTGCTCATACAGGCAGAAGAGTCCTACTGGCTACACAGCTATTTCTCAGTAGGGTGGTGGAGAAAGGAGAGAAGTCTGGCTGGAAGTCTTGGCATGATATGTGGCCCTGCCTACACCTCAACCAAGCCAAATTTGGCAAGGTTAAACTAAAGAAGAAAAGGACATTTGTCTTTTTGTTTCCTGACATCAAGGTCTGGAAGGGACCACGTGATGCTACCCAGCACCTGGTACCCTACAGCAGGATCCTTTCCGCTTCAAAGATTCTTGGTAAGTGTTTCTCCAAAACCAGTTCTCCTAAAGGTTCTTACAAAACCTCCCACAGCAACGTTGGCATGATCTCCCCAGTTGTTCCAGCACCACGTTGTCCTTACCATACTATTACAGCCCAGTTTTGAACTGGTTTTGGCAGCCTGATCTAGGTTGTTGAACTGTTGGATTCTCTTGCAGTCAATCAAGCTTAGCTAAAGGCTCAGCTAAGTGCGGATGCTGCAGCATGATGAGTACCGTGACAAGATACCACTGCCACACTCACTACACATGCAGCAACTGTCCACACCTACTCACAAGCGGATTTCCATTGTCCAGTCACTGTAGTCTGGATGACCATGCATTTAATGGCATTCATCTCACTCACGAAAACCTCAAAAACACTAAGATCCCCCTAAAACAGCCCATTAGTGTAAGACATTCCTTCTGGCAAAGTTTGTTAACATGACTGAAGCTGGAGATCCACCTTGCTGTACAAGTCCACAAAGACTCTTACAACTATGATGTCCATCTCCCACACAAAAGAAACTATTCCCCAGCAGACAAGTGTATCTGATTCCATTTCAATTAAAATAAAAATTTAAAAAAATCTTCTCTTGTCCACCTCTCAACAGCCCCAGTGCCAATCCATACACATGCGAAGCTTTCCAAGCAAACACAGTAGTTGTATAAAGGAAGAACTAGGACAGATTTTTCTCCCAAAGAGCTTGGACATCAACGTAACTTTAGAACAGAAGTACATACGGCAGCTGTTGCTCACAAACTTTTTGCAAACTAACATACTCAGGGCCATCATACAGGTACATACGATACATACTGACCAACTCTTTTTCACTGGTACAATCTTAACTGAAAAAGTCTGTAGGCATGTAGAGCAGTATAGCGTGCATCTTGGTTTAAAGCAAAATGCTACCTAATTAGCTACACATAGGGAAGTGATCAGGTGATCCAGGAAATCATTAATTATACTTTTCATGCTGAACACAAGTGTCAAAGGCTGGAGAAGCAAGTGGCACCTCAAGTTCGAAGCCCCCTGCAAGTCATTTGTGACTTGAGTGTAAATGACACTAAGCTCTATTTCTGAGCCAAGTCCCAGAGCTAGTACTGATGACATTCAATTCATCCTTAGAGTGAAAGACTATAATATCACATTTTAAAACCCCCAAAACATGAGATGACTGAATATTTTCTAATACTTGTACACAATAAAATTTATGAAACAGATAACAAAAGCCATCCATCTTCATTTATAAGTCATGGCTTTTGCCTTTGTTAAATTTAATTGCTTCCCCTGTGGCTTTAAATCAAGGGCAGATTCTATTAAAAGTAATTACTTTGCCATGCAGCTGGCATAGCAAAGTTGCTTGATAAAGGTTAATCTACTAAGTGATGGCAGCTACTAAATGAGGGTGATGATTTCCATTAATAACTTCATGGTAAAGATGATGCTAGAATTTACTTATACATTGACATGATAGTCACAGCGACAGCTCCAGAGTGTCTTGTGTGCTGGTTTTGGCTGGAATAGAGTTAGTTTTCTTCATAGTAGCTAGTATGAGGCTATGTTTTAGATTTGTGCTGGAAACAGTGTTGATAATGCCAAGATCTTTTTGTTATCGCCAAGCAGTGCTTACACAGAGCCAAGGCCTTTTCTATTTCTCACCCGACCAGCGAGCGGGCTGGGGGTACACAAGAAGCTGGGAGGTGACACAGCTGGGACAGCTGACCCCAACTGACCAAAGAGATATCCCAGACCGTATGACAGCATGCTCAACATATAAAGCTGGGGGAAGAAGGAGGAAGGGGGGATGTTCAGAGTTACAGCATTTGTCTTCCCAAGTCACTGTGACACACGATGGAGCCCTGCTTTCCTGGAGATGGCTGAGCACCTGCCTACCCATGGGAAGCGGTGAGTGAATTCCTTGGTTTGCTTTGCTTGTGTGCGTGACTTGCTTTACCTATTAAACTGTCTTTATCTCAGCCCATGAGTTTTCCCACTTTCACCCTTCCGATTCTCTCCCCCATCCCACTGTGAGGGAGGTGAGTGAACGACTGCTCTTGTATCCAGAAGTTATTGTCCCAGCTAACCAGTGAATTGGGACACACGAAACACTTACCATGGGGGCTTGCTGCAGATGACAAGCTACCTGCTGAGGACAGCCATGGACCAAGCCCTGGCAGCTTGCTCATTGCCCACATGGTTGCCACCCACACTTAGCTCCAAGGATGTGCAGACTGGTCTGTAGTCTGCGGGGCTAAGGGATTAGTACCTTACTGCTGGTCCAGTGTAGAAGCAGCATCCCCCACATGAGTTCACTCCAAGGCATTTGCTTTTTGGTTTGGGGTTTTTTTTCCCCATGGAAATAAGTTCCTGCTGAAAGGAATGCAGGGGCAGGAGGGTTATAATAATCATGAGATGAAGTGGGACAAAACGCAGAAGGAAGAGGGGAGTTGTACTGCTTTAAAAAAAACCCCTCACTTTTCTTTCTGTTCTTCCTCCCACTTCAACTCTTCTTCCTACAGAGCAGCAGCCCAGAAACGCAGCACTTACAAATGCTGCTGATTCTGGGCAGAAGGCCACCCATGTTGCACAAATAATGGAAGAAAGGCTAGAAGATTAAAAAAACACTTTTTTTTTTTTTCTAGTGCCAACTTTCATCAGTTTGACGGTCTACTGGGTGATTTTGCCACTTCTCCCACTTATGACCTGAGTGTCCAATTATGCAGCAATAGCACTGCCATTCACTCCAGACTAACTCTTTGCCTTTAGGCGCCAGCATTCAGCCCAGGACATAGATGCCCAACATCCACTCTGGCAGTTTAAGAATAAGTAAAATCTTTTCACGTTTTTAACGATCAGCTCCTGGAAACACTGAATCTGTTTTTAGAAGAAAGCCGTAGACATTTCATAGAAAGCTAGCCTAGCTCTCTCAACCACAGAGAAGTTTTACACTAAATCACAAACTACTCTGAAATCAGGAGCACAAGCAAGAAGGTGAGAATTAGAAGCTTAACACAGTAGCTATTTTTAATATAATACTGAGAGTAACACCCTGCAAGTGACATGCACACACACTCTATGAATAAAGTAAAAATACAGCCTTCTGCACACGCTTGCCCCTCTGCAAAGGGAGCTGCCACCTGCATGTTGAAAGGATTATTTTCCATGTGGGAGGCCAGAGAAAGAAAAAAAAAAAAAAATCCCAGAAACCTGCTACAAATGCAGTCAAAAGGGCAGGTTGTCTCCTGTTTCAGCAAGCAGAGGTGGTCCACATGGAATGGCTCTAGCAGAGGGACTTGCTAGCTTTCCAGCCTTTTACCATTAATTCCCCATCTAGAGTACTGCAAGGGGCCAAGTAGGAGTACAGCTTTCCCCCTCTCCATCCCAGGCAGCCATCACCAGATTCTTGCTCCCAGCTCCTTCCGCACACCCTGGTGACTTCTTGACAGCATCCTCATGCACTGTGTGACTCAGTAAGAAAGAGGACAGTGTGCCTCCAGCTCCGATTTACCCACACTCTAAAGCATGGGTTCCTGCCATTGGTCAAGTGCATACTAAACCCTTGTACAGGAGGCCATAAACCTGCAGAAAATGGTCTGAAAAGCAATGAGTGCTACCAAACAGAAGGCAGACCCTCTCAGCAGCAATTATGTTCTCCCACAGTCACCCCAAGGAAACAGCAAGACTTAGAGACCTAGAAGTGCCCAAACTGGAAGCACATGGGGCAGGGTTTAGGACATTTTAGGCAGCAGCAGGGGGCACAAGTAGTTCAAGCACAGGTTGCCTTGCACCTCACATGGGCAGAGAAAACAAGCGTATCTAAACCAGCAAACATGCATCTGTTCTGTTCTTGAAAAGCACGTTTCAAGATTAGGTACCTTCAGGGTGAGGGTCAGGACCGCAGAGACTGAAAGTTCTGGCTGCACCCCCTTCATCCACGCAAAGGGGTGACTGCTAGATCCCCCCACTGCTTCAATATTTACCTTTTAACTTCCTTTAACACAGTTTTCACCCTGTTAACTGTCATCATGTAAAGTTTCAGCTACCACAGCCTGGCCAAGTCCCCGTCTCAGGTAGCTCCCAGATGGCATGTCCAAGCTCCAATTTTTCTTCCATTAACAAACAACCACCACGGGCATCTCTACTACTGGCCCAGCTCCTCCAGCATGGGAAAGCCCAGCCAGAGCAGCAGCTGTGAGTGCAGCAGGGGACATTGCTGCTCCTTCCTTGCCTGCTGCACATCACATACCTCCAAGATCCCCCGTTCACCTCTTGGACTTAGAAGCCACTAGCACCCTTGGGGCCATCAAGGTCTCCTTAATCCTTGGTTTCTCTGCAGAAGCAAACCCTTGTGTCCGAGACAAGGGATCAACTCGGACTTGTACATTGCGGGTTTCAGTTCCCATTTGTAGTTCATCACTCCAGAGCAGTAAAAATCTCCTCAGGTCAGATGCAAACAACGTGTGGCTACGACTACCTATAAACCAAATTCTACTGAAAAGTCATGGGAAGCTCAAATATTCCTGGGTCTAGAAAGAGAAAGCAGTTATTTATTCCTGCAGCTACACCAAGCGAGCGCTGAAAAGGTGTTACATTGCTGCCAGCTTAACTACACATTCAAAAATAAATCTGTTTTCTTGGTGGTGGTGAGAGAGTGCAAGTCACCAGGGAAAGCAAAATCAGAATGGAAAGCTGGCGAGGAAGAGATTTTTATTCCGACTATGGCTGTCAGAAGGGTCTATTCCAATTACAGACTGCACTACTGCCCATGGGCCACCTGGGAAACATGAGATAACTTGCCTGCAACTCACAGGGGCACTTGAAGAAGGACAGATGCTCCTCACTGTGGATCAGGTGAAGTAGCCATGCAGCAACAGCTCATTTTTAGCACACGTGGGATACGCAGGCAAGAACCTCCATTACCACTTGTGCAACTCAGCAACGCAGAGCAGCACTTGCTAGCAGCCTCAGCAAAGTGCAAGGGCTGCGTCTGAGCCCCCGATGAGCAGTTTGCTGTGTAATTATGAGGGAACAAGCAGCAATTTCACTGGAGTCCTCTTGAGTTTAATCAGTCGGGCCTTCAGTAGATAAATGAAGTGGTTTCAACCATCCTGCCACAGTGCCACTGCTGTTGTATTGCTGCTCCGGTGGAAAGTGCTACAGAGGGGACAGCTAATCACTTGGTGACACGAGAGGGAAAGGATCAGGCCTCATTGCACTGGTCAGCAACTGAAGCAATCCCTGGCACAGAGATCAAGTTTAAGGCAAGGCAGAACAGTCAGATGAATTTACAGGCTGACTCAAATTGCAATCTCTGGAAACAGTAAAGAGGTATTTTAAACCAGTGTTTTAGTGTGACTAGTTGTATGGCTAAGAGTCATATCATTAGAATCAGGACACGAGTACAGCCCATTCCCCTGCCCAAGGTTTGGTTTTGGAGGTTCTTTTCCCCTTTTTGTATTCTTTTTCTTAGCATTATTGCTAAGAAAATTAGAACCTGAACTTACCAAAATGGAGAGAAAACAGTAACCCATAAGAAACAGGAGGAAAGAAGGAGCTTAATTGTTCCTGGACAATGCAAAGAGGCAGAGCAGAGGCATAGAACAGACTATACTGTGCATTTCAGCTCACTGGGGGCAGCATGTAGGAGATGAATGTGTGGCCAATGAAGGCCAATGGAGCAGAAGTGTTTTTCTGCAAGGCTGTAGCAGCCTTACGAAGGGAAAAAATTGCTGTCATCTTTTCAAGCTCTGCTGTGCATTCGAGTCAAACGGCAAATCTCAGGACAACAGGGGAGGAAGAGGAGGATCAATCAATCTGCTAGTAACTCCTGCAACATTGATGAAAGCTTTCCAGAGGACAGTGGGGTTGTGCTTCATTCTCTCCTCCTGCCCAGCTGGAAGCAGGAGTTTGAAAGATGCAGGGTGGGACCAGGCCAAAAGCAACTGCAGAAGTAGCTGGAGTTCAACAGAACCAAGCCACCACTGCCATAAGATCTCACACATTGCTTGTGCAAGCTGGAAGAGCTTTGGAAATAGGATGCATGCTCTGAGATGATGCCAGCTCAGTTGTACAGCTACCAAACACATTCGATTGGCATGTGGCAGAATGCAAGATGAAGCACTAGGCTCTGTATATGGTTCAGTAGAAAAGCTGCCATAAACAGGCTTCGGCAGAGTGCATGCCCTTCAGCAATTTTGGGGTAGCAATGTGTAAGTTGCATTGCAACTCACACTGGTGTAGCGTGGCCAAAACTGAGGCACTCTGGTTTTCTTCTCACAGTAATGAATGTACCAAAGAAGTGGTGTGTGCTGGATCTTGCCCCAGCATCACGGGTCCAGGAGTTCACCCTCCGGCCTTGGCACATCCCAGACATCATTTGCCAAGAGAATGCCTTAAAACATTCCAGACACGCTCAAACTCCAGTTTTCTGTAGATATGTCCTCTAAAGATGGAAGAAGATTTATGGGAACTATTCCTAGTGGCTCAAACCTGAAGAGATGTTACATTTTCAAAAGGTTCTGATGTGAAGAGCTTTAACGTAAAAGGGAAAAAGAGGAGCTAAAACTGAATGTTTTGTTTCATATTTTTATGGCCACTTTATCTTTAAAAGCTCTTTGAAGGGCTATTAATGAAAAGCAATCACTAGTATACGAGTAGAAAAGGATTTCTTTGTATCATTTACCACATTCCATATAGTTCATCCCGCTGTTCCCTAGTACGGACAGGCTTGGTGAATTGCTGTGTCTGCATTATAGTTGAGGAAGGGAAGGCAAGGACTATGATGCATGACCACCACCTCCAAAATAAATAAAAGCCTTCCTATACAGTATTCTTAGTGAGAAGGAAATTATCTTGTTCCAGCACTACAGAGGCATCAGCTCCTGCCCTCTGACTCCACTGGAGATCAAGCAGAGACTGACTTTAATGAAGGAGTAGACCTTGAAACAGGCAATACTGGGCATATGGTATCCATATGAGCTTTGACATCCTCCGTTTATAGAGATACCATTATAGACATGTGTTAAACCCTCTCTGTTTCTACAGCCAAAACTAGTTACACCAAAAAGCCAATGCATGTTCACAAAGATCTCCTAGGCTAACAGGGACAGGCTGGAGACTTCTGTAGCCACACACAGGTTTGCAGGGCTGCATCTCCAGCAGAGCCCTGCAGATACACAACCAGCACATCCCAGGTCATGCAGAAACACAAGCATTGCAGCAACCCATGCAGATACAACTCCATTTTCTCAACATGCCCACAGTCACCAAGGGCTGATGAGAACCCAGCTGCAGATGTCAGAGAAAGAGGAAAGGAGTTTGGAGGGAAGACAAGTGCAAATACTTAAACCAAAACAAGCTACATTATTTCACACAAAAAATAGCTCCATTTGCCAACACAGGAATCCAGTTAAAAAATCTCACTGGAGAAAATGTAAGACTAATTGCAGCCCAGTATTTCAGTCTCTCCAACAGAGCCCTGAGGCTGGACCTCACCAGGGAAACATCAGCAAAAGATGATGCTTTAGCAGTGTCTACCACAGGAAAAAACCAAACCAAAACACCCGAAAAACTAACCACCCTTCAGATCTTCAGCTAGAAACAGAATATTAGATGGCAATAGAGCTCCCTCTTCTTTAGTCTCTGTATAAATCAGAATGAGACAGAGTACATCCAACCTCGTCATAATCCGCAAAGTGGGATGCTCATGAACATGAAGCCAATAGAGCAAACCCAAAAGCAGAACCTTTAATTCATCACAGTTTTAATTGGTTTCAGTCCCAAAAGAAATACTTCAGCAAACATGAACTGAACCTGGCATCCACACAGGGGTAGAAGAATGGCACACAGTAATTCTAGAGAGAGATCTTTAAACCACAAAACTAAGCCTTGGACATTTGAATTGGTTTCTGTGGAAAAGCAGTAATGAAATTTTATGGCCCTTTTACAGCCACAATAGGACTGGTTGAATTTGAGCAATCTTCAGTGAAAAACATATATAAAACAACCCTTTTTTTTTTTTTCTTTCCCCTTTTTAAAGGAAAAAGCTTTCTACTTTAAAAATGAGGCAGGGAGGAGATGTTAAAGAGAAACTGGAAAAAATGCCTCCACTGCCCCCCCCCCCTTTTTTTTTTTTAAATCAAAGGGTTTTTTACTCCCTTGTGGCACCAGAAAGTAGATAATCATGAAAAAGCTGAATGAAGCAAAAGTTTTGTGGAGGTTCACATGTGGATTTAACCTAGATACAGTTAACTTTCTTGTGATTAATTCATAGGTTATAATTTTATACTAGAGTACTCAAACTCTAAAACAAATTGGACAGTGTCATATTACTCTCATACCACTTGATAGATCACTAAATACCTGCCTATTACTTGAAACAGACCCCAATTCATTATTTTCCCTTTGAATCCTGCTACGAAGCTGGGTTTTCTTTCATGCTCTGCAAACTGCATTAGACTATAAAGGGACAGGGATACTAAAGGAGTATTAAATCTTTTGCCAACATGTGAAAATCTGTGGGAGGCACCAGGTGCTTATGCCTACACCACACATTCCACTCCACCTGAAAGACTGTTTAAAGCTGTTAAAGCTAAAAAAGCAGTTGAACAGGGATTATTAAAAAAAAAAAAAAAAAAAAAAAGCCTTCAGTAGACTAAAAGGAGATAGATACTCCAGCTTTACTGATCAGATCTCATCTTGGCCCTGTAAAGATTTCACCAGTTAAAACTCTTTAATCCTGTCCTGCCCTGACACTAATACCTACACTTAGTCCCAGTCTTAAAGTGGTCCCATTCCCAAGCATATTTAAAAGGCTTTCATCATTACTAGCATCACACACCTTGTGGAATCCACTCCACACTTTTTGAAGTGTTCTGCCCGTTAGGTCTGAGAGAGTCCACCAAAGAAGAGGGACCAGTTCAGTGGTACCAGTGACTCCTAGCTTTAGCCATAGCAATAGTAAGCTATTGCCCCCTTCTCCTACCAGTCTACTGTCTAGACTGGTATGCTATGAGCAATAAAGTGGAAGGAATCTCCCACTGCATAAAGGCATAATGCATTTGGATCCTATAATATCTGTGCCTTTTTAAAAATGTTACATTTTAAACTCAAGTAATTTCCCTTTTGTCCCATATTAATGGGACAAGAGCAAACTAGCTCCAGCCTTCTCTCTCTGAACAGAGCAAAAAGCTGAACTATTCACCTCTTCGTCTACCTTACAGTGCACCAGAGAGAGGCAAGAAAAGGGCAGTCCGACTACTCACAGCCACACTAAGATTTAACCCAGCTCCTGGGCCTTTGGCATAGTGCTTTACAGAAGACCATTCCCACCAGTGTGCTCTAATTACCACTAATGAGGAGTGGGGAAGGAGGCTATGCAGCTTCCAAGGAGATATAGCCTCCTTCACAAGGGCCTTGCCTGTGTTCAGAGCAAGTTTCTCTAGCAGCATATCTTTAGCCATGTAACTGGAATATATAAATGTTATCTTCAGTAACAGACTTTCTTGACGTTTCCCAAGCAACCATTAAAAGTTGCTGTGGAACTGTAATCAGACTATAATAGATGGTTCACATGTAATTCACAGTGTTTCTGGTGCACCTTTTTTTTTTTTTTTTTTAACCTGTCATGCTTAGCCGTAATATTAATGATGGACTGCCACCCAGTGTCCAGGAAGGACTAGAGCTCACTCCAGCTCACAGGTGCATCAGAACAGCCTTGGCTGTAACCTCTCTTAGTTTAATTTTCCCATGTCAAGAACTAGAAATGTCACTAGATGCCATGTAGGGGCATTTCAAAACATGTTAGTTCAAAGGAGGGATCTTCCCCTCTGCTCCTGGGATAAGTGGGTGGATCAGCTCTCCCTCCTGTTGCTGTGAACATTACATTGTATATGTTTACTGTCATGCTTCTTATGGGCAGGAATCTTTTTGTCTAGGAATTTCCAACCCAGGATATTTTTAGAAAGCTCCATTCTGAGTGCACACCATACACTGCAGAGGAGTGATGTTTTCTTGGAAGGTTTCCAGCTACTCATGCTGTTATCTGTGCTGGTTTGGTTTTTTTTTTTCCTGTGGGTGGGGGGAGGGTGTTAGTGGTTTTTTAGCTTTGATTTATATTCTGATGTTATGCAAGCAGAGACAAAGAAAGAACAGAAACAATCTTTCTGTTCATCTCATGTTACTGTGCATTTGCCTAGATCCTGTCCCTAGTGGACTCAGGGATATTTCCTTGACGGTCATGAGGTAGCAATGTTACAAAATTTTCTGAGGAGGAAGATAAGCGATTGTTATCAGGATATCCAGTTTCTATTTAAGCCAAAAATGCTGCTTAATTTTAATCATGGGTTTAAGATTATCCCCACTCTATAAGAAAGGAACAGAAATGCTTTGCTGAGTTTGGAAACTAAGGGTAATTTATTTTGCAAAGCCCTAATTAGTTTAAGAGGTTAAATCTACTGTTTTCATTAACAGTAACTCTTGGAGCACAGCTTGTGCCTCCTTAAGAGTCCTCAACTCAAAAAGCTGGAATCCAGCCCATCTCAAAATTCAATTTCTGTGGATCTCAGGTTTGCTTATCTTCTCCTCCCCCTTTCCCATCAAAGTAAAGTGGAGATTCCTGTTATCCTCCATCGCTTTTGAAGCCTTGGCTTAGATCTCCTTGAAAATCAAGCACTAGCTTTAACAAGATATGTAGATACTTAGGAAGCCTAATTCCCATCCCAGTGGGAAATTAGGGTCCAGAAGATTTCTGATTCATGAGAAGGGACATCCTAGCCTGAGATGGATGTAATGGTTGCTATCCCAACTGCCTGCTGCTTCTCAGTTTCCTACCCCATTGTCCAGCATTTCAGGAGCTGTCATGTGGACAGCTGATATCCTCCCCACCAGAATATTATGGCAGACCACAATCCCCAGGCTGCACCAGTACATACAGGTCTATAAAACGCAGCAGTTCAGCTACTGTGTGGACAACTGAAATGTCTGGGCAGGGGATGGGCACTTCAAGAAGCAGGGTGGGCCAAGCAGCCAGGACAAAAACTGCCAGCAAAGCTGTGCTAATTTATCCATCAGTTCTGAAACAGAAACTGAAGCAGTTTTCTTACTTTCCACTGACCACAAAAGCGTATGCCCATTTGGCTTAGCAAATAGTTTCTGCTGACATACTAATCTATGAACTGTTGTCCTTCCAGGACCACTGGATTCAACCTTTCAAGCTCTCCCTCCATCCATTTGCCATGCTGACTGCCCCTGAAGCTGCAGAATATGCCTGGAAGCAAGGTGAGCACATTTCAGCCCAACTCCCACAAGGCCGGCGGAAGGACATGGGGCAGCAACATCTGTCCCAGCAGAGCCGCCAAGTCACAGGCTGCTGAGCTCCAACAGCTGCACATGGAAAGGATAGTGTAAACCTTGGTCTGTGCCTATTCTCTTGTGGGGGTGTGGAGGGGGAGCGGGTACGGGCATTTTCTCATTGTAGCCTAGAAATAGTGTCTAGCTTAGGTTCCTGAAGTTCATGACAATTGCAAAAGGAGCATTTTCCTCAAGGTGAGGCAAACAATAAGATTACACATTTCTAGCAGCATCAGCCTTCATGTCTGACAATCACTTGTTTGTTCTTAAGCTTGGACTAGTAGTAGGACTTTTGCAAAGGTCGGTTATGCTACTGGCCAGTGAAAGAGCCACCCCGTGCCCTCTTCCCTGCTTCTTCTCCAAGTGCAGCAAAAATGAAAGTAAGTTCAAGAGCATTAAGGAATTGGAAGGTGGGACCCCTTACCTCCAACCATGTATTGCAACTGATCCTATGCAGTAGGTCTGTAAACCAGCCTGGTGCCACTCTGTAAGCCCAAGATGATGCGAGACTCTTTCTCCCTCCCAAGGCATCAAGTACCAGACAGCAGCAGCATATCAAAAGGCCAACCCACGTTCAGCAAGTAGAACTAAAAAGGACAGCAAGCAACTGGACTCACCAACCAGACGAAAGAAACGGGTTGACAAAGTAGGTCTGAAGAATTCACACAAGCCAGTAAAACTGTTTTTGCAACACTACCACTGAATGTCAAAGCTGGAGCAGCACTTCTAGCCACATAAGCCTTTCTTGTCTGCCCTTCTCAGCACTCTTTAGCATGAGGTGTTTCATAGAAGCACTAATCTATAACATAGTGTCAATCCTAAATTGTACTTTCATGGCAACTGTATCATACCTTGGCAGGAGGTGTCACTCATGAGCTGGAAAGTGAACTCCAGTAATACTCAACATGCACACGGAAGGCACTCTTCTGGTAAATATTCCCACAAAACACATTCACTGCTATCACTTTTAGGTTAAAAAAAACAGTTGAAGACTATTTTTTAAAAAAATAACAAAAACCTGACTCCATAAAGAGCCCAGTAATGTCAGATTAGCCTAGCATGTACATGAATCAGGCTCTGCCTTTCTATTTGTCCATGATTTGCTAAAGCCTATTGTTCGCTGCAGCTCCACTGAGCAGGAGAGCTAAGAAAACATTCCAGCAGCAGGGCTGGATTTGACCGTGTAAAGGGGCTCCCCCACAGCCCTGAGTTCAATGTGCATCCCATGTCACACAGCAGGAGGGAAGCTGCTCTGCCATGCACTCTCCATCTCTCCTGATGGATTCAGCCCTGCATGCTGTGCTTGTGCTTATTAACATTTGCATCCTGCAGGGAGCCACAGAAGCAAAACAAGAAATCTCTCCAGAGAAGCCTGGAACAGAGTCAAAAGCAAGGAATGCAAAAGAAGCAAAGACATAACAAAGACCCAGACTTCACATACCTCACTTAGCTGTAGATGAGCTAACAGTTGTCTTCTACCTTAGCTTTGGTAATATACATTTGCGACTTGTGTTTTGGGGTTTTTGTTTGTTTGTTTTTAAATCTTAGCAGTCATTCTGTCCTTTCCACCCTTCATATCTTGTAGCCAAGACCCTGACATTCCCTCCTCTTCCCTTAGCCACCGCTCTCCTGCTTCCCTGCCAGTGTGTTGGGAGCTTACATTTTCCCAGTACGTCCCTACTGTTTCTCAACCCACCATGCTACTGATACATAGCCAAAGACAGGATGCAGCACTTCAGAGATAGGGATTACACAGTTCCCTTGTCCACAGTGCTGTGCAACTCCCACACGTGACCCAGAGTGGGGCAGGAATGAGCTTCACTGCATGGGACATGAGGGTTATGCTTCTCAGGATGATCCCATTTTCTTCAGCTCTCTCCTTTAATCATCCTGCTTTCTTATTTCCTTAAAGGATGCAGATGAAGAAAAAGCCTCTCCCTGCAGTGCCAGTGTAGCACTTGAAGCCTGTCTTCCATTCCCCATTTGTAGGTCTCTAACGGTTTGCCTCTGATATGTCCATACTGTGCTGCCCAAGAACACTCCCCATTTCTTAGATGGGCTGTCACAATCCTCATCCTTGTACTAACTCTACCTCGGGAAAAGAGTTGGGTGCACGTGGTTCTCCTTCCACATCCCTCTCTTCCTCTGGCTGGAAGCCTGGGCACACAGTATGGGCTGTTTTATAGGACTTTTTCTACTTAATTTCACAGAAGTTTCAGGGCTCAGTGGGTTAGTAGAAGTGTTCACTGCTGAGAGGTGTATTTAACACTAACTGCAGGGTAGAGAGACTCCATTAGAGCTCTTTACGTATTAAAATTATAGAAATGAAGATTCTCAGCTACTTCTAGCCAAAGGATAAACATCCATCCAAAGTATGGTCACATGTTGTACAGCTGCATTAACCCATGCCTTGGAGATGGTCCTGTACTCTAATGCAAAATATCTGCTAAAGGAAAAACCAATAAACACTTGTGAAGCGAAACTGTTTTTCTTCTTCTGCCCACCGATTCTCGGTCACTGAGCCCATTTATGGAGATGCCAAAAGACAGCACTACACAAGAAAGCCTGGGAATGGTTAAACTTAATCACAGATTCAAAGAGTCTTTTCGAAGTCCACATGGACTCAAAGCTTGCTTTCAGCTCACCAGGTTCACAGTTTTGTTGGTTTTTTAACATATCACAAATTTTCTATTAAAATTGGTCTAAAATAGAATGTTTTTGCTGTAAACACCTGTCCTTTCAATTCTGAGCTGTCCATGGGGAAAGAGCTTGGTACATTCAGAAATTACAGATTAACCAGTGAGTCTTTGTGTTGATATTGATGGGGCTTCTCGGCCATCCCATGCATCCCCCCACTTTTCTTTCAAGAATGTGAGCCAAAATTCAAGGCCCAGGGAGTCAGATTAGAAGGCTAGTGGGGACTCAGGATAAAGAGCAACATCACCCTCCCTTACACAGGAACTCTTTAGCCGTGCATTTCTGTAGCACCAGCTGTTTTGGCCTGGTTTGTTCACTCTGCAGGAAGTGGGATTACTGGAATGCACTATCCAATCCCATATTGCAGTTTCTACCTCTCCTCCATGGCCTGTGTTCACTGCTGGGACAGGTCTGACCTGTCACATTCAGCACAGGCTCATTCCTGGAGCCCAGAGCATCCATCAGCTTCTAAACAAAGGTTTCTGTTCTTGCAAACATATTCAGTAGAGCAGTAAGGAGCAGCCAGTGCCAAGACCTGAGCAAATTTCATTCCAACTCAAACAGCATCAGTTTGACCTCTTGAAAGCCAAAGTAGAGAGAAATTGTACTTGAAATGAGGTCATTACAAGAGGGGAGGAGGGGATCTTGCTGCTGAGCCCATGAGTAGGAGAACAATGGCGAGGGGGTGGTTAAGATTAAACAGCTAGAGAGAGATTAACATCTCATGACTGATTTTTGTTCACTGACCTGCAATAAAATAAACAGTGAGACTTTAACAAATAGGTGATTAGCCATGTTATTCCAGTGCTGCCTTTGCTATTAGAGTACTGCCATGTTCTTCACTTTTCATTGGCTAACGCTTCCTGGTTTTTACAGATAAGGCTGGTGGAGTTAAGAGGAGTAAGCAACAGAAAACTTGCTATGCTAGCAAGCATAAAACCAGTATTTCATTTTCAGAGTGCAAGTACCTGCCCCTTCACTACTCCCTCCCCTGTTGCCTGGCTGGTGTCTGACTGCACACAAAAATCAAGGCCAGCAGATCATGGTTTGCCATTGATATGTTCACATTTTCAGACAGCCAAAATCAAAGACCTGAAAGATGCTTGTAGATGTGTGCACAGTGGGACTGGTGAATGATAGCCTTCTGCCACCTTGACTGAAATTTCCTCCTCTCCTGAGCTATATTGTCTCCTGAATAAAAAAAAAAGGTTTTGCTGTGACCAGACCAATTAGCCAGGACAACTTCAAATTCTCTTCTCAGCTACGCAAAAAGCAATGGACATAGTTCGGAGCTCAGAGGAGATGCAGAGTCACAAATTTGTTCTACAAGACCCAGAAGGGACCTCTGATCATATGTGCACACATAGCACCAGTTGTCACATGCATACAGTTGGTGCCTACCACTGCACTCGAATAGTATCCACAGTGGGAAAGGCAAGAAATCGTTCTGGCAAAATACCCATTTTGTGTAAGAGGCTGGTTTTTCTGTAGGACAAAAATATAACCAATCTGTTCTGAAAAGAATCGATTTTGTCAGGACGGAATCTAACGTATTAAGTGCATAGGGCTATATATCTTCAAGAGGCAGCCAGCCAACAAGAGCAAATACCAGAAGCAAAGCAATGAGAAATCCAGTTTTACTCAATCTCTTTAAAACAATGTAAAGGATGCTGACTCCATGAGGGGAGTCGTGGTTGAAAGACCAAGCATCTCTGCTGCATTTTCTGTATCTAAGAATGGTTAGAGGTGCTCAAAACAGGAACTAGCCCAGACTGGCTCCAAAAAGGAGTTTGTTTGCAGCAAAGCAGAGTCAGAGAGAACACAAACTGCCAAATTCTGCTCAGACTGTCACCAGGTCAGCTGCTGTTACAGAAGTGATCTGCCAGGTAATTGCACACAGGTATTCCCACTGCCAGCGCTAAACACATAGTCCATTTATGTGAAGCAAGTATGGGGTGCGGTTGCCAAAGACAGCCAGGGCTAGACTTTACAGCCTTTCATGGGAACTTGCATTAACATCTCCTGTTCAAAGAACTCATGTGCAATCCATGCAGCAGTAACTGTTTCTCTGTATCATTCATCATGCTAAAGATCTACCCACCAGTTTGCCATACAGTTGGACTTGATCTTAAGCATCTTTTCCAACCTAAATGATTCTATGATTCTATACACAAGGAATTACACTTTGAAATAGAGTCAGATGTGACATTAAAGCACTGTGACAACTTTGCACTAACTTTCTGTATTAAGTATTTCTTGCATGCTCACACTGCCTGTTGGCAGTTCCACTGAGTCTGGGTCAGTAACCCATGCAGCCAGCAGAAAAAAAGCAAGCCCTGAACAGTGTACTTACAGTAATAGCAACAATACATCAAGTCAAGTACAACAGTCAAGCAAACATCATGACAAGGAAATCCAACCAGATGAAGGCAGGTTGTCTGAGGTAACCCAGAAAGCTCAGAAGAATAGGGATAAATATACTAAAGAGAACAGGAGGGTGTCTAACCTGTTTGGAAATCGTGACTGCACATTAGCCCCTGTCATTTAATAAGGATAAAGTCAAAAACAACATCAGTGAAGTGGTGTGTGGTGGAAGGATGTGAAGGTGGAGCTTCCATATTCCCCCTATCCATTTCCCCAGAAGACACTCTTGTCTTTCTCTTTATTCTCTTGCTACAGCACTGAAAGTCCTTTTCTTTGGCCTGAAACCTCATAAGCAAAGTTGCACTCCACTAAATCTCTCAAACCTTTAACCAACGGACCCAAACTGATTTACAACATTAGCCAGTAATTCAGATACACTGATAAACATCTAATAAGAACCATTTGATTTCAATCCTTTTAGTCTTCAGGGATGCAGCACTTAACCACACACCAGGAAGGGACTGAAACTTTTAATCACTATTTCCTCCTAATGCATCTGTGTTAAAATCTGTACTCAATAGAAGGGATTAGTAGGCAAAAGCTAACATCACCACATGAGATAGAGACTTTTTCTGTTTCTAGGGTAAAGTGGATGACAAAGTATTGAAATTAAAGCAAAATTCTGCTCTCACAAAAGGAAAGATTACCATGCGACAAACTTAGGCAAGAGGTAATTGACACAGAGTGGGGAAGGAGAGGAACAGACTTACACCAGAAACTGCTCAGGTCCACTGAGTCCGATAGCTTTCAGGCAAAGGAGGTTCTGTAAGGAACCATTCTTATACACAAATCCCACATTGGGTCAGGTGCACCACAAGAAACAGTTGATACCAGCTGAAAGTGTAGTCCACTCCACAGTTACACAATGATTCACTTGCACTTAGCATCAGCAAATGCAGCCCAAAACCCAGAAAAACAAGAGTCCCACACGGTAAATGCAATAAATGCCATAACTACAATAAAGACAAAACATGAGCTCTCCCCACAGCTTAGAATGGACCTTTTGTGTTACTTTTTGCAGATGCACAGCATTAGGACTATGGCATATAAAAGCAACCACAGTGTTTGCTCACAGCTCTTGGCTTTCACCTCAGCAGACTGCCAAAAATGGCAAAGGTAAGTGGAAGCCCCAATACGCCAGTACCCTGCTCTGACACAGACACTGGGATAGACTATGAGTCTTTGCAAGTATTTATACCACAGATCTATTTTTTTATGAAGACAAGAGCTTCTGGGGCCACTGCTATGAATGTAGCAATGACCACCTTGACCTGCAGTCCTGTGTGAAACAATGCAATTCCATCCAGGTGAAAAAAGGCACCTGGATGGTTTATGAAAACCCAAATTACTCAGGACACCAGTACTTTTTAAAAAGGGGAGACTGTCCTGACTTACGGAAGTGGTTCAGTCTCTGCAACTCTATCAGGTCTTGCCCTGTAATCCTACAAGTGAGTTCTGCTTGGCAGTGTATCAGTTTGAGAAATTGGGTATAGTTTATCCTTTAAGGATGTAGTTATACAGTCTCTTCAAGTAACTTGAGAGACAGGCAGAGTTCAGTAAGGCAATGCAAAGTTTCACTAGAGATTAAGGAAATAATCTGTTTAATATCAGTGCTATTTCCAGGCCTGTTTGTAACCTGGAGATGCTAAAAGAAAGCTGAGTGACTACTAGGTAGAGAATGTTTTTACTTTACCCAGAGAAGGGCTAGCAGGGCCAGTTGATATAAAGTTCTGCTGTGGGCTCATGTATGCAACTTGCTCATGACCATACTATGTTATGATTCAAAAACACAAGTACATGTTAAATCAGATTTGCAACTGGTACAGCTTTCCTAACATAAAAGCAGTGTGGGTTAAAATCAGGCAAAGAATTAATACTTGCTAAAGTACTTCTCTGGTTAGCGAGATATACTATACAGTATGAGCCGTAGCAGCAGGAACACTCCACATGCCCAGGCTTCACATAGCTCAGCAGTTTGCCACATGGCAAATGCTTGCGCACAAGTGTATAATGGGAGCATATGGAGTAACGTGGTAAAGGTCTTTTAGTAGCATAATTCTGAAAAGGCCACATTATTCATGCTTGGTCACGAGTCAGGGCCACAGATCATCTCAAAATCACATGAATACATTTTCTTCTATTGTCACAATATGGAGTCCTTATAAATTCCATTTCTTCAAATCATAAAGCATCCTCCATTTACTTCGTACCACACATGTGATCATACCCATTTGCTGGCACTCCTGAGCTCCTCCATGTGGGTAAGAAGTAAACCTCCTCTATTAGCTTCAAAAGAGTGATTCTTTTCACAATCCCATCTCCAGATTAGAACACAATTTTCCAGAAACGCACATAGTAGCTGGGAAAGTTGCCTTTTTGTGTACACCTGTCTTGTTCAGTAATGTCAGAATCAGTTAAATTTCTGTCTTCGCTACATTTTTGCTGCGTTTGCCACTGCAGAATTCTGTTTCCCACGAGATTCAGCTCTATGAAAAAGAGGAACTCCAAGGCCAAATGTTGGAGTTCACTGACGATTGCCCATCAGTCCCAGGCTACATCCATCTCGCTGGGATCTGCTCCCTCAATGTTTTAGGTGGCTCCTGGATCTTGTATGAAATGCCCAGCTTCAGGGGCAGAGAGTATTTACTGAAACCCAGGGAATACAGAAGATTCCTTGACTGGGGTGCAGTAAATGCCAAAATTGTCTCTTTGCAGAGGCTGGCTGACTTGCACTGAGTTATTACTCCCACACTAAATAAACAGTGAATACGTTCCAAAATCCTTGTTTGAATGAATCTTCCTTCAGTACTACAAACAAATTAAAGTTGCGCAGTCCAGAGGGAAATCTGATTCCTCTCACATTTTAGGGGCAGAGAGGGAATACTTCAAAAAATATTCACGATTATCTAGCTGTGGATAGTGTAGAGCTGCTCATGGATATACTTCACTGGATATAGCTATTAATCAGAAGGTCTGATTCTTTCATCTAAGTTTTCCCCAGTTTCACAAGTTTTGATCTAAGAATAGATTCCAGATTTATACTTACCAGGGTTAACAATATGCAGTTGGACCTTTAACAGTTATTTAAATTATCATGTACAGTGGAACAGAAAAGCAAGTCCCATTAGCCACCAGAGATGAGGAAAAGGCTGAGGTACTTAATGCCTTCTTTGCCTCAGTCTTTAATAAGGGGACCAGTTAT
>JAVJGG010000001.1:11516814-11529413 GCA_035590195.1 Aviceda cuculoides
AAAAAAAAAAAAAAAAAAAAAAAAAAAAAAAAGCTCTAAAATCTCACCAAGTCCTGAATCCACATCACTTTTCCACTTACGCTCCCATCCAGACCAGAGCTGGGTTTCTCATTTTCAGTGGGCAGCTTCTAGTCTGTCACCCCTTTCCCATGCCACCTCAGATGCCTCCAGGACCTCCCACCCATGAGAAGGCAGCTCCTGGGGGTCCCTGGCCTGGCCTAACCCCACCTCAGCTCACTGGTAAATGGATGTTACAGCATTTAAGTGATCACATATGTCTTCATAGCATTGGTTGGCATGTGCACCCACACAGGACACATCCCAGCACCTGAATTTATTTGGCTCCTAACACAACTACACAAAATTGCATAGCCAGCTTCTCTTACCAACAGGACCAGCAGCAGGCCAAAAAGAAACATTTGCAGGAGATACAGTAGGGAAGAATTAGTTTCTATTAGAAAAATTGAGCCTCCTTCGACTTATATTAATATCCTACAAGACACAGTCTCCAAGATCTGAAAGCAGGGAAAATGCTCTGCCCTACCCAATAGGTCCCTGGGTGATATGTCCTTGCCACACTTAAGGCAACCATCTCGCTCAATTAGATGAAAAATAAATTATAACATCTTTGCCAGGGCAGAGCTAATCTGAAAGCTGGCTTGAAGATTAAAACCCTGGCTCTGACTTGACAGATATGAGCATCTAATGACACCATGGTTCTTAACCCTCCTTGAGCTGACTGCTGAGGTTTCCTTCATTTTCACCAATTAAACTTTCCCAGCTCACCTTTTCTCAGCTTCGATCATTTCATGAATATTCTCCTGGTTACCTGAGCAGCCGGAGCTAATTTATAAAGCTCTGCATATTTCTGCAAGCAAGTAATCCATTGATGCCAGCCTGAACAATCAAGAGAGCCAAAGCCTGGACGGCCCTGTGTGACAGACTCAGCCAGTTCCCTGCAGTAAATAACTGGCTCCACGGCTCAACCTCCAAACACACTCGCTCACACAGATCACTGAACCTGTCAGCAAGGAAAGAACCCTCTACCAAAGCGCTGTCTGCAAGAGGGTCTCCCTTGACACATCAGTTATTCTGGCAGCCTTAAGTTTGATAAAGCTCAAGGTTCTCCCTTGCTAGCCCAGCCATTTAAGTGGGCTGGGCCACTTGCACTAGTGCTAGCAGAAGCAGAGAAAAAAAAACCAAACCAAAACCCTCAAAACAACAGACACTAGACTCACAAGCATCTCTCTCTTCTTCCCCCAGTGTCCCCATGACCCCTTTGTGAATGCAGCCTCTTTTTCTCCCACTGGCAAAAATGACACTGCTTCTGAACCGTGAAAAATATGGCAGGCGACTTCACCTTGCAGTTACCTCTTGACTGGTGAGGAGTAACCAGCTGCAGACAGGGCTCAGCCCTAATCTTCTGGTGGAAGACAAGAGGGAGAAAAGTCCTACAAAAATTAATTTTATGTTAATCACCTTATTGGCTCTGGTTCAGTTGCTAGTCTCACCCTCCAAGTTTGCACATTGCTGCCTGATCTCAGTCCAACCTCACATGGTCCTATCTGCTCTGCCATCACACAGCTCAAGCCTTCTTTGTTGCCATTTCAAAGCCCAGAGATTATTTTACTTGCGCTATGACGTGTGAGCCAAACAAGGGAAATCCATACTTTTACAGGGTGAAGCAGTAACACAAAGCTCTCCATGGACTCATGAGCTTTGCACCAGTGTTTGTGTTTGCCTTTTCCAAGATGCTGCATGGGAATTTCCTCAGAAAACACAGCACAAGGAATTTAGCCAAATTTCTGGCAAGCGCCTGCTACCTCAGAAAGTGCCACTCCACATTAAGCTGCCTGTAAAAAGACTTGAACACCAGAGCACTCACAGATTCATTTCAAAATCCCTCTTTCTCAGCCCAACAGTTTTCTCATGGCCATTTGTGGGGACAAAATAAGGTTGCTTTAGGGAGAAGGAGACAAGACAGCATCATAGCAACAGGCAAGGTACAAGAACACCTATACAAATATCTCTATCATCTCCCAAGTGCTTTGCAGGACCAGCTAGTTCTGCTTAAAAGCAACACAACCACCACCTTTGGACATTTCTTCAGCTGTTGTCGATGACAAAACAAGACTGGACTCATTGCTACCACTGTCTGAAGCTTGTCAGTTTTCCTGTATGACCTGATTATTTGGTCAGCCTCAAATAGGAGAAGTTTCTGAGCAAGAAATGCCAAAGAAAGCCCATAAGGCCAGGGAAGACTTTGTTCTGCAGTTAACAGCTTCAATTACCAAGGCACTCATTGCAAGACACAGCAGAAAGAGGAGAGGGGATGTTCTCCACTGCTGATTCCAGCACTGCTTGGCTTTCCTTCTGTAGGTCAACAGCCTGGTATCGCTGTGGCTATCTATCTCCCCCAAGGCTCTAATGGTGAAGATTCTTCAAACCTACTCTCCCCTTTTCCATGGGGAGCTCAAAGACTTTCTAATTCTCCTAGTCCACCACTTGCAGTGCTATCTGGCTGGGAAAGCCATGTCTCCAGGCAAGCTACAGCAAAGGTCTGTAGATATTTCCTGCAGGAGAGAAGAAAGCAATGGGAGGGAGACACTGGTCTCAAAGCTGACAGCCAGCTCACATAGGCATCTCCCTCCATTGCATGCTTTAGGTATTCACCTGATAAGAATTTGTCTTGCCCTACAGACAGCATTTTAGATAGAATAGAGGAGAAATTTTTTCTTCTTACTACTTTGTGCCCAGAAGGCCAAAACCAACATATCCCTGAAAACAGACTGGGACAGGTACTAAACAGCTGAAGAATATACTTTCCCCTAGGCTATATATGTCTAAATGACATTTGATTCTACTAGTGGCAGACTCATTAGTATTTAGAAGAGCAAGTGTGGAATGTGAGCTTATTTTGAACAGAATCAGCATTGTGGTAGCCAAAGCTTATTAATTATGAATTTTATCAACTGCTCACTGTTCTGCTAGCACAGTGTAATTGCCTGCAAAAGTGATGCTATGGAATGAAGAAATACCATGCTACAAAATAACCCACATCCTTCCTTTTCCAGTAGATATCCCATGTTTGTTCCAGAACAATTACAGCACTGCAAGAATCCTTAAGGTTCTTTAAGCATCTTGTCAGAGTAATTATTGCAACAAGTAGTACTGAAGGGCATAATTTGGTGACACATGCACGCAGAGAACTTGGAGTGGGCTTTCCTGGTTGCACAGTAGCTGCTGCACAGAGGTACCACACGCAGACGCTGTGGAGAGCTGGGGTCCCGGCAGGCTGCTCGGCATGTCCCACTCAAACAGAGCGCTCCACCAAGAAACTTGGTACTAAGCCTTCCCAGATTTTAAGCGGAAGGATATTTTCTGCTATTCTGCCACAGCTGGGCTTTGCTATGAGGGCTATATGCAATACCACCCTGTATTCCCCTGTTATAGGGCTATAGACAGTGAGTTAGCCACCACTCAAACATAGTGTTACACTTGCTCTTAAGGCTCCTGTTTAGGTGCTGAATTAACAGAAAACATCAACCAAAAACTCTGCAGGATACAGGCAGCATTTAACATTAGAATTATTTATAGACACTGATTTTAATCAGCAAGTAAGTCCTCATTGCTTAATTTCACTTTACATGCACACACAGAGGCATATATATACACACAGACCTACCTTTACAAAAGGAGATCAGCATTTTACTAGCTATGAAAAGGATCATCCTCAACGGAACAGCACCTTTACACAAGGTACTTTGTCAACAAGCAAGCATAGAGCTTATGCACACATGCTTTTTGGGTAG
Organism: Aviceda cuculoides; assembly: GCA_035590195.1. Lineage (NCBI taxonomy): Eukaryota > Metazoa > Chordata > Aves > Accipitriformes > Accipitridae > Aviceda > Aviceda cuculoides. Next base: position 11,520,627 of record JAVJGG010000001.1, read on the forward strand.
TTTTATTTGAATAAGTTACCAGCCAGTTTAACCAGCACCTAGAAATTCTGCACTAAAGCTGTTTCACTGAGCACTTGTTCCCTACATAGAGGATGCTAAGAGTAGCTTTTCAGCCCAATTACTCCCCACCTTTTCTCTCCACTCCTTACCACTCTCTAGTGTGTTTGCCCTTGTTTAAATACCATTTTCCCAGAGGTACTCCAGCTGTGGCTGATGGACTGGGCTGTGCCCTGGGGTGGGTCCATTGGAGACAGCTGGGACCTTCACAGAGACCCCCCTGCAGCCCCCCCTGCCAGCTCCTGGGCACCAGCACACCTGCACCCAGTAAAAATCGCTTATCACAAAGGGACTAATAAAGGATTCATCTGTATTCAAAGAGCAGCTGTTGGGCTAAAACAAACTACTTCCATCTCGGAAGTAATAAAGGATATAAAATGTTATCCCAGCAGGTGCTAGTGAATTAAAACTAGCCTGGGTAATGATGCTGTGGGAGTCCTGGAGGAGTTGGCTGAAATCTTCATTGTCCACTTATAGTCTTAATACCAGGAAAGCTCTAAATGTCCGGCTGATGGGATAGCACCATTCAAATTAGGCAACTGAGATTATGACCTTCACAGTTAACATATTCCATTAGACAGAGACATTGAAATTGTGCTGTGAGGTTTGACTTGTTCCTTTGTTGCCCTTATGAAAGGGTAACACAGCTGATTATTATGAGAGGCCTTAGTCAGGTATGTTAATGACTATGTAAAGAGTTTCTGTTAATCAGTTGTCGATGAACAATGATATTTCTAGGAACATTTCAAGATGCAAAGCTGTTAAAGAATATTTTCATCGATGATCTGCATTACATTTTCTCCTAATCAAGTTCCCAGTGATATTTTGATTGGGATGAAAGGAGATACAGAAGTATTACTTAAGCTGAAAGAGATCTATTTTTCTTGCTAAGTGGAGCCCTTTCAAATAAAAGACATTTAAACGGTATGAGATGCTGGCCACAAGGACACATATCCTGCCCCAAAATGGGAGAGCAGTGCGGTGGGGCATCAAATTTGAGCTGCCAGTTCCATGTCACTGTAGAGGACAACTACGGCAGTCCTTGCCTGGAGAGAGCATGAGACATAAAATGTGCTAAAACAAGATAGATTCACAAAATACCACCAAGCTACAAATAATGGCAAGTTCATACTTGAAGGAAGCAACTGCAGAATGGGCAGCCATCTGTGCTTGGCTTCAAATACCCAGCCTGCCAAAGACTGATTAACGCTGTCCGGACAGATCTTCTCCTGTCTGCTGTCAGCAGCACTGTCTGTTCCAGAGCCTGCCCATGGCACTAACAACAGATGTCCCTAGCAGTTCAAAAGCTTGCACGAAGCTCTGAGTTTGCATTTCAATTTCTACGGTGCAAACTGTATCACTGGAAGATATGGGAAAGGTGCATTGAAAAAAAATAAATATATTAATTCTCTTCCTAGCATTTTAATAAATAAGCTAAAAATGTCCACTTGGCATCTTCTCTACACTGGAAGAAACCTCAGCAGAGTTACCGCCAGGTGGGACACTGAAGAAAGCAGCACAGAAAGGCAGGCACGGCTAGAGCTGAGCTGTCAACTTGAAGCAAGGATCTGACATGCATTGGATCCTCCCTCACAGACAGCTCTCAGCAATGCTCCCTACTGCTATTTTGGAAAGATTACAAAGGTTGTGCCTCTTGTTTTCAGTCTAGGATTTCTTGCAGTTATTCCTATAAGGTACCATATATCCCATTGGCATTGCTGTTAAAATATAGGAAAGATCCTGAAAAATCTCCCAGGATATATTTTTCTAATTACAGTGCTTTCAATTAGTGCTTTTCAATTTGTTGACACAGCACTGTATTTGCTGACACAGCTTCAAGCCCAGCCAGGTTAGATGACTTGTTCAAGCCCATATATCAAGCCAGTGATGAGAATTAAGATTCAGGTATGCTCTCCACTTGCAATTCTCCAGTGAGAATTTCACAACCCCCCAAATACATAAAAGAGAGAACAAAGAAAAAATCCACCACAAACCAGACAGTTGAGTAGGAAATAAATAGTCCAGAAGTACGGCAATAGTTTATGCATATTTGAAATACCCGACAGCTGCAAGGTCTAAGCCATGTGAACAGATCTTGGTAAGACCTTCGGGGAACACTCTCAGTTGTATTAGCTCAGAGGAGCAATCATCGCAGAAGCGTGACAACAAACATTCATATGAAAAAGCCTCTACAAAGCCACTGATAGCTGTCAAGTTTGAAAGAAAGCAGCAGGAAAGCCGGGGGCAAGCTAGAGCTGATGTTGAGAGTTCCTGGAAAGTATTTTGTTGTTGGGCAAAATAATTATCTTAGAGTGCAATTGGTTATTGCTGTTAATTTATAAGTAGTGTACTTAATATAAAGCTCTAATCTGAGTAGCAAGTCAGAGCATTAAACGATAATTTGGTAAGTGGAAAAGCATCCCTAGCTACGTGCATTATAGAGGGGTCATTCTCCAGGTAAACAGGTAGGTGGCCAGGTTAGTCTCATCCCATCTAGGTCCTCAGGAGACAATATCATTTTGGTGCTAAATTAATTTGAAAGGACACAAAGAGTGCCAGAGATGCTGAGTTTTGCTCCTTCCTTAGCGATGTCTCTCAGAAACCGCTGTAAACCATATCAAAACCCTGGTTACTGTCTGCCAAAACGCCCACAGGACACACAAAACATCTTCCTACCATTTGCAAGATACCACACTAGAAGACAACTGTAGGAGGCAAAGGTCTCAATATTTAATTAAATGAAGGAAAGAACAAGGATGTCCAAAAATCTTGCTGAAAACTGTGGGAAAGACTGGAGTTAGGCATGTTGTCCAGCGGCTTCTACTCAGCAAGTGCTTTTTCTAGATGGGAAAGGATTGTGGACCATGAGTTGACTTTGTTCAATGCTCTTTGAGGATCTGTACCTTAAGCACACAACTCCCAGTGGCACTTTTTACAGCCTACGCAAGGTGACAAGGGCATCCAGCATCCTGCCTGCTTACCAAGTTCCTCTTGGAAAAACTACTGATGTCACAGGCAGATTTTACCACCTTTCATGTAGAAGGAGCCCTAGCATATCAAAGGTGATTTCAAGACATCTTGCAGGCTGCTCAGCATTCAGGTCCTGCAGAATCCAAGTTCCCACAACTATGGCTGCAAAGAAAGCTTTCAAAATCCAAGCGCATTTTATCACCTTGGCTGAAAAGTGACAGAGAGCAAAGCTGACACGGATTTTGGAACTACTAGTTGAGTTTGAAGCATAAAACTTTAGGTTGACTTTTTTTCCGCTTTTCTGTGACTTACTGGAAAATCAGCATGCAGCCACATAACCCAAAATAGAGAGTTTACGTGTGACACAAAGTGGTTTTCTTCCAGAAAGCTGAAGTGGAATTGGGACTGTAAGTGTAACAGGATATTTGACAGTCACTCCTCAACGTCATTTCCAGATAAGAGTAATGATAGGTATTACAGCTTGTTAGAGCTTGGCTTGACTCATTCTTCACAGTCAGACATGAGCCAGAAATGTCAGCACAGGATGGTGTTGCGTTTGTCCATGGGAATCAGCATCTCTACCATCACAACAGCATTACTGACTTGCATTCAAAAGTCCTAACATTTCTTGGTTTACCTACAGGGAAACAAGTTTCGTTTTGCAGAGGTAAATATTAACTGGTACGTAACTGGGTAGTAAAAGCACTGCAGGAAACTGAGCTAATTAATGGGCCAAACAGGAACTACCAGGAATTTATGTATGCATGGTCACCCTCCATACGATCTCAACACTTTACAGAAAGGCTCTTGCCAGGAGGATAGCGAGCCCTGGCTAGGGGCGCTTTCCCCTACTTCCCAACATAACTGAAGTGTACAGAGGGACTGGTTGATGCAAGTGATGTTTTGCCCCATTTGACAGCCACTCCTATTGGCCTTATTAGGAGATGACTGAAGGCAAAGAGCAATGACTCAGATTTTCTGGGCTTGCTTGCCTTTTTAAGGACACAACTGACTCACACTACAAGATAAAAATTTATCTTGGGGTAGAAAAGTCCTGAAGGTTGCTGAAGACAGACAACCTGTATACTTGATAGCTCTAGTATCCCAACTCTGTCCCAGTTATTTGCTGAAGTCACGCCATTTACAGCAGCCTCTATCATCCACCCCCAAAAGTCTGAGACATGACCACTTTTTAAACAGACTGCTAATGCTATGAAGAATTTGGAGAAAATTTAACTACTGCAGGAAAATTCTGGGGGCTGTACTAGGTCAGACCCAAGACCATCCATTGCTGCATGCATTGGGTGTGAAAAGGCTAGAAATAAGAGAAGCTGTTACTGTGCAGTTGGAGACCAGCAACTGATGCTTACTGCCATCTGCCCCTCACTCTCACCAAGATGGTCGGTGGCAGTTTTCCAAACACAGGGCTTCCACAGCATCTCCAAAGCCATATCCCAAACCCACATGCAACCAAGGTCAGCCAGACCTGCTGAAGGGTAGAGACACCCTACACATAGCCCAACTCCTCCTATGAGCACATCAAACCCTTTCTTATGTCACGGCCTGGTAAGAACTAAATATTGGAGAAAGTGACTCCTAGCAGCTCTGGTTGGCAATGCAGTAGTAGATGCCAACGCTCACACAGTTACAATTATGGTCTGTCATTGATGATTAAGGAAGGATGAGGGGAAGAGAGGTTCTTTTTCTCCACTTCTGACTCAAGCAATCAACAAAATTTATGCTTTCACCCAGAGAACATTCAGCTTTTAACACTGATGAATGCAGAGAAAGTTAAAAATATACATTTAGGCTCACTTCTCAAGTTTCTGAGCCATGGGTCAAATTTTAGTGTCTGCTTAAGTCATTCGTAGAGCAAGGAAACAGGAACCATTTCTGGATGTGCAGGAGTGGCAACACAGCAGCAGTTGTTCCTGCTACAGAGGGACATTGATTGCTCCAGGGGAGCAAATGGGAAAAGGCTGTGGCAAGGATGTGGACAACCTTGGACTTTCACTTTTCCACCCCATATCTTTGTACCAGGTTAGGATCAAAGCCATTTTAAGGAGCCACCACAGCTCCCCCAGCCCTCTCCCTCTACCTTCTTCCAAGCACAGGTCTCGCTCTTGTTTAACAAGCTGCTATTCCATTCAGCCTGAATAATTTAAAATCAGAGAACACAATCGGCAGCAAACACACATGCAAGACAGGATACATGCTTCAAGCCTCTCTAATTCAGCAAAGGCTTTGCAAGCATGCTCACAAGATACGGTGGGAGATGTTTCTGAAACCATCACCTCACCTCAACTTTCACCTGCTTCCCATCCCTGCTCAGCGAGCTGCTCTGGATCAGTGGCGTTTTTGCATGACACATTAATTTCAGCATCTCATTAGCTCATTCGTTTCTGCTTTTTAGTTGGATGCCAGTGATACGGAGTGTTCACATTTACATTTGGCATGACTAAAGGGTATTCTTCATTTGTTTTCATTTTCCACATTCCTCCAACTGCTGGCTTCACCTTCTCTTGTCTCGCTCTGCCCTCACTGTCTGAACTCCAGGAGCCTCCGGGGCACTGCCAATTCACAGCAGCTGTTACCATCCTCCTAACTCATTAGCAGGAAGCATTTTCCTACAGCAATCCTAAGAAATCTCCTTCATCACAGCTGTTGTAAAGTGGAAGTGTCAAGTTTTCACATGGCAAAAAAAACCCAAAACCACCCTGAAGAGTATCGAATCTGATATTGGCTCAGTCAGATTATTCTGAGGTCAAGATTAAGCTAGTGTCTCCAAAAATAGGACTGGTTTTAAAAGAGCTCTCTGAAAGATTTTTCAAAGGTGGGAAAATTGTCAGAAAACAAGAGTGCAAATGGTCTCAGTGGTGTTTTTCTGACTGTGCACCTGCTGTTTCCTAGAAATAAGCTAGGAACTAGAAAAGTTTAAGGAATTTGCCTTACAGTAAGGAAAGTACCTATACATTTACATCAGTAGACCAAATAAAAGTGTTTATTGTGGATTTTAGAACAACCTGGATAAGGCTAGATACCTCAATAGCAATGCCGCATAAAAAGAGATAACAGGGACAAGGGGCAACAGAGGACTATATACCTCTAAAGCTCATGACCAGGTAGTCAGGGATTTGGGGAAGAAGTTCTCTAAGATTTAGAAACTAGATTACAAAGGCGATCTCAGGACAATTACAGATGAGAAAATCTGCATAAGCGGGAGCTCAACATCAATGCCATAACAAAGGTCCTTTTTCATCATCTTCTGGCAGGCAGAAAGTATCTCGAGCTCCATGAGACAGACCTGCATCACTGTTTGGAGATGAGCTTCTTTTGGACTCTGGCTATGAAAACTGCCAGTTCTTTTTGCCTCCAGCATTTTCCTGGTCTTCTACCCTCTGTTATTTCAGCAGTACTACTGTCAAATGGAGCACTCTACTATGTCATCCAGACACCATCAAGAAGTAATTACAAATTGTTTTTTCTGCTATCTAATATGCTTTTGAAGCCTTTGTACAGTATCAGATGCTTGGAGTGTGCATCTTGTATTGCACACATCTGGCTTTTGCTCTATGCATTTTCTGATTTTAAATCAGGGCACTGCGGTTACTCTAGATGTTTACAAATCTTTTGGAAAAGGAACCTCATCCAGTTCTGACTGACATATCCAAAAAACTCCTTCCAAACAAAAAGCTAGGTCTACATCCAAGATATTGCAGACTATGTTCTTAAAACACATTTTCCTGAGAAAACATGGCTGATGGCTCATCAGGGCAAACAAAACCAGGAGGAGGGTAAAAAGGTTCTTTACTCCAGATACCCAGCTGACGTACTGGCAAGTTCCAGAGACTTGGAGGTTTTGTGCAATGAGCCACCCAGCTCAACTTGGTATGATGTGACTTGGGGGCATTTAGCACAGATGATGAATTGGGCCCAGATTTTTCTGTTCTGGAACAAGATCTCAGCTGCATGGACTGAAGAAGCAGCTCTTACAGCTAAGGCCCACAAGCAGCTGTTACTGCTGTAGTAGCTGCCAGAAAAGAAGTGGGAGGACCACAGACTCGAGTTTGCTTCAGATATGCTAGTCTGGCTGAACAAGCAGCAGCCTATTTTTACCAGCATGGAGAACATTCCTGCCCACTCCACAGGAAAATCAACACTTGCAATCTACCCCCAACCCTGCTTTCGGTTGCTGGGTAAGCCAAGAAGCTAGAACTTCCGTGGTGGCTTCAGGTTAAATGCCAAAATCATGAATGCAGTTATGCAAATGCTAAAATAACATAAACTTGAAGTGACAACCTATTAAACTGTCTTTAATTCTCAGTGTTGTAAAGGATTTATTAAACACTATGTTGCAAGGCCAGAATGAACAGGGAAATAGGAATTTTAAATAACTTGGCAATCTCACCACACCCTCAATTAAGACAATTACCAACTGAGCCCCAAATATTTCACAAGAGAAGGGCAATGTTTTCTGCATTGGACTTAGAAATTAAAGCCCCAAGGACAAATTCATTTGCCCACAGTCCAGATTTCTGATGTCTCAAACCATGTTCTTGACTGTTGTAGCTCCTCTGTTGCCTCTGCCCAGTATGAAGGAGATGCTGGGTGCAGAGTGTAATTGTAAAAGCACGTTGCTTGCATCAAAAAAGCAACAGAGGCTGATGAGCAAAAACATTTCTGTGAGGCTGAGAGGCCGCCACTGATGCAGGTGCAATGGTGAATCTTGCATTGAAGTGATTATTGCAGATATTGGGTTTAAGGAGCAAGGCATTTCCTACTGCCGGACACAGCTGAGCCCATCGGCAAAGCTGGTGGAGCCTCAGGGATAACGTATTTAAGAATGAGCAAAAAATGTCAGAGAGCAGTGAGGAGTGAATTAAAAAAAGCATGTGAATACCAGGGCCAGAGTATAAGGAGGGGGAAGAGGTGCAGCCCATGGAGAGCCCACAAAGGAGCAGGTATTTCCCTGCAGACCGTGGTGGAGAGGACCACGGTGGAGCAGTTGTCCACGCTGCAGGCCATGCAGGACCCCATGCCAGAGCAGTTGGTTATTTCCTGAAGGAACTGAAGTCCATGGAGAGTCCAAGCAGAGGCAAATTTATCCTGAAGGAGAGCAGCCTGTGGGAAGGACCAATGCTGGAGCAGAGGAAAAGTGTGAGGAGGAAGGAGCGGCAGAGAGGAACTGGTATGGGCTGACCGCAACCATACCCAGTCTCTCAGGGGACAGGGGAGGTAGAGGGGTTGGGAATGAAGGAGTGAAGTTGAGCTTGGGAGAAGGGGGATATGGACAAGGTGGTGTTTTAATTTTTGTCTTTGTTTCTCACTATTCAAAACTATTTTAATTGGAAGTTGTGGTGGGTTGACCCTGGCTGGATGCCAGGTGCCCGACAAAGCCATTCTATCACTCCTTCCCCCTCAGCTGGACAGAGGAGAAAAAATATAACAAAGGGCTCATGGGTCAAGATAAGAACAGAAGAGATCACTCACCAATTACCATCACAGGCAAAACAGACTCGACTTGGGGAAAATTAACTCAATTTATTACCATTCGACCAGAGTAGGGTAATAAGAAATAAAACCAAATCTCAAAACACCTTCCCCCCACCCCTCCATTCTTCCCAGGCACAGCTTCACGCCCGGATTCTCTACCTACCCCCCCAGTGGCACAGGGGGACAGGGAATGAGGTTTACGGTCAGTTCATCACACGTTATTTCTGCCGCTTCACCCTCCTCAGGGACAGGACTTATCACACTCTT
>JAVJGG010000001.1:11532459-11559583 GCA_035590195.1 Aviceda cuculoides
CCAGCAGTCAGCCGGTGCCGGGGAGCCACGGTGCCACCCTGCTGCCAAAGCCCAGCTGGGCTGGGTCTCCGTTGTCCTGGGGCTCAAGGAGGGAGAGGAGCCTGGAGAAGAGTCCACGGGGCTGGACGCCTGAGGGAAGGGAGCATGGGGTGGGAGGGGGCAGGCTGGTGGCAATGGGCTGCAGCAGCGGGCAGGGGCACACTCTGGGGTTTTGAGTTTTCAGAACATGGTTCAAAGATACATTCACCATTTTACAAGAGAACAGATCACTAGAGCTACTGGCAAGTACACTGCAGGTTTTATATATGAAAGGAATCAACTAAAACCACAATTTTCAAATTCAAAGCATACAAATGACATAAGAAAAAATAATTTCTAGAAAGGAAACTTATCTCATTAATTTATGATGCAAGCTAACTGCCACAGAAGTCAGTGAAAGCCTGAGTCCTTTATAAACTTTTTAACAGGAAAACACAAGTATTTCCATATGTAAACAAGTAACGCTGCTATTGGTAGTGCTATATCCCACAGATTCATGTAATGCGTGGCATACAGTAAAGTTAGGTCATGTGCAGCAGGAAGAAAAAAGTGATAGCCTTTCTGATTTCACCTCATCACAGTTTTCCCTGTAAAACTATTCCATTTTCAGCTACAAAGACAGGCAGAGCAGCAGCTCCAGTAAATGATGCATGCATATGCTGGCCTCCTCAGTCAGTAAGCTGCACCTCTATCAGCTGCATCCTAAAGTAGAAACATTCCCCACATACAACAGCACTTCATATCCTTCTACTGAAGCAAATACCAAAACACACAAAACCAGTCTTGTCTTCCCCATATTGACCCAACATGTTTTCACAGCAGGCATGGACTGGAACATGCTCTTGTGCACAGAGGCAGGCCTGCACACAGGCTTTGGTTTCTAGCCAGGCAGCAGACGGCTGTATTTGCACTGGTCAAGGTGACTCACCTGGGGAGTGTTCTGCTTCAGCAGAAATTCCCTCTTCACCTACCTAACTACTCATCTGGAGACTTCATGTGGCACCCATGTAAGCACCCATATGTTCTGCCTGACAGCCCTCAGGCTAGCTGCAAGTCATTGTAAAGTGTATGGACTATCATAGCCATTGCCAGGCAAAAGGAAAATACCTAAACCTTCAAAATCAAACATCTTGGGAGATCATTCCTAGACACAGGGGATGGAGACAGATACAATGCTTTGCAAGGTAAATAAATGCCATTTGTAGTGCTTTCCCTTCAGTTGGTAGTGTACCCAGTTATACCACAAAAAATTCAGCTGCTATTTTGCACAGAACACAGAAAAAGCAACCTCACCATAGCAAGCATCGCAATATTTAAAGCTGGCCAACAATCCCTTCTCCGTTTCAAAATGCAAACATCTGCAAACAGATGTTTGAAAAAGTTAAATGAATTGCAACACTCCCACTATACAAATTATCACTAGAGACAGAAGCAACAATTGCACACAAGGCCTTTGGAAACACTTTTTAGATTAATTAAGTCTCTTCCATGCAGGGTTGTAATAGCTGAGCTTCAGTACTGCTGCACAGTTCCAGGTAGAGTGGAAAGAAGTCCGCACTGTTCATGCAGGGTCTGAGATGTTGGTGCAGGGTTGGACCAAAGGCTGTTTTTCCTCCAGGGGATGATGCTGAAATACATCATATACTGGCAGGCCAGCATTACAGACCTCAGCAGGTCTGACAGACAGACCATGCAAGTAATAAGCTTGATCTGGCTACTACACGAAGGAAAGGGAAAGGAGATTGATTCATTAAGACAAGCAATTAGTGGCTAAAGGAAACCCATGAACAGGCCCCTTTGAATGAAATTGAAAAGCAAAGTGATTTTGGCAGCAGCAGCAGAACTGTTGGAATTAGGAGTGCTTTTTAACAGCAGCTGACAAGGTCTAATTGCTGCCATTGAACATCAGAGGAAATGTGGAAAAAGAAGAGCTTGGGTAACACGGGAGTCCTGCCAGGAGATAAACAGTCATCTTAATATTTTACCATCATCTTGCAACAAGCAGAAAGGGCTGTTTTATTGAAAAAATAAAAACCAAAAAAAAATCCTAGTAACTCCTGCTGAGACATTGACACTCTGGTGGATCAGTTACCATTTGCTTGGTGGTTACTGCCAGCTCAGAGAAATTATTCTTGATGAATCAGTACCTGTGTGAGCAAAAGAAAAAGATTTAGCATAGAGCTCCTAGCCTGCCTCAACACTTTGCTTCTATCCTCATGACATCAGCTTGGAAAATTGGATGTCTTGTGCAACACTTGGGATCATGGAGTTCTTTGCAACACCCAGCCAGAACATGGTGTCTTAAGCGGAGTAGCAGAGGTACTTGCTGTCAAGAAGTGAAAGCAAAAGAGACACCCGCATGCAAACTACCTGGAATGGCCAATCTGGCATCTCATATTGAAGATGGTCAGCACAGATAAAAGTACTCCCTTTCAGATGAGAGAGCATAATGCACACATCTGCATCCCGTGAGACACTAATCTCTCTTCACACCATGACATCAGTACTGTGGACTGCCAAGGCTCAGCTTTAGAGTCAGGACAGCTCACAGGCGAAACAGTTTGATCACAGCCGGGATGTCATCTAGATAGTTTACCAGGCATAAACCGGAAAGGGACTCCATCTTTTCAAGGCACTTATTATCTATAAGGAGAGGCTGTTTCCACAAGCTCCATCCTATTTAGGTATCTTCTTTCCCAGGCTGGCTAACCATAATTCATTCACTCCTTTCTACAGATTATTTGTTAAGACTTCTAGTTCCTCGTCACTGTTCTGAACACTCTCCAGCCACTCCATCGTCTTCCTGGAAGGTTAATGCGAACACTGGATGCTGTACCCAACAGAGGATTCACCGCACTATAAGCGGCAGGAGGATTATTTCATGTCTCACAGACAACAAAACACGAGCTATTTAATATTCCATTTCAGACACTTTTCTGCAGAACTGCTGTCTCATCAGATTTTCTGCCATTTTGTGCCTGTGTAGCCAGTAATTCTCAGGTAACTATAAAATTTGCATTTGTTCTTACTGAAGTGCAAGCTATTTCTCAGCCAAACTGCAGCTACCTTTGATTTGAGCCAGCGCTGTTTTGAGTGAGGTTGGCCTAGATGACCTCCAGAGTTCCATTATTCTACAGCCTATTTTCTAGGTGACTTGGAGTTTACTGCATCCAAGAAAATGCCCAGGAACTAGTGATCCTTGTAGATTTTATTAGGTGGTTGCAAATCATTCATAACCAAACTGAACTTCAGGTCAAGTGTATATGAAGTTGTCCCTGAAAAATGGGGAGACAACTGATTCAGGAACATTTGGCACAAGTATAAGCTATCTTGCAGAAAACCCCTCTATGGGACAAGGAGCCAAGCTCTAATGTTCAGGCTGATCAAGTTGTTCCAGATTATCCTGTCAACAGCTACACTTCTTAACCTGCTGTCTTTAAAGAATGCATCTACCAATATTCTGTCTGGCTTTCACATCCCACTGGAACCTGTGGCTCCAACCCAGTTCTTCGCAGAACTCAATGAAAAAAGACACAAGGCTTATGACCAGATGCTGAACTGCAGCTCTGGAGACTTTGGGTTAACTCTTCACTCTGCAGTTTATCATATAGGACACAGGAAGGCTATAGCAATCTGCCATAATGCCCCACTTTGACAGTGGGAAAGTAAACCATATTCCTACCCACAATTATGTCTTTTCTATTTGGTTTTTATGTTCCTCTGAGTTAAAATGAACCAACTGTAAAGGATCCAGCACAGCAGCTCCTAATTTTCCAGGGGGCCTCCAGCACAAAGACAACTAAAATAACCTTGGGTTATTCACAGTTTTTCAAAGGTGAGGGAGAAAAACAAGATATTTTAAACCATGTCGAAAATGGAAAACTGTATTTTTCAGAAAAAACAAATCAGGAAGAGAATTTAGCTCTTATTTCTTTTCTAATATTAGACAACAACAATACAAGCATCAATAATTAATACTAACTCTTCTTCCAGAGATATACTGATTTAACATCCCAAACACTGATAACTTATTCAAGTCAGAGAATGGGTATAAAGAAGGCTTACCCTGCTCAGGTAGCTGCTCTTGGATTTCAGATATGTTCATTTGATTTTGCTGGAAATCTCTTTCAGAAGGCCTTTCAAATCAGAGAGCTTAAAAATATAAAAAAAAAAAAGAAAGAAAGAAAGAGAGAAAAATTGTTTATGTAAAGTCAATTTAACTCATTCCAATAGATGATTACAGCTTGGGATGAAGGGAAAGGAAAAGAACAAAACAAGCAAGCAGTAGTAAGTACCTTGAAATACCCTAGAACATACATACCCTAGAAAATACCATACAACATCAGCAACAACAGGTATAAAACACATCTGGCCTCCTGCCTCCCTGGCTACCCTGTGGACGTCAGCCACTACTTCAAAAGCAATAAGCGACTGCTTTTTGTATTCAGTAGTCACACTGTGGTGGCAAATGAAGCATTGTTAATATCACTTTTCACAGGAAAGCAATACTAATAAGTAATATGAGTAACAGCCTCGCCAAATATTACACCAAATGGAACAGTGCTTGAAAGGACACTCCCAATTACAGTTTTCATCAATGCAATTAATGCAGTGAGCCCTAATGCATATGTATTTCACCTAGTTAACAAGCAGGTATCATGACAGCTACAAGCTCCCAACTATAATGCACTTCCTTGTGCTCCTTTAAAGCAGAGACTGCAGATCACTGGAGTTTTGTGGAGCGTTTGTTCTGGCACACAGAGCTACCTTCAAACCCTCCCTGTGCCATAACTGAAGTCCATTATTCCTCGGGACATCCGCATCAAGTTTGAAGAAAAGTTTACCCGATGATCAAGGCTCATGCCTAGGACTCAGTTACATCCTCAGACTTGGTTTTAGGACATCATCTGAAGTGAGAGCCAGTGAGATATCCCTGGAGTGCCTTGCTCTCAAGAGCACTACTCCTAAGCACTGGCCCCGGTACATTTCTGTCACTAAAGCTGAAGGCATGAATAGACAAAACAGCTTGCTGTATGGTATTCCCTCACAGAATAAGAGGCACAATTTGGGCATTACTTTTCAGTACAGAATTAAGGTTACTGTATTTCCTTTTGGTTTCACAAGTAGCATCACTAGACACATACTTGGTCAGTCACAATTTCCATTTCAGTCTTGAAAGCAAGCTATCATTTTACTATCTATATTATTTGACAGCAATCAAAAGAAGCATTTTGAAGTATATGTGGGCCTTTTCACCCTTGGACTTCTAAAAAGCCTGCTTTTCACATCAAAGCAATGCCCCACTTCAGAGGCAAAATACATAATTCAATCAAGCCTCAAAAAATACCCATTGTGAAGGTCTTTTCAGTATCACAGTCATAAAAAGTATACTTGTATGACAATTCTGATAATGATGTGCTCTCTAGCAGGTTGGTAGCTTTGTATTGCTTCAACACACATGTTTCTGTGAATCAGATGAGAATTGGTCATTTTAATTGTAATTAAAGGTCTTCCTATCCTCCAATATGCATGGAGTATCCTTTGTTTACCTAGCAGGTGTTGCCTGTGCTATCTGAAGCACCACCAGGCTTGTCATGATGTAGGTGAACTGCTACTTCATTTTATAAGCAGAGGTTAAAAACAACAACAAAAAAGTAGGATTAATTACTCATGCCTTTAGCACTAGAAGCTAAACCTGACAGAATATGTGTTTGAGAACGGTATACTCTAAGCATGTAATGCCCCTTCTTCATATCAGTGTTTCATGGGCCTGTTACACAGCAGAATATTGCAGCTTTGTAAGATAGAATTTATTTTTACTTCTATTCCATCCAATAAGGAATACTGAGAAACACTTCTTCAGTGCTAAGCAAGTATCTTTCTACTTAATTTTCCAACAAAGTATGAAGCTACAAATGGAATCAAAGATGCAAAGGAGCACGTTAAAAAAGCCCAACTAAAATGGGGTCCTGGCAATAGTAGCAAAGACTGCACAATTCTCTGTGATGCTCGTTTTCCTTGTGGACCACTACTTGCTTTACCAGATAGAAGCACATCCCTCAGAGCAGTCTGAAACACAAGTACCTTTGCATCCAGTTGTCTAAATCGATGCACCATCCTGAAAACAGAAAGAAGACACAGAAGAAAGGGCTGAGTCCAGGTATTACAGAAGCCTTGGCTACCTGTCCTCCCCCCTTTGCAAAACTGAGCAGAACTGCTTTGCAGAAGTCTCTCTGGAGCTAAAAGATCTAGTCCTCATCTTTGGCCAAAGAGCAGAGCTAAGGCAATTAGAGTCTGAAGTTGTCAGAAGACTGCCCTCTTTGCATGTAGTCAGAGGGCAGTTGCATATTATCTGCAGACGCCCCTGCTTGGGAACACCAGTATTTCATCCTTCCAAGAAGGCAGGGCTGCAGGTGGTTTGGCATTGTTTTTATTACAAGTATATTAACTAATATATGAATTACTGTTAGTGCCGTGCTACTCCATTTTCCCTGTCAACACTCATGCTTCCAGCATAAAAGCTTTTTTTGTTTTTTATTTGTTTGGCTTCTTATCCAATGCTGAGTGCCTGTGGGTAGTCTTAACATAAACACTTACTTGTGGACAGCAATGTCCACAGCAGGGGCACAGGGGGCATGGAAGAGTCTGGTCTTTCCTATCTATTCTTATCAGCTCTTCCCTTACATTTGATTTAGGGAAATACTAAAGCTGCTGGAAGTTAGCTACAAAATTACGCCATCATACAAAGCAGGTTAGTGATGCTGTTTTCTAGCTTTCTTTATATTTCCCTTTCCTCGTATACTATTACTCTGAAAACACTGAGACAGATCCCAAAGATAAAATGTCATGATCTGGCAGTCAAAGAACGGTACAAGTCCTCAGCCTTCAAATGCAATCATTCCAAATAGCATCTTCCCCTCTCCAGAGGTCTTTCCGACTTATGCTATGAAGTACAGACTTCTGTATAGATTGATGCCATGGGAATGCTTGATATTCCAGGTCTAACACTGAATATTATCTGCTAACTGCATAATGTTACAAAACTAGTCAGCTATACAACTGCTTTCCACAGTGAGACCTAAAAACACTATAGGAAGACAACATTTTCTCCTCTGGTGGTAAAATAGAAAGCCTCAAGTACAGAAAGGTGAAATAATTTGAGAAATACTGTGACAGATATTTGGAACAAGTGTATTTAGTACATCTGCCCAGCTGTGTACATAACGTGCCATTATAACCCTTGCAATATTGCCATTAGCATTCTACCAGACTAATCAATTATTTCTGAAGACAGCCTACGGCAGCTGACAAAACCGCCACCATTTTACTTAAAAAGAAAATGCACATTTATGCTGAGTTTATTTATCTACTCATTAGTTTGTAAACATTTAGAGCTGCTGAAAACTTGCTTTCACTAAAAAAATTCAACAGAAAGTTAAGAGAGTGAAGACAAAGAAGGGCAGACGTACTCTTCTGATGAATCATTTGCTTTGGTATTGATTTTGACAAGGTAATTCTCCTTCATGACAGCTTCCCATGCCAGAATTTCATTGTCCTCATTTTTTGAGCCTGGAAAATGTATGTGAAGAAAAACAACACCAGATTCCATTAATTTGTCTTTCCAATGCTAAGATGCAAAAAGGCTGGGTTAGTGCTTGCATTCAGAGGCTCATGATTCCCTTCTCTACATCCAGAGCATTTGTAGGCCCACCTTCCACCTGTGACACAGCTCTGATAAATGCGACATTAATGCATTTTACTGTATGCTCCTGGCAACCACAGTTGGTTAAAAAAAGAAAATATTAACAACAAAAAAAACCTAACAAGCTCCAAAACTCTTTCTGGAATTTTTTGAGCCTTGGTTAACACAAGTGCTTTGTGAAATGGCAGCTGCTTCAACAGGCATAGGACATTACAGAGAGTTCCTATCTGGGTTTGAGCTTTCCATTTGTTTCTACATTATCCCATATTGAATCATTAAGAGTAACACGTGTTTTTACCCATGTTGTATGACTTATCATTGAACTAAAACTTTTCAAAATGATGAAGCACTGTCTTCTCTAAAAAGCATCTCCTGTTGATGCTGTGAATTAGAGTGACACAGAGCAAACCACTTTGAGGCATCAAAGTCCTCCAGGATAATACTTCTGCATTTTATCCTGTTCCAATAGGACAGCACAAACCATATGGGTTTTAATAAAAAAAAGTTAGCTGAGACAAAAGAAGCCCACAGCTGGCAAATGACTGAAGTCCCATTTCCTCCACCCAGTGCTCCTCTGACCTCACACAGCCTCAGCTGTTCTCCCACATACCAACAAGCATTTAAGCACCCAAATCCCAACCATTTCCATAAGAGTTAAGTGGGGAAGCCAGGATTTTGCAATAGTCAATATATTAGTGTGCTTTCTCCATGCAGTACTCAGTTCCTGTCAGCAGCTCAACCACGATGATATTCTGGCTCTAGTTAATTCTTCCATTTGCTTTTAGAACTGCAACAACAACTTTGCATCACTTGGGCAGAAATATCTGCCGTTAAACAACCTTCCCAGCAAGGAAACCAAACAGTGATTTGGACAGCCAAAACAATTTAGTCAGTGCTAAGGAATTTTATACCCCAAAGCAGGCATCTTTCTGCTGAACTTCTAACAAATCCAGGCTGGGCTGCAGGGCAGCCACCAGGTTGCTGATGGATGGGAGTAAGACTGTCAATTAACTCAGCTTAACCTCTCTCATCTGCTTCTGAATGGGACTTAAAAAAAAGAGAAAACACTCCATTTGTTGGGGAGAAAAGCTTGTTAAAACAATTCATATCTGTGCCTTCTGACAGAGTAAATAAGGGGGAAACAGCTAGAGGACTGACTAGACCACTGCTGCATTTTTGAGGCAGTTTGCCCATTTGGCCATGTCCACAGGGTAAGGAGACTCTCTATTCTCTTTCAGTCACTCACCAGCAGGCAGAAGAGCCTCTGAAGATGATTGTCCTCTACTAGGTTGCCATAGCAGCTACTAGCTGTATTAGCTGGGAGACTGTAACTGGAGGACAAAAAGAAATGCAACTCCAGAAGGTAGAGTGGCAAGAAGAGACTAAGACCACCTCTTGTACTAGTTACCTAAACATTCAGAGCATGCAGCATCAGGGATCTCTGCCACTGGGTAACAGTGCAGGAAGGATGCGTTACCAGACGTTAATGACAAATGGGATGGTTTACATTTTTCATGCAGACCATGAAGATGAATTTCAGCTTCTGCAGGCTCTGGATGAATTTATTCAGTGCTCTAACACACACAAAAAAACCCCATTCAAAGCTAGGAAGAAGCATAGGCAGCCCTGAACTGATAAGATTAATTTGAAGACTTAATTGATTTACATACATGAAGTAATTCTGACTTGAAATGGCTTGGACAAGAAAGCACTGGGTAACCGCACAGTACTCAAGTAGAGCAGGTCTCACAGTAGAACACAAAAGCTCTCTAACCAGACCAAAACCAAAGCTACTGAGGGGCAGGGATCACAATAATGCTCAATTAGAGTTTTAGCATAACGAGTTAGGAACATAATTCCCCATTATCCCAGAGAGAGCACACCTTGAGTACTGAAGGAAGGTTATGGCTGAGAAGTAGCCAGGGACTTTGATTTGAATCTTACTGAAGACATTTCCAGCAATATAGTGGATTTGCATTTGATAGAGAACATGAATGAGCTGCTCCTCTTTTCCACTACAACCACCTCCTCCAAGGTCTACATTGCCTGTGAAAGTTTCCCACCAAAATACTAGCTGCCTGGTTTAAGCACACCATGCCATGGAAGAGTTGCAATGCACCTGCACCAGAGCTGACATTTAGCCAGTAAGGAATCATCCAACTCACAACAAATAGATGGCTCTTTACTTTCTTTCTTACAGCAGCATTTGAAACACTTTCTCATCACCATGTATATGTAGGCAAAGATGACGAAAGGGAAGGGGATAGTCAAGCGACTGCAGTATTCTTGGACCAAGAAGTAACGCTGGAACTTCCACACCTGGTCGTTGTTCTCTTGTACTGATCCAACAGTGTAACTAACAGGTAAAGAAACAGAAAATACATACAGTATTAGTTACTCACCGAAGACCTCCATCAGAGCCAAGTAACACAGTGTTTCTCTTTATTATACTAGGGCATGTTTTTGTAAAGTCATCCTGGAGCTGTTATTTTTTACTGATTAGGAGGTTATTGAGTTTGTCCTCCTTTTTAGGGAGAAATTTGAAAATGAGAAGAACTAAGACAGTAGAAAAAAAACCACCCTGAAGTTACAAATAAACTGGAAAAAATGAGGAACAGGGAGAAAATACTCCACATACTTTCACTACCTTAGCTCTAGGCAATTTTCTTCCAGCCTAGACACATGGGAACAGGATATTTCTTTGCAAGATACTGTCTCATTAATTCATCATCTAACTTCTTTCTAAGCAAAAAAAACCCCCAAAAAACCTAAAATTAGAACATTTACAAAAAATGAAAAGCTCCTGAGATTTTTAGTGGAGGCATTAAGAATGCTCCAGGCATGGATCAAACCTACTGTACGAACCCAGCAAAGCAACAACCACAAGGGCAAACAGCTCCCAGACTGCCTGACCTTTCATTGCTGACATTAAATGGCAGACAGATGCTTCCAAAATGTCTGTGTTGAGATCCTAACGGACCCTTACATGAGATAAGCTAAAACCTTCACCTGGTGGAAATTATCTGTTGTTTTAGAAGATAATACAATCCTGAATTTCAGAAGTATCTAAAATGTAATATTCACCCTTTTCAGCTAATGCATACCAGATGCAAAGAAAAACTTGGATTCTCTGTTGTTAAAATTAATATCTAATTGTAATTACAACATATAGAGACACTGATTGGACTGGTGTCTAACAGACATCAGCATTATTAAAGATTGACAGACACTATGTACACACTGGTCATAGGAGTCATCATCACAGATTTCACACATTTCCAACTGCGTCACAAAAAAAAAATATGGGATTGCTGTTTGCACACTGGGCTTCCTGACTTCAGTACAATCCAGCGCTCCTCCTTAAATTGTGCAGTCTATTGTTAAAATGAACTATGCAAACCTCTGAGAGTGTCATTAGAGAATTCATGCAGGTCCTTCCACAAAATAAGCTGAACTGGCAAAAGCTAGGTTTTTACTGGCATAACTGTATAAACCAGAGCATTTACCATTAGGTGGTGTTAAAATAAGTTTTCTAACAAATATCAAAGGCTTTTAGGGGAGAGTGGCTTACTGCTATACTTTCCTTGATTAATGTGAATTGCTTTCACCCTTTCTAGTGAGTATAAGCATTGTCTTCTGTCCCCAGGTCCTGTGCAGGTTAGGAAAACTAGGTACAATAAATAAGTATGGTGTACCAGTCCTAGCTGCCTCATCGAAAATCACATTACTGTCTTTGGAGTCCAGCTCAGCATGGGAAGAAAGGTTCAGGGCAGAGGGGTGAGCAGATCCCAAAGCTGAGGCGTTCTCAACTCATCAAACTAATACATCTCATCTCAGGCCTGTAAACATTGGCACTGGCATTCGGAAGGGAGATCTTTTTGAGGCAAACCAAGAGTCCTTAGCAGTTCCTGTAAATACTCTTGTTGCCAAAGCAAATTCCCACCTAGTCTGTCACTGCCAAAGTACCATCAAACACACAAAAATAAACATAGCAGACCTCAAGAATGATGCCCAGGGTTTGTAGGTATTTTTGTTAGGCTGCAAGGGAGTGTAAAGCAGAAAAGAAGTAGGATTTCTTGAAGAAGCCAAGGAAACTTTTCCCTGAGGACCAGTTATGGTTTGCTCTTGCTGGTCCCAATGCAGTCAATATATATTTGATAACTTGCACAACAGCAGCCATTTTTATTTGGCAAATTAGTGCTGGCTATGTGATACAGTCAGCAGTTACCAGCACCAAATTTCAGGTGTCTCATCCATTCTGCATGGTGTAATACCTCACAAGATGTCAGAATAGGCCTCCTGACCAGTAGAGCCACAGACAAATTACCATATAAAAAACAGAGGTGATGGCATTTTTCAAAACAAAGTCCTTTTGTATGTCCCAAGGAGATACAGCCCATTGCCTGTGTTATAAGTCAGAACGATAAATAGCAGGTCCACCAGAGCAGTAACACACCCATCATTACCACACAGCAGTTCTGGTTAATAAAACCTGAGTGTCATGGAAAGACTGCAATAATAACTTGTTTATTCAGTCTAGCACAGTCAGTTGTGCAGCAACTCACAGTGCTTGCTAAAGCACTGACCCAGCTATCACCCCCTATGTGAACCACAGGCATTTGTACTAACCCCAGTGTGCAAAGGATGCCTAGAGAAGTAGTAAAAGGACAGGCAGCAAGCCAGCCCCAGGACATTGTACCAGTTTTGATTAGACTGCTGTGAGAAACGCTGAATAACCTTGCCTTTGTTCACCTTCCCATGCCACACCCTTCACTTGAGAGGTCTGTTTCAAGACGGAAACCCCATCCAGACTACTCCCAGAAAAGGACACAGGCAGAGGCCAAGGCCTGGCTTCATGCTGTTTTCCAGGACTTCACTCCCTTTCTCCAAGCGATATCGATACAGAGATCACAAACAAGTGATCACTCCTTTATTACGTACCCAAACATGGCCACGAGCAGGTTCACAAGGAGGATGTTAGTTGAGAGCATGTAAATGCAGACAAGGGGAATGGTAATCCACTCTGGGAAGCGGGGTTGGTTGTTGGCATCCAGCTCCACGCACAAGGGCTTGGACTCATTCCCAGAAAAGGTGCAGCGGTCAAAGTTATAGGTGGTACCTCAGAGGGCGAGAGAGGAGAACAAACAGTGAGCCCTCTCCCCCTCTCTGTTGGGTCCAGCCCCAGGTACTGCCATTGACCCCCATATGTGTGGCTTCCTCCTTCCCCACCTCCCCATCAGACATAAAACCTTGCCTTGCTGCTGCTTGGAGGAAAGGGTTCAACTTTGGACTGGACAACCAAGTTCAACTTGGACTGGACAACCACTGAAAGGACAGAGCCTTCCACCCGCCCAGGAGAGCTTCCCACAGAAAACAGGTACCATCAACATCATCAGGGTACTGGCCAAACATAGCCAGGTATGGCTCATAGATGACAGATCGAAATATCCACTCCCAGCGGTGCTCATTCTTCCTCAGGATGCCTTGCCTGGCCACGCCAAAGGCCACCATCCACACAGCAAAGAGGAAGAGGAAGAAGAAGACATCTATCATCTGGAAAATGACAACAAGCAAATGCATCAGTGACCCACCGCATGCCTGTTGCAAGCCACACATGGCTTTTTTCTCCCCAATTTGATATTTGGGAGGAGAACAAATATTACAAAAGCTACAAAGCACCATTTTAATGCATGTTTTCACATCACTGCTTCCTAAATTTACAGTCACCAACACTCACACACACATATGCAAATAATTAACCATTCCCATTCAGGGAACTTCAAAAATGTTTATGCAACCAGAAAAGCAAGGCACATTTCAGAATGCAGGATATCCCCCTGGCATCAGACAGGATCCACCCACAGAAGCAAGATCCACATATAAAGACTACTTATGCAACAACTGCAGCTTGTGACCGTCGAGCCAAGTGTCAGGTGAAAGCAGCCACCAGTCCTGAAAATGCTACCCTGGATGGATTCAAACCAGCGTTTATAGTCCAAAAACTCTGGCTAACAGTTTCATGAATTTCTGTTTCTTAATAATGTACAGATAGCTGAAGACTGGCAGTATCCCAGTTGAGCTTTCCCATTTGTTGCAGATCCATCTCCACTGAGGTCTGCCCTTCCACTAGCCCCAAGCATCTTTATTATTATACTTACTCAAAAACTTATCCCTTTTGAAGAAGGCTAAACAAGAGAAAGATGTACAGGAAACAATCCTGTGTTGTTGCTTCCATATCATAAGGCACTCTAGGACTAGGTAATCTCTAGACTTCAGCTTTGCAGCAGTGGTACATGGCAAAATAAAGGCTCTCTGGGTAAGCTGCAGACCACACTGTTACTCCCATTGTCACCACACAGCTAGTTTTTAAATTCCATATACAAGATCGGCTCCAGGTGACATGCACAAATTCAGGCATACTCCAGCTCTCCAATGCTCCTCATTCCCATACCTGCAGTAAAGCCACATCCGTATTACGTGGAACACCACTTTCTTCCTATTACCTTTCCCAGTCTGCTAGCAAACATCCCCTCCAGCTACAAAGGACAGAATTAGCCTGGCCACTCCATGAGAGGCTCCTCACCACCAGCTTCTCCAATTATTTGTGTGATGGATGCAGAGGAAGACAGAAATCCTCCTCCTGTATCATTTATCATCACTGTCTTTTTTGGTGAACGCTCATGTGAGCAACAAGAGTGATGGAATATACCACTGAAACATAAGACACATAAGACAAAAGCTACCAGGAAACAAATTTCCTCTTCTGTTCTTCAGCCTGATCTTTATTCTCTCCTTGTGCAGAGGGAGAGAAAAAGGCCCCGCTCTTAATTAGGTCCTGTTTGAATCTTAATTAATCCTGTTTAGCAGATTTAAGAGAAGAAGAGAACTTGCTGCCATCATCAGAACAGTGGTGATTTTCACTCTTGAAGAAAAAAAAAAGGTGTCACATCATTTATTTAGACTTCCTTGAACAGCTGCCAGAATCTTACCATCCTCTGCAGCATAATAATTTTGGGTCCTAGATTCCTGCTAACTGTGAAAATATGGATCAGCCTCAGAGTAAAAACTATGTAGTCCAAGCAGAAAATGACTCTCCCAGCATACCAAGAGCTTTCATCAGATGAGTGAAGCCTGATGGAGACATTAAAAGAAAATGAAGACAAGCACTGTGGCAAAGCATACAGAAATCAGGTGAAAATACACTGAAACAGGGAGTGGAAAGTGAGTAACTGGAAAATAGAGCACAGCTATCCAGGGTCCCATGCCCTTTCCCACCCAGCCACACCTGATGACAGGTGGTAGAACTGGCCAATGCACACCTTGTTTACACCCTTCCTCTCTTAGCTACATCATTGCTGTGTCTCCTCTTAGCCTCTAAAACTATTAACAGCAAAGAAACCTTGTACATTTAGCTACTCCCACAGCCCTCAGAAAAGATCACAGCGCAATGACCGCTCTGCTGCACTGAGGCAACAAGAACTAAGTTACAGTTGACTGAACAATTACACTGTAAAATGTGTTTCCATCATTTCTTTGTCATGGTTGTTAACTCACCCATTCATGTAAAACAGCTTATGTGAGCTAATGACATTCGGTTAGACTATTGTAGGTACAACTACGGTCCCCTTAAATACAACACGCTAAAGCTTGAAGAGTCCAGATTACCATACTAAATAGTCAATAATAGGAGCCTGGGAAAATCCCAAAGAACTTCTGACTCTCCGAGATATTAACCATCTTACCCCGCAACTTTGATATGCTCTATATAGCCAGTCTTGAAGGCATTGTCATGAAACCTAAGCCTATTTCAATCAGCATCTTCTAGACGTGCTCATCCAAACCTAAGCATTAAGAACAGCTGTCTTGGTGGCCCAGAAAGATCTGAGTTTAGGAAAGCCACTTCTGACTCCAAGGATAGACTCAACTTCCATTAAACAAAAAAGAAAATAATTGCATGCAGATGTTCCCTAATCACTATATTTTATTTCTTTATTTGCTTTTATGGATTTAGGGTCAAGACTTGACAGTATTTGGGGCCTTCATAAAGAACAGGGAGTTTCACGAACATGTCATTTCCCAAAATCTCATTACAGGTTGTAGTCAAAATCCAGAAAGGAAGCAAAGCCATAACATGGCCACAAGAAAAGATACTACTCACCTGAACACAATCCCTGCTATGAAGTAGAAGATTGCTAGTGTATCCATAACATTCCACAGATCTGAGAAATACTTACTGCCATTCATGTACCACTGGGAAGGAAAAAGAGCAGAAAGTAACCACCACAGCACTGACCAGTGACATGGGGAGCTCATCCATCTTCCCCTCCTCTCTCCCCACTGGATGTCCTCATGGGTAAATATTCCACCCACTGCAATAGACTAAGGATTGTTTCCTTGCCCAATTAATTTTTTGTCACACATAATGGGTATACCAGAGTTCAGATTGCTTTTAATTGCCCCCCAAAAAGAGTTTTTATTATATCCACCAATGCCAGAAATAACTGGCAACATGTTTTTACTGTAACTTCTAATAGGACTACAGGTCAAGATTTTCTATGTTTAGAGCTTCTTAACACATCTCCTCCTGCAGTTCAGATGTCCTAACCTAATGCTCCTGCACTGGGACCAGTCAAGCACATCAGTGACACAAACACTGCACCACAGCGTGGGTTACTACGCTCAAAGGATATAACCCAACCACACTGGTGCTTGTGCATGGGGAGAGGAGGGAATAGTCCTGACAAGAGCCGAGATTGATGGACTTAGTGCTCACATGTGTATACACATGCTGCCAGGGGACCTCAGGGTAGATCACGGTATGCTCCAGCAGAACTGCTGCCAACTGGGTCAAAAGAGTCTTGGTGTGACACACTAAGAGCAGATGAAACACTGCAGGGAGGCAGGAGGGTCACTGTTTCGGGGCAGTTGAACTATTCCGGCTTCTCTTTCTTCACAAAGCACATTCAGTAATCTGTCCCTGGCTACACACACATGCTTTTGATCAAAGATGCAGGCTTAATTTATTCTTTTAATTACCTGGTGCTCTATTTCTGAATTGCAAGTCTAGTGAGAATCTGCCCATTCCCAGACTGACCGGTACTGCATCCTCGATCCAAAGTTTGTGCAAGAACCAACTCCTGGACCCAATTCAGAGATGACTCATTAGGACAAGTAGCTTAGCCAGGAGAAACCTCTGCCAGGACTGAAGAAATAGACTGAGTCCCTGAACATAATTCTTTTTAATTTTCTTGAAATAATCAAAGCTTAGTACAGTACTGATCAGTGAATCTCTCTATAACTGGCATACCCAAGGAAGGCAATTCTGCTTTCAGTACTTTTATGGGAAACAGATATTGAGGGGAGTTTTCTTCTAAATGCAGAAGCAGCTATAAGTAGAGACCCCCACTTTGCTATTCCACTTGCACAACTGTTGAATTTTCTTCACATGATGGGACGCATTGCTAAAGATGGACAGCTGTGGCAGCTACCAGGGTGTCAGGCTCAAAATATTACCAGACACTATTTCAGCATCTTGGGACCCAAACACACCTTTCTTACTACTTAAGGTACCAAAGGTTGGGCACTGAGTGAGGACAGCATGTCTGACACCCATGACATAGGGTTACCTCTGTCTAGTAACTCCCGAAATCGAACATAAGTTGTCTTGCTACACATGACAGTGAAGCGGTGTTTTATGTGAATGGCTAGACACACATGGTCCAAATGTCTTTCACAAAGCAATAAGCATATCACTGTATTAAATGCAGCAGGTTTAAGCCTGATGTCTCTTCTATTAAGGGCACAACTGTGGATGGAGGAAAGGAAACAGGTTTTGGTCTAAGCAGAAACAGAGAGAAACAGAGAGAAAACAGAGGCAGATGCTTGTAAACAAGTGAGAACAACCAAGACTGCAGTGCAGTTAAGTCCTTCAAATATCAAGCAGTTCAAACTGCTAAGAGTTAACGTGCATGGAGGTTATGTCCAGATTCCTTCTCCATTTGAGAAAATGGGGCTTTCCTGCACACCACACAAGTCTACCCACTCACCTGGCTGGAGGCTACATCCATGTGGCTAAGAAGATAGCAGGAATAAGGCATCTCCGATTTCACTATTGCCATGACAGCTCTAAACAGGATATGAGAAAGTAGCTCTGGCTAGTTAAAAATCTCCAGGACCATCAGAAGTGAAAACAGGGCAGAGCCAATGGCTTACGGTTCAGATACAGCTCAGTTCTCCTGAACAGTGAAATAATCTCCTTTAAATTTGGAACAATGTCTAGTAGTTGTTACTTCCAGAGACACACCACTCTCTAATCAGAGGGCTGATTTCTCCCCAAAACTAGTTATCTGACTGCAGCAGGTACAGTGGGACCCCAGACAATGTTACTCTTATTTTCCTTTGATGCAAAAGCAAAATCTGAGACATCCCTCTTTTTTTAAATATTAAGGACACAGATACTATTTTGACTGCAGAGTTAGACCAATGCATGCACAATCTATCTTGGAAGAAGCCAGGGAGAAAGCTTCCCGAGAAGCTTAGAGGATTGGGACACTGCTTGGCATTCTGCTCTTTAGCAAAATAGGTTTGAAGCCAGAACGCTGGCTTAAGATAACTCTAAATCTTCAATAAAGTCTCTGTTTTAGCTGCCTCCACTCCCACAATCAAATTGGTACAGTTCGGCCACCAGCTATCAATGGGATTACTGGGATCTGAAGCTGTTCTACCTGCTCAGGGTAGTGAGAAATAGTGACGTTGGTAGGAAAAAAAGTTTCTATCCCTAAGGCTTTCCCCAGGACTTTTGCTGGGTACACAGGGGAAGAGCAAGGACAGGTCCAGAGACACCAGAACCTAAATCAGCAGAAACAAACACTCCATTAGTGTTCTCATTGCAACAGAGTCTTTTACTTTTCCCCCATTTTCCTTAGCAAGTAAAGTTGCCTTAAACAAGGTACCACCTTGACTATTAAAAAGGAAAAAGACCACACAGCAAGTTAAGCACAGTAACATCAACACTCAGTCATGTCATTTGAGCTCATGTAAGAAATGTTATTGCAGGGTGGTCTGATCCAGCAGATCACCCACAAACGCTCATGTGGAGACTAATGCCTTACAGGACAATCAAAAAGCAGCACTGCACAGAAACCACACACTCATTTATCTTCCAATTTCCCCAGCATCTTCCCACTCTTCTGAACACTGACTGATAGAAATCAGCTTGCCTGAAAACCAACATATTTCATATGTCCCCTTACATATGAAGTGAGAAGAATATCAACTATGTGTCTGGCTATAAAGGCAGTCCCACACACTGTTCCCACACCACACCAGCACAAGCAGTGTAGGCAGTCAAAGCTGGCCCTTGGGACTACATGAAACTAGCAAAACCTGTATTTATGATTAAAAGATAAACAGAAATACATAACAATATGTTGCTCATTGGTCAAAAAAAAAAAAAAAAAAAAAAAGCGGGGCAGAGGCGGATATGAAGAAGAGGCTGCCCCGGGACGTTGTTGAGTCACCCTCCCGGGCGGTCGTCAAAAAGCGCATAGACGGGGTACTGTGTAACATGGTTTAGTGGGCATGGATGGCAGTTGGATTCGATGATCTTGAAGGTCTTTTCCAACCTAAATGATTCTATGATTCTAAGAGAGGCAGGAATCACTTGATCTAGAGATATGCACCCAGATAGATGTGTTAAATCTAACCTCCTATTCTCAACTGCTTTGGCAATCCAAGCCAAGCATTCCTGAGAAATATCTCCACCAGCATCAGCCTATCCACACAGCCTCAAGGTCAATACGCATTCCTCTTGGTGCATGCTACTGGGGCACAAGTAGGAATTAAACATCGGGGGAGGGGGGGCGAAATTCATTGTGCCTTGAGTTGCCTGAACATATCTCCCAAGAAGTGGTTCCCCTGTAACTTAGAAGCTTCCTGCACTGTCTTATGCTACTAGGAGGGGAAAAACCACAAGGCTTTTAATCTAGCACTAAACATTTCTGGTTTGCAAGCGCTGCCTACTTGTCTCACTTCATCACAAAGCAGAATGAAGACCAGCACGTAAAGGATCATCTCCAGGACGGTAGGTTCCTTCTGGAAATCCATAAGCAACACGTAGGCGAAGAGCAACAGGAAAGCGATGTAGAAGATGACATTCCAGGAGAAGACCACAAAGGGGGAGGTGAAGAAAGACACATAATACAAGAAGAGTTTCTTACTCTTCTCCACAGGCTTTTTCCTGAGGAATTAAAAGAGGGAAAAGGTCTCAAAGCATAGCTTTTATGCCTGGAAATTTGTGCTCTTCATCAAAGTGAAAATGAGAAAGGTGCAAAGTCTAGCACAGGACATTACTTTAAAGGTAATGCCATTCTGCATCCACTGACTTCAGGCATGCAAGTAAATTGGCACATCTTAACTCCAGATCAGAGTGAGGACACGATCTGTCAGCTCAATTCAGCCATTAAATATCTTTATTTCAGAGTGATTGAACACTAGAACAGGTTCCCCAGAGTGACTGTGGAGTCTCCACCCTTGGAGATACTCAAAACCCAACTGGACACAGTCCTGGGCAACCTGCTCCAGCTGACCCTGCTTTGAGAGGAGGTTGGACTGGATGATCTGCAGAGATCCCTTCTGGCCTGAATTGCCCTATGATTAACTGACTTGCTTTGCTTCTGCTAGTGAGAAGCCAGTTAATTACCTGAATGAGATGAAACCACAGCTTATTAAAGGAAAAAAGAACAGACATAGTATAATCTTCCAGTTCTTAGTATCTCTTGAAATCTCTCCATACCACTGCTTGGAAAGGAAATTCTGCAGGGAAGAAGAAAATATCCTCGTTTGTTCTAACAGCAACAAAATAATCTAGGAATGCTATTAGAGAACATTTGATATAGTAAAAAAAACCCCAAAACTTTGAGACTTCCATCAAAATAACTGGGATTCCTGTTTCAACAATACAGAAAGCTTTCTGTATCAGTAACATCATGCTGGTTTCTTAGTCCAGCCATCCTCTAGTCTACATGACGGGGAGTTCAAGTCCTCATCAGCCTCATGTTGACCTGATTTATAAGGCACTTTACGCTGGGCAGTACATCCATACCGTGCATACACAGGAGGTGCGGCAAGGGAGAAGTCACTTCAGGCAGTCTTTATCATCCAGCTCATCATGATTTACAGCTCTAAATCGTCTTCCCCTCCTGACTTAACATTTCTGAGCAAATCAGCCAGTTCCTGTTTCAAGAAGAGGAGCCACACATCCCATCCCCCACCAGCCACAGTCAGTGCTCTCTGGGATGCATTTCGCAGCACTGCAGATGCTGGCTCTGTAAGCATGTTGCAGGACACGGCTACACTGCTGCCCTGCAAAGCTCAGTGTTCACAGGATTAGGAAACATTGCCTGGAGGCTCTCGCTTCCATGAGGACAGTGTCTGAGCATTACCCTTTCACAGACTGTTCACGCGGATATAGTATTTTCACAGCAAGAATACTCACTTTTTTTTAAGCTACCCATATCTCAAGAGTTACAGTAATCTGTGCACCTTCTTTTCACTGACATTACCTGCACCCCTGGCTGTGCAATGAACTGCTGGTCTCTAGCTTCCACTGCTAGTTCCAGGCAATTGCTCCCTCCCCAGGCTTCACAGGAATAGGTCAGCAGCTGCTCAGCTAGATCCTCATCATTGCTGTAGCACTCGGTGAACAGCTCTGGAGGAAAGAAGCAGTCCCACACTGAGCTCCAACTTCAGACTCAGTCTCCCACCAACTTGGGTGCAATTGCCTTCGGTGACTTCGAAAGTATAATATTTGTAATATTAAAGCATGCAGATCCAAGAACTCTTTCCACATTTTCAGCATGGTAAAACAACATGTGCATTGCTTTACAACCCCATTTGCATGTATTAAGCTTTCATACAGAATTCATGTCCAGGTGGAAAACTGTAATGCTAAATCAGTTCACACAGAGATAGCATTAAGTTGAGTTCTGCACTAATTGAATAAAAAATATGAACTTCTCCTACTCAAATGACTCGGTATATCTGCTTGTTTCATCTTCATTCATTTAGCATTGATCTAATGACTTACAGCCAGTCTCAGTAGTCATATATTAAGAGTAGGGTCGACAACAAGGACAGAATGTGATGCTTTTTCACTGGGAAATGCATTGCAAACATAGTTGTTTTAGAAGAGCCATGAGCATCTTACTCTGCCTATAGATTTTTGCCACTAACAATGCATATAGAGAAAAAAATTATTTCTCTTTCCAGCTCTAGATGTTTCCCACTCGAAGGCAGTTCTGTTGGTGTATCTGTGACAGAGCATAACTGCCCTGAAGACCAATCCAGCCTCTTATAAAACACACCAGCCTTCACTAGAAGCTCTTCTCTCCAAGAGTGCTTTTTCCCAAGCATTTCACAAACAGCTGTGTTACCGTAACTGCGAGGATGCACACATACAGCAATACTTTTGGCTGGTGTTGCCACATACACCGCAACATGGAGAAAGGTCTTGATAGACAGACTTCAATGGGACTTGTTCACTTCTCAGTGTCCTGCTAAATAGTCAGGCCTGAGGGATGTAGAAACCTTTAAGAAAGCCTATTTAAGCTGTCTTCACGTTGTGAAGTAGGAGATACTTTCTGGTAAGAAGCAAGGTATTTTCATCATGGCCTTGTGCCACTCCTTAGCTGCTAGTGAAATAGCTATGGTGATATACACACAAATAAAAAAAAGGCTCAAGTTCAACAGGTCAATCAAGTATCCATTAGCCCCAGAAAAGGAAAAAATATGATCTGCTTTTAGGAGCAATGAAACAATATCCATCTGTAGAGATTTTTAAGATTTAGCTAGAAGAAGCCATGACTGAACTTATTTAGTCCTGGTGGTAACACCACCTCAATGAGAAGACTGGACTAGAGGCCTCCAGAAGCCCTTTCCAGCAACATTTGTATGGTTTTCTATTCAACCTGCAGGGCCATTACACTTTACCTGTCACTTAATCTGACTTGATGGTGACATCAAATTGCTGGGCAGCAATGCAGTTAGAGATTCACTGTTTTCTGTGCCAGGCAAGAGAACAAGACCATAACCCATAATAAAGCCCCAGAGGCAACACTGTGTTGTATCTCCCTCCAAGTTTAGAAACCAAGGTCCTGCCCCACAGAGCGCACCACAGATAAGCTTGACTTTGTAAGTCGTGGGTGCTACAAATTAATCCCTGCTCTGGTATCTACCACCTGTGCCAGCTTTCATTTGCATGTTTCTCTGAATAATTTGCAGAATAACTAGACACTGAGGAAACATCAGCATTGCTGCTCTAGAAAATGGAAGTCCTAAAAAAAAAGAATATCTCCCTGTTCTCCTGCCACCCGTTTCCCTCATTAAACAAGAAACTATTAGTCACTCCAGCCCATGAGAGGCAGAGCTCAATTCTGGACCACTCACAATCCCTGCAAATGGAGAAAATGACGGTCATACAACACAAAAAAAAGAAAAAAAAACCCAAGCTAGATCTGCATTCTTAATAAGCGACAGTATTGCTTCTCATCTTACAATAAGGAAGGTATATGATTTTGCAGTTCAGAATTTGGGAATTCAATCCACTTTTAGGTTACAATTTATTCTCACTCCCCAAAAGTACTCCTGCAAACTTGAAGGGTGGCTTTTCTCAACTTGAATATTACCAGCACTCATGCAGAAAGCTTCTCTTACTCTATATTCTCCTTCCTATTTCTGGACACCCTTCTTTTTCAGCCTTGCCATTAGAGCTAGGTAGCTTTTCTTCCCAACAAAAGGAATTATCTACCCCCAAAAAATCCCACAACACCCACTTTTGGAGGCAAGCGTTCAGACAGGGGGGACAGTTTCTACTGGGAACAGATGCTGTGGAAGAGATTTCTAAGCAGTAAAAACACATTTTGACATTAAAGGGAAGCATTTAATGTTGGATATCTAGTTTCCTAAATAAACCTTTCTTTCTACCTTCTTTTGAGATGTCATTTCTCTTCTTTAAAATTCAGGCTGGATTTCTGGGCAGCATTTCAGGCAAATTGAATGAATTATCTTGCCTTGCATTTTGCTGAACAAAACCACCAGGGTTATCAGTTTTGCTTTGCACAAAATAAAAACATCACTATGCAATCATTGGTGCACACCAGACCTGGAGATCATTAAAACAAGTAATGTTCCAAGAGAGGAAACAATTTACTGATCCCTCACCCCTCCCATTAAATTTCTAAAGGACTTAAAGGCAGCACTTACCTACTGCTCTTGTCTCATACTCATTAGCGAGTTCCTCAGACTCACCAGCAGCATTAATATCATTCTTCACCTTCGCCATGCTTTTCAGGAGCTTACTGGCCCCAAGGGCTGCCAAAGTGCAACCTCTGGTCTATGGAGAGAGAGTTAAGTCATGCAAAGCCCTCTGCGAAGGGAATGTGATACATCCTTTAAAAATTATCCCCCTTTTTTTGCAGCTGCTCAGTTCCCAGTCAGGACTGGCAAATGAAGATCCAGTTCCACAAAACAAATGGTAACCATCAGTGTACTGGTTTGATAACAAAGTTGTGACCAGTCTGAAAAGTTCTTGTGTTTAATAGTTATATATCAGCTTTGCATCTCTGGCTGAAGATTCACCAAAGAGGATCTGCTCTGCCATGAGCTACACTTCCATTTTCACTGTCCACCAGTCTGGACCAGCTGGGTGTACCCAGAACTGCCCAGACTACATTAGTCCATTCTATTCAAATAGAATCTATATGTACAGGGAAGAAGCACTCAGTTTCAGACATGAAGACCAATGTGAACAGGAGCATCCATTAGCTTTGCTTGCATTAGCCTCATATTTACAGCCTGCAAATTATGTATTTGATACAATCATCACTAAATGTACTGTCTAATTAAAATTAGAAATGGATTTCAATCAAATACCTGGGATCAGAACACATCCATATTGCGGAATGGGTGGGAACTCAGCATCCAAGCTTGAACACGGATGAGAACATGCAACTATAGGTACATGTTAGTTTGGACTGCTGACTCACACATGACATTAGGAAAGGAAAGTATAAAATCCACACCCGAACACAAAATGGGTAATACTAAACCTACTTACTGAATCGCCTAGCAATTATCTTTTGTAGTTTTGTGCTTGAAGATGGATCCAGAGCCATCAAAGGCCCACAAACCAAAGACAAGGAACACCAATGTACTGTTTGCAGAGAGGAATAAAGGAGAATTCAACTTACTTGCTCCCAAATGACTTTAGACAACTCTTTCTTGTTCTGAAGAACTGACCAAATAAACAGAGCTTGCAACGGGTGCCTTGTGATAGGACACTCATCCTGAAAGAAAAAGCAACAACTCCTCAGATCTGAGCTCACCAAACTGTTTTCAACTGGAATAAATTCTAGCCTGCCACTCTCCTGTTTTCATATTTTCTTTCTTTTACAGCCAACCCACCGATCCTCTCTGTCAACTACCTGGCACTTGTCATGCACTACTTAAGTTAGGTTATATTTTATATTTACATTAAAGCCTTATATTTTCCTATTTGATGTGGAAGAATCAGCCTCCCTGTTTTTCCTGAAGTTGGCATTAAAGGACATTTGGGTCACAGTCACTTTCTGCCTTAACCCATGCAGTTCAGACAGCCTCATTCACAGCTTGACTTTGTGTTTAGAGAACACAGATTAACATCCTCTAAAAGGAATACTGACTTTATACCAATATGCCTTTTGTGAACTTCACAAAAACTTAAACAAAGAGGAATTTCTATACTGCCATCTTTGCATTAGAGCAATTAGCACTAGGGACGGCAAAGCCATCACAAAGTGACTCCTGAGCAACAAAACTTTTAAGAACCACAAGCTTTGGTGGAAACTCTCAAAGCTAACCAGAATTTTTAAACCAAGCTTCCACCAAAATGTCTCATGTGTTGCATTGCATCTCTGAAGTCTACAACTGATTTCAGAAGTTTTGCTATCTGATGCCCAAGCTCCAGTTTTGAAATTCAGATCTGGATCTGATGTTTAGATCTACTGTGCTGTGATAACTATGTCTGGTTCTACCTGACAATGAAATAAAGTCCAGAACATGCTTGACACCCTTGCAACAAGCAACGTTTAAGATACAAGAGTCTGTACCAAAATATAAGACTCCGAATTCCTCATGCCCAGCTAGCACCTCTGTACCAGACTCTGAATTTATATTGGTATAAATTACAAGCATAGCTAGAGCATTGATTGCTCTAATAGAAAATATTTTAACTGGCACCCAAACTCACCTATTTTTCTTGTAGTTAAATGACTCTTACATGCATTTGTAAAATGGGGCAATACATTAATCATAAAACAAGGGTGAGACTGTTAAAGTAAATCCTGCTATACCAGAAACAAAACTTGATTTTTGTTTTTTCCTTTCAGGGGACACACAGTGGAATCAAACTGTTCAACACTTACTGAAAGAGGTATCTCCACCTCATCCTTGCTATTTTTGTCATCTCTTTTAAGACCTCTTCGGAAGTCTTCAACCATCTTCCACACAAATGTGAGGAGTGCATCGTTATAAGAGTTTTTTGCAATCTGCAGGTTCTTGAACACCAGGCTGCTGAAGTTGTTTGTGTACAGCTCTCTAAGGACCTCTGTGGTAAGGAACTTCCTCAGATTCAAGCCATTTTCCAGGAAGAGCCGGACAAATTTGGGCCTGTCTTTCACTAGGGCTGTGAACATGACGTCCTGTAGGTCAGCAGACTAGGAAGAAAAGCAAATATTAGCGAGCATGAGACATGTAAAGCTTACCTAAGGGCCTGACACATGTGGCTAACTGCCACATTTTCATCAGAATCAGTTTTTTCTGTATGCAGTTGCCTTTGTTGGATGGCCTAGAGTACTTCTAGCAGATGCAAATAACCTTTACAATCAGCGATGTCAGTGCAAGGAGGAATAGACACTCTTTCTGATCATCACAGAGGTTAGGATACAGAGCTAGTGGCTGCTGTTACAATGTCTTTCTTCCCACTGCTCCCCTGTCACATGTCACTGTACTCAGACAGAAGTGGTCTGTACCTCCCAGTTTCGGTCATTGGTGAAGATCTCATCACTGGCCAGGTCCAGCTGGTTCCACTCCAGCAGCAGCTTCAGCTGCCCATTCCAGTTATCTCTGTCATGTTCATTGGTGCTGAAAGCTGCAGAGAAGGAACAATCCTCTAGGTTGTCGTGGTTTAAACCCAGCCAGAAACTAAGCACCACGCAGCTGCTCACTCACTCCCCATCCCCCCCAGTGGGATAGGGGAGAAAATTGAGAAAAGAACTCGTGGGTTGAGATAAGAACAGTTTAACAGAACAGAAAAGAAGAAACTAATAATGATAATGATAACACTAATAA
>JAVJGG010000001.1:11559683-11574021 GCA_035590195.1 Aviceda cuculoides
ACTAATAAAATGACAACAGTAATAATGAAAGGATTGGAATGTACAAATGATGCGCAGTGCAATTGCTCACCACCCACTGATCGACACCCCGTTCGTCCCCGAGCGGCGAATAACTCCCCGCCCACTCCCCCCAGTTTATGTGACATCCCATGGTATGGAATACCCCGTTGGCCAGTTTAGGTCAGCTGCCCTGGCTGTGTCCTGTGCCAACTTTTTGTGCCCCTCCAGCTTTTCTCACTGGCTGAAAAGCTGACAAGTCCTTGATTTTAGACTAAACCCTACTTAGCAACAATTGAAAACATCAGTTATTAACATTCTTCGCATACTGAACTCAAAACACAGCACCGTACCAGCTGCTAGGAAGACAATTAACTCTATCCCAGCAGAAACCAGGACATAGGTAAAAGACCAGAGACAAAGAGCTTCTTGGCATAGTTATTCATCTCTGCTTTTCACACTCTACCTGACAAGACCCCTATCAAGTGTCTTTCCCCAGACTCATGTGCATATTCCTCATTGAGCTTTAGAGGATTCTGGAGGCTTAGAGACATATTTATGGTCCAACATAGGCAACAAACAAGATGCTAGGAGCATGTCATCAACTAAAATCAGCACATTTCCTTCAGGCTCCTCAGTGTCCTGCATCCTCTACACAAAACAAATTCTGCAGGATTCCCAATGGGGCCCTACACAAGAAGTGTCATGACGAGCTGTAACATTCATAAGCTTTTTCTATGCACAGACAGGAAAATGAGGTCAGACCAGCAACTTCACTGAGTACCAGTTCTGCTCTGCTGCAGTAGTAGTGAGCCCGAGTTTGAGTTACTCATGGTAGTAAGTCACTAGGATTTGAAAGGGTTAGGAAGCAGCCCTGCACATTGACTGTTAATTAACTGGATGCTTCTCTCCCTGCTGAATGCCAGTCAAACCTCTTCAATCCACATATATAACAAAAGATACTTGATTTTACATTGCAGGATGCAGAATAGTCCACTTCTGCAGTATAACCAGAAAAGATCCTTTGCTTGGCTTCCTGACTCCCTGTTGTGTTGCATACTTGTGTGCTGCTACTCAGAGATGCTATCCCAGCATCCCCAAAGCTCTGCTAAATGCCATCTCAATTATCTGGACTGGGTTTCAATCTCACCCACACTAACAGATCCCACAATGCTGCTGTAGCCTGTCCACACCACTTCAGATGAAGACAAGCTCCACATGGTGGCAGGAGCCTAACTCTAGAGAGATGGCACTGCTCTAAGGAAGGCTGTTCTAGAAAATAAATAGCCATCTTTTCCCATGTATTAAAAAAAAACAAAACCCAAATGACAAAAAACAACCAAACAACCAAAAAAACACCGAAAGAAAAAAACAATTACTTGCCTTTGTACAGAGCAAAAGAAATAGCATTGCTCACAATTTCATCTCCAGCTTCTTCTATTTTGATAACTGTCAGTAAATGGGGGTTCTCAAGGACTTCTTTGATCTACAAAAAGGAAAAGTTCCATTACAAAGTAATCTAGGCTGTTTAGTAGTTGATCTCCTAAAGCACCTTTAAAAGAAATTTCCCATCACATCGTAGCAAAACTGCTTCTCATCAGTCCTATTTCCACATACAGTTAAAATTTAATCAAGTCCAAATCAAAGTAGATAATGAGATTTATTTTAAAGCCACCAAAGTACAAGATTAATTATCCTCTGAGCATACAGCAACTAACTGTGATTCCCCTATGCAGAATATCATAACCAAAAAGATATAATCTCAGTAATCAGAAAGTACTCAGAAAGAAAAAACAGACTGTGACAGCGCAAGTTTCAACAAATGTCTAGCAGCTCATTAGACAACAGTTTCTACCTCCTTGTGCTTTGTCAAAACCAGAGATAATTTCTCACATAACCAAGCCTTATAAAGTTACTTTCATTCTAGCACATACAAAACAAATAATCTTAGCCGTTCTTGACTGCAGGAGGAGGTACATCCCAAGGCAGCTCAGCAGAAGCTGTGAGGAGTGTGGCCAGGTGACCAAACAAGGAAAACTGCCTTCAGCAGCTCCACACTCCCCAGTGCAGGGCTCCTTCTAGAAACCAGAGGGTCATGGTCTGCTCAGAGGGCAGTTCTTCCTCTTCAGGTTTGGACGTCACAGTCCCCAGGCTCAAAGCGCAAGTTCAGACGCAGTTTCTGCAGGACTCTTTCTGCAAAAGACCATGCCCTATTCCTGCCCTTTTTCCTGTAAGCTTATTACAGAAGCAGAAAACTGTTGAGGTTGGAAGATAGGTCTGGAGATCTAGTCCAAGCCCACTGCTCAAACAGGGTCAAGAGGAGCAGGTTGCCCAGTGGAACTTGCAGGTTGATCCATGGACTCATTCTGCCAAGCTCTGACCAAGAGATCTGAGTCAGGCCTTGCCAGAAACAATAGCTGCTTAAATTTCACAAGCTTTGCTTGGTTTATATAACAGAAAATACACAAAAAAGTTTGTGTGTCTGAATTCCTCTCCGGGGCCTGCAAACAACTTGCAATGGCACATTCATTTAAAAAAATAAAGAAGTTAAGGGCAGGGCATGTAAAGCTGAGAGAAGAGGCCTTAAGTGTACAGGAAGCAATATAACATTTTCCATCCTCCATTATGAATTTTGACTGAAGTTTGAATATGCAATCACTCCCCACTCCCTGCTCCCCACTGTGAGTGTGGGTAGGAGATAATTAACCAAGAGGGGAAAACAGAATCAGACTCCAGGATAAAGCATTGGGCAGTTAATTGAGAAAGTCAATTAGCTCAAGTTAATGGATTGTTCACTGAGCTGAAGCATTCTTGGAACTAAGACTTCTGAAAAATAACAGAACAGTAAGATTTTTCTGGAGCTCCATTTTTTTCTGTCCCAAATAAGGAGAGCAGAAGTACACCAAAAACAGGTCTGCCCAAAGGTCAGGTAACCAGAGAGTTACAACAGTTTCCCAAGACTGGCCCAAGCAACCCAACCTAAACGATTCTATGATGCTATTGACAGTTGGACTCAATGACCTTAAAGGTCTTTTCTGACCTAAACAATTCTATGATTCTAAGATAGCAGATGCTCTCCTTACTTCTCCAGTTTTCCCAGCCTCCAAAAACCACTCTTGTAATAAACAGTTACATTTGGGATCACAATGGTGGCTACATTCTGAAGGCTCTACCTCTGGTCAAAGAGGCAAAGAAGACCAAAAGAAGAATTTGCTGATGTATGTACAGTGTTGTACCTTCAACTGCATTCCATGTACACAATACTAGTAAGTCACCACTAGCAGAGTCCCAATGGAGATGGTGTAGGGATGCTGCTCTAGCAAAATACTGACTAAGTAAGCCTCTAGTCCTAAAAGTCCCCTTCCTAGTCTGTAAGGGAAATTTGTCCTGCCCAATATCTTAAGGGATGCAGGAAGACAGACAATAAGAGAATCCTGAAGTAGAATTGCTGCAATTTGGAAGTCCATGGTCGCTACAGCAATAACCCTTTGTCTTTGAGCAATTCAGCAGGATTTAGCAGTGTGAGGCTTGATTCAGCAAATACTCAATTTCTCTACCTTCACAAAGTACGTAAAGGAATTGCAACACCAATCAGCACATCAGCCAAGAGACACAGCAGCCAGTGCTCCAGAGGAATTGCAAGCACCCAGGGAGCAGACAGTTACAAAACATCTGGTCTTAGCTCTCCTGTGCCTAGACATGTGCTGCCTTTCCAAAAGATTGCAATCCCCCACTCCTTCTGTTCCAATTCCTCTAAGTTACAAGAGTTTGGAACTTTTCTTTTTTAAATCCCCATGGATATATCATGGCAAGGAGCCCCACACATCCTATAGATATCACCAGATAGCAAGATCTCTGATTTGGAAGTCACTAGCCGCTCCTGACCTTCTGTTTCCTCTACCCTTCTCCCACTTTCAGCCTTGCTAGCTCCCTGCAGTAGCATGCACTTACCCATTTGATCCAGCTTTCAGTCTCCTCTTCTGAGAGCCTTGAAATGGTGCGAGGCAGATACCTGAGCAAGCTCTCCTTGACACATGAAGAAGCAAGAGTGCCTTCTGCCTCCATCAAGCTAGCAATAACATCAGCGATCCGGCCAGAGCCTTCCACCACAACACAGGGAATCTTACTCTTGATGGCTACATTGATAGACTAGGGAGCCAGAGAGGAAGAGGTGATCACTTGAAGCATGACTGTGTTATTATCTTACTATTCAGTAAGAAAGCCTAGAGCTTGTAGGTTTGACTTAGGCAAGAAAAACACAAACCCATGGTCCAGAGCAGTATTTTTACTACTACCCACTGATACCCTTAAATGACAACTCTTTAAAACAGAGGGCTGTGAAAAGCCCCATAAAAACTGAGGGACAGAAATCACTACCTGCCAAATTTTAGAGCTGATTAGCAGGTCAGGAAAATTGCTGAGTGGAAATGGCATTCAGGACACATTACAACACTGCCTAGCTACAGTCACTGCTGTTTTATGGCGCAGCATTGCTCAAGTAACACCACAGCTGAGTACAAGGGATCTGGCTTTATTTGCTGGAGACGCAAGCAGCAGTCTTACATAGAGATCACTTCCATAGCATCATGAGAACACTGAACTCCAATGTTACTGAATGTCTCCGAGTAGCTGCTTATGTGATTTCTCAAATAGCAATGTTGTACACAGCTCATCAGCAAGGGAAAAAAAAAAAGGGGGGGTGTGTGTGAAATAACTATGGAAAGACCATTAGACCTCCTGTTGCAAAGACCACAACTGGAGACATTTATTTCATTTGCATCACTATCATTTAGAACACTGTCATCAGAATATAAGCTGTCTGCCAGCAAATTGTACAAAAGGAGTCAATGCAAATTATCATCAACCACTGGAAAGACAGAACATCTATTAGCTATCTGAAGAGACAGTTTCGTGAGAACAAAAACATCAACTTGGAGTCATGAAAACTGTGAGCTCTTTACTTTTGTCAATTGGATAGCGGGTCCATGATAAATGCAAGACGTTTTTTCTTACCAACTAGATCAAAGTGGTTTTCTTAAGAAGGGTCCAGATAAAGTGCATGTTTTACATCACAGGGAGTTTAAAATAGACGCTTGTAACAGTTTTACTTCTTCTCTGCTAAAGCTGATTCCTGTCATCATTGACCAGTCACAAGCTGAGAAAGAGGGAGTCTTTCCTGGCCAACACCGCTAAGACCGAGGTATGGCAAGGACAGATATCCACAGCATGGAACCTGCTGTGTCACTTTGGGCTGATCAGAGACTCGATTTACTCCTTGAGAAAAGGGCTTCACCTACAAACGAGCAAGAAGGCAGACACAGATGTCTCCATGTACTAGTAACACCGATAAATAGCCAGGAGACTGGCCTGAACCCTTAATTGGACTACCATCCAGTTACTTTTCAGAGGAAGCTCTTACTAGGAATTATGCATTTGTTTTAACAAGGCTTTTATTCATTCTGATTAGATAGCTAGTAAGTCTGTGTTATGTATCATTTCTTAACAGTGGGTTTGAGGTCTCTCCATAATATACACGTAACCACAAGGCTGCCCAACTAACTACACTGCATAGCACATAGAAACAGCTTCTTCAGTGATGGCCAAATCCTCTCTTAAATGTTGGCAGTTTGGAGCTAAAAGGAGATGGGCATATTCAACATGTCCTTTTCAGCAAAGCTTTGCTCTAAAACCTGAATGGATGCTTCATTTCGACTTAAGACCTCTGATTAACACATTGAACTCTGCATCTGTATTCGCCCACAATCTACCTGTGGGAAAACCTAAAATTAATCATGTGAATGGAAACAAAACACACAGGAAATGTACAGGGAGACTGGGATAATGATCTGAAATTTCAGAATGGTTCGGACTAATTGATTAATTTTAGCAATGAAGTGGTGACGGACGCTGTGCTTTGAATTCACATTGTTTGTCATCCTGACAAGCAAAATAGTTTGATTAGCCTTAATATTAACAGCATAGCTCTGGTCAGAACAGGTAGTACTAAGATCACCTCTTCAAAAGAAATAATTAGAAATACCACCCTGCTTCAATTTTACTGACTCAAACACTGACATACTCTCTTCATTGTATCCTACCCTCTTGCGAAATCCAGCTCCTTTTCTAGCTCTTTCTCAAGGTCCTTCAGCCCAGGCTACATCAGCTCTTCAGTCAGAACCATCTCTCCTCACTGTTACTGTTCCCTTCCCACACAGCCTGATTGCACGTCCCCTCACTTTGAATTCCCGGGTGTCAGGTCCCTTTGCTCCCTCAGTCACACCCTCCTCACTCAGGCCTCTCATCTTCATTCTTGCAAGGTGGAGGGGGAAGTAACGACCCTGTTTTTTAACACTAAGACAGATCTAGAAGTCATCTCTTTTTTCCCCTTCCCTAAGCGTCAGTTAGACATCCTATTTCAAGAAACTTCTTTCTGCCTTCTTTGTTCTGTTCATCCTCCTCCTACCTGTCGTCTATCTGAAGGTGATGCCTGCTCCCTCCCCTTCTAGGCTTAGAAGGGGCAGAGTCAGCTGAGCCCTCCTGCCTTGCTCAGCTGCCTAGATTTAAACTAGGTGCAGCAATCACAAGTCAGTTCAAGCAAGCTCTGAGCTGTAGTATCTCCAGCACAGCTGATCTTCCCTGTATATTACAAGAAAGCACTAATCTCCACTGAGCTTGGGCAAGCCAAGTTTTCCCTAGCCAAAGTTTAAGCAAATTTGTATAAAAAAAGATCAAGAGCTCCATGGTTGACAAAGACTCTTCTGATTGCTGCTCAAATAAACACAAGAAACAAATATTTCTGTGCTGCATTTGTTATGGAAGAACTGAGACAACCGAACTGTCACAGCTAACAGTTTTCCAGGATGTCAGCCTGAGGTAGAAACTTTGCACAGAAAATTTTAACTGAAATGAACTTCATAAGTTAAATGCAATTGCGAGCAAGGTCTTTCTATAGCAAGTGCCAGGCAAGCTTCAGTAAATAATAGGACTCTATATCAAGTTGTTTGTGGAGTAATCTGTCTTAAATATTAAAGCAATGTCCCCACTGTCACTCCTGGAAATAAGTAAAAGAAATAAACTTACTTTCAAAGTCTCTTTCCCTCCACCTTGGGCAAAACACACAATTGGAATCTTCCCACCATAATTAGATTCTGTGAAACATGCCAAAATAAAAAAAAAGGAAAAAGATTCAACCCCATGCAGTTTGGACAATTTATTTTTCACAAGTACAATGAAAGAATTTCCAAGCAGTTCATGCAAACACTCCAACACTAGTTTACTGTTGGTTTTGCCAAATCTATTAACAGCTCTTCCTGTTTTTAATGAAAACTCAGTTTTGCCTAACACTCTGCATAGCTGGCTTCAGATACCCTTCTCCAACAGATGCTTTTTTTTCTCCTAATAATCATAATTTTTACCAGCTTCAAAGTCCCTAAAATATGATTTTATTGTATTCACCTACTGCTTTGACCATTTTGAGTCTAGGTGCAAGGTTCTTATCACAAGCTGAAGATTCAGAACCTCTGACTTCACATTTTCAATTGTGAAGGAAAGCTAAGAATCCCATAACTCTAGGAGCTAGTGTTTAAGAGACACATCAAGTTTCATAATGACTCTGGGTGCTTCATCATGACTAACAGCAAGTATGCTTCAGCTGAGATGCATAGTAAAAAAAAAACAATAACAAAAATCCAAAAACCTCTTTAACTAAGAATTTCTTGTCAAGGCTTTTGATTTTTTTCTATTTTGGCAAAGAAGGGGCTGAAAGAAATTATTTAGGAGCAGGTTGCAAATGGATCAATCACCATCACAAAACAATATTTTGGGAAAAGCCTAATTTCAGCTCCTGTGTAGTTGTGCTTCAGCTGCTTGGAATTCAGTGCCAGGTAGGAAGTATGTAGAAGGGTCAGCTTCCAACTGATAGCCCATCAGGAAGGGAGGGAAGGGCTGTATGGCTGAAAGGGGTCATTTGCTGTGTCCCACAAAGGACTACTGTCACATAAAGAAAGGAAGATGGGAGGAGAGGAATTGCTGTGAAGAGGGCTGGTTGTTCCTGAAAGTGCTCAAGATGCAATGCAGTTAACACATCCCTTCCAGCTCAGCATCCAAGGGATGCTACCACTAGTCTTTTGGTCCCCTGAAATCACTGTGCATCAGCCCCAAAGCATGCAAGAACTAAGTACAAGGAGGTCTTCAACATGATGTCCACACCTACCTGGGATAACCCGCTCTGAAATGTACTTTTCTAATTGAGTTCGTACTTTTGCTTCTATAGTCGGATGCCCATGGGTGCCATTATCAACCAGTAAGAGATGGGTGTGATTATTATCCAGGCAATAGAGGGGGTCTCTCTTGAGATCATCCATTATGTAGTGGGCCAAGTAGTACCCCTAGAAGCACAAGCACAGCATTTAACAGAGATCCAAGGGCAGAGCATGCACAAGCCTCCAATGACAAGCCAGTGACAGCTGAACCCCTAGGCACAAACTATTCCTCATTAGTTAGGAGTCTGAATTTCCTGACTCAAGACACTGCTCACTGGCAGTCTCAACAGCAGCAGAAGACAGTGAAAGAAACGCCATACAGGAGCACAGCATAAATATTTTAAAAAAAAAAGTTTTATCTGCAAACAAGAACGGCCTGATTTGCGATGATCATCCCGTAACTTCGCCTCATCCAATGGAACAGTGGAAGTTATTTGGAACAGTTTAGTTCTTTCAGAGATCCTGTTAAGCAATGCATGCTTCCTTCAGCCACCAGAAACATTAAATCTGTGGCAATCTTACTTTCTACACCTCATAGAATCACAGAATTTTTTAGGTCGGAAGGGACCTCTTGAAATCACCTAGCTCAACCCTCAAACCTTCTTAGAGCCTGCAGTAAACTAAATTGCTTTTATTTACCTAGCAGGATGGTTTTTAGACATGTTCTATAATGTCTAGTGGAAAAAAGACAAGGGGAACTATGCCAG
The DNA here is from genome assembly GCA_035590195.1 of Aviceda cuculoides. NCBI lineage: Eukaryota > Metazoa > Chordata > Aves > Accipitriformes > Accipitridae > Aviceda > Aviceda cuculoides. The sequence continues at coordinate 11,568,649 of JAVJGG010000001.1, forward strand.
TGTATCTGACAGATAGGACAATACTATCAGTGAGCAAGATCCTCAACAGCAGCAGCAGGTACAACAGGTCTTAGTTCATGGGAATCCCCACTATGGGTGAGTGTGTAGGGATTTCGCAGCAGCTAGAACAACCGTGAAAGAGGTTGTTCCCTAATGCAATGCCTGACATGAAATTAGAGCAGCTCAACTTCCACATGGACATGCTAAGCACACACCTGAAATTCTTCCCACCAGGCCTGATGTCTGCAACCATCTTGAACACGAGAACACTTTAGTTTCCTCCTGTTCTGGGAAGAGCATCTGACATTTCATCTCACTGCTACGCACACTGAAGAAAAGCTGGCCCCACGTTGAATTGTTTAGGACACAGTAGGTGAGGCTAAGTAGACAGATGTGCTTCTACACAAACATTGCACTGGAAAGCATTCTGCTGAGGTCTGCTTTGCCAGACATAAAAGCAGAGCTTGACTGACCACTCAACTCAGTCATCACATAGCTGAGAGCAGCAGCCTTGCACAGATATTGTTATTGCTGAGAGCAGCAGTCAGTCAGGGACATAATCTGTATAATTGACAGCCAAGCCTCCTCTTTGTTTCCCCACCAACTTGTACATGTTTCTTACATCATTATCACCACTGCGAATCAGACTTTCTCGGTTGGAAATCATGCCCCAGGCTGCTATGCCAATAGCCACCACATTCTCCTCTGAGCTCCGACTGATGGTGTTGTCTCTGACCACTTCCCCGATGTACTTCATCAGCCCATAATGCGTGCCTCCGGTGAAAATCCAGGCCCCTGGGGACAACATCCAATAAACTGGGGAAATGTAGCAGAATACCCACCGTGCTAATGCATTGCCTTTAAGATACAACCACCCAATCCCCTCTCAAGACCTTACCTCAGAAGAGGCATTTATTCTTCAATTAAACACAAAAGATATGCTACACACCTTACATTATCATGGGCATCTGATGACTAGCTCTCAACCCTGTTACCTCCAAACTGTGAGGTCCCATTTGCCTCAAGTGCACCAGCCAAGCAGAAACAAACCGAATGCTCTGCTTCCCTGCTGACCCTTTGAGCTGTGACCTCTCCAACAGTATTATGCAGCAATAAAATAGTACAGACACATATGCAGGTCTTTACCTTTGGACTGGGCAATGTAGATCAGCCTGCTGAATATCTTGCGCATCCGAGGTTTGAGCGCAAAGTTCTTTGCGCCCCCAGTGACAGAGATGACAAGGTTAGGGGTTTTCAGGTGCCAATGCTGGGTCATGAGATCATAGAGTGTTTCGGAGTCTGTGTCACATGACAAACGGATGTACTTGGGTGAGAGAAAAGAAGAGAACAAATGTAGCAAGAGATAAATAGTGATAGCTGGCAACAGATTGGGAATTGCATTTTCCTTCTCTAATGTACAGTCTTATTCCAACAGCCAGTAGACAAAAGGTGAAGTGATGATGAGGTCTTTGTTTCTTCCTCTAAAGCATCTTTGTCCTCCCCCTACAACCAGGCACCCAACCCATCTTCCACTAGATGAAGGCAAGGGCACTGACCTTGGGATTCAAAGGAACATTGGAAGGATGAACACAACATCCAGGAAGTTTACGGTATAACAATTTTAACTGTAACAATGTTATTTATAGCTTAGATAAAGGATTAGTGATAGCATTGTTGTAAGTGAACTAATAATAATTACAGTTGTATTTTGATTACACTATTAAAGCCCTAATGAACTATAAATTCCAGGCTCCACGTGCATGGTGTCCCTATCATAACACATACCCATAACAGCATTTTAAGTATAACACATATGAACTTTATCAAATGTGTAGTAAAGCTTGAACACTGTATGAGGATGCCAAAAAGCATGCTAGATAGATAATCTGGCTTCAGATGAACCTATGTCTCCATTTATGTAAAAGGCTCTCTGGCTTTTTCTTGCTGTGCTACTCCAGAGCTCCTTTGCAATTTCCTCACTGTTAGTAGTTTAGTATGATGGGCTTTTGGAAGACAGTCATGCCTATACAACCCATAGCAGGAGATGAAAAGCAGTAACTTGGATCTGGGTCACAGGGGATTTTGTACAGATTGCCCAGTATTTGCAGGAGAGAAAAACCAAGGGATTAGTTTGAGGAAGAAATGTCCATATGTTGAGAGGCATTTAACTTGAACGAAAGAACACATTCATCTATTCCAGGACAGGTTCCCAGGAGTAGTTATTGCATCTTGCTCGGAACAGCACATCACGGAGGAAGTCTATCAGGCTCCAGCAGCTACACAGGAGAGCTAAGGGACTCCCACAGCTTCTGCTCTAAGAAGCATCAGCCACATGAAGCCTTGGGTGTTTTTCAGGAGAGGGTCCCCCATAGGAGGAGACCTGCCACAGAGCCAGTAAGCCATCCCCACAGCAAATCTTGTTAGCTCTGTGGGTAGAAGGCACTCCTCCTAAACCCTATGATACACAAAGTACCTTCTATCTATATGATTACCTTTGTTCCACCAACAGTTAAGGTTTCCAGTTAAATGACTTGTTGTTTTCATCTATATAAAGCAAGCACCGAGTAAAAGATGCTGAAGCTAAATTGCCTGTAGAGCCAATCTCGTTCTCTCATACACCATCACAGTATATAATTGCAAACACACTCCGGTTACACCTAAGTTTCATTCAATGTACCAGCAACTATACACCTGGCACTTGACACCTGGAGTCCTTGGCAAGGCTCTACTCGAGCGGGTGAACCCCTCAGTTCAGCCACTTTTTTTTTTTCTGAGGTACAACGGTGCCATCTCCTGGTACAGCCAGCTGGTGCACCCCAACCATGACCGATCCAACCCTCAAACACACACGATGCCAAGTGTTTCAGTAGCTGAACTCAGAAAGGTATTCAAGAGAAGCATTTTTCAGATTGATGGCTACCAGAACATAAAATACAGCAACTGCAATGTTCTTGGATGTTACAGGATCTGGGCAACACCGCAGAAAAAAGAGTGCGCAAGCAGGACTTGAGAAGTGTAGAGATTTTATTGGTCTGTTCACATTTAATATTTCTGCTCAGAACTTTTTAGGACTCATCTGTCCTAAAAAGCACGATGCACGGTATAAAATTTCCCATCCTTCACTGACAATAGTCAGCAATTCTTAGGTTATCTTGGGTTTAAAGTCCTCTCCACTGCGCATGAGATCAAGTGAAATTATTTTGTAATGTTTAAGATCAGCAGGTGCCTTGCAGTATAGGGAATGAGAATGTGGAATAGAGATGTAACTCCAGCCAATGTGCTGATGGAGTAGATTAGGAGACTTACATGCAGTATTTGAACAAAATATGCTCTGAAACAGAGGCACAGTGGCCTTGAGAGTCCTCGTGAAACAACTGTGGGCACGCAAACTGATTTCCAAGGTGGGAAAGGGGACACAACCTAAGGAAAAAACACTTAAGCTTTGAGAATTCAGAAATGTTGCAGTAAAGTGAACCATTTCTTCTTTCAGTAAAGATACACAGCAGCTTACAACACAGCAGTATGAAGCTAAAATGTGCATATCAAGAAATATGTGAAGTACTTGGATCTGTTTAAGTGTGATTCAAACCCTTCAGTCTTATTTCCCACCAAAATGCCTCTTGTTTCTGCTACTTTGCATAAACAAACCCAATTAATTTACATAGCATGCTCTGTTTTTTCTTCATTTATTTTGATTGTCTCAAGCAAGCTGCACTGGTGGTAAATATCAGTCATTTAGAAGAGGCAGATGAGCTCAGCCACATATGACTCCTCACACAGTATCAGTATAAATCATCAGAAACCGCAACACCAGCTATTTTCTTCTTTCTTCCCCTCCACTGTCCCCACACCAAGGAAAAACATAGGAAAAAAACCACCAAACAGAATGAAACCTCTGAAGTTCCACTGATATATTACATCCCCCTTGAACCGACTGTCATTGTAGGATCTCCACCCTGGGAAATACTCAATATTCAGTTGGTTATGGGCCTGAGCGAGCTCATCTATGTGGATATGCTTTGAGCAAGAGTTTTGGCTAGAAAACTCTGGAGAGCCCTTCCAAACAAAATTACTCTGTGAGGGTGTGGGACACACAAGCCCCATTCGAACATCCCACAACATCCTTCAGTGTCGACTCCAAGGCCTAAGACACGACTGCACGGAAAGGAACACTGTACATCCACAGACTGTGATGATCTGCACACAGAACAGCTAGGGAGGAAGGGAATATAGGTCAACAAGCTCTGTAGGCAGCCATTGGATGACATGGAACATTAAAGCCATTACAAAGCATGAGTGATGATTTTATGGAGTAGCAAGCAGGTACGTGCAGCTTCTGCCCTGAAGAGTACAGATCCGCTGAAGAAAGGTCTTACATCACTACAGGTATGAAATCCCTATGGTTATCACCTCATGGATCCTGCTGCACCTTTTACACATGCTTCTGTCCCAAGAGTTGCACTGGTGCACAGCCTCGCACCATTTTCTTTCTAAAGCATAAGTTAGTCCACACTGGAGAGGTGCAATGTTCCAAAAAACAGCTGTGTCTTGGTGTTAAAGTCAGACAGTCAGGAACAAAGCATCTTTCTCAGGAGCTTGATCATTCAGGCACTTGAGCTTATCAGGCCTCAACACCATGACATTTCCCTATAGATGGGCACTACGAAACGGCCACTGTAACTGCACACTGATATAGTCAGGGTACAGAGTCCCTGTGAGAGACATCACAGATCTAGTTTAAAATTATTTTCTCCTAGCCCAAGACCTTCAGAATTGTATCATAGGCCAATTATAATAAAACTAGCTACATTTAAGAAGGGAAAATAATAATTGAGCATCACTCTCATTCACCCATTCTTCTGCCATGCCTGGAAACAGATAGCTTCTTTTCACTCCCATCATCAGTCTATGAAACAAATAACACAGAAGAAATTATTCTTTGTTACCTATTTTCAGGGCTTGAGAAACCAGCTTGTCTCCTTTGGAGCCTAACTCCTTCCATTCCCATTAGAATAAAATTGACTTTAGCTTCACCTTCCCTGCTTTCCAGGGGCTGCCACTGGCATTGGGTTCAGGACTCTGAATACAGCGAACCCAACAGGGACCTGACATATACCGTTAATACAATCACTTACCTTTCCTCTTTTTCCCATGTTTTCAAAGTGAATGTCCCCAAAGGCATCAGTAGGAAGTTCCTTAGTGTGCTTCTTGTAGTTCCATTTTTCATTGGTATTAATCTGAGTGCCCTCTATATGTTGATTTTCAGGGTATCCACATTTGCATAAGTTACCCCTGAAAGGAGAATGAATAGACATGAAAGCCCACAGTTATCATCCTGAGCACAGGAAAAAAAAAAAAAAAAAAAAAAAAGCT